>JAULUF010000035.1:12312500-12917500 GCA_031834385.1 Semotilus atromaculatus | reverse complement strand
TATATTTTTTTTAAATGGTTTTCATTTTATGAATCTATACATCTCTCTCTCATGAGAGCGCACGCGCACACACACACACAGAGTCTCTTTGTTGACAAGTACCATGTTAGAATATCTCTTTCAATCAAACGGTTCACCTGCAGCTATCATACTTTCTTAAGGACAAATTCAAACACACCACATTGATTGTTCATCAAGTCCTTCAGCCTTGGACAGTCTGGTTCCAGCTGAAGCCCTTAATAACTGAGAAGGCCAAACATGAGGGACCGTTGGCTGCAGCCGTACCCATCAGCCCCCTCCCACAGGCCCCCGGACTAACCCACAGGCCTCTCTGTCTGCTGCTGAGCTTTGGAAACAGCTGTGCAGTCATAACAGAGTGTGTGCCCAGACTCAACTCATGTTTTTTGTTGCTTCAAAGGCAATCTGATACACCATCCCCTGAAACAAGCAGACACAGTCACACGCACATGCTTATATATATTCACAGTGTGCACAAACAGTGCTAAGATGAAATGTTCAGGATACATCAGGATACTTCTATGTTGCCAAAATCTAAAATCACATAATTAAGAGAAATTCACTTTATTCTAGAATTATTAAAAGTTTAAAGTGCAAAACAAACTGGAGAACATTTTAAAAATGCGCCCTTACCTAAATTTTTTACTGCAAAATTTACTTATACAATTCAGTGCAGTTTACAGCTGAAATAAACACTGTGGTAGAACAACTTTTATTACTTTTCACAGATTATCGATTAATGAAGACTTATTTTCAAGCAGTTCCTTACAATAAAATATATGACCTCAAAACACATGTAGTGCATGATTTGTAAACAAATACAGTTAGGCATTTAGCATCACAAAATCAACTCCATATGTATGATTTTTCTGACGAAGTAAACTTGCTCAGTAGATCACCTGGTACTTGCGAAGGGGAGCGCTTGGATACGAGTCCCATGAAACATGAGTCAAAGTAAAAGAGCTCAAAGACTTGTAAAAGCAGGCTAAAATAGCATGGCTGCTTTAGCAAAAAACACTTTTAAAAACACTAGTTGCAAAACATGCAACAAGCAACATAATATTTAGCAGAAATGAACCTGGGTTGAAACTGGAACAAAACACATAGAAAGCTAGAATAAGAAAAATCTAACTTTGCGTCAAGCTAATAAAAACATTACATTTAGAGATATAGATTTTTGGCTATGTTATGTGCATGCAACTTTTTTTAAATTAGAAGAAAATGTAATGAAATTGGTGAGATTACTTTGTAGAGTGAATTGTAAGTGCACTTTAAAGGGTCGATTTATGCATTTTACCGGCTTACAGGACTTCCAGAAGCTCACAATAATTTTCAATGTTTAATTGGTTTCCGTTGGCTTGAGTTCATTAACTGCAGGTAACTCATATTAGATAAGCTGGTGTGAGTTTCAAAGCCTTGACAGTTTCATTTAAACAAATCCACCACTGACAATGAGAAAAGATACAAATGAGGGAAGGCACCCTGCTGTCTTTCTCTAAAACAGTTTTTTGTAAGTTAGTGTGCTGAGAGAACAAGTACATTAACTTTCTGTGCATTTTACATTACGAGTAAATAATTTACTGTAAAGAGCCACTTATAAAGAAAAACTGCACCTAGGGGGCAGTATTTTCACTTACTACTTCATTGGGACTGAATAACATTTTGTTAACAGAATTCACTTCAAGCAACTCAAGTATGACTTTGGTTTAATTCAACAATTTTACCTAATGTAAAACAAACATGTCTTTAAACTCATTTCTTTTATGCTATTTTTAATTTCTATCGCTACATATTTGCAGAATTTATAACCAGGCAGGAAACAACAAAACTTTTAGCTGGTACCCAGACAGTGATCTTGTATTGCTACTAATGGGAGAAAACTCAACGCGCAATATGGTAACCTCAGGGCACTTGTAACATTTTCTACATAAAATAGTCAATCAATATTTAATCAATATTTAAATGTGAGTTTGGCAACAATTATTTCTCCTTTCAAATAAATTGGTCTTACATGCCCAAAATAACTGCCCGGAGGCACTTCAAATATGGCCGCCGAGTCAAATGACCTTCCTTGAAAGGGACTTTGATTAAAACTAGTTATATGATCAATATGTATCAATAACGTCAACTTCTACAATGAATTCACCTAATTCACAATGAAGCGGCTTTTTCAATTGGGGTCTAAAATTTAGGACACACTTCTTTTGTCTAACGGATGCAATAAACATGTGCAAACGCACTGAAATGTCAGCGTTAATCTCTAATGAACAACCCAAAGACAAACCGCTAGTTTAAACAAAGCGCTTGTAGAAGCAGCATGCTAGGCTTTCTTTTGCCCGCTCCTTCCCTCCCTCCCTCCCCCAGCAAGTCGAACACGTAGGAAGAGAAAGGGAGAGATAGAGCGAAATACTGAGAACGCAGGCACACAAAGGCAGGCGCTAGCTTTCCATCGCTGGCTTACTAATCGGCTCCTTTGTTGTGCTCGATGCATGCCTGTCCCTGTCACATGACCACGTTTCCATGGCTACCGAGGTCTGAGTAATCATTTGCGCAATGACCTTTATTCCCTTGAGGGAAGAGGAGGGGGAGGTTAGAATGAAAGCAGAGCCAGCAAAAGCAGGGAGAGGGGGAGGGAGGAAGGGAGGGTGGAGAACTGGTGAGCAGCGGAGCGAGGCAGTGGGGACCTAGACAAGAAAAAGAGGAGAAGGAAAAAAGCAAACTGATTTTCTCTTAGCAGTACTGAGAAGAATCCGTTGGGTTTGGTTAGATAACGAACAGAGCGCGCAAAAACAGGCTGAGAGGGAGAGGAGGGAACGAGGGATGCAGCGGCACTAGAAGAGATAGCTAGAGATAGAGATGGGCCAACTGTGGGAAAAGAGGAATGAGCATTGCGCTCAAGCCGTTTGAATGAAAGAACCTTATAAACCCAAAGGCAGACTCTCTATGGTCTGACGGTTCCCACGTTGAAGAAAAACATGCTGGCAGCAAAAGCTATTGCAGATCTGATGCCAAACCAGCGCTGGATACGGCTTGAGCTTAAGACTAATAGTCTACCAATGACTGCACAAACTCGGTCACGATAATCACTTCTGAAATCTCCCACACATGAACGTTATGCCTCAGAGATGAATAATGATAATGGTGGAATACATGCTAAGTGGTTACTGCTGATGAGCACCTTTGTTTACATCTACTCCCCAGTTATGTTGTAGCCGTCACACAGAATGAGCCCGGCACAGATGACACGTGCTGACAGTCTAAGCTCAGTCATGTTTGGGTCACCGAGTTTCTCATTTACTCTCTTTTTCGCTTAGTTGTTTCTACTTTGCCCTTTTCTGATGAGTATTATGCTAATGCTTTTGTGAGAAAATTCAGTTTGCAGCTCTCTGCGCATACACTCACAGATTCAAGAGGCCCTCCTATTGTTTCTCTGTAGTTTTCATATGTATACAGTACGGAGGGTTCATAAACAGTTTTTTTTTGAGTGAGATAGAAGTGTTTGTTTATTCCTAAGAGATCCCAGTTTTACTTTGAGTGATCATTCCTTATAATTGAATTTTCCATAACCTGAATGCTGCAACAATTCAAACTCCTTCCTTTAGGGGGCAGTAGTCTACTTTTCAGACAGCTTTCTTAATGGCTTTTTGGGCAAGTGGAAAAGAGATATTATGATGTTGTAGTATTTTTCTGAAAATGCTGCCATGAGGGCTGTAGTTTCACTCTGATGTGATAAAGCTTTGCTATCAATTTGTATTTTGCTTTTACTTTTTAATAGATTTGAAGCCTAACAGTTTAACATTGAAAATGCAAGTTTTCTTTAAATTTATCTTCAAAAATAACTACAAATAAACTGAAAGATTATCAAATGACAACTCATTCATTTTGATTGTAAATGAAATTTTGCTCTAGAACACAATATCATTCCCTTTGTTTAATACAAAACTCTCTACACGGTTTTACTCTTAAAATGTTCACACAGAAACGAAAATTTTGTCATAATTTACTTATGGCATGACCCCACTGACTTTCATTGTATGGACAATACAAATTATTCAAATTATCTTTTGTGTTATGCAGAAGAAAGTCATAGAAGTGACTCAAAGAGTTTTGAAGTGACACAAAGGTTAGTAAATTATTACTATTCCTTTAAGGCAGTCAGTCATAAGTTAGTTTATCTTTCTAAAAATGTATGGAAATAGTTGTTGTTGTTGCTGTTTTTTCCAGAACAGGATACAAAGGCACTTTGTTGTCCCCTGTAGAGTTTTGACTGCTGATAGTAAGCAGACCCTTTTGCCATTCAGCCTTCGGCAATTACATCTTTTCTAAGATTATAGAAACATAAGGATTCACCATGCAGACCTCAAGAGAATGAATAGCACCTTCCTTGAACACCAATCAGACACACTAAGGACACAATAAAACATATATATACACACACACACACAGTCTTTCTTTCTTGCTCTCTATCATGCTCCTTGACAAACACATGCTCATTTTCTCCAAACACACAAGCATCCACTCTCTTCCATACAAATCACACAGACAGACAGACAGACACACACACCTCTACACACAGACTCTGCCTATCTAAAAAGACACACCAGCCAGCTGGGACACACAGTGAGAGAGTGAGAGAGTGAGAGAGTGAGAGAGAGAGAGAGAGAGAGAGAGAGAGAGAGAGAGAGAGAGAGAGAGAGAGAGAGAGAGAGAAGGAGGGGAGAATATTGGGCAGGAAGTAGCACGGTTGGGTGTTTGATGGGGTCGGCAAGACCGTTAATCACAGAAATGGTTCTGTTAGCCATGACAGCTGAATCCACGGCAAAGCACACAGGACGACGCTAGCAATCACATGACGTCACCCTTCCTTCCAGATCCCCTGGATTAATATTCCAGTAATAGGAGAGAAGGGCTGGCTGAAGGTTGAGACGACATCCCTCCATGCATTACTCACCGTTTCACCACATGACCTGGGCAACCCAGCACTCACATGGCTCGGAGTGCAACACAGTGACGGGCTTTTCATTTCAAGTATACAATATCTACTATAGACTCTACTGAAGTGTTATTTGTAGTGGTAAGATACATCTTTATAGCTATCAGTATATTGACTATAGCTTTTTCGGTGCATAGTATATGTAAGCCTTCCGTTATGACTTATACACAGCTACAAATTCACCAGGGAAGCTTGATGAATCATTTTTCCTAGTTATAACCACACCTGCTCATATATCCACGAAGGTCTGAATAAGGAACCATTCATTTACATTGTTGAGGGTAAGCTCACCTGAAGGCCACCCCTCCTCCATCACATTTGCTGTGTTTCCCCCGTCCATGCTGCTCCTGCAGCTGTCGACACCCTCTGACCTCTTGGTCCAATCAATAGATCTCCTCTCAGGCCTTCTGCTGGAAGGTAATTGCTAGTCCAAGTTACCTCACCTAGACATAAGACAAACAGGAGAGATGAATATTTTAAAGAAGTACTTTAGTGAAAAAATAGTGTATAAAGTGTATAGTATATCACAGATTAATATAATACTGTATATTCTACATTATAGATATTTTTACTTTTACTAATACTTGTAACCAGGAAGGAAGCATGCTTTGATCAAAAGTGAAAGTAATGACATTTACTAGTGCTACCAAAAAATTATTATTTGTTTTTAAATAAATGTTAACTATATTAAATAAATGTTTAACTATATTCAAAGAATCCTGAAACAAAAATGATTACAGTTTCCACAAAAATATTAAGTAGCACAACTCTTTTCAACATTGATAATGACAGTGGTGGACAAAAAGTACACACATCAAGTACTTGAGTAAATATTTCTCCAGTAAAAGTATTAAGTACTCCTTTTTCAATTGTACTTGAGTAATAAGTAATAAGTAAAAGTATAAAAACACAGACACTGATATGCAAGAAAACATTTTATTTTATTACCAAAACTTGCATACACTGATAACTACTACTGACAATTACTAAATGTAAATGTGTGTTGACAAATATAATCATACAGTATAGAAACAGATAGGGTAAAATGTGTGAAACACATTGTATTAGTTTTTACATCATTTGAAACTGCTATGACAGCAGAAGGTACATGGGCATCAATTTGCGTATTTTAACGTTATGTTTAGTTTTTACCAAAAACCGACACCATTCAGATGGTATTACACAAATCCAGGGGTGTAAATTCCAGGTTCAGAAAGTAAAAGTCCTCCTCAGTATTTTGTTCCGATCACCTGGATTTGCTAATTAGCACAGTTTTCCAGCCAGGAGATAGAACTAGTTCTGAGTTCATGGGTGGAATAAACATATGGCAGGACTTTTACTTTCTGACCCCTGGACTTCACACCTCTGCACAAATATGGAAATGTCCACTTTCAAGCATTTCATACAATGGGGTTAAACAGCTCGCCCTTTAAGTAAAAAAAATAAACACCTGACAGCCACCTAAATATGATTTCCGTTTACAATAATAAATTGTAAAATTCTGCATCAGTCGTGAGTGCACTTGAGATCCTATAGGATCTCCTGTTCTTGGCTCATTTTGAATTCAGTTAATTGTTCACTGGAGACTTGCTCTGACCAGATCATTTAAATCCCTGTGTTGCTGACTCGAGAGCAGATTCAATTGGATCACGAATGAATCATTCAATGCGATTTGCAAAACGTTTTAATAGGGTCATTGGAAAGAATCCACTCATTCATGAATCAGACACCGCTATCGCTTCTTGGAGCGGGTGACGATTTCTTCAGTTCAAAATAATGAGGAACGGCATGTTTTTATGAAATGTAGTAGAGTAAAAAGTACGATATTATGCTTTGGAATGTAGTGAAGTAAAAGTTTACTCACACAGATACTTGAAAAATACTTTGTTACTGTTCCCCACTGGATAAACAATGGTTTCTGAAGGATCATGTGACCCTGAAGACTGGATTAAAGAAGTAATCACAGGAATAGCAGTTATTTTAAATTTTAATAATATTGCTGTTTATTCTGTATTTTATATCAAATAAATGCAGCCTAAACACGCACACACATACGTGTACACTCACATAGCTGTCTGTTGGACCAGTTGCTCTTTGACACCAGACAAGGTCACAGGCATAAAATACACAATATCCTTGACTCAGGGGATCCACTTTGAAGGCCTATGGGGAGCTGAGGAAACTTAATTGATTATGTGGGTTTGTGTTCATGAGAGGGAAAAAAAAGAGAAATTTGTATGTAAAGAGAGAGAAAGAACTTATTCTGTGCCCTATGTTTTTTGGTTTAAAAACAGAGCCTCCATTGTGTCACTACAGCCTCTGGCAAGAGTTGGAGCTCAAGTCTAAGACTGACAATGAAAGGGCCTTAGAACCGTATGAAGTTCAAGCTGTAGCTCTGTGTATGTGTTCGTGCCTCCGCATGTGCGGGGGGAGGTGGTGGGGCTGGTTCAGACACCAGTACTACATGATTCACTTCACAAGACATCTGGCAAAACTGAGCAATTTGGCTGTGTATGCCTGGTTTCCCAGCAACTCGCTCCTGAGTCCCAGCTCAAGAAGCCACAGCTAAAGGACGAGGTGAAGGAGGCTTTTGGTTTTACTCCAGGAAGGTCACAGAGTGGAACTGGTCCTGTGATAGCAAGAAACACTTCTTATTATCTAAATTTAATTGGGGTTGAGGCTGTATCTGACAATATCAAGCCAATCGTATTATATGTATTTTCTTTTGAGATAAATCACTACTACCATACAACACTAACCGAATATCACTGACAACAAATGCCGGTTACCAGCCTTGCTGGTCTTTCCACCAGACATCCTGTTCCTTCCTTGCTTGTGGTATTGTTGGATATCAGCAAACATCTGTGTTTGAACATGATGTTGCAAACAAGCAGTTAGTGTTTTGTAAAGTTCAGACAACCAACCGTAACAAACATGTTGTTTCACAAGTGGTCTAGGTGGATGCAGGAAGAGTGCAGATGTGATTGTTACGAGAATGATTGCCAGGATTAGATTAACATGCTCCTTACAAACTCCAAACTCATGCCATTAAAACTTAACCATTTGAATTTGTGATGATCAAAAATAATAATACACTTGTTAAAACGTATGGTCCCTAAGATTATTGTAAAATAAATGAATGCTGTTATTCAGCAAGGACGCAATAAACTGATCAAAAGTGACATTATGACATTTATAAGGTTTTAAACTATTTCTATTTTAAATAAGTGCTGTTCTCTACTCATCAAAAAATGTATCATAGTTTCCACAAAAAATATTAAGCAGCACAACTGTTTTGAACATTGATGATAATAAGAAACATTTCATGAGCAGCAAATCAGATCATATTAGAATGATTTCTGAAGGACAGTGTGACTGGAGTAATGATGCTGAAAATTCAGCAATAAATTACATTTAATATATTTCACAATACTACAGTTTTTACTGTATTTTCAGTCAAATAAATGCAGCCTGATTGAGCATAAGAGACTTCAAAAACATAGGAAATCAAAACCTTTTTGAATAGTGGTTTATTTGCAAATAAAATGGTGGCCAAAAGTCTGAGATCACTATTCAAATTGTTCTGTTCTAAAGAGTATCGTGTGCTTTAATGGAAGAGAAAACATTGGACCGTCTGTAAAAAGAGTCATATGATACACTACATGTAAATTTGATATCTAGAATTTCAAACATTTATTCATTTGACATCAAATAAAATTTGTTTCTGAAGTTTTCAAAACCTGAAGTTACTTTATTTTTTATTTCAATGTGGTCTCAGACTTCTGCACTCCACTGAAAATACCTGTGTAAAAAAAAGTCTGCATTATCAAACTTATCTGTAAACTGAAACTGAAAGAGATTTGAACTCCACAAGACAGACAGAGAAAGAAAAGGGAAATAAAGAGAATGGGGTTTAAAGAAAGAAATGGTCATCATCAGTCCATCCATCTGCCAAGCTAAATCTGGTACCTCCCTCTGTCCATTTTTTGACCACAGCTGTTTAATCCCCCCTTTCCAATCGCTCGCACACGCACACACAATAAGACCCCCCGTGTAGTCACCACCCAACACTGTCTCAGTGAGATAAAGCAGACATTGACAGCCACGTGTCTCAGTGTTGAAGCCTGTGTGCAGGCTAAGTGTCCAGACAGCTGACCAGACATGAGTCTGCCAAACCAGCCAGCAGACACACATACATGCAGCTCAATGGGACATGATGGACCAAGATAGCACTGGATTTCAGGCACTCACTCGTATGACTGGTGCCCAATCTAGACCTGCTATGCGCATTCCCATTGAAGAAGGTGGTTCTGATAGACAATCTGTATCTGCTTTTGTGACACTTTGTTAATGTTTGGGGGGGGGGGGTGTTTACATAATATATGTGTGTGTACTGTGTATAATTATTTTGTATATAAATACACACATATGCATGTATATTTTTAGGAAATATTGTCATGTATATAATATATATATATATATATATATATATATATATATATATATATATATATATATATATATATATATATATACATCATTTATATTATATATAAATATTTGAAGAGTTCAGATGCAAAAGCCTCTAAGTGCCATTTGAAATTTTCTTCTAGAATGATGATTTTTATCAAGCTTGTATATTTAGGTTCAGTAATTTCACTTAAATGGCAATTAATAGGTCATCTTCATTGCCATTTAAGTGAAATTACTGAACTTAAATATACGAGCTTGATAAAAATCATCATTCTAGAAGAAAATTTCAAATGGCACTTAGAGGCTTTTGCATCTGAACTCTTCATTTTATAAATAAATAATACATTTTTCTTAAATTTATACAAGCATGTGTGTGTACTATAAGGTTGATGAACATATGTCAAGAGATCTGAGACCATTCCTCAATACAGAATCTCTCAGATCCTTCAGATTCAGAAATCCATGCTTGTGGACTTTTCTTCAGCTCATCCCACAGGTTTTTTTTTTTTATGGGGTTTGGATCAGGGGACTGCTATGTCCATGAAAAACCTTAATTCTGTAATAATGAACTGTTCCATTGTTTATTTTGTGTTTTGGATCATTGTCATGCTGGAAGATTCAACCACGGCCCAGTCTAAGTTTCCTGACAGGGTCAGTCAGGTGTTGATATAATATTTGCTGGTACTTGGAGTTTATGATACCATGTATCCTAGCAAGTTGTCCAGGGTCTTTGGATGAAAATGAGCCCCACAACATTAGAGATGCACCACATTACTTCACAGTGGGGATGAGATACTTTTCTACATGGCTATGTTTCTGTCTATGCCAAACCCAGCTCTGGTGTTTTTCCAAAAAGCTTTATTTTGTTCTCATCTGACCATAAAGTTCCAGTAACGCCTGGCAAACTGTAGGTGCATGAGATTGCTGTTTGATGTCACCAAAGGATTTTATATTGCAACCTAGCCAAACAAGTTGTGGTTTTATAGGTGAGGTCTGATCATAGTTTTGGAGACTTTTTGACTCCAACACCCAACTAGCATCTGCAAGTCTACAACTCTGATCTTTAGAGTTTGTTTGAAAGAGAAAATTTCTCAATTTGCGCGCAATTTTGTGTGTGGGGCCAATACACGTCCTCTTCCAGGTAGATTGTTACCATTTTCAAATACCATTGATTTAAACTTAACTATTACCCAGATAGTGGAAATGAGTATTCCAACAATGAATCTATTATCTATTATAAGTATAATTTTATAAGTGTTCCTGATTATTAAGTTGAACTTAAACACATACGCATATGAACAGGAATATACTTTTACTCGTTAGAATTTATAGGGGTGCCAACGATTTTGCTCCTAATCAATGCTTAAAACCGTTGTGCTGCTTAACATTTTTATAGAAAGTGATATATATTTTTCAGGATTCTTTGAAATTTCTTTTAAATAAATATATATATATATATATATTTTTTTACTTATTATTATTTTTATTTATTTTATGTAAAAGTCTTTACTGTCACTTGAAAAAAAGTGAAAATAAAATGTAAATAATTTTTTTCTTAAAAAATCTTACTGGCCCCAAACTTTTGAAAGGTAGAGCATAGTAAAAAAAAAAAAAAAATCAATCAATCGTTAGTCAAACAAATTTAAGCAGATGTCTAATGACATATGCATGACTGGTGCCAATTAAGTACAGACATGACAATTTACAAAACAAAATGTAAAAGTTCTATGGCCCAATTTAGGTCTAATGGACAGCAGTTCACCTAAGAGTGTCCAAATTTAGAGCGGTTTCATTCCCATTTTTTTTTTTTTATAGTACCTATGGCCAAATAATGTCATTAGCACATAGGTCAAAGGTGAACCAATGTACCATACTATATTTCAGAAAGCAAAAACTCTCCTTCCCTCTCTTCCCTCTTGGTTGCACTGTGTACTAGCTCTTCTCCTTCTTTCTCTGGAACGTTCCACCCTCCCTCCCTCTCTCTGTCTCCTCTACATTCACTCCTCTGTTTTCTCCAGGGTCATTACAATTACTCCTCACTCCTTCTCTCTCTCTCTCTCTCTCTGTCTGTTTGACGCTTCTTTTTTATTCTCCTATCGTATACATGTTTGAGATATACTAAAACACATCTATCTAATTAAGTCTATACATCTTTCACCTCCCGTGCTCTTTTTGGTCTGTTCTCGTCTCATTTCTGCTCACCTTGTCTCATTTACTCTCCTCTTTAATTGTAACTTCTATTCTCTCCTCTTCTCTGGACTTAAACTACTATAATTCTCACTTTTCCCTCGCCCATACTTTTCCTCCAATTATTTACCCTGCACCCCGTCCCTCGTTTCATCCGTTCTCTCTCTCTCACTGGTACGGGGAGGAGAGCGCTGCTGCAGGACTGCAGGGCTCAGCAAAGCCACATTCTATTTTCTGCCACTTCCTCTTCCTCTTCCAACCGTTTCTATGGTTACAGCAGGAGCCCACAGAGGCCGCTCCCTCCTCAGTCATGGAAGAGGAGCCAGTGTTATCACTCTCCTTTCTCTAGAATTCTAATTCTTTTTCACTCTTATCTCTCACTCTCTCTATATTTATATCACTCCGTCCATCCACTTCTTGGTGTCTTCTCTAGTTACATTGCACTCTCTCGCTCTCCGTGTCCTTGGTGACTCCTCTCCCTCGCTCTCTTTTCTCTCCCGAACGTCCTCTATCCATAAGACTTTCTCCCATCCATTTCATTGATTTGACATTTCATCTGCTGTTCTCCTTCACTCAATTTCCAATTTCAAAGTAAAAGTTCAAAGTATTTTATACATGCAATATTACCACAGTATCAATATACAAAGAAAAACAGTGAGAGAAGACACAGTAACTGTCCTTTCACCTCCAGTTCTTTTTGTTTCTGTCAGCTGTTTGAGGCCAACATACATAGGAAAGATGCTTTTTCAAGGGCGAGAAGGAAAAAAAACAACGTGACCTCTATTGTGTTACTGAGACACACCAAACCAACCACCTGCTGAGTTACACTCACAAACATGGAGCGTGTTGACATTTCTTGGCGTTGACGGGGAGAGGCAACCAACACCGCTTGCAATGGATTTCAACAGGCATGACGTTCAATCTAAAACGGGGCCTGTGCAACAAGCCGCATGAGTCACTGGGCAAAGGTCAATGACAATGAGAAGGTATAAAATTCTTCTCCATCTTTGCAGTCATTAATGTGCATAATAATTGCTTCATGTCTTCTCATGAAGGTCTCTTTCTCAATAGCACCAGCTCCCTGAAGTAGTCCTATTTGAGCCAGATTGTAAGATGCTGTGGGGTTTCTTTCTTGTACTTCATGTACTTAATTTGTTGGTGCTTCATTCTGTGTTGGTGTGGTGGGAAGTACTCAAGGTAGATCTCCTCTGTAACTGACAAGGTCCCCAAACAATATAGCACTCATGATATATGATCTTGCATTGATTTTACAGCTAAAAGCAGGCAGATTTAAAACCTCAGATAGTGAGGTTTGCCTCACATTAAAACGCTGAGTATTTTTCAAGGATATTTCAACTTCTTTGAAAAGTCTTTACGTAGTTCAATGGGTCATATGTATCCAGGAAAATCAACTGTTTGTGTCATATTTTTTTTGTAATTGACTCTTGCAAAATCACAGGAAATAATTCTCAAAGGAAGTTATTTTGATCTTAATTAAAGTTCCATCAGTCAACTTGAACAAACCTATTTGGACTACAGCTGCTCATTTGGATATTGAGCATGACATTGTAAATCAAAGGCCACACGACAAAGCTCACAGGGAGGTGGGGTCGTGCCACTGGCTGCCCATTCACTCGATAACATTGGGTTTTTTAAGCACCGATGGTCATATTGTGTCACTCAGAGTCTTAATGAGGTTACGAAACACTCCGCGTCAGGTGCTATTTGTTGATGGTTCTCTTGAACTCGTCACTTCATGAGTTAAAGGGATAGTTCACCCAGAAATTTACAAATCTATATTAATTTCTTTTTTCACAAAACAAGATTTTGTTTTGAACTCCTATTAACTGTAATTAATCTAAAACATCTTTTATGGACATAAGGAATTACATGAGGGTGAGTTAACAATGGCAGCATTTTCATTTTTGGGCAAACTATTCCCATTTAATCTCTTTTAAAGTGCGTTTAAGATGACCATCCAGTGAGTCTGTGTTTGAACAGGGAAGAAAAGTTAGTCTCACTCAGAGCAGTCAAGACCTGTTTTGGTTATATATTCACTCAACAGTGCCAAACCAGTGACTGTGTGTTTCTGTTTGTCTAAGGTGGACACCTCTCTCAAACTCTTCCTCTCTTTTTTGCTCATGTAATATTTAATGACCATACAAAGGTGACTCTGTGCTAGTTTTTCTCTTATTTACTCATTGGGTCTAATAAATATGCACACCTCCAATACATTTTATTTTCTCCTTTTAAATGACACGGTAATGTATGTTACTAATTAAGAATAAATGAATAGAAAGATATATGGGTCAGAAATATGGGCCATATCTGACCCATTTTTTTTGTAGTTGTATATCCTGCATAGTATAAAATTACCATAATTACAGGTTTTATAGTTCTATTTTATTTTACAGTTTTATTATTTTTTATAGTCTTATCAATATCTTTGTTTTGAATTTCTCCTTCACTCTCTTCTTTGGGTTTAATCTTCCATGTGCTTCATCTCCCCTCGTCATCCTGTTCATCTGTGCTGCTTTGAGGACACTCAGCTCAAGGTTGTATTTCATGTTGTGGTATGAGCTCTTTTGTCTCAAACGTCTGTAGGTCTGGTGTTTATGAGGAAAGGACTCCTAAATCAGTTTGCCTGCTGGTTTTACCAGTGGGAAAAAATGACAGTCTTCTACACAACCATTACTACTTCTAAAAAATACAGCACACTGTCAGATATAAATACAGCATTGTGATCTGAGAGGAGTATGATGTCTATAAAGGACTACTTGTGAAACTAATGGTCCGTTTTTTTAAATGCAATTTTTATATGAGAAAAATTTTAAATAGTGAAAATATGATACACACACACATTCAAGTGGGTAAGATTTAATTGGGTAAGTTTTACAGTAAAAACAGTAATATTGTAAAATGTAACTTTAAAATGTTGCTTTGATGGCAAAGCCCTTTTTCCAGTCTTCAGTAATCATTCTTCATGATCCTTCAGAAATAATTATAATAAGCTGATTTGGAAATATTATTATCAATGTCGAAAACAGTTGTGCTGCTTAATACAATTGATGATGTTTTGATTTTTTCAGGATTAAAAAAAAAAAAGGAATGTTGATCTTACTGGAACCAAACTTTCGAACAGTATACACTCTCAGAAAAAAAAGAAGGTGGTCTCCTTTCAAAAGATACACCTTTGTACCTGAGGAGTGCATATTAGTACCTCAAAGGTACATATTGGTATATATATATATATATATATAAAATAAACTACACACACACATATCTTACCAACTCTAATCACCTTTGCAATTAAAAACCCAAAGTAAACACACTCAATATGATTGATAATGGATGAATCATTACATGTGCTAGTAGGTTCTCCATCTGCCTGTCATCAGGTAGATAGTTAACAAGTGGTAAAAATTCAGTGCTTTTGTTACTCTCAGTTGACTCATGAAAGATAATGGCCAGTGCATGTGTAGAATTCTTACATGAGTGATCAAGAACCCATGGGTAACAACTTAAGATCTGCAGGCAGCTCATGTACTTTACAGCTGCGTTCATGAACACAATCAAAGAGGAGCTATAGTCACAACAGAGATACCCACTGCCAAAGTCTTAAGGATTTGACACGGCACTATATAAATTGGTAATTGGTGTATAGAGACCATCCAGGATATGCTTAGAACTAGGGTTGGGCGATATACCGGTAGACACGATTAACCGGTAGAGATTTTGGACTATTGTCTCTATCGCGGTTACGCTCATGTGACGTTGCTGTGCTGCTCAAGAACGATTATCATTTGCATGTGTTTTTAAGCATTGTGGTTTATGAACAGGTGATTTTATGTGAGCATGTGAGAACTGAACTGCTTTTTGCAAGTAAACAAAGTAATTTATGCCTTAAGTGAACATACGCAGTTAAGAAAGAAAACACACGAGTATATTGGATCAGTGCAGTCGGTCTTAAAGTGACAGCATCCAAATTTACTTGCTGTTCATATTAATGCTAATCAAACAACAAAAAGACTGAATGCCGTCTAGAATGAATCCCTTTTGTAACTTTAATAAGAATAAATGTAAATTTAATTTACACTGTACACTGTTTTTTATTCTTTTGATTACTTTATACATTTTTTAATAGTATTAGGGGCTTTGGCACCGAAGGAACCTTTTTATAGTTCCGGGATTTTGGTGTGTTCGCACCGCAGGAACTAGAAAACATTTTCGCGTTCTCAGCGCCGTCAAAATAAAGGTCCGCCACGCCGTCAAAATAAAAGTTACAACAAGCGTGGGTTACGTCACTTCAGGGTTCCTACTGGCTGTGCGAATGCAACCAGGAAAACGTTCCTAGGGGAACCATTAGTTCTTGGGGAACTACCCTGGTGGCTAGTTCCTAGAACTAAGTTCCTAGAACTACCCGGTGTGAAACCCCCTATTTAAAGTGCTTGAAGTTTTTCAGTTAGGTCTTTTTGTGTCCTTGTTCTATTTGAGTTTGTTTTCTTTGCTATTTCTTTATCACTGTTTATGTCAGTAAGCTTAAGAGTCTTTTAGGCTAGTATTAGCTTTTTAAATGATATTGATAATGGCGTCAAAAATATTGATATCATAATAACTATATTGTGATATATCACGATATGAGTAATTTTATTCTGTAAAAACGATATATAAGATTTTGGTCAAATCGCCCACCCCTACTTAGAACCTAACATGCCAAACAAGACATTTCCACCAAAACACAACAAGTTCCACCAAAACACAACAAGGTCCTCCACAAAAACTCCCTAAACAAGAAACTCCTCCTACAAGAGAAAACGTGGAGACAGAATGCTAAAAGGACGCAATGGAGGTGTCAGGTGTGTCGTCCTCCCCCTCTCATCCTGCTCAGACCCGGTGTGTGTTTGTTCAGCTGGGTCCCAAACACAACCAGCCGTCTGCTGCTTGCTGAGGAGAACCAGGGGAGGGGAGGACCGGGCAGGAACAAAAGGCAAGCGTGGCTGGAAAGGAGAGCCTCTTGCCGGGCACAAAGAGATGCTCAGGGTGGGGTGGGGGTGGGTGGGCGGTTGTTGTTGGGGGTGTTGTTACCGGAGAGGTGGCAGCTGAAGGGGACGAGGGAGAATGAATGAATATGAATGAGAGAGGACGGCTGTCCTTCCACAGTACCCCCATGACCCAGCCAGGGGAACAGACCCTCGTCTTCTCTGTCTCTGTCTCCCTCTCGTACTCTTTGGCTGAGTGAATTGGCAGCAGGTGGGGGCACGAGAGCACATACACATATGCATGTGAACACACACAAACACACAAACACATTCAGAGAGGCTGTCTGGCACTTGTAGCCACTGTCTCCAATTGAGGCCACACGCTACAGTGAGTCAAGCCGGTAATGACGATTAGACATACGTGTGTGCGAGCGTGTATGCTGTGCGTGAGAGTGTAGGGGGGTGGGCACTTGAGGCTCGAAAAACCAATGCTTTCTATCTAATTTATGAGGTATGGGGTGTGGGGAGAGTGATAGAGGGAAAGAGAGAGAGAGAGAGAGTCTGACATAGGAGGGTCTGACAGTGGTTCCTCCATCCAGGATTTCTGGATCGATTCTGTAGACATATAATCATTGATTCGTGGATGGTCTATGAAAGATGCGGTTGTGTAACAAGGATCCTCACAGCCTTACCCCCAAACAAAGACTTGAACATGAATCGTGAAGCTCATTAAAAAAACTGCATTCATTTGGACCTGCCTTATTTTCTACCTACTAAATCTTCTAAATATGAAATCTGACACACAGACACAATGGGGTCTAAAAATTTTAGACTACTATTGAAAATTTTCAGTATTAAAAAAAATGGGTGAAACAAGTTTAACTTTAGCTTTTTTGTTATACACACACACACACACACGTATAATAATTGTATTCCTGCATAGACAATTATGGAGGTGGCCGCCTCTGTCAAATTTCGTGCCGCCTCCGCCTCTCGACAAAACTCGGACAGACAGTCACGTGCTCATATACACTTTTTCCACCTTACGGTTCTGTTGCAGTTCCCGCTTGTGTCCATTCTCAAACCGTATAGTTTGCCGATAGTGCTGCATGGATCATAATGCGGACCAAGTAATCGAGCGGACCAAGTAATAAAAACATTCCATTCCATCGAGGGTGGATGACAGATAAATCATTATAATGTGTTGAGTGTAATAAAGACACGGAACTCCCATCACGGTACAACGCAATGAACCTGTGTCACTCTTATACTTTCGTTTTTTAACAATGTAATTCTCCTCAGGGAGAACCAATCATGGAAAACATATCAGGGCTCGACATTAACGCTTGTCCGGGACACGTGTGTTTTTTGTTTGTCTTAGTTAAAGGAAAAATGATATAAAATATAATATAAGAAATACAAATAAAAAAAAATAACTAGGGAATCACCGAAACTGCGTTGATAGCCTATAGTTGATAATGATATATGCCTACATAATGTATGGACGGTAACAAAGTTGCGATGTTGAGGCTCGCGCAGTTATTTATAACATATTAATTATAGTTAAAGCTGCAGTCCGTGACATTTGGGTTAAAAATAATCCAAAATAATTATTTAAAAAAAAACATATTCAGCCAGTGTTCAAAACTATCTGCTTGCCGTAGCTCGATTCAAACCGGTTAGCTTGTAATAATAATTTTAATTCCAGTGGTACTGGTGGATTTCCGCGGGAAATTAGAGCATGTCTTTGCGTCATTACGTCACATCCGTACACATAAAGAAGGTGTCTCGGCTAGCCGGCTATACTGCGCGTGAGGATGTTGATGTGGGAGATGTATAGCCTTTTCTCACTCCGATAATAGTGTTTTCAAAAATGAAACACTGACAATTTAAGTTAAAAGGGAGTTTCTCGCTCCGATAATAGTGTTTTCAAAAATGAAACATTGACAGTTTAAGTTTAAAGGGAGTAAAGCCTCTTTTTAGGCTATAAAGGAAATGTAATTTTGCCAAAAGAAGAACTTTTAATTTAAATAAAATGTTAATTTTAAATCAGCCTACTTCAGTGTGATATGTTACCATATTATCATGCTTCATTGAATAATTGTAATGTGATGATCAGATGCAGATATCTAAATCAAAGAATATGGGTGGTTGGAGGATTATTATTTATTTTTAACAACAGATTTGAGTGACTCAAAGTGCACCAGATTAATGAATTTATCTTTAAAATGTAAAAAAAAAAATCTCCCCGGACCCCCCCTAGTGTTGCGACCTCCACCTCATTTTCAGCCAGGAAAAACCCTGTAGGCTATATAGAATTGAATACAAAAATAATTATGTTGTTATGTTATTTAATCTGACCTAAAATAGTTAATACTAAGACCTCAGAGTTAATGTAAAAAAAAAGAATTTGAAGAAATATTTTGCATGGCTTTGCATTTTGGCATGAATGTTTTTGTTGTTCCAACTATTATTTGTTTGCCCTATACCTATTATTGTTGTACTGATGGTTGAACACTGGGACAGAGAGAGAGTGTTTCAGTTGAACAAGAAAAGAATGAAAGGATGGGGGACAGAGGGATAATAAGGCTGCTGGTGCCACAAACACTTACACTTTTTCTTCCTCACACACACACACACACACACACGCATGACTGACTTATGTGTGGAAGCCTTCACATGTCTGTATGAGAGGCAGACACCATGTAAAATGGGCTTCAGTCCATGTAAAACATGCAGCTTCAGGGGAAGGGAGAACGAGGCAGAGAGAGAACTGAAGACACTTTACTGCTTCTCTCCGCCACTATATCTGTCTTTCTCCCTTACACACAATGGCCAGAAGGCTAATTACTCTGCCTACTGTCTATGTTCAACAACAAGACAGCAGCAGACACAGACCTGATCCAGCCAAAGGCCACACACACATCAACACACACAAGCACAGGCCCATCATCCACTAAGAGTTCTGCTCACCACTGCAGAAAATAAGACAAGTGGGGGAAATACTGAGCTCATGTTAATAAGTGTTCAAAATTCACATCTATTGGACAAATTTCACCAACAAAGAATTTGACTTGCTCCAAAGGACACAGTTAACATGTCATATCAAGTATATACACTACTGTTAACAGTTTTGGAGTCAGTAATATATATATTTTTTTAAAGAAATTAATAGTTTTATTCAGCAGCACAATTTTTTATCTTAGAATGATTTTTGAAGGATCATGAGACACTGACAACTGGAGTAATGACCAAAATGTCTTGGTGATTAGAGACTTAAAAATCTTACCAACTCTAAACTTTTGAATGGTAGAGTAACATTACACACAATATTTAAAACATACACAGAATGTATGACCTCTTCTACCTCATTGCTTAAGTCTATCATGTATGTACTGACTGTTGTTTTGTATCATTTTGTGAGTATATATTGTCAAAGCTGTTGCTATATTTTGGATTTTAGCTGGCTACCTGAATTAACAAATCAGAAGCAAGGACAGAAACCCTAACATAAAGGACAATAATAAATTGAATAGAGTGAGTCTAGCAGCAATAAATGAAGAATGAGTGAGTAAAAAAGCATGAACAGATGCATCCAATGAGTTCTGTTTAAGTTTTGTTCAGCATAGAAAAGAGAGAAATAAAAAATTTAAAAAACAAGTAAAAAAAACGGAGGCCCACAAAAAGGACACGGAAAGATCATTTACTTGGTCTTGATGCAAAACTTAATTTAACAGGATAAGTCATTGTAGAGGCTTCATTAGCACAAAAGACAATGATGGGTCTTTCTCTTTATTTTTCAGTTATTCTAAAACATCACTGTGACATGAAAGTAATACAGGGCCTGTTCACTTAAATATGAACATTTTCCACATTTATTTGTCCTAAACCTGTGCAAAATAAAGAGTTTTTAAAGAATGGGTTTTTTTTGGAAGTCAGCGGGGTCCATGAACTTTCATTGTGTGGACGAAATACACAGAAAGAAGAAAGCAATTCACAGATAAAAGCAAGTCATGCATGTTTTGAGTGACATCATTTTCATAATTTGGGTAAACTATATGCAATTAAATTTGTGAGGGAAGCAGACCCTCTAACTCTAAACCCCTTGCTGACCTTGTCCCTAACATCTCAGACACACATCCTACTGCACCAGAATCGTGATACAATACTGCTAGTCTTGGTAAATGCTTGTCAATAGTTTTAACTGCAAAGTCATCAATTCGGTGTGGATAAACACAGTAAAGCTCATATTTGAGAAGCCCTCCTGTGCACACATTCACAAACACACCCAATTCTTCCCTCTCGTCTCCACATATAAACACACATGCACCCTGCACACAAACACGCTGAGAAATTGTATGGCCCCAAGCCCTCATTTGCATGGATTTGCATGAGATGCCGTATGGGGATTATTTATTCATAAGCTATCGCTACATGCAGATTTCAAACAGACCGAGCAGTTCGCTGTCCTTCACCCTGACAGTACGAGAATACAGTGTTTGCTTCTGGACAGTCCATGGTTTGCGTCAGTTCAAAATGAGTTCAATCCCATCCAAGACATGCAATTCACAATACGCAAGAGCAGGAAAGCTATTTAAATGAGCCTTGAAAACAAAGGACCATATATTTACACAAAGGACCTCATTGTTACAATTTTAAGCCACATTTTAAAAACAATATTTATTTCATTTTTTCAGTTGGTTTTTAAATATATAATATTGTTGTACACAAGGAGAGTCATGATTTGACATGAACTGACTGGCGTGTTTTATAAAAATGTAAAAGTAAAAGAGACTTTCTGCTTTTGCTTCTAATATTGCATTTAAATGGTATGCCTAACAAACATCACTCACAACCATGTTTATAAGAAGGTATAAACTACAAAGCCATGTTTTTAAGAACTTCACACCTTCCAACATTTGTCCTTTCCCTCCTCCCTCCTGACTTTTTCCACTGAGTGTGTTGGGGACCTTGACCAAGTTGAGGTGTAGAATTAAGGGTAACACTTTACAATAAGGTTTCATTATTAACTACATTAGTTAACAAGAAATAATAAACTGCACTTTTACAGCATTTAGTTTTCTTTGTTAACATTCATTTCTACATTTACTAATCCATTATTAAAATCAAAAGTTGTATTTGTTAACATTGGTTAATGCACTGTGAACTAACATGAACAAACAATGAACAGCTGTATTTTTATTAACTAACATTAACAAAGATTAACAAATGTATTGGTAATGGTTTGTAATGGTTAGTTCATAGTTAATACATTAACTAATGTTAACAAATGAAACCTTGTTGCAAAGTGTTACCGAATTAAGTATAGATAAAAAGGAAATGTCTTTACACCAAACTTAAGAGACTGAATAATCCTTACCTATATTGTTTTATAAAAGAAAATATACACAAGTTTGGGGACAGTGCGATTTTTAAATGATTTCTAAAGTCTCTTTTACGCTCACCAAGGCTGCGTTTCTTAAAAGTAAAAAAATATATTGTGAAATACTATTACAATTTAAAACATCTGTTTTCTATTTGACTATATTTTAAAATGTAATTTGTTGCTGTGATCAAAGCTGAATTTACAGCAGCCATTAATCATCTTTAGTGTCATGTTCCTTCAGAAATCATTCTCATATGAGGATTTGCTGCTCAAAGGACATTCCTTATTATTATCAGTGTTGAAAACAGTTGTGCTCCTTAATAATTTTGTTAAAACCATTGTGTATTTTTTTAAGGATTCTTTGATGTATATAAAGTTTAAAAAATAGCATTTATATGAATTATTTATGATTAACAACATGTAAAATGACTGTATATTCTGTCAGTTTTGGTAAATGTAATGCATTCTTGACAAATAAAAATATTAACAACAACAACACAAAAAACATCTTCCCAAAACTTTGGTGTGCATTAAAAGGATACATTGGAAAGGATCATACATACAGGAAAAGGATCAACTCCTAAAAGACTAAAAAAAAATTTTTTTACCAGTGTCATTAAGTAATTTATCTAAATAGGTAGAGCTCTGGCTCAGCAAATGAAGCCAAAACGAATATTAAAAACAAACATTTAAATTGGTGCACCGTAATATGGTGCACACATTTTTTTAGTCCAAAAGAATAAGGATTTCTTGTAAATAATAATCCAAACCAAGCAAATAATCAATCTGCCTGGGGCACATTCAAGTAAAAAATTGACCAAAAAAAGTCCTGAGCAGGCCCTAAAACCATTTAAGGATAACTAAATTTCCAAACAAGTTTTTTCCCCTGAGCAACTGGGGCTTTCCCAGTCTGACCTTTGTCATAATGGGCTTTCCCACACAAAGCTTGCATGCTAGTATGCTACTGAAATACTAACACTAGCACAATCTGCCGGTTTCAATTCTGCATTATTATAGCTGCACAGCCGTTTGCTTCTCTATTGCTATACTCTTTAAGGATTTAAAAAAAATATTGGCATGTATTAAACCTGCTCTACATCCGAGAGGTCCTCAAAAGATATTTCACTCAGATGTAACATCAGTCAGAATAACACCTCCAAAGACAATACATACACTCATTTTAAAAGGTACAACTGCTAAAAGTGCTTAAAGAACTGTAAACCATGACCTCATTCAGCAAAGAACCGTTTGGAGCAGCATGAATTTGAGATTTGAGAGTCAGAACACGAGACGGAAATACAGAGCAATAGGAGAAAGAAAGAGAAAGGGTGTAGATGAGAGGTGAAGCTGAAGCAGACCCAGTCAGTCCATATAAGGCCAGTCTGAAGGAGGAGAGCAGCCTCAGGAACGTAAGCAAGTGTTTAAGACCTCTACACCGTAAAACATTTTCCGCAGTTCCCAACAGCTCGTTGATAATGCAGAGCAAAAGATGATACCTTTTTAGGCCTAAAATAACCACGTCCAACATTTTGCAGTAATGTTTAATAGTCAAGAGTTGTGTCGGAAACAAAAGACTACAGAAAACATTGCTATGTGTTTGGCTAGAGTGATTTGAGTGTTTTAGCCATTTTCTATGTGGTCGCTAAACAGATCAGAGTGTTTTTAAAGGATTGTGATGTGATTGCTAAGGAGTTCTGAGAGTTTTTAGTGTATTGTTAAGGTGGTTGCTAGGGTGTTGCTAGTTGGGTGCTAGTGGTTCTGGGAGTTTCCTTACTAGCTCAAGCTATGTATAATGATTACTTGATCTTCATATGCCTCGGATCATTCCTTAAAATGTATACAATTTCTACCTATTCTATTGTCCACACAAGACAAAAATCATTAACTTCGAATGCTGAGAAAAGTAATAGCACATTTGTTATCAAACAAACCACATCATTTGAGGATTCATTTGCGTAGCAACCACAGTATGAGACGAGTTGCAGTGGCCACTCGTGTTAAGCCTGACTCAAAGCAAGCTCACGCACGTCTTTAGCGAGAAGGCTAGTGATGGGACCTGAAAGAAGCACATGAAAGACTTGTCAGTCTTCTTAAAAATGAGTATAATTTCCCATCAGTTCTGCCTCCCCTGTACTTCTAAGTAAATACATGCACATACGCTCACCAAGACGCACTGTGGATATCTGCATCTCAAACATATTTGATGGATTTACAATACAGTCCAATAGGCTCCCTCGTTCCTGTAAAGGAGATGCGCAAATACTTGCATCCAGATAGACACACATGGCAGCTATACAATTTAAATCAGCCTTCTCAGAAATTAGAGCGCGTTTCCTCTCTGAAGCAGAGCCTCTTTTTATTTCAGTATTAAAAAACAAATTCCAACCTGCTGTAAAGACTCCCTCCTTCTCTCTCCCCCAATAATCCCCCCACCCTTCAGTCTCTCTTCCTCTCTCCATCATCATCTCTCTCTCTCTCTAGCTTTCTCTCCACAGTATTTGCATAATTTCTCTGCCGTATTCTGATGTATGCGTGTGAATAATAAAGCTCATGGGCGCGGCGTGCCAGACTGCCACTGTTCATTACGACCGCGCACAGCAAAGCTAGGCTCCGCAGGGCCCTCATTAGCTATTCCACTCAGAATAAAGGCTCACTCTCTCTCTCTCCCTAATACGCTCGCTCGCTCACTCACAACTCTCTCTTTTACTCTTTCGCTCTCTCTCACACATACTTTTTTTCTGTCAGTCACTTTTTTCTCTATTTCGTATTTTATTCTTTCCCACAAACTAGAGTGTGTATCTAAGTTTATGGTCAGAATTTGGGAAAATGCAACTATTTAGTAGTGTTGTCACTATACTGGAATTTCCAACTTCCATACGATACCTTGAAAAATATTGATATTTCATACCATATTCAATACCACAGGGAAAAATGCCATATATCCTATGCCATACAGATGATTTGTTATTACTGTATGTCATAATTTTTTTGATAATTTGGGTAATTTGGTTGTAACAGCTTACACACAGAACAGAGAGGCTTTATTTGAATTGTTAAACTAAATTTACAAAAAAAAGACAAGTAAACAATCAGTAATAAAATAAGAACAAATAAATTGCAAATGATAGTACAAATAAATACAATAGAATAAAGATACAAAATAAATGGCTGAAACATGGCTTTAAGTTATTCAGGTGGGTCTAACAGTAGTATTCAGGCAAGAAATACTACAGAAATTAAAGTAAAGAAATGTAAAATAACACTGGATAATCTTTACTGTAAAAAATAAATACAGATTAATGCTTAAAGTTACTAAAGTTATTCAGTCAAGAGCAGTGAGTGATTTTCTTTGTCTTCTGTTCTCTGATAAACATGATAGACCGCAGCGATGGTGAAAAACCTTGCCTTAACTTCTCTAAAAAGTGAAGGATGAGATGCAGGGCCGTCTTGGTGCTCAATCTGTATAACGTTACCGTTGTTTAACCAGCAACATATTTGCGATGTCATCAAGCCATTCGATAGATGCACCCGGTACCGCGGAACAAGTCTCCGGGTGAGTAGACGGCCAGTAATAATAACTATAGTAACATCATGAGAAGACGCACTCCGTTGTAGTCAGCGCTTCGTCGGTTAATTTTGGCATTTTCTAAGTAAGTTAGCCTAATAGGCTAATAATAAATGAACACATACAAAAATGTCTTTCGTCCTGTAGGCGTCCTGGAGAATATTTCTGTTCGTCCTAAACACATTTTCTATCGTCCCCAGGACGATAGGACGCCGTTAGTCTCGAGCCCTGACAGCGTCTAGCTTTTTCAAATGCGTGTTGCTTCTACGGTAGCCGTTATGTACCAAAAAGCTATGACAGGATGTCTTCTAATAGCACTTCGAGTTTTCCTTTGGGTGAACAGGCTCGTTATTTTTTAGACAAACTGCAACTTGACACAACGAACAAACAAATGTTTGATAGAATTGAAAGTTTCCAAAGGCAGAGAAGCGACCAAGCATTGAAAAAAAGCTTGTAATTTAGACCGTAACATTGATTTACCTGTTGAGAAGAAAGCAGGCAAGTTGGAGCTTTTTCTCTTTTGAAAGCTTTCTCCTGCATCAACTCTTTCCACCTGGAAAAAGCTATCCCGACATTAAACCTTGTTTTTTCCCAACTCTGGTCCTGTGGCTCCACATAAGTATGTTCCTCCATTATAAATAACTGTGCAGTGCAGCCTTTTAAACTTGCCGGGGCAGTGACAAGCGTCTCTCAAATCTTCTTGTCCGGTTCAGCTGCTTTCAGTCACGTGATGCTGGCTCTGAACGAAAACGCGTTGTGGAAACGCATTGGCCTAGTACTTTTTGTCCCTCGCTGCTATTATAGTTTTTCAAGATGGCGGAATGACATGGAAGCCTCCGTGGGCCTACCCGTCCCATGTATATAAAGATAATAAATTCTTCATTTACGAGGATAAGTCAGATTATTGGCAGATGTATTTGTACACCATTGAGGACATATTTATGAATAGAAATATTGATTTTAGATTACAAAATACTTAAACTACACATTGTCCCTTAAGGCATAGTTCATCCCAAAATGAAAATTCTGCCATCACCCTCAAGTCATTTCAAACCTATATGATTTTTGTATTCTTTTGATGAACAAAAGAACATATTTTGGAGTGGAAAAGTGTTTGTAAATTTGTTGTTTTAGACCCCACACAGTTAAAAAAAAAACTGTTCAAAACATATATTTTTGTGCACCACACATTTGGAACGAAACATTTGGACAAAATAAATGATAACAGAATTTTCATATTTCTATGAACTATTACTTTAATGCATTATGGTGTGAATTAACAATAAACAATAGGATATTTATAGATTAAGCAAATTTAATAAATGCTGATAAAATGTACAAAGGCACTGAGTATAAAAGCATCTGACAAAAACAAATGCATCAAGTTACTTACAACTGGTTCAAGCAGGGGGAAAATGCATTTAAATTATGTTATAATGGTTCAAAATTCAAGTTATAACTTTCTCGTCAGTCAAAATCTGAGTTTTGTAACTTTAGGTTTAAAGTTAGAGATCTCCAGGCCTGTAGATGGTGCTGTATTTGATTCAGAACATTTCCACCCATTTCTTTCTTACTCTGTGGTCATATAGTTATAATGACCGTGTTAAGAGAGTATTGCCCTCATCTGACCTCCATTGCCTCAGAGTGAGACAACCCACTGTATAATCCTCCCACCGCTCCAATGTGCCACTTGACTACACACGCCCTTCCGCTCATACAGACTCACACAAAGAGCACCCAAAGACACACTCTCTCTCTCTTCCTTCTCTATTTCAACCTTCCTCATTAACCACTGTTCTAGCTAATTAACACATCCAGAGAGCCATTAACATCTCCTCCCTGCACAGGGAGACGGAAAGGAGTGAGAGGGGAAGTCCCCTGAACACTGAAGGACACACACACGGGCACACACACACACACACACATACACTGTCCAGGTTCACCAGACAATGGAAGGACTGGATATTGTACCCTCTATTAACAAAAATGTTGCTAAAACGAACTAGATATTTTTTATCCAATCAAACTGTTTTTTGTTAAGTCCATTTTTTTATCCACAGTTTAAACACCTGTCTCTCTGGGCTTTGTAAATCAATACTTTGTATCTGTCCACTATTTTTTTTTCTAATAATTTCATCTATAGTCAGCTTTGGTGGTAGCCTGACTGATTAAGTTTTGGAGTGGTAGAACACAAACATGCAGATTTGATTCTGTTAGGAGGCGACCCATAACCTGAGTTCCAGTGACGCTCTACCACCATTGTGACCTTAAATGAAGCACATTACCTTAATTAATGCATTGTAAACTGCTTGAATAGCTGATTTTAGTACATTTTACAATAGCAAATCTTATATATAACAAGGAAAAGGGGTAACATTTTACAAATGGTTAGTTCAGTAATAGGAATTCTGAGCTAAAAATATGAACAATATTTCTTACAGCATTTATTAATCTTGGTTAATGTAAATTTCAGCATTCTAATAAACTAGTTGTAAATTGTAGTTCAGTTGTATAAATTAACATGAATGTATTATGAATAAACATGATTTAACAATAAAACAAAGGCATATTTATAAATTAACATTAATCTAAATTAATGTTGTAAAAAATGTTGATCGTGACACCTACAGTCATGCATTTACTCATGTTAACAAATTTAACCTTTTTGTAAAGTGTTAATGAAACAATGCAGAAGACACTGTTTAGATCATTTAAGATTAATTAAATAATAAAAAAAAAATGATTCTGTATACAACATTTATTGCAGTTACCAATGTTATCATAGCATAGAATAAAATAAAATTCTTACTTGCTATATAGAAAAATGACCAAACAAGCAAGCCAAATATATCGCATGTAAATTATAGTGCTTTGTTTTCTTCTATTTTTTTTATATGTGACATTGTGATAAAAATCATATTCATAATAGTTCTACTATATCAGATCTACTATGTTTTGATATGTCAGAACAGATAGATAGTCATAAAATAAAGTTTGAAAGATCACTCATAGTGACGGCATTTTCTACAAATGAATAGCTTGTATTTATCTACTCATTGTTGAATGCAACATTTAAAGAATGCTCAGTCCTGGTACTGAAAAGAAAATAAATTATACGTGTGTGCGCGTGTGTGTGGGGGGTTGGGGGGTTGGGGGGGGGGGGTAGCCTGTGCGTGCACACCCTCCAGTGACAGATGGCGTCAAAGGATCATGGCTCTCATTGTCCTCTGATGGCTATTTGTGTGTGTGGAGGGCAGCCGTTACTGAAGGAAGAGACTGGAGCTGCCCGGCACACCACTGAGGCCCCCTAGACAGTGGAGGAATCAGGAAACACCTAAGAGAAGGGCTTCTCATCGATCCACCCCCTCTACTTTAATTAACCAGTGTGCTATAGCAACATGCCCGGCCAATCTCTTCAGTATTTTTTATTTTGTTTTGTTTAAAAAAAATATATATATAAATATATATCTTATGCTCTAAAGCTTTATTTGCATACAGTAAATGCAATTTATTTTAAATGCAATTAATTTATTACTCTAAGCCCATATTTGGGCTTGTTTGTTTAAGTTTGGCATATAAAGTGATTGAGTTTACGGAGTTCTTGTAGTAAGCAGGTGTGAGTTGTGATGTTTCTGTTTTATTTTCAGCATAAAGCATTTGGATTTATTTTGGTTAATTGTGGGCTTGTTCGCTGTTTTTCAAGCAAGATGTGGCAACATGAATGAATCAAGGCTCGTACCACTTCCCCCGTGATATCTTGCACCACACTGTCCGCAGATACAAAAGAGAGAGATATTTCTGATGTACATTAAATATGTCATTAACAACTAGTTGTTCAGTTCACACTGCGTAGAATTTTTGTATATGTGATTGTCACTACCTGCCTCTTTTTGGGAGTTAAAGCGGTTGTAGAATGCAGTTGACACTCCCGTAAATTACTGAACTGTGAACTGACAACTGATTTTAGCTGCAGTGTGTACGTTTAACAAAACAGAAAAACATTACATTTTAACATACTAAATTACATAAATGCAGACACTTCCAGCAATGCAAGCACAATTTTGTAATGAAATGTGTAAGACTGCAATTCACAGCACTGCCATAAGAGGTGCTATAGTGGAAATTAGCAAAACAGTCTTATTTTACGGTCAGTACTCTCTTTATTTCAACTCCTACCAAAGGGTTAGTAACTGTTTGAAAATCTTGCTAAGCAAAGTCAAAATCAATACATTCAATATATGTACAGCAACTTATTTGAATTTCAAGATCTGGTTAAATTAAATAGACATTTAAAGAGAACTTTATATCACCTGTTTGAGTGCTGAGGTTTGTTACAGCCAGACCAACACAGTAAACAAGGGTGCTGTGATCAGGGTTTTTGGGGCCGATCACAGATTACCGATCATTAGAAGCAGTATTGGCCGATACCATTCACCAATACCGATCATCGGAAAAAAATAATACTACATGATAAATAGAAGGCTTCCAATAGACCAACTTGGGTTATTTAGCTATTCTTAACATTAAAAATGTTTTGATTAATGCTGGTGTCACGTTAAGACAATGCACGGATCTAATATACTGTTAAACGTGACTTATTTCCCAACTGTTGTTGGGAACTATGTTCACCTAAGAAAAAAACTTATCAATAATTATATTTAATCATATTTCTATGTGTATTTGACGATTTAGGCACAAAGCCACAGTTCACTTTGCTTTGCTCAGACCATACGCACAGAAAGGCGCTTGAGGAACAGTATCTCTTTTGCGCCTTAATGCAGTTTTAAAAACTCTTTTTATTATCGAGCATGTCCTGCAGTTTAGCAAGATGACTCTGTGAATGTATGCATTTCACCCAAAAATAAAAACTTTTTTTTTATTTACCTCATGTTGTTCCAATAAGGCTTTTGTTCATCTTTGGAACAAAAATTTTGATATTTTTGATGAAATCTTAGAGCTTTCTGTCCCTCCATAGACAGCTACACAACTGACACTTTGACTCTTCAAAAAGTTCATAAAGAGATCTTAAAACGAATGAATTGAGCGGTTGAGTCCACAATTTTCTGAAGAGACGATCGCTTTATATGATGAACAGATTGAATTAAGGCTTTCATTCACATATAAACATGCATCAACTCAGTTGTCGTACACGGAAGCTCAAGCAAGTTTGCCAATGAGGTTTAGCTGTCTCTGGAGGGACAGAAAGCGCTCAGATTTCATCAAAAAGATCTTCATTTGTGTTCCGAAAATGAACAAAAGTCTTATGGGTTTGGAACGGTATGAAGGTGAGTAATTAATAACAATTATAATTTTTGGTGAACTATCCCTTAGTTTAACAAAACGAAAGGAACGAAAGTGCACCGCTGTGAAGGAAAGAAATGCACTAAAAATCGCAGTTTCTTGCTTTCATCGCTCTAGGGTTGCTGTAGTTGCAATGTCTCCGCAAAGACGTTGCAAATGTATTGTCCTTATCATTCACCTGGTAGACCTGCCAGACCAGATAATGTAGTTAAGCAATCTTAGCTGCGCATAGAAAAATTGTCTTGCAAGTTTTGCATCATCCTATAAGCCTTTAGAGAGACCACCAAATATAAAGCTATTATCGTCCGATAACGATCGGCGCCCGATCAATCGGACCACCCTTAGAAGTAAGCAGAGGAAACTATGAATGGCTCAAAAAAGGCTGAACTGAAGGAGTGGCTGAGCAATGAGATGAGTGAATACCCCAAGGAAGATGTGATTAAGGGTGAGAATGAGCAGGTATTTGAGTACAAATGAGTGAAACAGGCAGGCTGAAAGGATCCAACTGTATTCTGGGCAGAGTTTCTAATTTAATTGTGCATTATTAAGTCACTCCTTCGGTGTGTCTGCCTCCTGGTGCATGCTGATTAAAAATTTAAGGCTTTGCCACTCAAAGACACTGCCTCTCTCGCTCTCTGTCGCTCACACACACACTTTTCCTCTGTGGCGTCCTCTGCTATTTGTTCTATCTCTCCTTTGCCTGAGCCCCACAGTCCCGTTTTACGCGATCCCTCTGCTTTCACTTTATAACGCACACCTTCTCTCCCTTCCTTCTCTTTCTCTCTGCTGCTGTCAGGGAGCGCAGAGCGCTTGAAGACCCGTGGGAATGTCGTCATGGTAACGCCTGCCACTCAATCCCATCTCAGATGTAAATGACCTCGAATTTTATTAGCGCACAATTTCAAGATCCTCTCATTGCTTTCTTCCCTCCCTCTCTCTCTCCCTCTCTCTCTCTCTCTCTCTCTCTCCCCCCCACACCCCAACCCGTCGCTCTTTCTCTCCCCCCCCCCTCTAGTTCGCTAGTGCACCCCACAGCATTCTCCATTATTATAATGCTTATATGCAGATCTGAATAGTATTCAAACCCAAATGAGAAAAAAAAAATCACAAAAATCTACATGTTTTTCCATACTCATTCCTTTTACATAAGTAAAGAATAAGGGAAATAGCTGCATGTGCCAAAGATGATGTATAGCTAGTGGATGTAAAATGCTGCCACTTGTGATTGTACACCTACGTACAATGTTTTCTGTGCAAAAATATGTGAGACTGTATTATAAACTATAAACAGTTGTTTTTGGATATAGTAAGGATGGTAAAATATGATTGACTGCTATGGTTCAGCATACAGTGGGACAATTTGAATCTTAAAAATACATTTCAGCCAAGTATGAATATAATTATCCATATATTTAAGCTACCAGATATTTCAGCTATTAGCTATTGATTTGTAGGTTTAGCGACCTGTACAATTTTTTCCCCTACTAATTCATTTAAAAAAATCGTATGTTAGTAAATAAATAAAATATTATAAATAAGTTATCTACTATGTACACTGTAAGCAATGTAGACTCATTTACTTTTAAATTTACTTAATTAAATTGAATGAAATAAAACATTTTTGTCACAAAGCCCTCAAATGATTTGTTCAATGAACTAGAATAGAAGAAAATAATTAAATTAAAGATTCATTTATCCAATTAAAGACTGGAACACACTACACGACTTTTAAAATCTGAACAAATTCAAAAACACTAGGCATCATACACTTGCCGACTTTGTAAATTGTTACAAAGAAAAACAGGGCATCATACACTAAACGACTGAGGAATGTACACTACTTTCAAATCGTTCCAAACAAACTCACGCAGAAACATGCGCCTTGTTGCTAGGAGACGGATGAGAAAAATTAAAACAATGTGTTCTAAAATCGGCTCAAAATGTCAAACAGAAACATGTCTTATATCTTCCGACTGGATGATATCATAGTCTGAAGCTTAAAAAAAAATTTGGAGTCTGTGCACATCATATACTACGCGCTTTTCTGTGAAATCAGTCAGCTCTGAATGCCCAAAATCCGCAGACTGACTTCGGCAACTAGAGTCGACTGCTCCAGACTGAAAATGGAGGCAAAAATCATAGGCAAAATTTGTGTAGTGTATTTCAGCCTCAATTTAAGTTTGTAAAACAAGTCTAATAAGTACATTCAAACAAATAACTCATAATTAAAGTTCTTAGTGGAACTGGAAACAGAAACCGAATGCAACAATAAATGCTAGCATGATAAATATAACTTTTTTAACTCAATACTGTATAAGATGAACAAGGAGGAAGTGGCTGTGCTATCTATTGCTCAATGAGTAAAGCTTTGTCAGTCACCCTCAACCTAAGCACAAGCTTGAGCACAATGGTAACCACAAAAACTTCAAAATAACAGAACCTCTAATAAAATTTTAAATACTAACAAGTATTTCCCTTTATTCAAAAACATAACACTTAATTTCAACATTTACTCCAGTCCACTCCCATGCAAAGCATGCCGTGAACTAAAAATCCACTGGCCAGTTTCAGTTTAATGCAGTCAAAACAGATAAGGCTTATTTAAACTTCAGTTTAGGAATGTACATGGTCTAAATGTAATGGAATGGAATTAGGTTGTGACAAAATGTTTAAATTTTACTTTTAATTTAAATCATGTTAAATGCTAATGTAAAAAAAAAAAAAGAAAAGCAAATGCATAAATTTTTTGGTGTGCAGACTTTCACAATTTGTGAAATAGTCAAGCCACAAACCACCGTCTGAGAGAAATAGATATTCCAGAAGTGCTGTGTTCTACTTTAATTTGGTTCTGTACACTATTATGCGCTTTACGACATTATTCAAGAGTGAATTTGGTAGCAGAATGCAGTGGTCACTCATGTAAATATCCAAACTCTGTGTGAATAGAATGCGATCAAGCACTCAAGAGTGACAACCTCATGATGCTGCAGTGTGCATGTGGTCTCAGACTAAGTGAATCTGTGCAGTGTAGTATATTAAGCAGAAGCAGAGCAGGCCTGCATTCTCCACTCAATGCACTGAACTCCACTCCCACTACTCTTACGCATTTCTGTGCTTTGCGACAGCTGACTATCTCACCCAAAGAATGAACTGTCTAGCTGCACTCCCACACAGCTCCACTTTGTGTGAAATGATAGTGTTTTCTTTTTTATTTGGCTTCTGTGGTCGTCTCTCTATGATTAAACACTTGTTTGTTCCTCCAATGTGAAAGAGGGTGGTGAGTGGTGAGCTGTACTAGTAAATTCAGGATCAGAGAAAGTAGTCAGTGATCAAAATTATGATTTTATTTTTGAAAAATCAACTCGCTTTTGATCAATTGTTTACATTTTGTCTACTTATCTTTGCACTGTTCACCTGCTTGGATGTAGACAGACCTTATCATTTATAAATGTAAATGTAATTCTGGTGCTCACTGCAGCTTATTCTTGTGAAGAACCGCCCACTTAGACAGGAGACCATCTGAGTGACACATAAAGCCAGCCAATCATATTGGAGCTGTTGGTTTAGGCCAGCTTTTGCTATTTCTGTATGTATCAGATGGTCAGCAAACAGACTGTGGGCGGTCCATAGACTCCATCTAATGCTCGGTATGCCAGGCTGAAACAATTCTACAGCTTGGTTAAATATGTGTTAACCAAGACATAATGTATTGACATGCCCAGCTTAAACAGTTCACAGAGGGCCAGCTAAAAAAAATATTGTGTGAGGAAGAAATGTGTCTTTCCTGCAGAATTATTCCTGCAGGATTTTTATTTTATTTAAATTTTTTCAAACATGGCCCTTTCAAGTAATTTTAATTATTAAAATGTAGGTAATTTAAACTCCACAAAAGAGCATCTTGCTGTTTTGCACAGGAAAGTTAGACTAAGTAGGTCTAATTTTTTATACCGTAATCTTAAGTTTCTGTCACTAGACACTAGACATAAGTGGTTTATTTAGAAAAAAAGTATGTCTTTAAAATAGTTACAAAATTTAGTTTTTTTAAAAAGCCCCAAGTTATATATATAGTTTTTTTGAGTTATAAATCTAAAAGAGATCATGTGTTATGATCAAATACACTTCTGTCTATATTCAGTTACGTCAATGTATATTAAAAGGGATAATTCACACAAAAAGTAAGAATTGTCACCATTATTCACTGTTGTTTCAACCCTGTATGACTTACTTTCTTCTAAATAACACAAAAGAAGAATGTTGGTAACCCAAAAATTTGTGACAATTGACTTCGACTGTATGGAAACTAAAAAACAAGTGTTTCTCAAAATATCTCTTTTTATGTTTCACAGAAGAAAGAAAGTAATGCAGGTTTGAAATGACATGAAGGTGAGTAAATAATGAAAGGGTTTTCATTTTTGGATGACCTATCCCTTTAAGTGAATTTGTGAACAACTACTCATTCAAATATATATATATATAGGGAAAGCTAGAAAGGAAAAGATCTGACACGGTTCCTGACCCTGGCTAAAGAGCCTGTTTTATGAGCTCAGCTAGCAGTGTGATGATCACATGTTTGCTCATCATCACTGAGAAAGCATGTGAGAATGACCTCATCATTGCTGCACAGCCTTATTCCCATCAACCAGAGTGTGTCATCATTGTGTTAAGCAGAGGAATGGAGCTGCTCGTATGCTGCAGCGACTCTTCTGATAAGGACTAACGGAAGCTATTTTGTACTTTACCATTTACTTTTGCGAGGGGGGTGTCATGAACGAGAATAAGACTCAAGCGAGCATTTACCACAGAGGAAGGAGGAAGAGGAAGCAAAAAAGAAACCCAAATGAAGAAGTAGCGTAAAAATGGAAGACGAAAAAGTGTAGTTTCAGTTGTTTTTTTAGGCTTCGTAGTAGATGGAGCTTGTTGCAAGTCTTCTCCTCACTGATGCTGAAGTGGAGCAATAGAGAGCTCATGAAATATTGATAACTCCGATATTTACTTGGACCCCCCCAAACAGAGAAGAGAAAAAGGCACATCCCAATTCATAAATTATTAAGTCTCCACTTCTCACTGTGATCCTGACAGACATAACCTTCACTGTTTGATGGGCTCTTACTTAAGTAGGTCAATTAATCAGAATATTTTACCATCATTATTGCTGATGTTTTGAAGGATTCCACTTTCTTTACAGTAACTATAATGATATTGGAAATACTATTAATTATATTAATTATGCATTTAATATATTAAATACATTTTTAATTTAATTTATACATAAATGGAAATAACATAAGTTGACCTTCATTCTATACTATTTATGCAATGAGAGTTTTTTGAGAAAATAATTAAGGACATTTAGGAACATGTTATTGAACACAAAATACACACTAAATGAGAGCATATACAGTCAGCTTATTCTCAGAGAATTGTGCCACTTCTCTCCCCATGACTTAAGTTACTACTGATATTATTTTCAATAACAAACATGGATACTGAACTTAAAGGGTTAATTCGCCCAAAAATGAAAATTCTGAGAAATCTGAGAGCCGTCTCACTCTTTCATAGGCTTCTAGGCAATTTCATTCTGCCGGTCCAGAAAAGTTAGTAAAAACATTGCTCAAATAGTCCAGGTGACTACAGTGGCTCAACCTTAAGTTTATCAAGCGACGAGAATACTTTTTGTGTGCAAAAAACAACAAAAATAATGACTTTATTCAACTATTAATTTCTTCTGTGTGGGCCTCTGAGGCGAGTTCACGAGAGCGTCATGAAGCACGCGAGAAATGAGATGATGACACAGATGGGTCTCGATGTAGTGTTTAAAATGGTTCTAAAGTGTGCATTTCCTGGATGTCCGAATCGTGAGAAACTAACGAAAAAGTGCCTTACCAATGCCTCACCTTTTGAAAAGTGAATGAATGGCTTACCTTTTACACTTTCCCATCATCTTCTCAGTTCTCGCGCATGCGTCGTGGCGCTCTCATGAACTCACGTCAGAGGCCCACACAGAAGAAAATGAATAGTTCAATAAAGTCATTGTTTTGGGGGTTGTTTGCACAAAAAAGTATTCTCGTCGCTTGATAAACTTAAGGTTGAACCACTGTAGTGAAAAATCCTTTTTACATGTTATGGATACACTGATTTGATCAAGATTCATATTTCAAATTTGCAATTTTATTTATTAAAAATAAATTTTTGACTTTAGGTTGCTATTAGACATTTTGCCACTGACCTTTAACCCTAAAACAATCAACCTCAATATTCATGATAGCTACAACTCTGTAACATTTACATTTGAATATAACATAACATGCTGAAAATAATTTCATCTGAAAAATAAAAAGTTTATTTGCTGAAATTCTATAAATGCATATACTTTTGACATTGTGCAAGTCTGATGTTTCACTTTGCCCCAGTTCCACAGAAATCTTATGTGTCTTATCCTGATGATTACCAGCATCATCATCCCAGTTAACTTCAGAGATGGATTTTAGAGTTAGATTTGAATATTTCCTTATTTTCAAGTTTATATATTGCAAATAGATCCTATGCCGGTTGAACTGAACTGGTCATATTGCACATAGAAGGGTCGTAAAGGAGACATGATCATCGCATAATGTCGAGCCATGGGCCCTCAATTGGAAGATCAGAAGCAGTGACCGTTATAATCTCATCATTAGTGTTAGAGAATTACTCTTATGAGAACAGCTGCACAAGAGGAAGTGATGTGAGCTCAGCTTATCTGAGAATATTACATCATACAGAGAGAGAGAGAGAAAAACAGTGTGCGAGAGAGACCATTGTGACTGTACTCAGAGGTCCAGATGGCTGTGAGATTTACTCAATCTACCAGATTAACATAGGATAGAATAACTCCCCTGTTTTCCTTCACTCATAGAATTTCCTGACCACTTCTGTTATTTTATGAAACCATTTTTAGCTCCATTTTTAGAACACAAGTTCCTTTGTCCTGGTTTAGAATAGCAGTTCTGCAATTAAGTTTCATTAAATCGGACAGTAATAAAGATAGACCAGATAGGCCAGAGCAGTGGCTCCATCTATAATATATTGTAGATATTTGAATGGCTTAAATTAGATGCATTTAAGTTTAGTTAGTGCCAAATGTAGTTGTTCTAGTTGAAGTGGGGGAAAAAAGTTGTAGTTCTAGTAGTTGTATGGGAAAAAAAGTTGTAGTTCTAGTAGTTGTATACATTTTTTTTTTAAATAAAAAAAAAAATATATATATATATATATATATATATATATATATATATATATATTCTGCGTTAGATTAAACTGAGAAAGGTTATAGCACTTACATTTTGTTGTCCTACTGTTAGTCAAACTGTAGTGTAGTTGTAAGCTTTAAAAGTTCATACTAATAAATTAATTAAATAGTTAAATGTCAAATTTATTTAGAACTCATATTTATACCATTTAAAGACTCTTAAGTTTTGTGAAAATATGTTTAAATCTTTAAAACAGGCTGATATTTTTTAGAAGTTACAATTATATTACACTCCTGTTCAAACTCCTTAAAAAAAAAAAAGGCATCAGTTTCCACAAAAATATTAAGCAGCACAACTGTTTTCAACATTGATAATATTGATTCTTGAGCAGCAAATTGCCATATTAGAATTGTTTCAGAAGGATCATGTGACACTGAAGACTCCACCTCAATTTTTTTAAACAGTTTTTTATACTGTCGTGTCAGTAAATGTTTTTGTACTTAAGGAAAATTCACTAACTCTTAACTTAACTTAAAACCAAAACTTAAACCTTTTTCCACTGATCAGAAGTGCTTTATGACTAAAAGGTGAAACAACGAATGTCATTCAACTGCCATGTCATTTGCTGGTGTAAGCATTTACCGCATGTCCTCTGTCACGTACTTCAGCTATAATGCCTTTAAACAGCAATGATGTTCTTCCCTCTCAGTGCTGACTGGTAGAAACAAGCAGAACATGGTCACATTGTAAGAGAAATTCTCAGAATAAAAAGTGGGAAACTACAGATGAAGTATTTGAGATCTAAAGTGACTGAGGAATGAGGAAGAAACTTGCACAACTAATCAGATTTCATTTTCTAGTAAAAAAAAAAAAAAATCTAACCGTAAGATATTCTGTGAAAACAATTCTTAATATCATACACAATTTTGCTTGTAGAAGTAAATGTGTTATCTTAAGGGTGTTTCTTATCTAAAATTAAGATATGCATATGGGATTTTTTTCTTTTTGCCACTGACAGAGAAAGAGATATGAGTGGGTGGGTACAAAGCTCATTATTCTAGTCACTCATTCTCCAGAACCGTTCCCCCTTTACACCAAAAGGTGGAGAGAAAGACTACTGACAGAGATTGCCCTAAAAAATCTCCCCCCTCCATCTCTCTTATGCCAATATTTCACAGCACCAGGTAATGCTCTCCGAGACCATTAGGGGAGTGCTATACAGACACTTCATCGTCTATCCATTAAAAATACATTTACTCTTGAGCTTCTCTTCTTCTCTGATGTAAAGGTTGGTTGTCAAAACATACAGATCAAGAACAACTAAAATGGATTTAGAGTTATAGAGGTTTAACTTCTATTTTTCCAGTCAACTCATTCACAATGCGATACTGAAGAGAAATTCGCAAAATATTCTAAAGGTAAGAAATTTGGGTTGAATGAGTTAAAAATGCAGAGATTTTAGTACACCGGAACAGTGTGTCTGACTGTCCACCATACGGATACGGATTAAAAGAATTCAGCTCGGCAAGCAGAGCAAAAGGGGAAAGCTAGCAGCATCTAGTGAGAGAACCGGACAAAGCAGATGCCACAAAATGCCTCTCTCATCACACACACACACACACACACACACACACACGCTCCTCTTCCCTCTGATCACTCTCTTTCTCCCTCCCTCATTTCTTTGCTTGTGTCCCCCACCCCCCCTTCCGACTAATATGCAGCGCTACAGAGGAAACTGAAAACTTTTCCAACTTTGCCTGCTCTTTCTTTTTTCCTCCTCAGAACAGGAAAACAAGCATAAACTGTTTAGCAAGAACCCTACTTATAAACCTATATGGAGACTATCAAATTCCAGGCCCCAGTCCTATCCTACTTTCTGATGAAAATGTTTATACATACATACATACATACATAGTACATACGTATACATACATACATACGTGTACTGTACATGCGCATGTACATGAATTGTACACAATACATACATACATACATACATACATACAGTGAAGAAAATAAGTATTTGAACACCCTGCTATTTTGCAAGTTCTCCCACTTAGAAATCATGGAGGGGTCTGAAATTGTCATCGTAGGTGCATGTCCACTGTGAGAGACATAATCTAAAAAAAAAAATCCAGAAATCACAATGTAGGATTTTTTAACTATTTATTTGTAAGATACAGCTGCAAATAAGTATTTGAACACCTGAGAAAATCAATGTTAATATTTGGTACAGCCTTTGTTTGCAATTACATAGTTTAAACGTTTCCTGTAGTTTTTCACCAGGTTTGCACACACGGCAGGAGGGATTTTGGCCCAATCAGTCAGGTTTCTGGGCTGTCGCTGAGAAACACGGAGTTTGAGCTCCCTCCAAAGATTCTCTATTGGGTTTAGGTCTGGAGACTGGCTAGGCCACGCCAGAACCTTGATATGCTTCTTCCAGAGCCAGTCCTTGGTTATCCTGGCTGTGTGCTTCGGGTCATTGTCATGTTGGAAGACCCAGCCTCGACCCATCTTCAATGCTCTAACTGAGGGAAGGAGGTTGTTCCCCAAAATCTCGCAATACATGGCCCCGGTCATCCTCTCCTTAATACAGTGCAGTCGCCCTGTCCCATGTGCAGAAAAAACACCCCTAAAGCATGATGCTACCACCCCCATGCTTCACAGTAGGGATGGTGTTCTTGGGATGCTACTCATCATTCTTCTTCCTCCAAACACGGTTAGTGGAATTATGACCAAAAAGTTCTATTTTGGTCTCATCTGACCACATGACTTTCTCCCATGACTCCTCTGGATCATCCAAATGGTCATTGGCAAACTTAAGACGGGCCTTGACATGTGCTGGTTTAAGCAGGGGAACCTTCCGTGCCATGCATGATTTCAAACCATGACGTCTTAGTGTATTACCAACAATAACCTTGGAAACGGTGGTCCCAGCTCTTTTCAGGTCATTGACCAGCTCCTCCCGTGTAGTTCTGGGCTGATTTCTCACTTTTCTTAGGATCATTGAGACCCCACGAGGTGAGATCTTGCATTGAGCCCCAGTCCGAGGGAGATTGACAGTCATGTTTAGCTTCTTCCATTTTCTAATGATTGCTCAGACAGTGGACCTTTTTTCACCAAGCTGATTGGCAATTTCCCCGTAGCCCTTTCCAGCCTTGTGGACAATTTTGTCTCTAGTGTCTTTGAACAGCTCTTTGGTCTTGGCCATGTTAGTAGTTGGATTCTTACTGATTGTATGGGGTGGACAGGGGTAGGGATGCACCGATACCGATCCGATACCAACACCGTTTTTTTTTTTAAATCAAGTATAATTTATGTAACTCTTTGTGTGTTGAACTGATAAGCACTCTTTTGTGTGTTAAACACAATCTACTTAATACAGACAACGTCATTATAAAGAAAAACAAATCCAAAAAATATATTATCATAATCTATGACAAAAATGCTATTATAAACTAGATTAGTGGATAATTCAGCAGTAAAATTTAGTCTAGAAAAATTAACAATTGTCGACAATAATTGTATAAAATCTGAACATTTAGTGCAAAAAACAAATAAGAGACAATAAGTGTAACACTAAATCTGGTAAAACGTTACACATTGCTCTTTGTATTGTAAAATACATTCATGAAAAACAAGATAAAAATCAAAAGATAAATTATTTTATATATATATACACTATATATACACACTATACAATTGAGACATGTTTTAAATGTATAGCACTGCTGTTTAATGAGGCAGCAACATATGATAGAACAGAACAAGAAAGGCTATTAATAATCTTCCATTGTGTCACTGTATTATGATTATGAAAGGCTGCAATATAGTGCGGCACAAAGCGCTTTTGCGCATCCCGAGCGCAGAATGATGTGCTTGAAGCAACACAGAGTCACAGCGCACAGCGCGTCGAGTCCGCATTGAAAAGTTCAAAGCACAAACGAAAGACATATTGATACGTAGTGTATTATACAGTATCTATCTTTGCAATAGTTTATTGAGCCTTTTCTTTTAACAGTTTTAAATTTCAGTTACTGTGCGAGTGAAGAACAATTATAGTGCAGCTGACTCTAGTGTTGTGATCTAACCGACACCCGGTAGAAAGTAACAGGATTAAATTACAGCAATAAAGTCTAGCAAGATAAAGTTGTTTTATGCAAAACCATAGAGCTTTATCTACAGATCAAGTATAATAATAGTAACATTGAATCATCTTGGAGAGAGTTTCATCATTGACTGACTCGTAACCGAACACGACGCACTGTTGGAATGCTGAATGGAGAATGACTGACAGCCGCAGCAGAGGGAAAAGTTTACGTGATCTCGAATTTAATGACTTAAATGTTAATTTCTATCTCACATTATACTATAATGGCTTAAGAAAACTTGTAATATTCGCCTTATTCACCTGGCGGCCATTTTGAAAACGCAACGCCGCTGAGGGGTACACTAACCCGGAAGTATGCTCGCGACCCTGCAGCACCAGCAATGGAAACTCCAGTGTGGACCACCAAACTTTCCTGTCTGCCCGAATTAACGATGCAAAATGTGAAGCAGAGTGCCAGTGACATTAAACATCCCCCGGGCTGTGTTAATTAAGGGATACACTACCTGGATCGAAGGGTTTATCCACGACATTGAACGTAAGAATGGTGTTTTCTGATGTTCTGGTTCCTTTTCCAAGCTTACAGTATACAGGCAGGCCATTTTACATTATTCCCCTGTACCAATTTCTATATACAAAGTTACCTTTACAAACCAGAGTGCCAATTAATTATTTTTTTTAATGTTTTCTTATACCTGTTCTGGTTCCGGTGTATTAAATTATAAAGTTATGAAGGAAATCATCCATGTGTAATTCAATTGTACTTTATTATTTAGATAGATACACATCCAGTAGCGTATACATACACACACATACATGTAAAACAATCAAATCACTCACAGGTAACTTATGTAAAAGTAAAGAGCATGAGAAGTGATTATAAGGTCTGACAGGGACTGATCCTGTTACACAAGGACAATGATAAGGTGCTATGGTGACATTACAAGTTCACATATTTGTATAGATTCATAAAGAATAAAAATAATGATGGTTACGGATTTGTATAGATTCTAATCTTATATAGTACACAGTCAACAACTCCATATCACTCACTGCTAAGCTTACTACCTCTAGCTGCTACAAGCTCGCAGAAACTGAGGTAAATTGGCGCCCATTCTTGCGTTCAATGTCGTGGATAAAACCTTCGATCCAGGTAGTGTATCCCTTAATTAACACAGCCCGGGGGATGTTTAATGTCACTGGCACTCTGCTTCACATTTTGCATCGTTAAGTCGGGCATACAGGAAAGATTGGTGGTCCACACTGGAGTTTCCATTGCTGGTGCTGCAGCGTCGCGAGCAACTTCCGGGTTAGTGTACCCCTCAGCGGCGTTGCGTTTTCAAAATGGCCGCCAGGTGAATAAGGCGAATAGTGCACGAAAACTTTATGGTGCTTTATAATGTTTTTGTGCCTTTTGTGGGGCTTAACAACAACACAGAATAGTAAACGCACAATATCGGATTTGGATCGGCCTCGTCTGATCGATCCCCGATCCGGCAAAAATGGCAGTATCGGACCCGATATCCGATACAAATATCGGATCGGAGCATCCCTAGACAGGGGTCTTTATGCAGCTAACAACCTCAAACAGGTACATCTAATTTAGGATAATAAATGGAGTGGAGGTGGACATTTTACAGGCAGACTAACAGGCCTTTGAGGGTCAGAATTCTAGCTGATAGACAGGTGTTCAAATACAAATACTTATTTGCAGCTGTATCTTACAAATAAATAGTTTAAAAAATCATACATTGTGATTTCTGGATTTTTGAAGAACTTGCAAAATAGCAGGGTGTTCAAATACTTATTTTCTTCACTGTACATATCTTAATTGCACTGCAAATAAATACAGAGCAAATGATAACCTTTACTTAAATAAAACATGTTTGCTTCTCATATTTTTAGCAAAAGATCCTGACCTGAGAACATGAGAAGTTTTAAAAGATATTTCAACAATGTCAGACTAAGTTGCCATGAGACTAAGAACTCAATTCAAAAGCCTCATTTTAATATGCAAACTTTTATAATACAATTCAGTATTATTGCTGTAAAAGAGTTTGAAGTATGTTTGTATGGTATAAATAATATATGCATATGCTATATACCATGTAATCAATACAAAATTGTATAAAATATGTATTTTTCTCACTTGAATGAGGATTGGTGTGGACGATTGTCTTTGCTGTTGCCAGAATTTGAAAAACCAACCTAATCTCAAAATTTATAGTAGTCTATAGTATTATTCTATAATACCCTGCACTCAGAGGTAACGTTAGACACACATCCGACATTTTCGCCATTATAACAGATGAACAATAAGTTAGTAGTGATATACTACCAATATCACTACTAATTTAGGACTGAAATCCTGGGTAGAACCCGTATCCTTTTAGTGATACGGGTGTAAATAAGACGATCGATAGGCAAGAGGCTGCACGTGCAATGCTAGCGGGTTTAAGGCTAATAGCGGAAATTCAGAAAGTTGGATAAGTAGCGATATCAAAGCAATCCGATTGTTTTTTATAAGTAATGGTATCGAAGATATGTTCACATGCTGTAAAAAGAGAAAATGCTTGTTTATAGATGAGTGTAAAGAAGAAAATCAAGGATTTTGAAATGAACAATAGCGCAGCGGAACGCAGCTCGGTTAAGTGTGGTGGCGCATGCGCAAAAAAGACCCGAGATAACATCACCCAAGATGCATCTAATATGAATATTTAATAAAAAGAATCTAACTAGATTCCTCCATGTAACTTCCTATGAATTGGTTCTTAAAGTGATCATATGATGCTATTTTAAAAGTTCATTATTTTGTTTATTGGGTGTAAAAGAATAGGTTGACACACTTTAATGTTCAAAAAATGTCAGAAATGTAAAGACCCTTACCATAATCACGAGCTTCAGCTACCAAGGATTTTAAAGCAATTGTAATCAGATAGACCAGAACCAATTTTGCAAGCACAACTTGAGCAGAAGGTTTCACATTCACAGTAGTAAGTTTTTATTTTTTAACTCTCTTACCTTTCAGATTCAATGTTATAATGGTTTAATTTGTCTTCTTCATTGTATCCCACATTTCTGGGATAGATTACATTGCTGAATTTTCTATTAATTACCAAATGTTGTCAATTATCTTTGTTGAGAACGCATAAATTATAACCATGTTTTTTATATGACTTAAAGGTGCCCTAGAATGGTTTTTATTTGTATTGTATAATGTTTTCTGGGTTGCCCTTATAATGTTAATATGTTTTTTAGATCAAAAATAGTCATAATTTAGAAATAAAACGCATTTTTCCTAGCCTGATTTTAGCCTCTGATGTGAACGCTCTGTTTCAAGGGGCGTGTCTGCTGTGTGTAACCAGCCTCTGCTGTGATTGGCTGACATGCTTGCATATGAAATAGCTACGTATTACATGTGAAACTCTCTCGAATACTTTTACTACAGATATTATAAATTTTTACTATTACAGCTATCGAGATTAACGAATCGTGAGATGTTTTTAAAGTATTTAGATCTATTCCCATCACATAAAATGTTGCCGTGATGAGCATTGAGCAAACAGATGACAGTGTGTTGATCGCGAGAATAAGGATCTTATCATTGCAACACAGTTTCTGCACTCTCTCAAAAAGTTAATTTTAAAGGACAGAACCAGATTGGCCGACCCGTAACATTACACGCTCAGTCAATGGGACGATCTGACAGGATTAACGTTAACGTTATCTCCGGTTGAGTGGCCTGACTTCTACACCTACCTGATAGAGAAACAGAGCGTAAAGAAAAACTAACTATGTGATGAATGCTCATGTACAAGACTCGTGTGGCACGATCCGCAGTTGCCTAGCCAGCGCCAAGTAGACGACAATGTGTAGAGTGACATGACGGTGCAATTTTAATGAAGTGAATATTTTCTAGAAATAAAAATTCCAGATATAGCATATTTATTTTTCATTGATTCTTGCACCCAACAACACAACAAGAGGACATTTAATAATAATAATAACAATTTAAGCTCCTTATTGTGTAGCCGAATCTGTGCTGGTTTGTATTGGCCGCCTCCAGTTTTCCCTTTGTTTTGCCTCCAGCTAGCGCCGTGACGTAACTGTGACGTCGGCGCAAAAGGGGTCTATTGGCCCAAGTTGAGGAAACAGTCTCGTCGGTGAAATGTTTGGAAATTTCCAGAGAAAATAAAATTAACCCATTGTTTCTTCAGAGGCTCAGATGAAGGAACTAAATACTTTTGTGTTCATTTGTACATCCAAACACTGAACAACTGCCATGCTTCGGCTGCGCAGTTCCGCCTGTCATTGAACATGGGCTGGCATAAGCAGATTTTTGGAGGTGTACATATTAATTATCCGGACTGTTGCGTCACAGTCGGTATTATGTGGAGTAGGGATGCTCATATTGACCGTTTAACCGATAACCGAAAGTAAAAATTTTGACTGATTAATACTATCAGTTAAACTTTTTTTTTTTTAAAGCTTTTTTATATATTTTTTTGCTTCATGGTTAAATAAAAAACATACTATATATAGCCAATATTTGTTAACTCACTGGGCGCGTCGATATGCGCAACCACACGCGCCAACAGACATGTTCTCCCTGAGCAAGCAAAATGAAGCGAGCGAAAAGTAGCAGCTACTATGTGGGACCATTTCGACAGAAAGGGCGACGAAGTTACTTGCAAAATATGCTACGTGGTATTAAAATAAAGCAGTAGTGCAAGTAGCCTACAATGCAATATCACTTGCGAAGCAAACACCCACAAGCAAGTGAAAGGCGCTTCCCGAAGACGTTAACTCTGTATTCCCGAACATCAGCTGTCCCATCGGAGACGGTGTTTTCTCTCTGCGCTCCAGACTTACCCAACAGCATGTAGACTGTAATGCTACTTTTTAAAATAAAAACTAGACAAGCTGTGGATTGAGGTAGGCCTGCTATTTTTATTTGACGGAAAAACATAGTCTGATGGAGAGAAAAAAAAGCCGGTTTTTCAACGCTTCAAACTGATTCAGTGTTTTCTTTTTGTCATCGTAATTTGTTAATTATTTAAGCTAAATATATATTTATTGTAGGCTTATTTTATGTTTTTTATTTATATTATTTTATTCTGTTTTTCTCTGTTGTCACTGTCAGAAATTTCACGGAGAGTGAAAATTTGATCTGAATCCAGGTTCTGTTGTTGATCTGTTCTGTATGCTGCTGTTTGCACTTTGCACGTTAAAATAAACCCTTTGATAAAAAAAATTTTTTGGTCTTTTTAATGGGTCACAGATACGCGTCAATTTTATTTTTATTTAATGCCAATTCAATATAATCTTATCAGTTAACGGTTAATAATCGATTAACAAGTGGCAGTTGTCGGTCGGGAAAATTAACCGAAATGAGCATCCCTAATGTGGAGATTCGCCTATTTTTCAGTAGCCTGGTAATACCAGACTCTGCTACTTCACTTTGCTTCGTAAACAGAGTCTGGAATAGCATAATAGAGAAGTGTTTTCTCTCTCGCTAGAGGGCGATTTCTGAAGTTTAAAATCATTGGTTACCCGTAAGCCAATCAGATCAATTTATGTTATGCGCCGACACAGCCGCATCTAAACACAGACATCATGCATCGAACTCAAATCTATGATCGAACTTCCACTGTAAACCTGCTGTAAACACTTGATGATGCGAGCGAAATACCGGAGTGAACATGGCTGTAAACGACTTTTGCAGATTATGCGAAGTTAATCTACACATCCACGGTACAATCACGTGTCTCGTTTCCCATTCCGGTTTTCGATTTCTCTATCCTACAATGTAAAACTCGGCGCTTAGCGGCTACGTCACGGCTCTCAGCCGCCCTCTGTTCGTTGATTGGGCCGGCTGTTTTCAGGCCGGTGGAAAACTGAAAGATAGGCTGCTATCTCAGACTGACTACAGGAGCGAAATGAAATAAATTTTTCAGGGGTGTTTTTAAAAAACGAGATTTAAGTAAGGAGGAGAAAACTATGGTGTTTGAGACTCACTGTTGGTCCATGTACTGAACTCTTGTTATTTAACTACGCCAAAATAAATTCAAGTTCACATTCTAGGGCACCTTTAACCCATCCAAATGTGCTTACCTATCTTGTGGATAATGCTGGTCCTAGGGCCTTTATTATTATTATTATTATGTGACACAGGACAATAATTTAGGATTTTGCATTTAAAACAATGATCGCTTCAGATTATGGCTGCAAGATATATAGAAATTATTGAAATATCGCAACTGTTTATATCGCAATGTGCATTTTGCAACGGCTTGTAATAAGTGAATGATTTTAACACTTCAATAAGTTATGAAAAGTCAAAGTTTTAGGTTGACGCAGATAGCAGAAAATAGAATGGACACGACTGTTACATATGTGACATGCTTATTGTTAAAAAGAGTTATTTAGCAAAATAAGCCACGAAAAAGAACAACGTGGTACTCGCACGCAGGGAAAGCTGCCTCTCAGACAGCATGCAATCTTGAAAACAGTTCCCTGACCAGCTTATATGAACAAATATACATTAAATAGTGTAAAAATGCCGTGGCTAATATTCATGTAAACACATTTGGTTATGTCTTAAGTGAACGTAAACAGTTGAGAAAGTAAACATCAGTATATTGGATCCGTGCAGCTCTTAAAATGACAGCAACCTAATATACCAGCTTTCAGGTTGATATAACTATGGCCCAGTTTACACCTGGTATTAAGATGCGTTTTGGTCGACACAAGTAGACGAGGGAAACAGTCCTGTTTAGAAATGGTGTTTTAATCCGTCTCCTTTGTCCACTTTCAACCACTTCTGTCCAGATTTCTTTGAGGAGAGGGTCTATAGGTGAGTAAATGTATGGCCTTTTTCAGATCTTTAGATCTAATGGACAAAATAAGCTTGCGCAATTTACATATAAACTCGCCCGGAGATGATAAAAAAACAAAAAAACACACACACACACACACACACACGGAGAGCAGCAGCTTTCGTTTCTGCTCTGATAGCAGCAAGACCACGCCAAACACCAAGTGTGTGTGTTAGAAATCACGAATGGTGAGAGAACATTGTGCTCAGTGTGTTTTTCATCTTCAAACCAAACTTGGGAATTCAGCCGACATTTGAATCCCGTCTGGCTAGCGTGTTTCCCTTAATGTTTACGCATTAGGACAGTATGGGGAGAGCAGGCGTCTTTTGTGGCTGTTTGAACGCATTCAATCACATGAGCGTTTACACTATAAAAGCAATCTGGTTGAATGCATTTTCGACTACCTCAAAATGTTCTAAAGTGGACAACCTCAAAATGTTTTAGACCCCGTTTACCATCATCCACTTGTGATCCGATCGACCAAAACTCATCTTAACACCAGGTGTAAAGAGGGCCTATATATAACCAAGCTGAGCTGGGAAAAGAGTTAGGGTGGTATTTGAATGTTTATTATTATGTTTATTATTATAAATATCTGGGGCGGGGTCAAACTGTTCCAGGAGCCTCTCCAGCACTGCACATTTTGAGTCTCTCCCTAATTAAAAGGTAGCTGATCAGCTGTGGATCAACTCGTAAAGCTGACCTGAGCTGAGACATCCAAAATGTGCAGTGCTGAGAGGCTCCAGGAACAGTTTGAGTACCTATGGTTTACACTGATGTTAAAATGACACTTGCTACAGAAAAAAACACTGCTGTTCACTTTCAGAAGACATTCTTTACATAGAAAGAACGTGAAACATGTCGGTTATATCACTTTCAAATATATTTACAATTGATCGTATCACAATGCATTTTTCATCAAAAACATGTAGCCCTACTTCAGATTAATACCTTGATACACATATCAGTGCATTATATTAGATAAATTGATCTCAGTGTGTGAACTCTGACATAGTTTACAGTAATGCTTACTGGTGTTAAAGGGCTGCCTGCTGGCACGTCACTGATCCGAGGCTAGACTGAGAGCGATGATGTCACTGGGGAGAGAGATTGTCAGAACGAGAGAGTTCTCATTCTGTGGAGGGTGAACGGGTTCACCGAAACCTGCATCTTTTTACTGAAGTAACTGAGAGACCCAGTTATGTGTGGCCTTAGAAAACTGTATTAATACGTACAGCCAACACAGAAACAAACATTCATGCATTACCAGGAACATGAGTATTCATAAGAGATAGTTCACCATAAAAAAAAAAGAAAGAAAAAAAGAAATGTGTCAACATTTACAAATGAATATCTATCTATTTAGAACAACAATAGATGCCAGGTTGAAGAGTGCTTGTGTAAGATGGTTGAGGAACATATAAGGGATGTGAGAGATGTGCTAGTTGACTCAGAACTAGTCGTTTACCTTTTATTTTTTATATTTTTTTTATTAGATTTAATATTTTGCTTTACATTATTACAAAGGCTACGTTTAAATTACTGTTATGTTAATGTTACTTTTTAAAATTAATATATTGTTTTGAAAAGTCTATATCTGGAGTGGAAAATGAAATCATTTCATTTTACCTCAGATTTTGCATGTATTTGAATGATCGTTTTCTCAGCAGAACTAAGAATCGTGGCGGGTTCACAGAAATGTCCACTCTGAAGATGAGCAAGGTCAGGGAGTATTTTGAAAGACTACACAAAACTTTCCTATTTCACGCTAAAATAGCATATAACAATTAAGCTTGCTATTATAAGCCTGTTATAGGCTTGTTATACTACCAGTTATGAGGGTCAATACGGTATGAAATTTTATATCGGATTACGGGAGAAACATTATGAATGAAACTTTCTGGACAATTTAATATTTGCTATATCAATACGCTTAAATAATATATATTTGTCTAACCTGGATGCCAGCCGAACTTAGCCCCGCCCACAACATTTGAGGTCGGGAAGTTCGGTCTGGACTTGATCCGTTGTGAATCAAGTATGCCCGAACCAAAGCTGTTCGGACCAATCAAATTGTCAGGGAGGGCTTTATACGATGATGGACAGATGATCAACAGTAACGTAATCATCCACGTCACCAAAGAGCGCTTGGGTTGAATTTGTTTACAACAAAGAATGGCTGCCGCTAGAGAATTGAGATGTGTAGATTCAGTCATCGAGTCTGTTATAGAAGATGTAGACAACGCATTCATTTTAAAAGAGGAACAGAGAACCGCGATCAAGGCATTTGTCGATCGGAAAGATGTTTTTGCCATCCTTCCTACGGGATTCGGTCTATCCAATTGAGTGCAGAGGCATTTTTTTTCCTGGTTCGGTTGAAACGCGCCCCATAATCACAGCCCAATGGAGCAGTATCAGACTCACATTCTGACTAGAAATGACTAGAGTATGACAACATCAGGCTAATATTTGTCAGCACACATCAAGCTTTTCTTGCGATTTTGCAGCCTGTCATGTATACAGATACTTTTCAAACACGAGAAACACATTAAGGTTAAAACCCGGACACGCAAGTGGTTGCTGTGGTAACAGACAACAATACCTTAACTTTTATTTTAGGAAATTTGCTTATAATAGGCTATTGAACTTATTGGTCCTGCGCTGCCTAATGATTCAGTTGATTTTAATATGTCTATAATGGCTAACGTTGCTTAAGTAAATGCTTAAGTTTAATATACAATGATCATAATACAAGGCAAGTACATTGCATGTAGCTGAACTATTTTCAGCTGCATTCAATATGGGATTTGTCTGTTCATAATTTAAATAGTCTAATTCAAATGGATAGCATATACAGACTGTTTCTGGGGGGTAGGGGTTTAGACTAGTTGACTAGACGGTTTCACAATTTCCATTAAACGTTTATGAAATTAGTTGTTACGCACATCCCTATTTTTTATCGGTTATAACTTCTGGAGAAAAATAGCACACAAAGATGAAACTTTCTATCTAAACTTTCTGTCAACCGCCCATGTTCCTGCACACTATTAAAGGGAGCAAACTTTTTTTTAAGGCTATGAGTAAGGATGTAAGAACATATCGGCACACGTAAATATCACAATAATTATTTTCGGCCAATACTGTATCGATTCTCAAAAACACTGTATCGATATTTATTTTTTGACATCCAAGATTTGTGTCAGTGGCTTTGTGTTCAGTTTAAACTCAACCACTAGATGGTAAAGTTATCTCAGAACGTAAAAACTGCGACATGAAAAAGCACAAGGTTGCATCACTAGCATTAGCAAACCCAGCCCACAAAATTACAGAATTAAACCAACTCCCACCACAGTGTACCGAGCTCAAGTGTGGACTCATTTTGGCTTCCTCTATAAAGAAACCACTAAGGAGGTCGACAACAGTCATGTTGTTCGCAAAATAAGCCATGCTAAAATCCAATACCTGGGAAATACATTGAATCTGAGAGCTCACTTAACATCCCGACGCCATCCGCAGTGTTGAGAGTGGCGTTTCGATACAATATGTAAATATGTGCTGCACACTTTCCTCCCAATAAAGTAAACAACAAAAATGACAGCAGTGAGAAAACATCAGTAAAAAAGTATATATGTGGATATGTTTGTAAGAGCTCTGCAATTCAGCACTTCCGTGAAGTATTGGGTTGGATTAAGGGATGTACAATATAGTCATGCAGAATAAGGCATTAATATGTGCTTTATAAGTATTAATAAACAGTCGATATCCTAGTAATATGCATAATAATAAGCAACTAGTTAATAGTAAGAATTGGACCTAAACGAAAGTGTTACTGGAAAAACAACAAATCCATAATACTTTTTTTATGAACAGACCGTAGTGCAAAAACAAAAAACCTGCGGTAGTTGGTACAGTACAGCCTCCTTTAGTGTATTAAGCACTAAGCAGTAAACCGAATGCACTCTTGCATAGTTCATAATGTTTTTGCATGGCTGATAAAAAACAAAAGGTATTTGGTCTCAATCTGCTACAAAACTGAAAAACTTCGTGTTATAAAAGTACACGATAGAATAATGAAAAATAAAATTTTATAAAATATAACTTAATAAAACCCTACTATACAAAATATTTTGCATTCTGCTCTGTTTCGCACACAGTTGAGTGCGCAGGCCTTTCAAAATATACTCGCATTTAGTGTGTGCGCACACAACTAGGGGTTGCACCGACTAGTCGATTTTAATGCTCTGCCATGACGCTCTAAGCTTGAGATCGACTAGTCACTGGTCATGGCCTATAGAGGGCGCAACAGGATAAGAAATCTTGGAAGTCCACTTTAAAGCTCCGTGTCCAAACAGTTAAAACAACAAATAAATATATACTCTGAGAGCTCTCCACAAGATGATTGATTATACTATCTAGATGTTCAACATTGATCGGGAGAATGCACGTGCAGAGAATCACTCAGTAGCGCATAAATGTATTGTTAACACTGTTCTGTGATTTATCAATAAAATAGCTTAGAAACTGAAAAGTTCTTATATTAATTAGTCACAAAGACCCACAGCTTCAATATTATTAGAGAGTAGATTATTAAACACTGCCAGGTATAATTAATTCACACGTAATCGATCTCTCACTAATACATAATCTGACTGTTTGCACCTAACCGTGACATCCATACCATAACAAATATGTGCAGTTACACACTGTATCAGTCGTAAGTTTTAATGTGAATGTGGCATGAATATTAATTCAATGTGAATCGAATGTGAATCAAATGTGAATCGAATGTGAATCAAATGTGAATTAAATTGAATGTGAATCAAATGTGAATTAATTTATTAATTGAATCGAAAATTCAAATCGAATGGGAATCAAATGTGAATCGAACGTGTTACAAATGTGAATTAAATCGAATGAGAATCTAATGTAATCGAGTGTGTATCAAATGTGAATTAAATAAAATGTGAATCGAATCAAATGGGAATTAAATGGGAAATCACTCACAGATCTTGATTGAATATGGTAATGTTTTTTATGACGTTTTTCTCAAATTAGATCCTCTTCCTAAAAGAAACAATAAATATTGCAATATATATCGCCTTTCTTACCGTATCGCAATATATCGTATCGTAACCCAACCCGCGTCGTGATGCGTATCACATCACCAGATTCTTAGTGATACATCGCCCTAGCGATGCGTTCAGCTGTATGCAAGTGCTAATCGTTCGCATCAAAACTGAAGTATACTTTAGGCTAAAGGGGTAATTCTCCCAAAATGAAAATTGTCATAATTTGCTCACTCTTATGTCATTCTAAACCTATGACTTCCTTTCTTTTGTGGAACACAAAATAATTTATTTTGAAGAATAACCAGAAAGTTAACACTGACTTCCACTGTATTTATAAAAAAAGAAATAAAGATAAATAAAGAAGGATAAAGTGGTTTGGAAAGACATGAGAGAGTAAATGACAAAACTTTCATTTTTGGATTAACTAACCATTTAAGTTTTATTATACAGCGATGTTAAATAAGTGTACATGGAAGAGCATGTCTGTAAAAAATAAAGATAAATAGGAACAATTTAATCTCAGGTTTCCTCTTAGATACAGACCAAACTATTGGAGTTTTAAGGTTTCTAGACCACCAGTGATGATCCCCAAAATGGCTCTGTTATTACAATGTTTCATTCCACTAAACTGCACAGCGCTGCTATTGGTTTTTCTGCTTTAATGTGTGCAGGTGGTGCTCCATAACCGTTTTTTATGATGGCAGGGATCTGCAGTCAAGTGGACACAAATCGATGTCTGCCTTTTCTCCTTTCACACTCTGTTATGTACACACACATGCACAGGCACACTAACAGTAACTGGAGTGCCTTATAAACAAAATCTTCCAGACATCACCAAACCACTACACAACAGATTCCTGACTTAATGCCATATCAGTCCTTCTTTTATGACAGCACTAGATCCCTGTCTCCTGAGAAATCCAAGAAAGTGGATCAATATATTTTGCCATTTTTTCCACCCCAGCTAATTAACAAATAGACAGAGGCAGTTGTAAACAAAGTATGCTGTGGTTTGATTGGTTGATTTTCTTGTTTATCAGTGAAACCCTCTGGTCATGTGACGACAGTTTGCCGATCTGACTCGCAGCGTTTTCCAATTAGTGATTCTAGAGAGACAGTGAAGTCTTCACAAGGCACATGGTGGAGCCAGTAGCTTTGGCTTCAGGAGAACAGATCTGTGAGGCTTGTGGAGAGGCTTGTGCTTTAAACGCGTGGAGGAATTCATTAGAATGCAATGAAAGTACTGAAGGGTTGGGGTAAAGCTAATCAGGGAGATGACTTGTGTTGGCAATGTATAGCCTGTGTTAGACTGATACATTTCTAATAATTCAGTCAATGGTTTGCACACAAGAAAATAGTTATGTATATATTTGGATTTACTATATTTTTAGATTTTATATATCAAAATATATTGGCTAATTATAAACCTGATTGTGTAAACAAAATTCCTGAATATGCAGTTACCTATTTGAATATATAAATGTACTTCTGAATTTATTTGTATAACTTTAAGATCTAGCAAAACTGACTGACAGACTCTTTTTCATTTAAATTAGATATTATGTAAGGGACAATTAAGATTAAATCATGCATTAAAATCATTTCATGTACAGCTAGCCATGGCACAAATCGATATAAACCTGATTGTGTAAACTAAATTTCTGAATATGCAGTCCATAGAGTTCGTTCAAATTGTTTAATGCACAGCTAGCCGTGGATTTCCCACTTATACCATGGTTATTTGCCAGCATTGACAACTTAAAGCTGTTATTGATCTTTGCAAGTACAATATGGTAAAAATGACATTTATTTTTGTCTGTTATGACTCGTTAGATCTAGCAATCTGCCCGCTTTGAATCAGATAAAGCACTGCGTAAGATTACATTTATTTGAATGAATGAATTTTATAGCATTTATTTAAATTCATTATCGAGAGATAGAGCGATATGAGAGATGAGTGTGTTAATTACCTGCATCTGTTCAGCATCTCTCTCTATTAACAACAAAGTTTTGAGTTTAATTACTTCAAGACAGCGATGTTACCCTTTGTTGCTGAGAAATATGATATATCGATTCAATAGCAAAGCTATTTCATTAATAAAACTCACGGGGCAGCGTTGATAAATATCAAACTCAGATATAAAAAATTTATCTCAGATTGATGAATGCGTGTTTGTGCTTCAATGAAAACAGCGAGTGAAGTATGTGTGTATGCTTCAATGAAACCAGTGCATTAGAACAGTGATTAAACTACCTGTGCATTAAACGGTTTTATTGGACACCTTCCAGCCATCAGAATAGAGTATTCAGACAGACCATGTATAAGGAGCTTTAGGATGGATGTCCCCAATCTATGAATTCTATAATGACGTACTGACTTCCAATCTATTGCCAGATTTACATTTTTAAAACAAAACAAAATACTTGCATAACTTGCTCATTATGGCCTTTATAGTGTTTTACAAAAAAACTAAAAGCATACCAGTTTGCTTCGATGAAATAAAAACCACGTATTGCCATAAACCTCAATTTATTAAATAAATTGTATACTTATAAACAGATTAGAAGTGCAGTTCCGCTATCTTTTAAATAAATGCCACTTGGTTTAAACACGTTCCACAAATTAACTTGAAATTAACTTGATTAACTGTGATTAGTAGGGGTGGCATACCAGAAGCAGGTGATTGGAGGAAAGGAGTGGAAAAGTAGGAGGATTCATTATGTCAGCCAAAAAAGGCTAATAGTTTTAGAGGCAAAGCAACTAATTACATTTTGATGAAAGCCACCGAAATACACAGCATTTAATATATTCGATAATGCCATAGAAATATCTCCCTGTTTTCCACTTCAGGGAAACGTCAGTCTGGACTGGTAACCAAAGGTTGTAGGTTTGAACCCTGCTCAGACAAATGCACAAACCATCAACACAAGCCCTTGAATTTAACCCCTAATAGCACCTGTAATAAGTGGAGTGAAACTGCCAAGAGGAAAATATTATCTGCTAAATTTTGGATTTTACATAAATTAAAGTCTTAAAATGATCATAAGGAACGCTTCAGGTTATAGCTGCAGTGATCATATATTACCATTGTAATGACCACAGAAAAAGAGACAATAAGCAGCACTGCCATTACGTAGGAGGCTACTTTACTGAAAGTCATAAAAATGTAGAAATGAACTGTCAGCGTTAGATTCAAAAGGGTACTTTCGCCACTCAAGTGCTGAACTGACACACTGAACACTGATTTTCAAAACTATCGTCAGGTCTTAACGGAGTGAGAAATGGTAACGAAGACCCGTGCTCAACAACATATTTCTTAGAGCACATCAATGTTGTTCATAACCACACACACAGAGCCTCTTTTCCAGTGCAACCAATCAATGAAACGTTGCCTAGGAAACAACCTCTACCCTTGGGAGGCTTTTCATAGATTTCTCTCTTTCTTGATGTTCGCTCTCATTCCCAGAATACAGCAGGGTAGAGTGAAGGCAGAACCGAAAGCCGGTTTTTAACATTTGAAGCCCATGTTCTTAAAAGAGCTTAGTGAATGAACTACATATTCAAGATGCCACTTAAAATGGAAAGACATGTGAAATGCATGTAGTCATTGTGTCATGTGGTTGTGTAACACTCGCTGTTGGTTGCATCTTACAGAAGGAAACCATATTAAGGTGACCAAAAAGCAAAGCAAATGAAACAATGTGTCTTGCTCCTCTAGCTTGTAGACAAATTATGATAGACCAATATAACAATTATAATAATCTAGTTATCTAGTTCTTGCCCGCAAAAAACTATTTAAGTTCATAATAGTCACTGTCCTTACTGAAAGCATTTCAAATGTCCTGTGAAATAGTTTTTTTGTTACATATTGATGAAAGATAATGACGGCATGCACCAAAATATGCATTTTGTTGAAGCAGTACATATGCAAACAGTTTGCCATTTATTTATAAATTAAATTACATGCATTATGTCTGATGTATGTTTGTGGATTGCATTATGAGCTTTCAAAACTGTGTATAATGTATTTGTGCATTTTGTTAAGTGCAACTGAACATTTGTGAGAGGTCTTGATACCATTAAACCAATAAAAGCGAAATAAAACTGACTGGACTGCAGACTGTTGTGCTCTGCCCTCATCCTCTCTGCAGCGTTTCACACCTATTTCTGTAGCGTTTTTCTAAATTGTGGAGAGGACAAACCCATGCTGAAAAGGAGGGTTTCATCACACTACAAGTCTGATTTTCATTTTTATACATAAAACAGAAGTTAACAAGATAATTTGACAAAACAAGATTTCCGCAATTTTTTGCTTTGTTTTTAGGCACAGGTGAATTGGAATCTAACTGGCACACTAACAGATAATACTTGAGTGATTTGATCAATTTGGTGGAAAAACACCTGATAGGGCCAGAAGTAGTCAAACCTGACTAACAGATTCTGTGGGCACTGTCAAAAGACAGAGAGCTTCAGTTAATCTTTTCCTCTTAACTAAACATCCAAATGGTGTGCGGATCATTTAAAATGATTGACTGCCTATCTAATAGATTGAAGGAATGAGTCTTGTCTGATGTTATGCTAGTCTGCTTTTGTTGATGTTTGATGTTGTTAGTCTGCACGTGTCTGTCTGAACAAAACACATCCTCTCATCCTTGCACGTCATTGCATTGTCATACTGTGAAATTCAATAAAGTAACTACATTCACATTGACTGCACATGGTTCTTGAGCACAGCCAACAGAAAACAACACAATTTTACCTAAAACTGTATTCTTTTGCTGGCACGCAAGGCACTGGTATTTAAAATTAAGAGAAATATCCCATAGATTGGACCAATTATTTAAAAGAAACAAGCAGTCTAACTAGGAGCTTAGAATAAAAAAGACTAATCTATTGGATGTTTCTCTTGATTATCCTTGTAGATATGTATAAGCAACTATGGTAATGTTTTTCCTCATGGTTGGTTGGGGCCTCTTTTCCAACGGTATCTAAATGCTTAAATTGATGCAAGAATGAAGAGACCAATCATAATGCAGATATTACAGACTGAAAATTAGGGCTGTCATTTTAACACATTTACTTAATGTGATTTTTGTTTTGTTTTTTAAGAAAGAAATAATGGCAGAATGGCGAAAAATATTAATGAATTAATCATGAACCTATGACCAAGGCAAGTCGCCTCAATAAACCACAAAGAGAGCAAGCAACACAGCATACTTTAAAACTCAATACAACATTTTAAAAAATCTAACACATATGGCTGCATAATATGTTCAATGGTATGGAAATAAAACATTACAAACATTATAATGACTTCTAAATCCATTTTTGTGATGTCTATTCAATGCTTCACTCATCGACCACAACCCTGTAATGTCTTTGTATACATTTTTATTTCAGGGCTTTTGACTTTAAATATTAATATAGACAAATAATTGTGGTAAATATGATTACTGTAATCAATATGATTGACTACAATTTATAACCAAATGCCACCTACTGAAAATGAATACAAAACAAAGTTTGAACAGAGTCTGTAAATAAGCGGCATGGGGTGAATTAATTGCAGCAATTTGTGGAGAGCTAAAATAATAAAAAAGTAGCAAAAAGATTTTCAATACAGTTCTCAACTGTAATGACTGTAAAACATACTCACACAAACCATCACTATATGAAAACAAGAAAACAGATTTGAAGACAAACAGACGGATGGAACAGACAACCGACAAACAGACGGAAAATATGTTCATTTTCATCCAAATGCCTGATTGACACAAGCACACCCCCCTCACCCCACCTGTCAAACACTCTCCTTTGTAATCCGTCTGCCATCATTTTAATAAGATTCGTAGGGTTTGCTATACGTTTGTGAAGTTACAGTGCACAACACTCTGACACATTAATTGACTGGAGCTCCGATTCTTCTCTTTACCCTACATTTCCATTCTTTTTCCAATTCTACATACTATGACACCATATTATTCTACAGTGTCTCTACCTTCTCGCAATTATTGAATGCGAGATACTGAATATCCAATTGGCCAGAACAAATAGACACAGTGAAATGGCAACTCTACTTTTTCAAAAAAGTCTAATATTAATTTCTGTAAAAAGTATGCACAGATGTTTTGAATGAAACTTTGGGGCCCAGTGAAAGGAGACTCTGGTTCTATTTCAGCACAAAAGAACAAGTTCTAAACAAATGTTAAAACAGAAAATTTGCTTAGGAAAATGCCAAGACAGTATCCTCTTCCAGAAACAACTTGTTATAATCAATAATACATATTTGCCACACAGGGCACTATTATTTAAGCATTTGGACCCTTTTCACAGACTATGATGATGCGTTCTCTTACGAGAGGTTCTCTCGTATTGCGTAAGCTAGCTTACGCTACGGGAAAGATTCATCTTTTCTGAGAAATTGAAGCCAAAAAATTATCCTATAATTTTGTATCCATTGTCAACGCAGTTCAACTGCAGCAGAGCATGAGCGGGCTAACTAGCAGCTCATTGGCTCGCTCACAGGGAACTGCTTAAGCCTATGAGGAGACGCGATTGAACTCTCGTCCAATGAGAGTCGACATGCTCTCATTGCGTCATAGCCCGCCGAAGCGGGCGTGGTCAGAGAGTATAATAATGGCGTCGTAGGCTGAAACTCTGATTTTCATCTCTTCAGCGAGGCTACACGCATCTGCTGATCTTGAGAGAAGCCGCCGTCGTCGACAAGGCAACTTAGCGAGCATCTAGGAGACTGAAGAAGCCGGCCGTCTTCGCCACCTTCAGCCGTCCTGCAAGCTACCGCCATCCGACGGAATATATCCTTTTTCTTCTGTCTTGCATATTACTGTATCCTTATTACTAAAAGAGCCGAGCGTCTTTTTCAAGATGTCTCGTACCATTTCCTGCGGTTCTTGCCGCGCTCCCCTCGAGACTGGAGACCGCCATGTCATCTGCGCTCTCTGTCTCGGATTGGAGCACGCCGAGCTCGCCCTCGCTGATGGCGGCTGCGAGCTCTGCGAGAGTATGCCGCTGTCGACCCTGCGGGCTCGACTTCAGGCCGTAAAAGAAGCTTCCGCGCCGCCTCTGACTTCGCCGCGGAAGAAGAAACGCCGCTCACAGAGGCCGCCGGAACCCCAGCTTGAAGCGTTCATTCCGCCGGAGCCCGTCGCCTCCCGCTCTCCATCTCCGCCGCTACCGGACATACAGCTGCCGCCGAGTGGCCGCTCTGTTGCCTCCGAGGACGCCGCGGACATTAAGGAGACATGTTCGCTTCTCGCTTCAGACAGTGAGGAATGGTCCGGTTCTCGCGCTTCTTCGGCCCGTGAATCCACCGCGACCCGCGCGGGCATCGAGGACGAATTAATGCGCCTCCTGTCTCAGGCCGTCGAACGCCTCGGGCTCGAGTGGTCCCCTCCCCCCGAGCAGACCACCAACCGCATGGACGGCAGTTACTTCCGCCAGCGTTCGACTCCCGCCACCAAGCGGGCCGCGCCCTTCCTCCCTGAACTACACGCGGAGCTCTCTAAGTCCTGGAATGCCCCGCTCTCTGCCAGAACTCGCTCTGATTCTTCCACCCCGCTTCGCGTTGTGGACGGAGCCGCTGAGAAGGGCTATCTCTCCATTCCCCCTGTAGAGGACCTGGTCGCTGCACACTTGTGCCCGCCCTCCGCGAGATGGCGTTCATCACCTGTGCTTCCCTCTAAAGCCTGCAGAGCGACTTCGAGTTTTCATACCCGCGCTTATTCAGCCGCCGGTCAAGCAGCCTCTGCATTGCACTCCATGTCTGTTTTACAGATTCTACAGGGTGACATACTCCGCGAATGGGATGAGAACGGAAGAGATCCCCCTAAAGTCGCGGATTTGAGGAGCGCCACGGACCTCGCCCTTCGCGCTACAAAATCTGCCGCTCAAGCCCTGGGGAAATGTATGGCCGCCATTTGTGTGTCTGAAAGACATTTGTGGCTCACGCTCGCCGACATGGGAGATTCTGAGCGCGCCGCTTTTCTAAATGCCCCGCTCTCTCCATCCGGCCTCTTCGGATCTGCCGTCACAGGTATTGTTGACCGTTTCTCCGAAGTTCAGAAAGCTTCCCAGGCCATGAACCTCTTCCTGCCTCGTCGCGCTAGCTCCTCTGCAGGCCGCTCACGTGACCAGCCTCCTGCACGAGCCCCACCTCAGCGCCCAGCTCAGCACAGCCAGACTTCGCAGCGACGCCAGGGCGGCCGCCCTCGCTCTCGCTCTGACAGCCGCCACAGACCGCCGCCGCCTCGGGGGCCGCGGCCTAGGATCACGCTGAAACCTGATCACTCGAAGTCTGCCTAGCACAGCTGAGAAAAAGACGGCGCTCTCCCGCTGCGGCCGGACCGCCGTCAAAATACCGCCCTCTGCTAGTCCCCGCGCACGCGGCTACTGCAGTAGTGTATCCCGCCATTACCAAGCCGGTTTCCCTTCCCGCTTGCATGAGCACAAACGCCGTTTTCACGGCGACCCAAATAAATCTCAAAAAGAGCAAAAAGACACCTTGTGTAATAAATGTGCCCACAACACTGTGTTCACTCATACACAAAAGCACGTCTGTTCCCGTGTCCCACACGGAGCACACTCTCATAAAGCGGCCCCAATCCGCTCGAGTTTCAGAGTACATAAAAGCGCCCACGAACCCGTGCGCGCTTCCCCCCTCTGTTCACTCTGTTACACGGCCCATAAACTCCTCTCTGAGTGTAAGTCCCGTTGTTATAAGCAATATGAGCGCGCGCACACAGCCCGCCATGTGCAGCGACGAGGACCGGGTAGCCATTCACCCCCTAGCATTGCGCTGCAAAGCGTGGGAAGCTATTACGGGAATTTCCCAGTGGGTGCTAAACACAATAAGGCTGGGCTATCGCTTACAGTTTCGCCGCCGCCCTCCAAGTTTTCGAGTGCGGCTAGAAACTACTGTGAACCTAGAAGCGGCGACGCTGCTCCGTTCAGAGATAGCAAAACTATTGTGCAAAAGGGCTATAGAGAGAGTGCCTCTGTCTATGAGCGAGTCGGGGTTTTACAGCCGCTATTTTCTTGTTCCCAAGAAAGACGGCGGCCTCAGACCAATATTAGACCTCAGAGTGCTGAACAAAGCTCTCATGAAGAGACCGTTCAAAATGCTCACTATCAGAAAACTCCTCGCGCACGTGCGCCAGGGGGACTGGTTCATTTCACTAGATCTGAAAGATGCTTATTTTCAGATTCAGATAAATCCCCTTCACAGGCCATTCTTACGTTTCGCCTTCGAAGGCCAGGTTTATCAATACACAGTCCTTCCGTTCGGCCTATCCTTAGCACCTCGTACGTTCACGAAGTGCATGGATGCGGCGCTCGCCCCCCTGCGGAGTCAGGGGCTGCGAATACTGAACTATTTGGACGACTGGCTGATTTTGGCACAATCACAGAGGGAGATACTGTCTCATCGTACAGTTCTCCTCGACCATCTGAAAGCTTTGGGTCTCTCTGTCAACTGGACAAAGAGCGCACTTCAACCCAGTCAGACTATTTCCTTCTTGGGTATAGAGCTAGACTCGGTCACGATGACGGCTCGTCTGTCAACACAGCGCGCGCGCCGTGTTCAGCGTCTCGCCGCATCTTTTCAGATGAACAGACTCACACCTCTGAAAACTTTTCAGAAGGCGTTGGGCTATATGGCCTCAGCCTCCGCGGTGCTCCAACTGGGGTTACTGCGCATGCGCCCGCTTCAGCTCTGGTTGAAGAGCCGTGTGTCTCACCGTGCGTGGACCACGGGCTGCCAGCTGATAAAGGTAACGCAGACCTGTATTATAGCTCTGCAACCATGGACCGTGACAGAATGGTTTCAGCGGGGCGTTTCCATGGGGACTTGTTCTCGCCGAAAAGTCATCTCGACAGACGCATCCAACACGGGTTGGGGTGCGGTCTGCGAGGGCTCACCGGCCTTCGGCCCCTGGTCAGCTCAGGAGAGCCTCCTTCACATAAACTGTTTGGAGATGTTAGCGGTCGAGAACGCGCTCACGCGTTTTCTCCCGCGCGTTCACGGTCACCACGTGCTGATCCGTTCGGACAATATAGCCGTGGTCTCCTACCTAAACCGTCAGGGCGGAGTCAGATCCAGAAATCTTTTCAGACTGACAGAACGCATATTAGTTTGGTCGCAGTGTCACCTGCTATCGCTCAGAGCGACGCACGTGCCGGGCCATCTGAACGACGGTCCAGACAGTCTGTCCAGGAACCCCATTCCCCCCGGGGAATGGTCCCTGCACACTCTTACAGTCCAAAAGCTGTGGCGAATATTCGGCAGAGCAGAGGTGGACCTCTTCGCCTCAGAAGAGAACACCCAGTGCCCAATATTTTTCTCGAAGAGCGACGACGCGCTAGCCCAGACCTGGCCCAGCCGCCCGCTTTATGCATTCCCTCCGGTTTCTCTGCTACCACAGGTGCTTCAGAGAATCAGGGAAACACGCCACTCGGTGCTTCTCATAGCCCCGCGTTGGGAGGGTCAGACTTGGTTTCCGGAGCTCACTCAGCTGTCACAGACAGCCCCGTGGCCCATTCCAGTCAGAGCAGATCTCCTCTCTCAAGCTCGCGGCACGATCTGGCACCCCCACCCAGAGCGCTGGGCGCTACACGCGTGGGTGATCAACAACTACCCGTTGCTTTGCCAGAGGGAGTGTTAAACACGATCATGCAGGCTAGAGCGGCCTCTACGAGAAGGCTCTATGCGTCTAAATGGTCTGTGTTCTCAAAATGGTGCACCGACAGAAATTTGGACCCACGGTCATGCGAGGTTCCTTCCTTGCTAAGTTTTCTCATAGAGATGCTGGACAAGGGCAGGTCCCCGTCCACTCTCAAGGTGTATGTGGCAGCCGTCGCAGCGTTCGTTGAACCCCGGCGCGGCCAGTCACTGGGCAAAGACGATTTGGTCATCCGCTTCCTCAGGGGAGCTAGAAGGATGAACCCCTCACGCCCCCCTTCGGTGCCGATTTGGGATCTTTCCATAGTTCTCGAAGCTATGAAAGCCCCCCCATTCGAACCACTAAACACCGTGGACCTCAAATACCTCTCGTTCAAAGCCGTTTTTCTGCTTGCGCTTGCATCAGTAAAACGTGTGGGAGACCTTCACGCGCTGTCAACTAGCGCTTCCTGTCTTGAGTTTGGGCCCAATGACTCCTTAGTCGTTCTCAAACCTAGACATGGTTATGTCCCAAAAGCGATTGGTACCCCATTCAGGGCACAAGTTATTTCCTTATCGGCTCTGCCTGCATCCGATAACGAATCTGACTCTAATCTCCTGTGTCCGGTCAGGGCCCTGAGATTATACGTTTCCCGCACTGCTCCGGTCAGACGATCTGAGCAGCTGTTTGTTTCGTTCGGTGGGCGCACCAAAGGGTTGGCCGCCTCGAAACAGACACTATCCAGATGGATAGTTGATGCCATTGCAGCCGCATACGCGTCGAAAGACCTGCCATGCCCTCTGGGCATTAGGGCTCATTCCACTAGAGGCATGGCCTCATCGTGGGCATGGTCCAGCGGAATTTCCATTCACGACATTTGTGTGGCAGCAGGATGGTCTTCCCCTTCCACCTTTGTCAGATTTTACAATCTCGAAGTTCCCGCCTTGCAGGCTAAACTACTAGCTATCTAGTATGTTACAGATTCTCTGGTGAGCTGCACTAAAAAGAGTTATTCACACAGACCGGTTCCCGCTCTGTCTCTCTTATCAAGTGCTTAGTACTACACAATCACCGGCCCGCTCTGCTGGCCCTGTCTCATGTACATATGTTCATTCCCACTATCAAGGGTTCCCCCGGGTCTCCCCTGGGACTCGTAAGTGGATGCTTAGCACGCACGGCGTTGACCAGGTGTTCCCGTAGCGTAAGCTAGCTTACGCAATACGAGAGAACCTCTCGTAAGAGAACGAATCGGTTACCTAACGTAACCTCGGTTCTCTCTAGATGAGGGAACGAGTATTGCGTTCCTGGCCGTGCTTGTGCTACTAGCGTTTCTCGCTTCATTCTATGAAAACCAGAGTTTCAGCCTACGACGCCATTATTATACTCTCTGACCACGCCCGCTTCGGCGGGCTATGACGCAATGAGAGCATGTCGACTCTCATTGGACGAGAGTTCAATCGCGTCTCCTCATAGGCTTAAGCAGTTCCCTGTGAGCGAGCCAATGAGCTGCTAGTTAGCCCGCTCATGCTCTGCTGCAGTTGAACTGCGTTGACAATGGATACAAAATTATAGGATAATTTTTTGGCTTCAATTTCTCAGAAAAGATGAATCTTTCCCGTAGCGTAAGCTAGCTTACGCAATACTCGTTCCCTCATCTAGAGAGAACCGAGGTTACGTTAGGTAACCGATTCGTTTTAATGGTCATCAACATTGTAAATCCTGCAAAGTTTTTTTTATATTTTCATTTGCATCAAATTACAAAAAAAAATAGTTAATGTTGCTGTGATGGTGATTCTAATAGAGCACCCGTGGGAGTGACGGTAAAATTTACATCTTTCTTTCTTCTGAGTGCCGTTATAAATCTCTCTCTATTTTTTTCCCTCTCTTTTTGAAAGTTGTGGAAACACTATTGTGGAGTTTTTCTTTTGCTATTTGAGCAAATAAGAACACAACAAAAATATTTAATATATATTCTCTCATTAAAGTTTACCCAACTATGATGACTTCCGCTTCTGAGAAACCCGGAAATGTGAAAACTATTCACATTATTTATTTAAACATGTCTATTATAGTTAAATCAAGAACAAACTCAACTTATGCGGACAGATTTCTTTTAGTTGTTTTTAGTGATTTATCAAACCTACATAAATCTATACAAATGTCAAAACTTTTTCTTTTATTATTTTCTTTAATCCTTATGAGAAGAAAAGTTTCAGTTTCCTTTCACCACCTTCTCCTCTTTCAGGAGAAATAAAAATAGTTGCTGACAGATATATTTATGGTAAATCCTGCTGTTGAAATCAGCAATGTATTATCAAGTAGATGGCATGTACCTACATTGTAGAAAATCGCCTTTAACATCCTCTCAAGGTTATGAGTGTTTGGAGAGCATGCAGCAGTGGATCACGTGAGATCTGAAGCTCACAGGTTTCAGGTGGATTGTAGAGTAGTAGCATGACCACCACAAGCAAAGTTGCATGGCATGTATATAAGACACTGAAAATAGCAATAAGCTATGGCAGATTAATGCCAAGATTGTGCCAATTTAGTAGATCATTTGCAGTTGCATATTAGGAGAGAAGTAAAAGGGTAATTGTATTGTCTAAGAGTACTTTCACTTCATGTCCCATTTTCTATCATATCCTAATCACAGTCATCTAATTGAACCCCAACCGTTCTAGTACCAGGATTTGATCACAAATCTCTCGTTTCTGAATACAACACAATTTATTCCAAACAGATCTCCGATATGGGCAGTTATATATGTTAGCTAAAGGGTAAACGCACTTTCAGAGCCATTTTCGGCTTTTACTGTGTACGCTTATCAAAGTGACAGAATGGTGTAACCCTGCCATTGCTTTTTGAGCTCAGGTGCAGGTTTGGTGATTCTGCCAGCAGAGGCTAGTGAGGAGAGCTGAGGAACTGTAAAACACAAACACACACACACACACACTCTGACTGCTGGAAGCCAGACAATTAAGGGGATGGAGGACGGGCACATTTGCATACATATTAAAGTGAGACCGTTATAGAAGAGAAAAGAGGGAGCAGGCGAAAGATTGAGGCGGGGTGGTGGGGGGGTTGTAGCGACAGAGAGAAGGAGAGAGAGAGAGAAAGAGAGAGAGGGAGTGACTAGAAGCATATGAGCGAGCCTTTCTCATAGATCTCTTTCATCAAAACGCACAGAGCCCCGCCTTTGCTTGCGCATAAATCTGCATCTCTTTAACAGGAGGCTTTCTGGTCCTCTCAGTCTGGGCAGCAGAGTAAGGACGGTCTGGCACAGTAATGGTAAGAGTAGAGATGGCACTGCGGAGCTGCGCTAAAGATCAGCAAAAGCACCTGATAACCACACCATATATTCAACAACATGGTATATCTTTTCTTGTCAGAAATCAAGTTTCTGCACAATTTTAGCCTTCTGATGCCACAGTGATGTAATGCAGAAAGTGCCCATTGAATTCTTGACTTAGGGTTCACAGTTCACAGTCACTGGTTTGATTTCAAGTCTCAGTTACATAGTAACAGAAGAGGACATTTTTGACCATGATGCTGAATTCAGAAAAAAAGATACCCCAAAAAAATCCACTGGGAGTAAATGAAACAATAAGTTGCTTTTAATTTCATCATTTTCCCTTATAATAATTATTTTCGGTGGGTGGATGTGTAATTACGTTTTACGGCATGATGGAAGATTTACTATTGTTTTCTGGTGAAAATGAAATCACAGAAGCACTTATAACAATCTTCTGATCAGAATTCGTTTCTCTACAACAAAGCTTAACTTTTCCCTGGTAAAGATCAAAATAAGTTGTCCACTCTGGCTCTAAACTCAACCCATAAGCCTATATATGTGCATTGTTCAGAGCACATGGTAAGTATTTGTAAAGTATTTTTCAGCATCAAGCTTTAACAGATATGCCCCAAAAGTTATTTTTATTAAATATAAACACAACTTCCTTTATTTCAAATTATTAGAAAAAAATTACTTTATTACTTTAATGTACTAATATAAAGGGATAGTTCTAAAATATAAAATAAAAAGACCTACATGTCATTCCAAACCCATAAGCCTTTCGTTCATCTTCGCAACAAAAATTAAGATGTAACAAAACCAGAGAGGTTTCTGTCCCTCCAATGAAAGTACACACACAGCCAAACCTTTGAAGATACAAAAAGATCATAAATGTATTATAAAACTAATCCATATCAATGCACTATGTAATCCAAGCCTTGTGTAGAGTTATGAACACTTATGAACAAATTTAAAATAGAGGGGTTTATTTGACTTTACCATTTGACTTTTTATGATCAAAGCATATTGATTGCATCAGATATGGTAAACATGCGTTCATGCATCCATGTTTACCATGTGATGAGTTCCATGTATGCGAGTCGATCATTGTTTATATGTGAATAAAAGCCTAAATTAAATCTGGTCACCATATAAAGCGATCTTAACTCTTCAAAAGACTTGGAAGAAAACCACATGATTCATATGGATTCGTTTTAGGATGCCTCTATGACCTTACATGACCTTAGTGCATGGACTTTCAGTGGAGCTTCAGTAAAATATCTTAATTTGTGTTTCGGAGATTAACAAAAGTCTTATCAGTTTGAAACGACATGAGGGTGAAAAAATTATGACAATTTTCATTTTTGTGTGAACTAACCATTTAAAGTCACAAAGAAATATAACACTAGTATAACACACACTATATTGTGATGTACATCCAGTGTAATGAATACTCTAAAAAGAAACAGAGTGGGGACTTTGTTTTATACATCAGTTGTAGATTGGAAATTGAGTGTTGCACACAAAAAATGGAGGTAGATGATCAGGTAGAGAGGTAGATGGAGGTAGAGAGGGCTTGCAGGGCCGGGGATTAAGCACACTAAATGATTGGAGAAGTCCTGCAGAAGCCGCCGGGGAGAAGTTTGTCACCTTGACCGGAAGACCCAGTTATTAAAATCAAAATTTTAAAAAAGAAACTATGGATGATACATGGATGAATAATCTGAAATAAGATCTAAAACAAGGATTTAGAAAACAGATAGGTTGGACATTTTAATAACATCAAACCATTATGAGGGAACAGGCTTTTTGTACCCCTAAAGGTGCACAGTGCAGTTTTGTGAAACTTTTGACACTATATCTATGAAGCAACAGAGAAGGCATAATCACTTTGTAATCGTCTTGAACCGTAACTAAGGTAGGGTCTGCGGTATGAAGTGCTGTTGCCGTGTTCTCTCCTCCACAGTAACGGTTGCCGTGGAGGCTGCAGTTGATGGCTATAACAGCAGCTGTCGCTGCAATGCACTCTGCAGCCCATGAGGAGCGAGAGAGAGAGAGAGAGCGAGAGAGAGAGCGAGAGAGAGAGAGAGAAAGAAAGAGAGAGAGGAGAGTGAGTGATATTTAAAGAGAGCTGGGAGAGATATACCAAGGGAGGGAGGATAGGAGATAGAGAGCGAAAGAAGTCTAAAAAAAATAGGGTTAGAAATAGCAAGCAAAAGAAAACTGCAGGCAGAAAGAGCAGAGAGGGACTGCAAGGGAGAGAGAGGGACAGAAAAATGCAGTGGGAGCTGGTTTAGATTGTAATGAGAGAGGCCCAGCTTCGCTCTGTCAAACTGAACTTGCTCCACCACCTCCAAACTCCACATTCACACATCACACACATTCCAGCCTAACCTCAGAGGATGGAGCATGTGCACACGTGTGAGCATTGGTGTAGCTGTGCATGGTGATGTACACTTTTTGTGAGCATTTGTATATGTTTTGAAATCCTAGACAGAACGACACTGAGGTTTCTCCTGTCCAAGCGCATAGGGATACAGAGAAACTGCAGACAAACCAGGATGAGTATGAAGCTCGGTTTCAACCTCAGATTTCAGAGCTTGTGCATCTGTTAGTGTGCATGTATTTCCAGCACTAAACTGAGCCGGGCATTGAGGAAGACTGACGCAAACGAGCAGTGACTAACTATGTAAACACTGCAAAAATAGTCACAGTCAGGGACACACAAGTACAAGGAAGCTTAAAAACAGAAAATATACAGACGTGACCATATACCCACCAACACACACGGAGATTTAAAAGAAGAGCAAACTTTTATAATGCAAATTCATACTTTCATATGCAACCCTGTGTAAAATAAAAACATCAACTACACTGGCAAAAGATGGATGAAACAGGATGCTTCATACTTTTATGTAGTATAAAATACACACACACACAGAGAGAGAGTGTGAGAGGGAGGGGTGAGTCTCCGGCAGAGTTTCCTGCCACAGGATTTGAAACTAGAGCTCCTTCAGCTGTGGTCTCCCGTTTCCTCTCCCCATTTCCAAACACATTCATTCATTGGGATGTAGTTCCGTAGCTTCACGATCCACGCTTATTAAATGTGAGACTTCATATGTTCATTCGAATTTTGGGACAGCAAGAAATGGTGAGAAATAGTATAGTTAGTAATATATTCACAGTCATTCCAAATAACCATGAGTTTTCTTTTCTTGGCCGATACCAATGCTTATCTGAACCAGACAGTTGAAGGGTCCAGAGCACAAGGACAAATATAAAGACATCAGGCAGATGGGCATCCCACAGCAGCAGAGGTCAGAGCAGTACACTAATGACAATCTTCTTCCATTTGCAACACTATTCAGTTACACAACAGTGCTTTTCCATGGCACAACCATGGTACTAAAACTATGATATTGAATACTGTTTAAATGTTTGTGGTAAGCATGTTTTTTTGTTTGTTTTTTAAAAGAAAGACATTAATACTTAAATCCATCATTGCTGCAAAAATTGATCGAAAGTGATAGTAAAGATTTTTAAATTGTTACAAAAAAATGTGACACTGAAGACTGGAGTAATGGCTGCTGAAAATTTTGCTTTGCCATCATAGGAATAAATGACATTTTAAATATAGTAGTATATACATTTAAATAAAAATAAATATATACATTTTTCAAATATAGTTTTTATGGTATGTTTGATCAAATAAATGCAGCCTTGGTGAGCATAAGAGACTTCTTTCAAAAACATTTAAAAAAAATCTTACTGATTCTAAACTTTTGAGCACTAATGTTAAAAATGCATCTAAATCCAAGATATTTCAATACTATGGCATCACAATCATGTCCAAACAAACATGGTATTAGAACAGTATCATGTCCATTTTTTATAATAAAGAAGCTTTCAGCATTTCTTCTTTAATATCCCATAAATAAATAAATGTCTTTTGAAAATATTTAAAAAGAAAATACTAAATAAAACACTTTTATGAAAATATACTGAATACATCTTTAAGGAGGTACGCATTAAGCTCTTAGTCAGTATTTCACTAGCTCCTTCAACACACACTACTGAATGAGGACTAGACCATGTAAATTGCCCTACCTAGAGAAGTATGATAAAATAAATTATTTGCAAAAAGAACCCACTGCAAATTGTGGAATAGAAGGGCTCACGTTACTATAAACCCTAAAATTAGCATTAATCCATAACCATCTACAATTTACGTTTTCCATAACTTATCCCCCATTGTAACAAGTTTATTTTTGAACTCAAGGGTTCATGTACCTTTGCAGTAGATTCCACTTAGCTCTCGACTGCGTGAGAATTAGGGGGACTAAAATTTCACTAGATTCGGAACACTACTGATGCTTTTGACTAAACTTTAACATTTCTGTATGCCTTGAAATCCTTGGAACGAGACTGTTGCCTCCAGCTTGCATATTAGTGTCATGGCACATGATTGCAGCACTGAATGGATTCTAACACCTCATTTCTCTTCACGGGTTTCACCGAACCATCCAACGCTTGAAAATTTGAAACCTCCACAAGAATAAAATGGTGGTTTGGAGCAATGGTATTATTGCCACTGTATCATCTCAGCAGAGAAAATTTAGTTACAGGACCCCTATACATAAAACAACTCTGCACTGCTCAACTCAACTCAATCTATTTAAATACAACATCTATTCATTTCAGTAGCCTGACAGAGTAACAACTGGCTCAAGGCTCAAGCAATGACTTTGAAATGGGCCAATCTGTTTTTTTCTGAGCCAGGGAGGAAAAGGGGCGTGTTTTAGGGTGTATTCACACCTGCCTTGTTTGGTTCGATTAATCGAACTCTAGTTCGTTTCCCCCCTTGGTGCGGACCTTTTGGGCAGGTGTGAATACAGCAATCGAACTCGGGTGCGGACCAAACAACCGAAACGAGACCCAGCTGAAGAGGTGGTCTCGGTACGGTTTCAAACGAACTCTGGTACGGTTCGTTTACGGTGTGAACATGAATCGACCCAATTGCAAGAAAGCACTGCGCCTTTGAGTTAACAGGCTTCCGTAGTCAGAGTTGCGTTATGGGAAAGTGAGCTGTTGTAGCCTACTACATTTGATCAAATGAGTCGTGGTTTGACCTGGAGCTTCGAAGAGACGAGCTGCCTTATCAGACATCCCAAGTCTCCCGGAAGTCCCGGGAGTCTCCCTCATATTGATAGCGTCTCCCTGAAGCCCGCAAATTAGTTCAAATCTCCCGGATTCTGGAGCGAGTATGCAAGACAGAACATACTGTGCGCAGCGCATCATATGATCATATGAGAGTATCGTATGATACTCATTAGTTTCTTCATATTGCGTTTGTACAGAATAACACAAAATTAGTAAAAGAACAAATATTGCAGTACGAAATATCTCCATGCTGAGCCTTTTTTGCACTTCCTGATTTCCCTACTTGAGAATCCTTGTCCAATGAATGGACGACCTTAGCACACGTGTGGTTTTGTTTACAAATTTTGGTTCACTTGCAAAAAGAGCAGTGTGGAAGCCAACCGTACCAAAAAAAAAAAAAAAAAAAAATTTTATTTGGTCCGGACCAAAGCAAGTGAACTATTGGACTTTCCTGGTGTGAATACACCCTTAGAAACCTGTTTGAAACCAAGCAATTCTATTTAATGACACTAATGCACAAATTATACACTTCACCTTTACATTTACTATGTAACTACCAGAGCAATATCTGTTATTTATACATTTAGCTAAGTTGTTGGAAAAAGAAGAGCAGATAAAAGATACAGGATGGGTAGAAACTGGGTTCTCATAGTCCCAAGTGGTTTGTTCTTTTTAACTGTTATGCCAACCATCACATTAGTTAATCAGAATTTAACTAAAATTTAAGGATTAATTCACCCAAAAATGAAAATTCTGTCACATTTTACTCACACATATGTAGTGAGGGTGATGACTGACTTTCTTCTGTGGAACATTAAAAAAAATATTTTAAAACATGTTGATAACCAAACCTTTGAAAATTACCCACAATACTTTTTATTTGTGTTCCACAGAAGAAAGTCAGTCATTCAGTTTTGTAATGACATGAGGGTGAGTAAACAATTACAGAATTTGCATTATTTTAAGTAAATTATCATTTTAAACAAGTAAACTTCTCAACTACCCATTCGTGTTTGTGGGAACAATAAAAGAAATGCATACATGACATAAATCAATCAGAGAATTCAATCAGAACTCAGCTGAAATCAGTCACTCACTTTCAGCCTAGTCAGATACAGAGGAGCTTTGTGAGACCTGCGTCACTTAAGACAGACAGAAGGGAACCTTGTTTGTGTCTTATGTGAAAGGTCAAGGGTCATCACAGGCCAAAAGGACAGGGTACAAGGGTACCCTTCTAAAAAAGGGTATTTTCCACACACAAACAAAAAGCACAAACTACCTGTCCTTTAATTTTGCAGTCAAGTTTGATATGCAAAGAATAAACGCTAATAAGTATTTTTCTACTGTGCTAAATAGGTTACAAATTTGTAGAAAAACAGATTAGTCTATTTTCTTAAATCATGTTCACTAAAGCTATAAGAAGCTTATCATGCTTGGGTCCTTGTCTGAACTCATTTTATATTACAATGGACAAGTTTAAATGGCTGATCACGGCTAGCACATTTATCTTCAGGGTCTATGTTTTTAGTGCTTCAGAATGAACTGCTTGTCTGTCCTGTTCATCCCATAATAAGTCCTACAGGCAATGCCACAGAAAGCAGGAGGCCCCTTCTTTCCCCTCACTTTAACTGGAGCTGAAGAACCAAGGGACCCTCAACATCCTTCTTTGTTTCTCTCAGAAAAAAGAAGGAAATAGAAAAAAAATGGAAATTGAAGCAGCATGTGGAAAAAAACATCAGAATTTTCTGATGACTAGTGAGAGGTATACGTGAACAAGATAATTAAAATAAAGGAAGGGTAATGTAGAAATTAAACAAAGAATCGAGTTCCAGGGTTAAAAAAGTGGCATTGAAACTTATAATTAAAAGCTTGTTCATGGAACAAAAATGACATCATTACTACAACAACACTTTCGATGTTAACACAATCATAATAATGCTTAAAAACTCAGAATTTCTGATCTATTGTTTAAAAACCTTGATTAATTTATCCATATTTGTGGGATGATGGTTTAAAATAAATTAGACAAATTTATTTTTCAACTAAGTTTCCTACAGCAAAAGATATAAAAGGCCTTTCCAACAGAAATCAACAATTTCACTAACTTAAGCCATCCATGTTCTGTTCTCTCTTTCTCTCTCTCTATCCATATGTTTCCAGTTAAACATATGTACTTAGTGTGTTCCTTGTTACATACATCTGCTGGGCATATTATGAACAGGCCTGGGCCCACAACAACCATGGCTGTTTGCCATACAGTCAATCTTCAACTCAGATCAAGGACAAGTGACAAGTTTTCTAGCTTAGTGGCAGCACATCTTTTTGATATATTGGAGACATTTAAAGGCATTTTAATTAGATTTCCATGAGAATAATTGTCTATTCTGCTTTGTTTTCTGTATCATATATGTGAAATAATCAGTTCTACCAGGGCTGATGTCAGTCAGACGGTCTCTTCCTCTTTAAGTGGGCGGTTCTCGACCTGAATAAGCTGCAATGAGGACCAGACTTTACAGTCTAAGATCTGGTTATGTAAAAGTATTGTTATGGAGATTTTTATGCAATAGAATTGTTTTTGTCATTTATCTAAAAACAGTTGTCCATTTAGATTTTGCCTATCTCTAAATCAATCATAAATAAAGACAATAAAAGAGACACAAAAAAACAGTAAAGAAAAGTATAAATAGTTCACCCAAGAAAAATTATGCAATTATTTGCTCATGTCCAAGCTATTGTGTCCTATACATTAAAACTGTACAGGGACCAGAAACGGCTTTCACTTTCATTCATGCGCTTATCCACATTCATGGAAAACAGCAGCTTGGACATTCTTCTAGATGATTTATTTTAGTGTTCCACAGAAGACAGAAAGGCATATGGGTTTGGAAAGACACAAGAATGAGTAAACAATGGCAGAAATCCATTTTGAGTGGACTATTCCTTTAACATCTATGAACTTTAATTCAAACATTGCCTTAACAATTCAGTTTTTATCCCCTCATTTCAAGTGATTTTTTTTATTCTGTCCTCCTGCTGTCGGCAATAAATCTGCATGTTGAGCGTTTAAAGATTAATGTTTCTCTCTCTCTCTGCATCTCTCTCTCCGTCCCTGCATTCTTTCTTCGTTTCAACACCCCGGCAGTACCCTCACGTATGCATATGTAAATGGCTCTGCCTCTGAGCCGGTGGAAGTAATTGTATGCATTTTTAACTGGCCAATCGACTGACAGATAGGCATAGATTGTCTCGTCTACCTCTCTTCCTCTCTCTTTCTATCTTATTTTCCCTCACGCAAACACACACGCTCAGTGATTTTTTTTTATTTTTTATTTTTATTTTTAGCTCTGTGCCTCCCCCTCCAGATGCACAGGAATCATTATGTGGTGGTGGTCTGCTATAGGGCGATTAGAAAACTAGAAATCTCTTGCTCTCTTTCCCCACTAGTGCCATATTCTTAATCCATCTATTTGTGTTCTTCCATGGCTTATGAGTTTGCCTGGTTTTGATAAACTTCTAAATGTTTAAATAAAAGAAAGACATCAAGTGATCAGAAACAAATAACCTTTTTTAACAAATAGTTCACTTTATGATATTAATCATGTCATTCTGAAAACGTATCTTTCTTTTTTCTGCAGAACACAAAGGGAGAAATTCTGAAGACTGTGACGGTTGCTCTTTTCCATGAAGCCGTACAGCCTTGTGAGAGAAATAGATTACATTTTACATTGTTATTGTCTATATCTTCCCCCAATTAGTGAACAAATAATGCAGTCCAGCTTAGTGATCCAGATCAACAGTTTACCTGAAAACAAATATCAAATTGTATTTAAAAAAGTTTGGGACAACATGAGTAAATAATGACAGATTTGGATGAACTACCACACATAAAATATCTGTTTTCATCAAACTCCGCATTGTAACATTCAATTGACCTGCCCGGATGGTCACTAAATAAACACTTGGTTTAGGTAGTCAAATAATAAATTTTTCTTAATTTATTAAAAATTTATTTATTTATTAAAAACAATTTACGGTTGAATTAAAGTGGTGGAGCCTCTAGGACTTAATTTCCTTTAAGCCTTGTGCTGTGCTGAAAACACTATAACACTTGTAACATTCCCGGTCAATAATTGTTCCCAGCCCAATATATACAATAATGCTCGTTCTGCTATATTTTCACCAAATGTTGGATTAAATCTTTTTGTCACCTTGTTTTCTTTCAATAAGGACAAGTTTTGTATTTATTTTTGGAACTATGATCGATCAATTCCAAAAAGAACTATAAAACCTGTCCTTTAATTGAAAGAAAACAAGTTGACAAAAAGAATGAATCCAATATTTGGTGATGATGTTGTAGCATAATGAGAGATTTATAAGCAATTTTTTGTAGGCAGGTCATTTTTGATCGTGAACAATCACAAGTGTTACAATGTGAGAAAAAAAATGAAAAAAAAGTTTAAATGTGGGAAAGTGATAGACTCAGTAAATGGGTGAGTAAAGTCAGTAAATTTGAGTCAAATGCAGTAACATTAACTAGCATTTTCGTGTACGGGAAAATCCTCTGAGTCAAAATGACCCGAACACAACTTGAGGGTTGTACGATTTGAAAAAACTTGTATCAATGCCTAACAACATTAGGATTCAGATTAGAATTCTGCATTCAGTTGCAGCTCTGCTTTATGATGTTAACAAACAATAATAAAGTACTATGCTTGTTAACATAATATACATGCATTTACGACTACTTGCTTGTAGTCATCTTTTGGAATAATTCATTACATTCACACTGTGTGGTTAAGAAGGTTGTGTGTGTCATTAGCTACTTTTGAGAGTAATGTGGACCCTGAATGAAAATGAATAGCATAACAATAAACTAACTTTGCTTATGGCACACCAAATCTGAAAACAAATTAAATACATTGGTGCTTTTCAGACCATTACAAGTTCTCTTAAAATTTTGAGCTGTTTATTTACTTCCATTAAATCAGTCTCTAACTATTAGTAGATGAACAGCAGATGAATTTGATCCAGCAGATAATTACTATACTATGTTCCTACAACGCTGTTGTAATTTTTAGTTTTGTGACAGTTTTATCTGTGGCACAAACAATGTCAACTTCCATGACAACAGAAGACATGTTGTAACGCTCCTTTATGTAATTATTGTTTTCCACTTTCTTTGTCAAATGAACATCTTTTTGTGGAAGACAACTGCATTCAGAAGAATTCTTCTGATTATAGGGATGGATATGATATAAAAGACAGATTAGAAAACTTTGGTATCTTACTAAACCTAACTTAAAGAAACTCACTAAACTAGGAGGTATCAAATATGTTACTGAATGAGATATTTGATTAGTATGCATTTTTTTATGCATTTAGTTTGGCTGTCATACAAATACATTATTTTCTCAAGAGAACACTCTTAATATAACACTTTTCTACTCCTTTTCAATTTTCTTAAGATGTTCCCTGGAAAAAAAAAGTGACAGGACCAAGTTTTTGTTTGGGAGGATATGCAGGAAAAGTCAAAGATGGCTCCACTCAGACTATCAGAATCACTTCATGTTCCAGTGCACTGTCATGGCTGACGTTGCTTTAGGACATTTACTGATAATCTCTCCTCTTCAACTCTCTTTCTCTTTTTAGAACTCATTCTCTATACTGAACATGAACAAACATGAACAAAGTTATCAGAGAGCTTGGGTTGTATACATAAAATTACCATATTCAGAAGACTATATCACATAGCACTACTGGCTCCTCTTTATTATTTTCTGCAAGATTTAAAAACTAGTGCAGGCCTATAAAACAACCATAGGAATGCTACACATGAGCTTACAGATATAGTAACATATAGGAACATGTTTATTAGATCCAATACCCACTAAATTACTGACAGAGTTGTTTCCTGTAGCAGAAGAGCCTCTTCTCAATATTATTAACTTGTCTTTATCTCTAGGTTATGTTCCAAGATCGTTCAAGATGGCAGTTATTAAGCCTCTCATAAAGAAATCACAAAATGAAAATGAATTAGCAAATTACAGACCAATTCCAAATCTTCCATTTATGTCTTAAATCCGCTCAATTGTAAAATAATGATATGTATGAACATTTTCAGTCTGGATTCAGGCACCATCATAGCACAGAAACTACACTTGACTCACTTCTAGCTTCTGACCAAGGCTGTATCTCAGTACTAGTTTTACTTGATCTTAGTGCTGCGTTCGACACTATATAGATCATAAATAACTCTTAGATCGACTACAAAGTTACACTGGTTTTCAGGGACAGGAATTAAGGTGGTTTAGATCGTACCTATCAGACCGTTACCATTTTGTCCATTTAAATGGGGGGAAATCTAAGATAATGTCAGTAAATGATGAAGTGCCGCAAGGATCGGTGTTAGGCCTTCTGCTATTTTCAATATATATGCTGCCACCAGGTAATATTATAAGAAAACATGGAATTAGTTTTCACTGTTATGCTGAGTGTGTTAAAGATATAACATTTTGGATGACCTGAAATTTTCTTCTATTGAATTCATTGGTATTACTTCTATTGGTATTACTTTTTGGACCAAAAACCTGTACAGAGAATCTCTTACAAATACAATTGCAACTAGAAGGATGTACTGTTACTTCATTGTCTACAGTTAATTCCATTGTCTACATTGTCTTACAGACCTGGGAGTTATATTAGACAGCAACTTGTCTTTCGAACAAAAACAGCCTGTTTCCACCTCAGAAACATCATTAAGCTCTGGAACATGTTATCTGTTTCTGATGCAGAAAAGTTAGTTCATGAATTAATTACCTTTAGACTAGATTACTGTAATGCATTACTGGCTGGTTGTCCTGCATCCTCAATAAACAAGCTACAAATGCAGCTGCTAGAGTTCTTACTAGGTCAAAAAAATATGATCATATGGCACCAATTTTATCATCTCTACACTGGTTATCTGTTAAGTTCTGTATTAATTACAAAGTATTGCTATTGACCTATAATGCCCTAAATGGTTTAGCTCCTGTGTATTTAACTGATCTTCTATCGCCTTATAATCCAACACGCTCTCTAAGGTCACAAAACTCTGGGCTTCTGGTAGTACCTAGAATATCTAAGTCCACTAAAGGAGGGAGAGCGTTTTCACATTTGGCTCCTAAACTCTGGAATAGCCTTCCTGATAATGTTCAGGGCTCAGACTCACTCTCCAAGTTTAAATCTAGATTAAAGATGCATTTCTTTAGCCAAGCATTCATATAATGCATTTCATAACCTTATACTCCAGTTATATCAGATCAAATGCACATGATTATCTTTGCTTAATGTTATGAACAGCAGCTATGCTAATTATTTTCTATTTGCTTCTCTGTTTTATCTCGGGATGCCCATCCTGAGGTAACTAGAGAGTACGTCAGCTCCAGTTTGGATCAAGTCTATTATGAAGACTTCAGATTCCCCAACACCTACAGTATGAAGAGAGAGCGCCAACTCTTGCGAGGACTTCAGATGAAGCAAACTCTAAATCAACATGCACCAATGCTAAATTTGTTTCTATATGTCATAATCATTTGATAACAATAATATGATAACAATCATTTGATGATTGCTCACTATTCTAACTTGCACAAAATAATGTGTATACAGCATATAGAATGCCATCTGTTTGACATTGCTTCACAGACACTGATAAAAAAATAAAAGAATAAAATCGAAAATACTGTTGGCTGTGGTCCAAATGTGATTATAATGTAATCTGTACACATCCCAGAGGAAGTGAACATTGTAGGTCTAATTTACAGAAAATTATTTGGACAAGTTACACATGTTGTGTGGGCAATTTTGGTGCTCAGTGACTGAAGTTCATCACCTTAACTAGTGTCTGGTTATCAGGGTATCAGTACTCAATATATGACTTCTAATCCACTCAGATGCCTTAAACAGCTGTTCCCAGATGTGCTTATTGCTTTTGATGTAAATTCATAATCTCTGTAAATGCTATAATGCAACATACTTGTTTAAAAAAAATATATAAAAAAATAAAAATATATATATATATTTATATATTGTGTAAACAAATGTAGCATCCTTTGGCTACAATAGTTTTAATTCGTTTTAAATAGTTTCCTTTTAATTCATGAGATGAAATTGGAATTTGCAGTGAAATGACAAGAAAATGGAATTTGCTGAATTCAAAGTCTAGTGGCATTCTGGTAGTGTTCTTCCACATTGTTCCTTAAAATGAAATTAAATGGATGAAACATAAAGTACATATAACCTAAGTAACCTATCTCTTTAAGGCCTATAAAATCTACAAACTTAAACTTTCAAATTACACTCATTGAAATTAAATGAATTTCTCGTTTTAATGATATTTCCTTAAATTAAAATTGCTGCATCCTGTTTGGTACAACAACAAAATTCAAATTCAGGAACTGAACTGTAATTTCTAAATTAATCTCTGAATGAAGCAGACCTCTGAACTTCATTGACAAACTGATTATTCATTACAGAGACCTGAACACTTTTATTATGGATGATTTTCACAATAAGTTTCAAATACCACTAGGGTCATGAAAAAATGACCCTGATATGTCCACCAACTCAAAATGCAGCACAAACCAGAAGAGCAAATGCAACAAAATACAGAAAATCAACTGACTCGAATGCATCTGTAGATCTAATGGATTTAAGTAGGACTGCGTCAACTTCTAGACATTCTAGATACAGATTTCATGAGACGTTAGATTACATTCACTCTCACTGAAGGCATTTGTGCATTTTTGCACTGAGAGAAACAACATATCAAGCATACAAATCTCTGGTTTGCATGTTACATTATGAGGTAGGCTTATTGAGGAACAAATTTGAGAGAGGTCTGGTTCTTTCTTTCCTTTTTACTATTAGTGCATTTTTTCATTGCTAAATAAAGTCACGTTTTTAATTTTCAATGATTAATGTGAATATAAATGGAACATCACTACCTAAACATCTTTCTAGAGCTTCCCGACAATTGTTTTTTATCCCATTGTAAGGTGTCAGTAATTTTGCAGCAATGTGGCACTGTACATGCTTACTTTTACATACATCTGTATTGCTGCAAGTGTGGGAAAATGAACTTAAATCTACATGTTTCTGAAAAAACACAAATGTATTTCAGTTCAGAAAGGATTCACACAAACACAGCCATTAGATCTGTGTAAATCAAGCAGATATTCCTCTTTCTCCTCATGTCAACACGACCATGCAGCCCTGCTGTGGAGCATTTTAAGTGCCGCAGCAATGTACAGGCACCAGCGACACACAAGGTGTCATCACGACCACAAATCACTTCCTTGTGAGTGTTTCTTCCACCCCTCCACCCCCAACTCTTTTTCTCTTCCTCTCTCCTTCTTTTTCCTCTCTCCAGCACACCATATAGGACGGAGTTAGTATATATCTCAATTAGAGAGCTGGGGTTGGAGTTGGAGAGGGGGAGGGATTCTGTCCATGCTGACTCCTCCCCCCCAGTGCCCCACACCAGCCCACTTAAAGTGGAAGCAGCAGCAGCGCAGTGCCGTCTGAAGCCCTGTCAGTCAAAAGCCCTGCGGCCCTTTATGCAAATCAGTCTGTCTCTGGTGGACCGGGAGGGGAGGGGGAAACATGTCTAGATTTGTTTGTCATCCGTTATGCCCTCCCCTTCAATTCTTCCACTTCATCTTCTCTCTCTCTCACACACACACATACATACACTCTCCTATATTCCATCTTTCCCTCTTCTTCACCTTCCCTCATGGTATGCCTTGACACATTTATTCCTCCTCCTTCTCTCTCAGGTCCCATAACCTGTCCACTTCTACAGCCTTGAGATGAGAAATTGTGACATAGCTGTGAAACTGGGAACCAGTGAGGTGAAGCATGCAACGCTACTGGGCTCTAGAAACTGGGTCGCATAAAAATGGAGTGTGTGTGGTGTGTGTGTGTGTGTGTGTGTGTGTGTGTGTGTGTGTGTGTTGCGTGTTGTGGTAACATTGTAATTGACAGATTTGAAAAAAGGTGCAGACTGAACTTGATTGTATAGAAGATATTAATACATACTTCACTTAAAGGGGTTGGAATTCATTCACAAAAACAGGAACGTAAATAAAATGTATTTCAGCAAACGTGCTCTTAAATGGCTCAACTTTACATAATGCACCTAGTTTTGGAGTTCTTTAAAAATGTAGAAAGACTATTTGAAAATTCCTCTAGGAGGATCACCATTATTCCTCTATCCCCTCCCCAAAAATATCCCCACTTTCAAAACTCTCAGAAAAGCGTCAGGTTTGAGAAAACAAGATGTCTCAGTGAATCTCTTTGAACACCCCCTGTGGTGAAATTCCTAGAGATATCAAACTAAGACAGACAACTGAGACAAGAGCTGCGATGATCTTTAAAACTGGTGACCAAACATCACCCGTCACCAATAAAGCAGAATCTTCATCTGCACAAATAAAAACAGCAGGCAAGATTTAAACTAAATAAACAGACAAATAGTTCAGTCAAATCATCTGCTTGTCTAATCCAAATAAGCATCTTCAAAAGAAATGTTAAGACTACATTGTACTTCAAGCGATGACAGGATTATTGGATGTTGACGTAGTAAAGTATAGCACAAAATAACCTGAATTTAATTAAGTATAAATAACTTTATTTAATATGATGTTGTCATTCATTGACAGGATCCTGATATCATGTCATATTATATATTGAGCTATATATTTTTTTTTAAATTAGAACAGCAAAAAATATTCTCAATTTACTCGAGTCAATACTGAAACATGTAACTAAAAAACACTTTAAAGTTAGTTTGAGGTGTACTCAATTGCAGGATCCTTCATTCTTTTTTGTTTACGCATTGTAAAGACCAATACACAAGGGTTAATGTGTTTGAGGAAGCAAGAACGAAAAAACTCGCTCAAATGACATGTTGAAACTAGAGCTGAAAAGAGGTGTGTGATTGGTAGTAACCGTACTCACCTGTAGAGACCTGTAGTCTTTCTCTTTTTACTTGTCTGAAGACATGCATGTGAGAACAGCACTTTTACGGCACATGGCTTGTTTCCACACTTCTGAAAGACGACATTATCATAACTGTTAATCATAACTTCAGTCTGACAAACTCTACAAGTGAAACAAAGTAATGTTTTATGAATAAGTCCTAAAAAACCTCTCTTCACCAGGGCCATGCGTGCACACAGCAGAATACAGTTGCCAGTACTATTTTAGGAGCCGTTCATACAGAACATGTACGTGTGTTTTAAAAGCGGGATGAAAAAGAACGCAAGAATGATCTCGAGACAACTTTTAGAACTTTTTTTTAACTTAACATGGCGTCAATGCAATGCTCATGTGCGAGACGCTGAAAAAGCAGCAAGACGCGGAACAACTGTCAAACGTGTCCATCTAGACTATTAGCCTACACGTTTACACAGAAAACAGTTAAGTTGTAAAACAATTAAAGGGTTAGTTCACCCAAAAATGAAACTTCAGTCTTTAATTACTCACCCTCATGTCATTCCAAACCCGTAAGCAGGGAACTACACTAACCTTTTTCACTGGTGGCACTTGCGCTACTAACTTTTTCAGTTACTGGTGCAAAACATGATGTGGTCGCACAAATTATTTATAGTAAGCCGCTCTGGATAATAATGAACAATAATGAAACTGTATTGCATACAGATGTGCTTTTTATTTTACTTGCCATCTTTTAAACCACATGCCTTCTTGTTTTCTTTAAAATTGGTTAGGGGTGTAACGGTTCACAAAATTCACGGTTCGGTTCGATTCGATACAGTGATGTCACGGTTCGGTACGTTTTCGATAGGGCAAAAATAAAGAACTGCCAGAGAAATGTCCTATTTATTAAAAGAAAAAATATTTTTTAAATAAGTGTGAGTTTTCCTACATCTTAAAACTTTTAGTTTTATAAATGGGGGTCATCTTTGAAGTATGAACAAATAATGTTTTGGTCATCATCACATTAAAAATAACATTTAAATATGATAATATTTGAGTTTTGAAGTGCTGGAAAAAGATGTGTGATGTAGACCTACCTGAAAGCATTTGACTATTTCTGCCTTACTATTTCACACTTGAAATCGTGTTTGCAGTGCTTCGTAGTGGGCACGTGATCTACATTCACAGCTTAAGCTGGGGAAGCAGTTATTGTGGGAACAGTGTTTGTGTGAGGGCGCGCACACTTCATAGCCTAAAACATAAGGTAGGTACAAAAATAATCAGTGATACATTTGCGACCCATTAAAAATTATGGTCGCAATGGCATTTCAAAAGGTCGCATATGTGACCATTTTGGTCGCAGTGTAGTTCCCTGCGTAAGACTTTCGTTCATCTTCGGAACACAAATTAAGATCTTTTTGATGAAATCTGAGAGCTTTCTGTCTGTCCATAGACAGCTACGCAACTGACACTTTGACGCTTCAAAAAGAGATTGTAAAACTTTCTGAAGAGACGATCACTTTATATGATGAATGGCGTGAATTTATGCATTTATTCACATATAAACATTCATCAACTAACACATCAGTTGTGGTAAACAGAGGCTCAAGCATGTTCGCTTGATGTGCGAGAACCAATGAGGTTCATTCTCACGTGTTATGCAGCATGTTTGAGCTTCAGCAAGAGGTTTGTTCTCACACATCAAGCAGGTTCGGTTTTTTCATCATATAAAGTGATCAAGTCTCTTCAGAAAATTCAGACTAAACCACTCAATTCATATGGATTACTTTTACATTATATTTATGAACTTTTTGAAGCATCCAATTGTCAGTTGCGTAGTTGTCTATATAGGGACATAAATCTCTCAGATTTCATCAAAAAGATCTTCATTTGTGCTCCGAAGATGAACGAAAGTCTTATGGGTTTGGACGCATGAGGGTGAGAAATTTATGGAAGAATTTTCATTTTTGGAATTAGCCTATACCTTTAACAATTAAAGGTACACAATGGCCTGGTTTCACAGACAGGATTTGGATTAAGCCAGGATTAGGCCTTAGTTCAATTAGGCTATTTTAAAGCAGATTTACAGAAAATGCACATTACAATTTAGAGTGATCTGTTATCAGGGGTAACTGTCTAAGTTATGCATTTCAGAAATGTACTATACAAAAATCACAGTTAGCAAAAATGTTTTCATTTTAAACAATGTAATAATTTAAGTAGCTTTTATAAATGTGCCTCAGAAAAAAAAAAACATTACTGGTGTGCATCTTGAGACAAAACAATGGCACTGACATATCTCAAGCTGACTAGCAAGATGTTACTTGAGCTAATAGAATGGTTACTTCCTTGAAAATAAATTCCAGCACTGGGCTACAAAGAAATGACCCTTGACAAATTACAATACATAGGCTAATGCTTCGCAGTGAACTCTGATGGAGAGCTATATATGGCAATTTATCAATAAACTACCTTAACTCACCTGTAGAGAGATAACACCATCTCCATCACGCAACATTTCAAATCCCTCAGTTCTCTCTCTGAAAAAGCCAAGCCAATGTTGTTTCTCGTTTTATTACGAGCTCTGTCATGTTCATTTTGCCAGCAGACTTTCCTCTGTTCTGTTCGACGTTTCCCTGGAGGTTCGAGATTCCCCCTCGTTGTCATTATGACAACTAACCTATGCCCTTCCCACCGCACACGCTTCATGGCATATCTATGCTTCAAAGTAGCAGGAGAAACTTCTCCATTATGGATGTAGCAAACCATAACTTACATTGAATGTAAATAACAAACGCATGGGCGAGTGACATATGTAGCCTGTGCAGTTTCTCGCGCAACCCATCACGCACGCAGGGTAAGGGCCGTTCACGTCGCCCCGTACACACTACACGCGACTTTATCGCTGCAAGCGACGCGACACCATTCATTTCAATGGTGAGCGGGCGACTTCCGGCGACACGCGCGACAGCGACCGTTGGCGACTAGATGGGGCGTGTCAAGCGACAAGAGACAAGCTACAAAAGTTGAGAAATGTTTAACTTTATGCAAATGAAGAGCGATTTTCGCGAGCGACAACCAATAGGAGTGAAGTCAGTGGAGCGCGCGTGAACCGTCACTCTTCAGTGCTGAGTCTGACCGAGGCAAGTTGAACGAGAAGCTCATTTTAGCAGTCAGAAACTGTCCCATAATGTATGATATATCTCCGTGTACATACAGTGGTATTCGCCGTGCTGACTCCGTGTCTGAATGGTTTCGGGAGCCCAGATAGACCGGTATTTACCCGTTTGCTGCAGTTAAATAGCCGCGACGGCAAAGAGCGTTCGCTGTTTCTCGTTCATCTTTAATATTATGCATTTAATGTACTGATTCCATTTATATTTAGACTTTTCCTTCCAAAATATTTGTTTGTAGCAGCAAGAAAACGTATTTGTTGTCTACAACATGGAGTAACATCCATGAATGTCACTCACAAACATTACTAGGCAACCAGTAGTGGGAACGCCCACTAGCGACCTCATCGCCAGCCACTGGCGACCTGCAGCGACAAAGTCGCTTGTAGTGTGAACGGGGAACGGGGCTTGCGCGGCTGTGCCGCTTTCTCCTTCTTTCCCCAACAGCTTGTGCTCCCATGGCGTAGGTCGTTGATATTATGCAACCATGACCTGCGCACTCCATGATGACGAGGAAGTACCAGAAAAGGATTAATTGATTTCTAGCCCTTGCATTAGCTTTACTACTAGATATATTTGAAAATATAAAAACCCGCCCTGTACAGCTACTACTATCAGCTGTACGGCCGAGCTTTCGATATTATTACGGAAAGGCCGAAGCTGATCGATAGTTTGTTTTTTGTCACATGACCTGTGCGGCTTGCAGCATTCTGAAAAGTTGAGTGCGCCTTGCCGCGCGCCTACATTTGAAATAACGAACTTGAGACGCAAAAGACGCGATATGTGACCGGCCCTTACAAAAAAACGCCAGTTTTGTGGTCCAAATGCTGCACTTCAAACTCTCTAAAATGCATTCAAAGCCGCTTTCCGTTTACTTTGACAAATGAACTCGCGCCGTTGTTATTGAGGCCGCCATCTTTTATATATATTTTTGTAACTGTTACGGGCAATTTGATCGGTTATCTATTTCTCGATGTCTGTATTTATTATTTAGAAATTTGTGTTAGAGTGTTATCAGCATTTTATGAAATTGTTGTAGAAATGTAATGAAAATGTAGCCAGCTAATTTTAATAACACAACTAACGTTACAATAACCTGCATGCATTTATGTATTACCTAAAAGGTTTAATATATAGATTAGTTAATATTTTAACCAATCACCTTAGCAAGAGTGTTGTTTTACGAGTATTGGTACAGCTGTAATTTGGCCATGCACATGGTGTTTATTTTTATTATTTAAATAAATAAATAAACATGAACTGATATTTAGCACATTCATTTGGCTGGAGTATTAAAACAAGTAGCCTAGCTACAGTGACCTTAATAATTTTTACAAATTGATTTGATTTTTCAAGCAGTTATATTGTTTTAAATCTCACATGGTTATTTATTTTCTTCTCTTTTCAATATTATTTATAAGAATATAGATTGGAACATAAGGCCAGCAGAACAGTCGCACTGCTTCCTCGCTACCCCCACCTCTACCCGCTGTAGCCATGGAAATGCTACCCAATCCAGAGCCTCAGAAATGCAGGGAGGGTGGGAATGGCTTTGAGTCCTCCTTCCACCTTTCTTTTTAGACACACAGTCACAAATACACACACGGGCGGCATGATTCAAATGAGTGAGGTAGATATTTACATGCATACAGTACATATCAACCATGTCACTGTTCTCACCCCTTCTGTCTCATTCACAGACACATTCACAAAAACACTGTGTGACACTAATACTTCTCCAATCCTCCTCTTAAATACATGGCCCTCAAAAATTTAAGAGAGACTCGTTAAGATTTAGACTGACATTCAACAAACATTCAAAACGTACCTTGAAATTATAGTATTTTCTAACTTGGAAAAAATCTAGGCTATATATTTTCTTTAAATGTTAATGACAGTTCAGTTCTTGGAACTATTAATCTTGAATTATTTCCATCTAGGATCTAGGGCACTTCTTGCAACCTCTGTAATATCTAACACTAGTTCTTTCTCTCACCAGACTACATTCTGCAGCAACTACAGTATATAGCTTTAGCAACCGTCAAGGCTTCTAGTATGAGCAGGTGGTCATATAGGTGAAGTGTGTAATAACTTTCAAAATAATATTTCTTATCCCAACTTAATATGTATAGACAACTAAGTTAGTCTTTTTTTGGTTGATTCCTCAAATATGTTTGTCCAACCAATGGCAGTGCTCAGGAAACCTACCTGGGAAAGAAACACACATTTTATTTATATATTTTTATACAGTACAGTATACTTGTTATACAGTTCTTAAGTTTACATAACCCTTTCAGAATATGCAAAATGTTACTAATTTTAACAAAATAACAGGGATCATAAAAATTGCATGTTATTTTTTATTTAGTACTGTCCTGAATGAGCTATTTCACCTAACATATGTTAACATACACTCACCTAAAGGATTAACACCTGTTCAATTTCTCATTAATGCAATTATCTAATTTAATTATCTAACCAATCACATGGCAGTTGCTTCAATGCATTTAGGGGTGTGGTCCTGGTCAAGACAATCTCCTGAACTCCAAACTGAATGTCAGAATGGGAAAGAAAGTTGATTTAAGCAATTTTGAGCGTGGCATGGTTGTTGGTGCCAGACGGGCCGGTCTGAGTATTTCACAATCTGCTCAGTTACTTGGATTTTCACACACAACCATTTCTACGGTTTACAAAGAATGGCGTGAAAAGGGAAAAACATCCAGTATGCGGCAGTCCTGTGGGCGAAAATGCCTTGTTGATGCTAGAGGTCAGAGGAGAATGGGCCGACTGATTCAAGCTGATAGAAGAGCAACTTTGACTGAGATAACCACTCGTTACAACCGAGGTATGCAGCAAAGCATTTGTGAAGCCACAACACGCACAACCTTGAGGCGGATGGGCTACAACAGCAGAAGACCCCACCGGGTACCACTCATCTCCACTACAAATAGGAAAAAGAGGCTACAATTTGCAAGAGCTCTCCAAAATTGGACAGTTGAAGACTGGAAAAATGTTGCCTGATCTGATGAGTCTCGATTTCTGTTGAGACATTCAGATGGTAGAGCCAGAATTTGGCGTAAACCGAGTGAGAATATGGATCCATCATGCCTTGTTACCACTGTGCAGGCTGGTGGTGGTGGTGTAATAGTGTGGGGGATGTTTTCTTGGCACACTTTAGACCCCTTAGTGCCAACTGGGCATTGTTTAAATGCCACGGCCTACCTGAGCATTGTTTCTGAACATGTCCATCCCTTTATGGCCACCATGTACCCATCCTCTGATGGCTACTTCCAGCAGGATAATGCACCATGTCACAAAGCTTGAATCATTTCAAATTGGTTTCTTGAACATGACAATGAGTTCACTGTACTAAAATGGCCCCCACAGTCACCAGATCTCAACCCAATAGAGCATCTTTGGGATGTGGTGGAACAGGGAGCTTCGTGCCCTGGATGTGCATCCCACAAATCTCCATCAACTGCAAGATGCTATCCTATCAATATGGGCCAACATTTCTAAAGAATGCTTTCAGCACCTTGTTGAATCAATGCCACGTAGAATTAAGGCGAAAGGGGGTCAAACACAGTAATAGTATGGTGTTCATCCTTTAGGATTAATAATCCTTTAGGTGAGTGTATAGCCCACAAAACAACTGAAAAATTAAAAAAATTATCCCATTCAAAAGTTTAAATACCCTTGAATCTTTATTCAGGTGTCGTTACCTGGATTATCCACAACAATTATGTTTATTTTTTTGTGATAGTTTACGAGTCCCTTGTTTGTCCTGAGCAGTTAGACTGCCCCCTGTTCTTTAGACAAATCTTCCAGGTCCTGCACATTCTTTGGTTTTACATCATCTTCTGCATAGTTTTCAACAGTGACTGTATGATTTTGAGATCCATCTTTTCACACTGAGGACTATTGAGGGACTTGTATCCACTGTTAAGGTGAAAAAATTCACTAATTCTCAAGAAGGAAACAATATACGAGCTAGGGGGTTTACAATTTTTTAATGGGATAATCGGGGTAAATTGTACTTCTGGGAAACATGTAGGCCTAATTATTTAACACAGGACTAAATGGAAAAAACAAAATCTTTAATCTTTATCTTTAAACTAAATAAAAAATGTACACATCATCGCTGTTCAAAAAGTTTACAGCTCTTAACACATTGTGTTTCCTTCAGAATGAATTATTTGATGAATAGAAAGTTTAAAGAAAAGCATTTATTCGAAATTGAAGTCTTGATCAATTTAATAAGTTCTTGATAAATAAAAGTATTAATTTCTTGAAAAAAATCTTTTATTTATCTTTGGTTGAATTTAAGATATGAAACAACGTGAACACAGAAAGAATATATTATCTTCTTCTACTTGAATTTTTATGTTTTTTTTTAAGTCAGCATCTGCAGAACATAAATATATTATTACAGTTTTTACAGCAGAAACATTCCTGAAAAAGAAAAGGGGGGCAATCTAGTAGCACAAAGATTGTTTAATTAGAACTACCATTAGTCTTCTTAAAGTCCATCCAGTCAGTCTGAAATAACATTATTAACATTGAAATATTGAAATAACACAATGCAGGTGCCCAGTCCACACAGGTTTCCACAGCTAACAACATCAATGTAACAAAACACTTATGAATGATCTCCTCAGTGAAAACATTAAATTGTGTAAGCAACCAGCAAAATTATTCTACTAATCTCAAAGCACAATCTTAATCAACATCAAAATGTTAAATAAGATTCTCATGATTTTTCAGGCTATAGTGCCAGCTGTTACTTTTACAAAGGTTGTGGGTTCAATCCCAATGGCTGCATTACTGTGGCCATAAACCTGCTCCATCACCATTGTCCCTCAAGCAAGTGTGCGACCATATTGTAAAGTAATTCCGTTAGATAAGGAGCATCTAAATCTGAAAATGCTTGTCAATTAAACACAGGTTACCCAGCGCTTTCTGGTTCTGTTTCCATTGTTGAAGGCAGTGTTGCAAGTAGCCATAGGCCTATAGCAGCCAGAGAGAGGCTGCCAGAGGGTTCTCCAGGACCTAAAGCTCCTTAGACCCCACATTGGTACCCAGCCTTCATGCCTTGTAAACAGAATTGCAATTTCTTTCCATCTCCTGCCTAACACATTCTGCTACACCAAATATAGCTGCCTATTTCCAGCTCCCCAGCTCTAACGTGAATCCTCCCCCTCAGCTGTCTTGCAAAGGGGGCATCTAATCTGCTTTCTTCTTCACCACTCGCTTGCATTGTAAACCGATCCAAGAAAATATGAAGGGAGAGGGTGGAAGGTGCAAGGATGAGATAAATAAGAGCGATAGATGGTATAAAAAAAGAGAGTGAAAATATAGAGAGTGAGGCTGAAAGAGAACGGGGGAGAGAAGAAGATGACCTAATTACAATTGCCCACAGTGTGAACCATCTCCCTTTGAAGAATATGAAAATTGCAAAGAGACAAGGAAAGCCAGACCAGTCGTGATGTGCGAAACACACAGCAGAAGAGGAAAGCAGATTGAGTGTGCCTTGCTTTTGAAATCCTTATCACACATTCACATCTACGTTTCACACAAGTGCACCAGAGAAAAAAATACTTCGTTGTTCCAATGATGTTTCATTCAAAAGGTATAGCTGTCTCCTAAAATCTTGAACAGTCTGGATAACTCTGATGTAAATGCTCTATATTGTTTTGCGTTCTTCTTTTGAAGAAATTACTACATTGTTGCATAGACAGATCAAATGTACCCTTGTCAAAATTCATGTTTTGTTTGGATGAGGGGTTTGAAAATGAACAGTGATTCATGTGATTGTCGTACTACACAGCTCCCCTCAGGTCACCAAGCAGTTGTCGTTGTTTTGAAAACTGAGAATCTGTGCCCACAGCTGTATAATCAATTTAATTATATATATAAGATATCTTATTTTACATTATATTATTATTGAAATATTATTAGATTGAATTTGTGAGTGCTGATTACTGTACAGATTACAAAATCATGCACCGAGTCGCTGTTCTCAATCAAATAATCCTTGATTCTCGGATGGAGGACTTTTCAATGACTGTGTATATGATCAAATGATCAAATGCTGTGCTATTGCCTCCACCAGACCAAATATGTAGACAATATCTCCCAGGATCTCTACAGAAAGGCTTTCTTAAGATACAAGCTCATAAAGTACATGCATGCTTTGATACATTATTTAGACAGATTTTCTAAAGCAGGCAAGAGAATTTGAGGTGAGAGAATGTGGATGAAAAAATAACAAAATATATTTATTAGAAATTCATCTCATCCATCTGGATTTCTACCTTTTTGACCTAATTAACAGCAAATTCCCCAAAACATGTTAATGTTAATTATCACTTTCCAATGATTCATAAAACTAATTAGCTACACCTTTGAGTAAGGGATGTGGATTTAGTCCAAGGCATCACATCCTCTCAGAATGAGAATGAGTCATTAGAAACAATGTTTTGTCTTTTGCTGTTTGTTGGGGAATCAGGATTCAAACTGAATGCAACATTAACAGCAGCACACAAAGGAAAAGAATGCATACATGAATTGGATTTAAGTGGTCCACATAATTATGGACACATGAACAATAGCAGCAAGGTGATAATATTGCATATACACCGATCTAAAGTCTAAGTCGCAACAATGTTTATGTTTTTAAAAGAAGCCTCTTATGCTCCATTTTTAAATATTATTCATTTATTAATTAATTTAGTAGTAATATTATTATTTTAAAATGTAATTTATCACTGTGATGGCAAAGTGCAAATTTTGTGGTGAAAATCTTTCATTATTATCAAATGTTAAAAACTTAATGTTGATTAATATTTTTGTGAAAATCATACTTTTTTTCTCCAGATTTTTTGATGAAGAGATGTTCAAAAGAACAGAATTTTTTTTTGGAAAAATCTTCTATAACATTATAAATACTGCCACTTTTGATCAAAATAATCATTTCTTAATAGAAGTAATATTTTCTTTCAAAAAATGAATCAAGTGTATTTTAGATTCAAATTACTCAATACAAAAGGACAGGTTTCACAGACCGGATTTGGATTAAGGCAGGATTAGACCTCAATAGGCATTCAAGTAGCTTTTATAAACATGCCGGAAAAAAAACTTTACTGGTGTGCATCTTGAGACAAAACAATGGCACTGACATATTTTAAGATATTGTGCAAGCTGTAAAACAGCTCAAACATGCATTTTAGTCTGGGACTATCTCAAGACTGTTAAACCAGGGGAAAATAATTGAAACTTTGTATAAAAGATGTCACCATGCCCAATTGTTTTTTTTTTATAACAATTATAACATAAACCAATTATGAATCAAGATGTGGCATACATCATCCTTAGTATTCCTCACACAAAACACAAGGTGAAACTAAAAATCACATTATTAAGAGAAAACATTATCACCACGACACATAACAGAAAGGGAACAATGACAACACTGCAAACCATAAAAATAGTGGTGATTTGCATGATTTAGTCATGCCATGATGCATCCTGGTCCAGCAGTGAGGTATATTTGAAGAGTTCAGATGCAAAAGCCTCTAAGTGCCATTTGAAATTTTCTTCTAGAATGATCATTTGTATCAAGCTTGTATATTCAAGGTCAGTAATTTCACTTAAATGACAATTAATAGGTCATCTTCATTGCCATTTAAGTGAAATTACTGAACTTAAATATACAAGCTTGATAAAAATCATCATTCTAGAACAAAATTTCAAATGGCACTTAGAGGCTTTTGCATCTGAACTCTTCATTTACATAGGCTATATGAGGTACATAGGTAAGATGAAGGAATTTAGAAAACATCCTCAAAACATTTTGAGACATATATTTTCCTCATCCTCACCTCTGGCCATCACACACTCTGCCCAAAAAAAGGCCTCTTTTTGCATTGCGGAACTCTGTGTGCCATCTGTGACTTTCAGCACTACACACAGCAAGTTATATTCACCTATTGAATTCCCAATGGAAGCAGTTATGGCTAGTAATGTATAACATGTTCCTCCTGACCCAGCCAATCTTCAGTCCTTACAGAGATCACCTTTCTAGTCCTATAAGACCTATAACATCCTTGAGAGGTTAAGCTTTTAACACAACATTTAAAGTGGCTTTTTGATATTCAAATGTAAGTCAGTGTACTAAATAGAAAGTAGAGGAAATCTCTAAGGGCGTTTCCCACCGATTGCTGCCCATTCGCTGTTCGTCTTCTTTTTCTGCATAAACTGGCCCACATTTTAATGGAAAAAGCATCAGATTGATTGCCATTTTCCATGCCATTCAAGGCACTGGGTCGCAAATAAAAACAACGTAGTATTATAATGTTGATTCATCCCAACTAGACAGGTCTGGCAGGAGGCAAAATAAAATATTTAATGTGTTCTCTTCAACTTGACTGCATCTGAGCTGAGAGGCTGAAAATATCCAACTGGCTTATGTAAGAGCCTGTAGCAACTGTAAGGAGGGAGAAGAATGGAGAAATAGAGGGTGACAGAGAGAGAACGAGGGAGGGAGAGAGACACAGAGTGTCCCCGCTCTGCAACAGCAGTCTTATCAGGTTAACGCCTCCCGTTCTATTTCCCGCTCCCTCGCTACCGCTGGAGATTCACGGGTGATTCGTGCCCAGCTGGACGAGCTGTCCTTTCAGCCAAAGGCAGAGGAAAAGAACAAATAAGAGAAAGAAATCATTATATGGCAGAACTAGTACAAGATATGTTTTAAGTCTATGTAACATTAGAGAGACAGAGTTATTTATTTATTTTTTTTGACAAATGATAAAGGGGACAAAAATGTGCATCATGATGATAATGAATAGATTTAAATTGAAACATATTGATGATGAAAATATGACAAGAAAAAAAATAGTACCACAAGATATTCATAATGCAATGTTTTCGAAGAAGAAAAATCGAGAAAAAAATATTGTTGGACAATGAAAAACTAAAGCCTCAAGATTTCACAACATGGTGTAGGCTACTCATGAAATACACAAAATTAAAAATTTCAAAGGTATTTCAAAAGTTCTCAAGTTAGAAATTTGGGGTCAGTTTTTTTTTATTAAGCAATTATTTTTATTCAGCAAGGATGCATTAAATTGGTCAAAAGTGTCAGTAATGACTTTTACATTGTTACAAAATATTATATTTTAAATAAATGTTTTTCTTTGAACGTTCTATTTATCACAAAAAAAAAAATCTTGAAATAGTGCATCATGTTTTCCACAAAAATATTAAAAGAAATATTACTTGAGCACCAAATCATTAGGGCCTATATTAGAATGCTTTCTGAAGGATCGTGTGACACTGACGACTTTTCAGCTTTTCAGCTTTGCCATTACAGGAATAAAGACATTTTAAAATATACTCAAATAAAAAACGAATAAATGGAGACCATAAGAAACATCTTCTAAAAACATTCATATAAACAATCTTACTGACCCCAACCTTTTGAGAAGTAGTGCAAATAATGACAAAATATTGACTAAATGTATATATTTTCATCAAAAGACAAAAACTGTCAAAATGAACAGTGCCCATGGGCTTGGTACCGGTCTAATCTAGATAACAGGAGAAAGAACAGAAATTTAGATCAGAAGCTCATCCATTCCTCATATCACAAGCTACCAAGAAGTTTTTAATCAAGACAATCACCTGAAGTAGTTCTCAACAGGTTCTTCTGCATGACTTTTCAATTTCTCTTATAATTATCCATTTAAAATGAGAAAAAGGTAGTCCAGGTCAGGATGGATGTTTCTTAGTGGAAATTATACTACAGATTGGTGTTCTCCAAAGAATGGTGATTAGGCCTGAGATTAAAGACAGAGAATGAGCGTGGACCGAATGAATTAAATGGAAATTAGAGTAGAAGACCAGTACACTAAGGTTAAGGGTCAGATGAAATTTTATTAATTTGGATTTTGGACATTTATATTCAGATTTCGATTAATTTAGATGATTTGATAACGAATCTTTCATTATATACCAGCATTTGTCAGTGTAACTGGTGTTTTGTCTGGGCACAGTTGGAGGGCTGAGGAGCTGGGGTTTACATGTAGGAGGATAGTAAACATATTTTATCACTCACTGAAGCTCACAGGCTGTAAATCAGGATCTGTGCTGTATCGCTCCTCATCTCTGGCTTGTAAAATGGATTAATGAGACCTGCCCCTTCTTATGAGTGCCACACACAAACACACACATGAACCTTGTGTGAAACAGACAAAACATTTCCTCTGTAAATTGTACCTCTCAGTAAATCATCATTTTATAACTGCTTCTGGCTTTGTCAGTTGTGATTAGCAGGTGGTCACCGTGATTTTGCCAAGTAAGACATGTTCTTTGTTCAACATATTTTGTTCATCCTGAAACAAAATTCCTGTCTGAAAATGTAGTCCTAAACTTATCCCTATACCCCTAAACCAACCCTTTACTTTTCCTTAAAATCAGAGGGAAATGATGAAGCACCTAACCCTTGTAAGCCTAAACTTGACATAAACTGTAAACTTGTCCTTCATATCTGATTAGTTGATTGGAATGTTGTTTCAGGATCAACAAAGATGTTTATCCCGGAACATGTTGTACTTGGTGAAATCACAATACTGTAAACAGGTAAATGTTAAGATCATGGTTAAGATACACTCTGCTAAAGCTTTGCTAAATGTAACAAATGGTATACCTCCATCCATCTAAATAACCTCAACACACAACTGTGCAATACAAAATATCTCCTCTGTACTCAAATTCAAATAAGGACAATATTTTGTAGCTCATGTAACTTGTCGCTTGTTTTATATATTGCAAATAATAAAAAATACAGATGGATGGACATGAAATATGGCTGGAACACTGTAACTAGTCAGAAGCAAGGACTGGAACTATGTGTTTTATAATATATATTTTAATAGTGTATATTGAAGATTATAATTAAGATACTCGCACATGCACACGTTAAACTGAATTACGTTGCATTAACTTTCTCTAAGCTTAATATAACTAAAAATAGGCTAACTATAGATGAGGTCTGAAAGCTATTTCTCATCCAGTACATCTTACACCATAAACACAAATATTTCTACACAAAATCGTGAAATAAAATCCAGATATTTTAACTATCATTTTTCACTTTATGGTTAAATTCTCAGAAAGTAACACAGAGACTCATGTGTGTTGCTCTTCTGTACTCGCACAGTGATTATGTCAGTCATATCATAAAGGAGCAGAAGCCCAATCATTCTACATGCTGTGCCTGCACTGCATTCAATCAGACAAGATACAGTTCAACATATTTGGCTGCTGGAGTGTTAAAAAAAACTAACCTATAAACATGCAGATTTTTACCATTATAGTTGCAACATACACTTAATACATGAGTTATATTTGTAAAGCAAAAATGTAAAAAAGAAAAAAAAGATGATGTTTGTTCGCTATTTGCTCACTTTAGAAGTCACATTTCAAGATTGTTTAAATGTCCTTTTTTCCAATCTGTCTAGGTAAAAACTAATCTAACCTCCTTCAAATCGTTTACTTGTGCAATCACTGTTTAAAAGACACCATCATCAATCTGCCACTGGAGGCACCAAAGTCACTGCATCTACAGTGTGTGTGTGAACACCTGACACGTCCTTGAACACATACACACACACAAAAAAAACATATACAGACGACTGTAATGGGAAAACAGCAAACAATTTATATGCACATCAACACAGATGAATTTACTCAGAAGAACAAAAAAGCAGTAGAGGATGTCAACATGAAAAAGAACATGGACAGGTGACTGATTTACTTCATTTACCATTTACTTCATTTATGTCAGCAGCCATATCACCCTGTAGCCCAAGACTGGTTGCCCACTGAAGCTAAGCAGGGCTGAGCCTGGTCAGTACCTGGATGGGAGACCTCCAGAGAAAACCAGGTTGCCCCTGGAAGAGGTGTTAGTGAGTCCAGCAGGGGGTGCTCACCCTGTGGTCTGTGTGGGTCCTAATGCCCCAGTAAAGTGACAGGGACACTATACTGTCAAAGAGCACCGTCCTTCGGATGAGATGTTAAAACCGAGGTCCTGACTCTCTGTGGTCATTAAAAATCCCAAGATGTCCTTCGAAAAAGAGTAGAGGTGTAACCCCGGTGTCCTGGCCAAATCTGCCCCTTGGCCTCTGTCCATCATGGCCTATAATAATCCCCATATACTGATTGGCTTCATCACCGTCTCCTCTCCACCAGTAAGCTGGTGTGTGCTGGGCGTTCTGGCACAATATGGCTGCCGTCGCATCATCCAGGTGGATGCTACACACTGTTGGTGGTTGAGGAGATTCCCCCTTCCATGTAAAGCGCTTTGAGGTCCCAGAAAAAGTGCTATATAAATGTAACAAATTATTATTATTATTATTACCAAGGTCCATTTAGAACACAAACCACTTTATTATAGGGTATGGTGTGGGCAAACGGATATTTTCTCTTTTTTGGACCATTCTTTATAAAACCTAGAGATGGTTGTGTGTGAAAATCCCAGAAGACCATGCCACATTTAAAGTCACTCAAATCACCTTTCTTCCCCATTCTGATGCTCAGTTTGAACTTCAGCAGATCTTCTTGATCATGTACATGCAATGCACTGAGTTGTTCTTGGCTGATATTTGCGTTAACGAGCGGTTGAACGGGTGTATTTAATAAAGTGGGCCGGTAAGTGTATTTAAAGGCATCTTTGAATAGATAAAACACAGATATTCAAACACAATGACTGTCTGCTGTTGTTTTTAGATGCCCTGATGCTGTCAGTTGGCAAAAACCTCCTCTAAGGCCACACCTCCTGAATCCAACAAGTAACCTGAGACCATGTATCATACAATGAGGTATCCTGGGGATGTCTTTGTCTTCTATGAGGATAGTAGGATAGAGTGACCCATAGGGCCCCGGGCTACGCGAGGGTGTGGCAGAGCTCGGGAAACAATGCTGGCAACAAAACACTGGATCTTTCTGAGTAAAAGTCAAATGTACTAATGTAAATGTTTTTATCCAAAGCAACTGACAGCGAGTTCAAGATATGAATTGGGGAGACCAGGTTGTAACACCACAATTTCCACCACTTAGGGATAAGATAGGAGTTATGTGATCATTTCAGTATTTGCCTACTTCCTCTCTGATACCTATTGGTGGTTGTCAAGTCAGGAAACCGACACATTCTGAATTTATAGAGAAAAAACTGATTTTGATGTAAGAAAGTAAATTTTTTGACCAAGACTACATTTTTTTGTGTATTATCTAAACTATTGCAGATAAAATAGTTTGACTTATATTAGATTAAAATGTAGTTTCTAGGCGACATGTGATGCAGTTTCCCCCTGCTAATTTCAAACCAGTAATGCTAATACAGCTAGCTAAACAGTGACTGACAGGAGTGGGGTGGGTTGTAACACTTCTTTAAAAAGTGTTACAACCATCCCCTATTATAGAACTGATTGATTTTAATATTTGTACAGAATGCCTAGGCAGTGGAAAAGAAAGACAGAGGTGTGACTGCCAGTCTTTTTTTAAAAAAGCATCTGATGAGGTCACAAAGAAGGGCAGGTCAGTCCGATCAGCTGCGAAGGCACATGGGATCTGTCATGTAACACTGACCCACATCTGTAATGCCCTATAAAGTCTCTGGGCCCACAAAGCCTGCACTCCAGGGTTACCGGCATTCATTTGTCAGCACTGTGACTCTGATTAAGAAGATATACACACACAGATATTGTTATTTGTTAAAAATGTTAGTATGTTTATCAAGTATACTGTTAAGTAAGTTATTTCAAGTATAGACAAATTTACATACACACACACACACACACACACACACACACGAGTTAATCAGACAGTCTGTTCCAGAGAGGGAGTGAGACATTGTTCTTTTATGTCAATAAACCTGTTTTTGAAGCATATCATATAGTGTGGCATTCATTTTTGCTTCTTTTGTGTAATTGTTACAACTTACCCCAGCATGTGTTACAACCTACCCAGGTATTGCAGGTCGTAACGAAGGTACACCATGTATTTGACACCAACTCACGAGGTCTGTGATATTCTTGTAGAGGATTGAATTGGTGCCATTTGTAGTGAAAACATGTGGGTACTTTGTATAAAAGTTTGAGAACTCTGGCTACAAAATTCAGTGAGTTATAGTTACTGAAGCAAAAAGTGTTACAACCATACCCGGTCTCCCAGTTCAAGTGAATCTATCCCATGACTTAGGCACTATTACCAACAAGTTCTTCCAGAGGAGCTGAAGGATATATGTGTTTATTTACAGTACTGTTTAGAAGTATGTAGTCAGCAAGCTTTTTTTTTTTTTTTTTTTTTTTAACTTAAAGGGATACTTCACTTCTGGAAAGATGAATGTGTATTTAAAATGGGTCATTTATGTAGAAGAATAGTGAAATCATTTTTGAATTTGGAGCTTTCTAGACTGAGAAAAGCCAGAAAATGTATTTTTGGCTTATGTGGATGAAAGACAACAACTCCCAGAATGCGTAACAGAGCGCAGTAGTTAAACAACAAGTTTAGGCTAGTGAGTCTTCGTGATGAGTCTGCCCGGGATTACGAGATCGCCCAAAGTGTCGGGGATTCTGCTTTTACGTTCTACAGTCGCCATTCACATTCACGATCTCTACAGCCGGACATGTCCGTGAAAAAGAGGATGTATGGTAACCCCTAATGTTACTAGCCTAGTCAGCTTTCTCCTACTCAGCTTTCTCCACAGAACAAGAGCCGGCTAGCTTAGCTTCCAAAAAAAGATGACTGAAACTATGTGTATATTCTGTGAGTGAGATCCCACCCTCTATGGGCGGGTTGAGAACATGCGGGACAGCCCCTACTACTGGCTGTAGTCTGTAGTCTTTAGCCTCTGGCCAAAAAAAAAATTTCCACACAAAAAATACATAAATCTCTCGTCTCAGGGGGATATGAGGGTGGAAAGCACGGTAATTCGATAAAACTACAGGTTTTCTACTAATACAAAGCTTAATGCTAAATCCTGAAGTATCCCTTTAATACTTTTATTCAGTCATTTACTCAAAAGTCAGTTAAAACATTGACATTGTTACAAAATATTTTTACAGTATTTTAAAGAAATGCTGTTCTTCTAAACATTATATTCATCAAGTAATCCTATAAAAAATCTATCACGGAAATTCAGAAAAATATTGTGCATGGTTTCAACATTGATAATAATAATAAATGTTTCTTGAGCAGCAAGAATGATTTCTAAAATATCATGTGGCACTGAAGACAGCTGAAAATTCAGCTTTACTGAATACATCAGGACTAAATCTTGAACTGTATTAAATTAGAAAAGTTATTTTAAATTGTAATAATATTTTACAATAGTACTGTTTTTACTTTTTACTTCTTATGAGCACAATATCTTCTTTCCAAAACACAAAGATATAAATCTTACCAACCCCAAACTTTTGAAAGGTAGTGTATATATATTTATATTTTCATGAAATACTTGAACTCCTATATCAACAGCTTTTATTTATCAAACCTTACATTATTCCCGTGGCCTAGTGGTAAATGCTTTAATGCTTTTAAGAGCTGAAAAACATGACAAGAGACAACAACAATATGAATGATGTGGTGGAAAAAATATTAACAATTTACAATTCTGCTAATCATTTGTCAAATAATTTAACTTGTGTGGAAATATATATATTATACTTTTAGAGATATTTTGAAAATTATAAAACCGTAGAGAAGGAGGAGAGACAGATGAAGGAGAACAAGCCAGAGCAGAGTCAGTGAGTCTGTTGCTGGATCCGTCAAGGGCTTGCTCATACCTGTATAATCTTCAGTCCCTGCTGCACACCTGGCCGGGCCTCCCTTTTAGCTGTCTCCTAGACACGACACAGCATGCTTATTTGTGTGTGTGTGTGTGTGTGTGTGTGTGTGTGTGTTTGTTTTAGACAGAGAGAGTGGGAGGTCTTCAAGTAATAATGTGCTAATTTCTTTAAAATGGACATTCCCACTTTCCCACATTAATCAACTGTCTCATTAATAGACATAAAGCACCATGTAAAGCCAGAAACTACAATGACTTTAAAAGTTTGTAATACAATATTAAAAACTGTGCTGTTGGCTTTGAAAGGTTTTCTGATACTGAGATACTATGAGAAAGCGTAGCTTAGTAGCATAGCTATTCTCTGAGAAAGTAATTAAAACAAGCAGAAGCCTTCAGACAATTTGAGAGTCAAGCTGGACCTCTAGTGTTTCTCACAAAAAAAACAAGAGTAAAGTTTTTCTCATTCTCTCTCTCTGTCTCCACCGAAGCCCCTCCTGGTGGGAGGGGTAACCCCCCGTGTCAGACTTCAAAGAGGAGACTGAGCTCCTCTTGCATTCATCTCAGTCTACCAGCTTAACCACCGAGTTCAAACAGCTCACCCACACCCTGTGAGCTGAGGACTGGAGGAGCTGCACACAGCACAGACAGACACTAGCAGATACATGCACACAAAAGGCACAAACACACAAACTTACATGCACAAACTTGCACAGAGCTTCATAATAATGTTCAGAGACATTTATGAATGCAGTCTTTCAAAACTTTCTCCTGAAATTGCTGTGGAAAACTTCATGGTAGTAATTTTCATTCTTCCCCATATCCAAGAGAGACTCTGCTGTTCGACCTAATTTTCGGATAGACTACTGCAGTTTCAAATAACCTGCTTTCTATTTTAATATATTTGAAAAAGTCATTTATTCCTGTGATGCCAACGCATCATTTCATTACTCCAGTCTTTAGTGTCACATGATCCTTCAGAAATCATTCTAATATGCTGATTTGCTGCTCAAGAAATTATTCTTTTTTTTTTTTTGTGGAAAACGTGATTTCTGTGATTTGTGGAAATGGAAGTAGTCAAGTCAAGTCACCTTTATTTATATAGCGCTTTTTACAATGCAGATTGTTTCAAAGCAGCTTTACAGAGATAACAGGAAAATACTGCAACAAAGTTTGTTTCAAATAGCATCACAGTCCAGCTTAAGTAAGCTCAGTGACGTTTCATTTTTGTTGTAAAAAAGTTATTAATTTAGTTCATTTATATTTATATATATATCTGGAGAAAACCGTGATGTCATGTAAAATACTGAAACAATATAAAACAAATAGTTCTGGTCTTGGCTTCTGATTGATCAATCCAACGTTTCAGTCATGCTAAAATCAACTACATAGTAACAGTTACGGCGTGGAATTTTTTTTTCGCCATATCACTATGCAGCACTCATAATGTACCATTATTGTATTATTATTATTATGATGCAAACAAGGAATGTGACACTATTTACATGTGACTAAAACGAAATAACCAAGGCAAACAAACATACATACACACAACAAATATGACAAGTCTATTCTGATAACTCCTGTTTATATGTGCGTGTGCATGTGTCATTATTTTTGTTGCACAGCAACGTTATGTCAGGGATCTTCTAATCTAGCGGAAGGCTGTTACTTAAAGGAATAGTTTTTATAAACATTTTGTTTACTCACCCTGAAGACTTTCTTTCTTCTGAAAAACACGTTTTTGTCTAAAAAATAAATAAGTACCTGGACCCCCTTTACGCTTTCACTGCATAGAAGAACAAAAGTGATTAGAATGAGTAAATGATGAAAGAATTAATTTTTTTGGGGTGAAATATAGTTTTAAGAATTCGCTTATTTAAAAATAAATTTATTCTTAACATTTTATTCTAAACAAATAACACAGTACAGGTGAAACTTGAAAAATTTGAATATCGTGCAAAAGTTATCATTTTGATTATAATGGCTTACAGCTTATGAAAACCCAAAATTAGAATATTACATGAAATCAATAAAAAAAAAGGATTTTAAATACAGAAATGTCGGCCCTCTGAAAAGTATAATCATGCATATGTATATAGTTATATATACTAAATATATTATTTTCACCTTTTAATTTGAATTACTGAAATACATTAACTTTTGCACGATATTCTAATTTTTCGAGTTTCACCTGTATATTATTTGAGGTGAAACATTTCACGCTTGAAATATTCAAATAGGCCTTTATTTAAAAAAAAGATAGACAGCAGCTCTAATATAGCACAATTTTGATTGTCGGCCCTCATATGAGAATAAGAGCGCTTACTAGTGCTACATTAAGTGCTGACTTCAGTGGAGTACTTACTCTCTGCCCTAGATTCAGACAACCCACTCTAAAGCTCTATATACAGTCGCAAGCTCTGAGCAAATTGCTTTAGATATTGACACTGTAGAAAAAGGTGAATGACATTTAATTTCGGCAGTCATTTAGGATAAAAACAGTGCTTGAGCATTAGTGACTGTATATCGATGCACGCAACTCTGTCTATTTCCGATGAGGTCTGGGGTCTTCAGTTCACAGTTTGTCGAATATGTTTACAACAGCATTTTTTTCTCTCTCAAGCTTTATTTAGATGCAGATCAGTCAGAAGGCCTAAAGGGGTAGTTGTTAAAAAGTATAAAAAGCATAAATGAAATGTTTCAAGTATAACATCGTTTTTGCACACTTTGCAGAACAGGAGACGACGCACATTATTAACAAGAACTTTTGCAAACTCGGGGAGATTTTCTCTAGGAGACTTGGAAAGTACCCGCTCCCTCCCTTTTCTCCCCCTCTCCTTCGTGAGAGAGAGCATGTGTGTTCGATTAACATTTGCTGGAGTATTTGTTTATGGAGTGCTCTCTCTCTCTCTCTCTCTCTCTCGCTTTGGCCCCACCCCTGGAATTCCGGGTGTTCCATATTTCCCGAACATGGTTCAGGAATTCTTTGACCTGATTCCACCAACCCCAAGACCACGTCTCACGTTTTTCTCTGTTTAAAGCGCACACATTTATATAAATAAACACAAATATATAACATTTAGCATTTCTGCTAACAAAGGGAAAGACCCAATTTTACAAAACTATTTTCAGGGTGAAAAAAAGTCTAAAACACAACTATGCTGTCTGCTTTTGACCCCCCCTCCCCTCTCTTTCTTTCCGTCTTCCTCTCTCTACTTCTCTCAGCAGACAAACATGTCTCGTTAATCCTCTTGGCTTTCATAACTATGAACAGGAAATGCTTCTTTAGCACTGGACACATCGCCGGATTTGAACATTTCGGACCTCTCTCAAATATTGGCCAAAAACCATTCATTTATTTTTATATAATCCATTTAAAACCACTCTTTATGTTTTAAAAAAGAACCTGCTGACATGTAGATAAAGTCACTGCTACAAAAAAAATGGCAAAAGGCTGTCCTTTTTTCTGCCAGCCATTTAAAGGGGTCATGAATTGAGAATTTAAAATTTTCTTGATCTTTTGGATATGTAAGAGGAAATTGTGCTATAAAAACACTCTGTGAGTTTCAGAACTTTTTATAAAACCAAGCTCTGAAAACTACTCATTTTGGATTTTGTCACATTATGACGTAATAGTGCAATGAAAGACCGCCTCTGCATAATCAGATCAATGACCTACTTCTACATTAGTGAGATGTAGATAACATTACTTTCCAAAGGATCCCAATGCTAGGAAAGTGATTATTTATTCTCAACTATGTGAATGTCTCATTAGAGGATTATTTGTTTGTTCAGTACATTTCACTGTAAATTCTTTGTTAGATCAGTTGCAATTTCAGCGCAGGCTTTGCTAACAGACTTTTACTGTGAAATATGGAGCTGACAGTAGTGCAACAATATGCAAGAAACATTGTTACTTTTACTGTCTAATCTTTGATCAGTGATTTCTGATATGTAATGATTCATGTACAGTCAGACGTTCTTTGTCTCAAAATCGTTTACTGCTGTATATGCATCAGTTAATCAAGCCAGTGACTACACAGTCAACTTCACATTGTTTCTCTTAGTTTCTCTACATAATCTGTTATTTAAATTGTGATTTAATTATATATAGAAAGCAATCAAAGAACTCTCCCTTTATAATCGCTGGAGCTGTCAATCAAACAGTACAAGTTTATCAGTGACTAAGTTCTGGACTCTCTTCAAAATCCCCTATATAATAAATGATGTTCTACACTGCACAATGAATCTCTTGTTTACATCGTGTTTGCACTGTTAGTTATGATGCAGAAATCGAGTTGCAATGACGAGATCACTGCATTCATGCACTCAACTGACTTGTCTGTCATTGGCTACAATGCTTATCGCTGAAAACTTTCCCAAGTGTGGGTATCTGCAGGTTGGAGTAATGGACGTGATGAAAGGTAAGGTCGTGGAAAAAGGTCTTTATCATTGGTCCAAAAAATGTCTGTCAGGGTGTGAGGTAGGGTTAGGGGTTAGTTTCTGTTGTAGAAATTCACCTTTCGGCACGCCCATTACCCCGACCTAAGGCTATCCCTGTCTCACCTTTCATGCAACCGAGTAGATCTAAATATAATGCTATGATCAACATTTTTCACGATTAGTTAAAGGCCCACTGAAGTGCCTTGAAACGTGCAGCATTATTAAATGTGTTGATGTAATCTCCACTAAAACAGGAAGACAGGGTGGGACATATCAAACAGCTCCACCCCTTTTTTTAAATTGCCAATAGCGTTTAGTTTATATCACAGCTTGGCCAGAGCCGTTGATGTAAAAATTTAAAAAAATTATCTTTAAAAAGCTCCATATCGCTTTAAAATATAGCATTCTGTGCAGAATTCAACTGGGTCCAATACGTTTACTGGTCTGCGCCGACTCGCATATGATCGGCTCTGTGCTTTCGTGTCTCTGGACCAGAGCAGACTGTGTGCGGCTGCGACGGTTCACTTGACACTAACGTGAAACCAAACTTCATTCACCCCAATGGAAAGCATATTTACACTTTCTGAATTGTTCCTTATTCCCCTATAAAGTGCACTATATGCCATTCACCATGTAGAAAATAGTAAAGTGTGAACAAGAGACCAATTTTAGCCGCATCTTCAGCGTCCATATATAAAGTGTGGGACGCTGTAGATTCTAGAGAGCATTTGATTGGACAGAAAATCTGATAAGAAGCTGAAGTGCAGAATGATGTCATTAAAATCATTGATCCATATTGGCGTAAGTGAGAGACTGTAAGTTTTGAATGCTTATATCTTCTAAAAGAGAATTTTGTCATTGTTTTGTGGAATACTAGCTAATAGATAACGCCAACTCTTATAGATAAAGCGAACATATTCGCACTAAATGCCAAGAAACTTCAATTTTGATTTCATGGGGACTTTAATCTCAACTGCTATAACCTAGTAAATGTTTTCGAGAGAGTTCCACATAATACTTAGTAATTATAATCAAACATGTTAGCCAATGGGCGTTTACATTGAAGTCTCACAGCAGACACGCATCTAAAAGCTAAAATCAGGGTAAATGGCCTTTTGTTTCTAAATTATGGCCATTTTTTTAATGTAAAAATCATACTAACATTTTAAGTGAACTTCAGGCTTTAAGTGAACTTTTTTAAATGTCGTTCATGACCCCTTTAAGCATGTCATTAACATTTCAGTCCTCTCTCAAATATTGACCTGAAACTGATGAGGGTCAAAAAATTATTAAATTCTAAAATTATTAAGAAACAGTCAAAGTTTAACTTAAAAAAAAGGAACGACAAATAAACAGGTCAATGTGTCTAAAATGAGATAATTTCACATTCAACCAATTGTTGCCTATACAAACACACTCTCAATTCCCCCCTCCCTCACCTTCTGTAAGGTAACAGCCATATAATACCTACCAGGACAGTGACAGAGTGGACACCAGTAGAGGGAGTTTATGAAGTGTGGACTGCACATGTAACTAACCCATACGCCACTTACTGAGAAGAGTTTCCTCAGTACAGAGACACTCCCTAGTCCCTACAGCGGCTCATAATGCATCCAGCAGCAACCAGCAGTGCAAGTTTCTGAAGGAGAGCAGGCCACTTTTGTTTTGCGTTCCAAACATACTGCTATACGTCTGAGCTTGTGTGCGTAGCCTATATGTGTAAGAAGACACAAAGAACATATTAGAAACAAAGGAAAATATTTACTAATATAGAAAACACATGCAGTCTGTTTAGACTGAAAATCTAAATTTTCCTAAACATATGATACAAATAAAAAAAAATATATATATAAAAAGCTGGCATAAATTGCTAGATGCAATTTCTAATTCACATTATCTTGTCCAGGATTATTTTAATAAAACAACCATTTATTTATATATAATTGATTTTAAAACACTTTATTTTTAATAAAGAACCGGCTGACATGTGGATACATTTACTGCTATAAAAGAAAAATAAATATTCTGTTTATATCTCCTCTATGTCCTTTTTTTCTGCTGGCCGTTTGAGCATGTCATTATTGGCAGAGCTGATTTGATGCTCGCATTTTCAGGGGGAAATTGTTAGTTATAATATTTCAGTCTCTCTCTCTCACTCACACACACACACACACTCACACAAACACAGCGGTCTAAGCACTTCAAGGAGAAATGGGCCCTCTGCAGGAGAGAATTAGTAGGCGAACCTCGAAATCAACGCAAAGTGTCACCATGGCACCAGCCATTGGATTCATGACGCACACAAACTGAAGGATAAAAATAGGGCACACAACCTACACTCTTGAGAATGCCTGTACCTGACACTTCCAGGGGCGCTCACTTTTCTGTGGAAACGGACTGATACGAATTTCAGTATGGAGAAAGAAAAACATTTGCTGCGAATTCGCTCATTCCTTTGCTTCAAAAGTAGTGCGCGCTGCAGCACAACCTCTCTGTCTTCCGCTGTCACCCTGCAGCGCGCACACGTGGGCGAGCCCGCGCAAGCTCTGTTGAGCTGGAGGGAGGATAGGCACGCAAGTCAAACATGCATCCTGATATGTGGAACACTTAACTTATGTTGCTACCGGCCTATAGAACGTAATTTATTTAGAATAATATATTTTATAAAATATTTTAAGCCCCAATTCTACGATATGCTTGCTCGTCGGTCGTTTAAAAAAAAAGAAAAAAAGAAAAGAAACATTTGCGTCCTTCACCTAAAATAGCCCGGTAACTGTCAGCCTATATGTAAACATTTAACGTTAATATGAAACATTTTAAATAGCCTACTTAAATTATATTATGCTTGCTTTTGTTTTGTTTACTTGCTTAGTACCTTATGTAGCCCCGCCCATTTTCAGCGCTGCGACGCGTATTTTCACAGCGATCTTGCGTAGTTATAGGCCTAAATGAACGGCTCGTTTAAAAAATGTCCCTGTCCCTTGTTTTACAATCCTTATGATAAACATTACAATGCTCATGATAACTTTCGTTAACTCTATAATAAGTAAATCCACTTCAACAGCTAATTAGCTTACTCCTCGACAGCGATGCCATAGGAATAGGCTACAGAGAGACCGCAAAAACGGAAGTTCAAAGATAATATTCTAAAGATGTCGGCGACCTCGTTTCTTTGGTGCATAAGGTCTATATTCTACTAAATTATGTTGGTTGAATTTCATGTGAGTGCGCAAAGGTTTAGGCCTACCTATGGTGCGTGAATGCGTCCGTGCGCGCCCACCAATGTCCATATCCACCTAGAGGCCATCAAAAATTAACCCCCCTTCGACTGAAGAGGGTAGTGAGTAGAATCATTTCTGGCACTGTGAGACGCAAAACTACAGCCTTGTTTAAGTCTCATTTTAAATGAAACCAGATGATATTCTACCTAAAGTAAAAAATACTACAAAGTCTTTGTGCATTTTTAAAATCCTTCAGGTCGTTATGTGCACTTTGGTCTGAACCAAGTCTGTCATTCATGTTAAAATCAATTAAATTGATTACCAGATCAAGGACAGAGCCAAAGAAAAACCTTATTTCTAGCCTTTAAGATAGTTGTTTTTCCACGGTGCACACATAGTCTTCTGAGTTACTAAATTCTGAAATAAAGGATACAGATCTTGGACTTAATGAGATGTAGTGCACATAAACTTTTTAAAATATAAATTATAGAGAAAATTTACATTTTGTAGAAATTCCTGCTCTCTGGAACATATTGACAGCTCTGAAAAAAAATTGTATTGATGATTTCTGCTCATTTTTCTATTTTATTAAATGAAATTTGATTAATTTGGTATGTGATTGACACATGTTTTGATGCATATAATCAGATACATAATCATAATTCCTTAGCAACAAAAATATCAAGAGTAACTTAATAGAAACACTTTACAATAAGGTTTCACAAGTTATCATGAACTAATAATGAACTGTACTTCTATAGCATTTATTAATCTTTGTTAATGTTAATTTCAGCATTTACTAATTCATTATTAAAATCAAAAATTTTATTTGTAAACATTAGTTATTAGTTATATTAGTTATATATGCACTTTGAACTGACATGAACAAACAATTAACAGCTGTATTTTTTATTAACTAACATTAACAAAGATTAGCAAATACAGTAGCAAATGTATTGCTCACTGCTATAGTTCATGTTAGTTAACACATTAACTGATGCTAACAAATGAAATGTTACAGATAAAACGGAAAAGAAAGTAAACACCTTGTGTTGTTCAAAGAAACCACTTAACACATTTAATAGCTAGGTTATAGGACTACTAGTAAAATACTACTAAACTCATTTGACTTAATATTAAATAAAATGTAATTAAATAAAAGATAGCAGGACAGCAAAAATGTTGTGCGTTCTTTACAAAAAAAATATGAGCAAATACCTAAATACTATGTGTGTGTGTTTGTGCTGTGTTGGAGATAAAAAAGAGCAAGAAAAAAAAAGAGTTTGTGTGTGTGTGTGTACCTGTGTGAGGGAGAGATACAGCTCCCTCTTTCTTTCATTCTCTGTATCTCTCCAGTTCCCCTCCCCTCCCCTCACCCCCATCCCTTTGGTGAAGAGTGAACACACCCTCGGTCCGTGGCATGCAGATGAGTCTCAACAGGTTACAGGAAGCTGAAATTCCAGAAGAGCTAGAAAGGCTCAGACAGGAGAGGCTGCTCAGGGAGCTCATTTGTCACATATGACATCAACTCTCAAACATTTTGTTGTTGATTCTACAAACAACAACAACCACCTACCTGCTACCTTGTGCAGTGCAAGCAGGGCTCTTTATTTTTGATTAATTAGATCATTAAATGTGTTCTGTGTATTTATTGCAATACATATGAGAATAGTATTAACCAGCCTGAAATTCTACTATTGACTGAGTAGTTCAACCCAGAGTAGGCCTATTTCACAATTAATTAATGTTTTGAACTATGTATTTAGGCTATGTTAATAGTCGTCTATATAAATTACTTTATCTAGGTTAGTGAAAATAATCACATATGGGTTTACCCATGGCTTATATATCACGTATGTTCATATCAGATTTTCTTGCAGAACTAATGCAATGGAAATTGTCCGATAGACTTTGGAGGAAAGCAGGCTACTTTCCGACCGTTAACTCAGCCTGCTTTACGGGAATAGAAACATGCGGGGAGATACAATCATTACCATGGAAACCAATCTTGCCTGAGGAGGATGGGGATGGGGAGGTCAGGACAAGTGGTTGCCTTGGAAACCGCACACATTGCTCACGCTCAGAGCCCTCCCTTAGCGGGCTGACGTGTTGCAAAGGGGGTCGGCGACTTTAATTGGCCGAAATTCAGCCTCTGGGCTTGACACCTCCCACCCAACACAGTTCATGCTCTTAAAGGGGAAATAAAATGCAATTTGTGAACCCGGGCTAAAAATACTTCAGCAAAGAATCAGTCAAAAATGTTGTATGAATATATGGAATATGCAGTATTATTTGGTAAGTTGTAGCTGTTGCTCCTGCTCTACACATCACAAAAAAAAAAAAAAAAAGGAAAGTGAATTGCGCAACAGCCAAACGCAGAAGGGACTGCTCGTGTTTCGTAGCAGGCTGATAAAAACTAAAAGACTAAATGTTGGTCTTGAAAACTCTCTCCCACAAGAATGTACAGAGTAGCCTACTTTCTTATTAAAAAAACAAAAACCAGTAGGCTAAGCTAATCCAACTTGCAAAACGAGATAGCCTAGCCTATAGATGAACGTTTTAGCCTATTTATTCGTCAAGGACGAGACCATCACTATTCTCTTAAAAGCGCAATTGAAAACGTGGCCAAATGTAACAAAGCACCAACACACTCAACTCGTTTTCGTTTGATTAAAAACAAAAAATAGGCTATCCACAAAAATAAACATCTTACCGTACAAAGCAACATCGCGCTACCGGTAGCTAAATTTAATCTACCAGACATTAAGAAACATTTTTTTACAGATCAATGCACTTGCCTCGTGGGTTACTCATTTATGCCTTTTGAGATGTCAGAATATAGCCTACTTTTACCTCATCAGTTTTGTCAGTTAGCCTACTATTGTCAAAAAGATGTCTATACAATCTAGAACGTATGGTGGCGTCCGACCCTGGGAAATTGCATCTTGCGATTTATGTTAAGTTGATTACTTTGCCTTTAAGTTCACAAGGCATCCATCTGCCAAGCGGGGAAAGCTCCGCCCTGATATTTCACCCACTGGTCCTCCTGCCACCAGAATGCCCGCGAGTGTCCCGAGCAACGCAAATCACACTTCAAATCCCACAATGCTCCTCCAGTGATAAAAGGACTTCAGTGACGCCTCAAGACCGGAGAATGTAGTTTTTCTCACTTTAATTTAGAATGACGTTCATTAAAATTTATATTTTGAAATTCTGTTTATGTCTAAGTTTTTCTGATTTGAGTAAGCAGAAAAGAACAACAACAACAACAACAACAACAACAAAAGTTAGACTGTATAATGAAGAATTAGAGTAAGTGCATATGTCAATAGCCTATAATAGCATCTTCCCGCAGTCCGTCCTCACATTCTCATAAAGTAGGCTAATAGGCTATTTAAATAGTTAAACCATTTTTAAACAAATTTATCAAACGCAAACCTTCAACGTAAAAGACTGGGATTTGTGTTTTTTTTCAAATTGAAGCTATTATCCATGCATGGCATTCTAGTAGCCTAAGTTTGTAAAAAAATAAGTAGGCCTAAGTATTATTTTCAAATACATTGTTGTTGCACGAGCGTGTTTTTGTAGCCTAATCTTTTTTTTTTTTTTTTTTTGACCGACTGAAGGATGTTATTGAGGTAAAGAGCAATCATCTCCTAGTAGACAATCAGAAATAGGTGCTCACCTCAACTAACAAGAAAATAGTAAATCCTACATTTTCTATGAAGCATTTAAAAGACAATTAATTTTCTTTCTGGTGATGGAAGTTTATAGCCACTGACGGTGACCTCTATCACAACTGGAGAGAAAGCATTGACTGTTGATTCACGGTCACTGGAGTATAGGCTACTGTTTATACTTTTTCTGTTTAATATTAATGAACTAGGACATAACAGAATATGTGTTGTAAATAAATGTTTTTTATGGCACTGTAAAAGACAGCTACACGACTCGTACAGCAGAGCTCTTCAGTTCTATATTCTTCTCAATTGCACTTATAATTTCTGGTGTTAAGATGCAAGAATGTAAACCTTGATCTGAAATCTTTCCTTTCAAGTAAATGTTTATGTGCGGCCAAGATGAACAAACAGTAGTTAAATTAGATTAAGGTGAGAAATTAGAAGGTTGTTTAGCTTTCATAATTTGTAAGAATTTTAAGCATTTTTATACAAATATACCCCATACTCACCCTTTCATATATTTGTAATATGTATTATATTATCTCGCTCTTGGTTTGCCCAGTGGCCAGTTGCAGTACTTATATCAAATTATTAATAATATTTTTTTTTAGCTCATTTAATTACTAGGTATGAAATATAAAAGCTAAATATATAAAATAAAATTTCAAGTTAATGATATGTGAATACATCAGAATCGTTAGTTCTTGTGGCTTTCATTATAAGAATGTGAATTTATTCCATTAGAGCAGGAATAGAGCAACTTTGTATTGGGATTTTGTTTTTTATTACAACATATAACATGCCCAACTTTTGTTTAGCTTACATTAGACATCTATGCACAAGTATGTTTTTGTTTAAAAACATATAAAAATTTAAAAAAAAAAAAAAAACATTTCAATAAATGTAAATTATAATGAAACCTAATTCGATTGAGCTTTAAACATCCATTCATTATCCAACAAAAGTTTTATAGGGCCATTTACACCAGAATCACTGAATGTAACACCCTTACCCCACAGCTTAAAACAAAATGTGAGAATGCCTAGAAACTTTAAAACTTAAAACTACTTGCCTTTTAAACTTTAAAGCATGATTGTTTGGGGTGATGGATGGATGGATGGCACACACAAGCTTCTAAACGTTTGCTTAGACATGTCACTTCTGAAGATACAGTTATGATAATAGGGAATATATAAAAGAATGGTATGACACTGAAAGAGAGGTGAAGCATCTTAATCCAGCTCTATGTTTAGAGGCCCATTAGACAAAATTAGCCTACATTAGGACAAATAGTCTGCACTCAGTAAATATCTGGGTAGAATTTTGATGTCTTAAACATCCTTTGGCATAATTGGAAAGCAACAGGATATAATGTAGCTGTTCTTTCAAAGGTAGAAAGTCTTCTTATTTGCAAATGATTCAAATCACATTGAGTTAATGTGATGAACTCTGCTTGGACACCTATGAAATTGAGGAGAACTGGCTTCATATATCCACCAGAAATTACCCTGAGATTAGATTATTAAAAGTTATTACAAAAATGAAACGTTAGTTTACATCATTTCTTTGCAGATGCCACTTGGTTTGATATTTTGATTTCAATATTGCAATGACATTCACACATTTTAAATGTGTCTTAAGTGTCCAAAGAGTAATATGGAGTAGATTGACGCACTGCTGCACAAATGTGTTGCATGAAAGGACCAAATTGATGCAGAAGATTTATTAGGTAGTCCGTATAAGTCTTACTACTAAAAATTGAACATCTGAATATGTCTGCATTCTTATCAACTTATCTGCATGTATTTCTATAGTACAATATATATCTTATCCTTTAGGGCTGCATTACAGCAGCTTATTTATTATTAAACTAGTTAGAGATAATTTTCTTTAACATGACTATAATACTGTTATAATCATTTATGTATCATTTGTGTGTTGGTTACTTGTTTGTTAAAGAGTTGGGTGTTTTGGGGGAATGTTAAGATGCAGAGCTGTAAAATGTGTGTGTGTGTGTGAGTGAGTGAGTGAGTGAGAGAGTGAGAGAGAGAGAGAGAGAGAGAGAGAGAGAGAGAGAGAGAGAGAGAGAGAGAGAGAGAGAGAGAAGAAAGAAAGAAAGAAAGAGAGAGAGCATTTTTTTTAACAGATATTAAAAAAAATTAACGGCCTGTTTTGTTTCCCTTTTTTTTTTTGCACATTGTGCAGGTGCACACTGAATTACTAGAGAGGGGCCATTCGAATTTTCTGAATTTTATTCAAAGTTGTCAAAGTTGAAAAGTTTGACTTGAAAGATGGGGAAATATTTTACAGTCCTTTGTGGAAGTTTTTACTTTCTGTCCTGAACCCCAGTAGTTTAACAATATGTCATCTGTTGATATAGCATAAATTTCAGACCAAAGGGTAAATTAATATCTGTCAATATATTTATGAATATCTCTGCTGAAATGAATTATCCAGAACATAGGCCTACTTTATTCATCATCTGTTTTGACTTCCTAAAAATAATATTAAATTCTAACTAAATATCTGTAGTCTTAAATGTTTTTATTACTTACTAATATCCTTATCTGGATTATTTAAGATTATTGATATTCCACATCTTGACATTTTAGATAATTGCATTGTCTTGTATATTTTTATAGGTAATACATAGGCTATTTGAGAAACATATAGCCTATGTAAGAATAAGGCTATAGTTTATATTACATATGTTCATTACATTTGCTATATTTGAGTCTGAATCCTCTATTACTTGTTTTCCCATTTACAAAATCCATATGAAATAAAAACAGAATATATACATAGATTTAGCCTACTTATATTTATTATGATATTATTTATCAATAGTTTAGGGTTTCATATGCTATATGGGTTACATGTAAGTTGCAAATGGGTAGGCTATAATAATGTTCTTAAAATATCGATTGCCAAAAATTAAGTAAAAACAGTTTTAATGACTGTTAATCCAGTGTTTTTCAGTTTTGCCAAATGTACAATGCTTAGTACTTGTTAGCTTATCCTATTTAAAAATACATTTAATTTAGTAAATTTGTGTCATATCCTTAATAGTCTCTCCAGCACACATGAAGTACAATGCGCCTCATCATGAGAACATTCCAGTTTGGTAAAGTCAGTTTGGAATTTGAATAGCACAGAAGAACCGCCTCTCTATGATTGGACGAGATCAAAACCTCTGGGTGGAATTTGCTTGTCACTCAACGATATTCTCAGCCCCTGATTGGCCGAAGGTAAAGTGGGCGTAAAGTTCTTCGCCATATATATACTATGGCAGCAAGCGCAGGCTAATGATTGCCTTCGCTCACACGTTGAGGCAGAAACGACCACGTTCAATGTTTCTCCACAGAGCTGACTTAAGCCTTCGTCCCCGAACGAAATATCGTGATTCTGACTAAAAGAAAGTTAGTTACTTTCGTCAGAGCGGTGGGAAAACATCACGACCCCGACCATGATCAACACCATGGAGTGTGCAGTGGATGCACAAAGTCTAATTTCGATATCATTACGAAAAATCCACAACTCCCGTACGCAGAGAGGAGGAATCAAGCTGCACAAAAACCTGCTGGTTTCCTATGTACTGAGGAACGCCAGGCAAGTCTACATGAACGAGAAGTACGCCGAGATCTACAGGATGCAGCAGTACGAGGAGGTGATGACCGTCTGCAACGAGATCCAGGAGCTGAACCCGCTCGATTTGATGGAGGACTGCGAGGAGCAGACGGGGGACTGCTGCGGCAGCGCGAGCGAGTCAGCGAGCCTCTGCGGCGCGCTCTTGCCCGTCAGTCACCAGGTTCCCCCGGTGCAGCACATCCAGCCCAGCAGCGCCTGCTCGGTGCCCATGGCTCTCCAAAACGAAGAGGTCTGCAAAGCTCCGGATCCCTCGTTCTATCGCAGCTGCTGCGCGGAAGCCTACCCCGTTTCCAACTGTGACTTTTCGCCGGTAAACAACATGCACTGCAACAAAACTACAGTGCTCGATTTGGACACGCATGTCGTTACCACGGTAGAGAACGGCTATTTGCATCAGGACTGCTGCGCTTCGCTCCAACAGTGCTGCCAGGGCGCACAGAGCCCAGCCAAGAAACGCAAGCTTGACTTTGGTTACTACGTGTCCGAGATCGAGGAGGTGCCGGATTTTACGCCGTGCAAAAGAGCGAAATTCGAGGACTCTTCATACGTGTGCACGGAGCATTTGGACACGTCGAACATTTCCAACCTCATCTCGATCTTCGGCTCGGGGTTTACGGGACTGGTGAGCAGACAAGCGGACTTGGAGCAAGCCTTAAACGGACAGTTCTGTAGCAAACAAGCCCTGGCGAGTTTAGGGGCTTGGACGAGAGCTATTGTAGCCTTTTGACTCTGTGGTTAATGCGAATACAGATACTTTATGAAATTGTACAGAGTCTAAGACAAATTGACTTTTATTTTTGCAGCAAAGTTATTTAAACGTTTTTTTATTTGGTTTGTTTCTAGTTTCGTTTCAGTGGGGGTGGCGGACAGTGGTTGTAGCCTACCACTTGTGATGTCCTGTCCTTTAAAACAAACGTCGATATTACAGCAAACGTTAAATACGAAGTTGAATTTCGTTGCCTTAAACCCAACGCAGACTGCTAGCTATGGCCACAAACATGGAAAGTCTCTGAATGTGTCGCTCGTGGATTGTTTCTCTTTTCTCTCCCCTTCCCAGGAACTTTCACAAAGATGTATTGTAAAATAACATTACTAGTCATGTAATGTTGGGAAGAACAGGCTGCAAACGGAGAAGCCTACCCACTGCACGCTTTTCTCACACAAAACACTTTAAGCAGTCGTGTCATATTTTCTAACATTTTAACGACTACCAGTTTACCAGTAGAACAGGCTACTACTACAAGACTATATATCTGAGCTCGTGTTGTTGTTAACGTAGAGCTACAGGAAGAGGACTGGCTTCAACAGACTACATTCTGTAATATCATACAGGGCAATCAAGTAGGCTAATGAAGGTGCAATATATGAACCCCCTCCTGTCTGAGTTTGTTGTTTTCTGTATTATGAATTTTTAGTTTTGAAATTGTTGAAAGTGGCGAGGACTGGTGCGTTTTGTTGACTGCACTGACTGACCTACAGCTCCAGTTCCTCTGAGTGTGTTTGTAGTTCGCCTATGCCAGTCACCTCATCAACACTGAAAGTTGGGGCCATTAATTAACACTACAACTCCCATAATGCACGCCGTGATTTAATCTGCCAGCCAGGTATTTTTGTTGACAAACCAAGTCTCCAGCATTAGCCATTTCCTACCCCCTTACTCAGAAAAAGTTAAAGCCTTCACAGTAATTCATAATGCCAGCATTTGCTTGGTTTTGTGGGTTTGATTTTATTTTCTACAAACTTAGACCTTTTGTTCTAAAAAGGCAATCTCATAAATTAGCCATACGTCCTCACATTATATAAGCACTATGTGTACTGAATTAAAGACGTTTTCAGACGTATTCTCCATATTTTGTTGGTATTCTTGTATTTTTGTGCATATTAAATTGTATATCACCGGGTAAAACTGTTTTAGAAAGTATTTGTTTAAAATTTATAACCTTAATAAAAAATGAAACTTACTTTGCATTGCCTCTTTTTGTGTGTCTTTTGATAAACCAAGAGTGTCAATTAAAGCTAACATTTAGGCCTCATCTGGTGATAGTGAGCTTGATTCAAAGCAATACAGAAATCTTAAATGAATCTCGATAATAAATCTCATCTACCATATCCACAGCAATTGAGGTCATTAGTCTATACATTTGCCAATTTTTCCATAGGCTACTTCACTAATGTTAGATTTCTAATCAAGGACAAACTCAATTTATATTTCACTCACAAAAAAAATATTTTACTCAATGGCTCTCCAAACTGGCAACATATGATTTTAGATAGCCTACTAAATAAATATTCTCAGCATTGTTTACCTGTTTTATATCACCTGAAATTTTATTTTAGATAGCCTACCTATTTGCAATTAGGCTACTTGTGGGATATTGAACTGTCACCTGTAGCCAAGAATAAAACAACTATTGAGAAGGGAAATTATAGGTATAGCCTACGGACCATAGATAGAATAAAACAAAGCACACAATAGTAAAGCCTATGGTTTCACATGCAAAGACCATTAACGTTACCAATAAAAGCAAACTTTTGCCTGACACTCGCGTTTTATTGGCGGGCACTCTTCAAGGCGCGCGCACTTTTTAGCCAGAAACTCTCGCTAAACTTGCAGACTGTGTTATCTCTGCTGTATGCCACATGGTGGTGTTCTTCAAAATCAATGAATGAAGGTATTAGAGCGCCTATGTAGCGGCACCTCGGGCTGACCTCGAATCCGCTGCTCCCTGCAACCCCCTCCACCCCTCCCCTCCCTGGTCTCTCTCTCTCTCTCCCCCCCCGGTCTCTCTCTCTCTCTCTCTCTCTCTCATCTCTAGCCGAAACCTCTCGACTCCTCTCAATCTGAGATACCGCACCGCAGCACGCCCGACACATCAACGTCCAACATACATAGGCTATTGTCAGGTCGTTGTCTTAGCTGTTTTCGACGAATATAGCTGTTTAGCGCATGCCTAAAACGCAGATAATTCAGTCGCGCGGTAGCCTATCTTCGTTCTACATTACGACGATGCGTTCAAAACCGTTCAAATACGTTGTAGTAGGTTGGTTTGTAATGCGACGAACACGTCTTAGAAATAACTTAATGATTCAAGAAGTTAAATCGATGTCGGCTTAATGAGCGTGAAAGTTATATTAGAACCCGTTTGTTTTGTTCTGAATACGCTCATATTAGGGGAAATGTGTCAGTGCTAACGTTACCAAATCTATTTTTATTTAAAAAAAAGACCGTTTGTTTATTCGTTTAATATTTGACAGCCGATGTAGTTTGTGGTGTGTGGCGAGCTCCTCCGCGTGGCAGACGCGGGAAACGCTGCCATGGAGATCGCGAGCACGAAACGAATGCAGATTTTCTCATTTTACGTGATGGAAGGATCCATGCGCTGTCAATTATACACGCACACAGAATCTTCCACATAGATAGCACGTGTTTCATTAGCCAGTAGACGTGATATATATACTAAATACGCCTCTGTTTACACTCTCCTAAATGAGCAGCCTTTGTGAAACGGGCTCAGTGGTAACATCAAATGTTAATGAAGACAAAAGGCACGACTTTAATCTTATCTTATCTCAACTGCGCCTGTTGAACTCAGCAGTGGAGCCTGCGTGAATACAACTGAATAGAAACGGGGGAGGCGGATGGGTGATGGGGGAAAATTCGACATGAGTTCATGTCAATAACTCAGCAAGCTGTGCGGGGTTTCACAGTGGGGCGACTGGACTATAGTGACTGGGCAGATGCTGAATTTGCCAACCACTGAAAATGACTCAACTAAAAAAGTACAGAATGTGAATCGGCCTTTCCTGCGTGTAGGTCTTGTGGAGCACTTTATACATTATAAAAAAAAAACCCATAAAGAATCTAACTTGCTTCAGAAAACACCTTATTTTATATAACAAAATTATATAAATACACCGGTGTTGAAATAAAACCATGTCCGTGTTTTTTTTTTTTAATTCAACATCAAGATTTATGTTAAAATGCACATATATATCTATATGATAACAATTTACCCCAAAATCATAAACTCTAGGCTCATATCTTTACAGGTAATGAAACCTTTTATTTGAATTATATCAGGTTTAAATGAAATGTAGCATTTCACATAACAGGACACTGCTGAAACTACTTAGAAGTTCAGTCAACTGTATATTTTGATGAGGAAAAGAAACTCAATTCACACAGTTTTAACCCTCTACTATTAAAAGTCACAATGTTAGAAATTCACTTGCAACTTAATTGTGGTTAGGAAGCAGATAGACATCAAGTGTTATGTCCCATTATTAACCCAGTAGTTCCATGGCATCTAAAAAAAATAGAATACATTATTTATTAAATACTAGTAACTCAAAAAGACAATTTTGTGACACTAAACATTTTGACAATGGCAGATTTAGACTAATTTGATACTGAATACAACAAACCCCTTGAACTAAGCAGACCCTTAGTTATTATTATAAATGAATCGTCACAAATGTTCTTAATTTAAAGGGTTTGTTGCAACCAGCTGCTGGCATCAAAGCTAAAGGGATGATTTTGTAACATATAACAGTTAGGACTGTATTTCCTAGAAGCATCGTAATCCTATAGATCTTGAGACCATTGGTGTCAATGGTTTACATGATTTTAGGCCTACAAAGCTTTTAGGAAAGGAAGTCCAGTTCTGTTTCCATATTAACCCATGATAAACAAAAAAGCTGGTTGGTTTAAAACAGAAAAGTAGCCCAGGACTAAATACTCTTTTAATGTGCCTCTCATTTCAAAATGATTTCATTCTCAATCCAGAATTTCAGTTAATCAATCTAAAGTGTGCTTTAGATTGAAAGTATGCTAATGTACAGAACAACGAAAACTTACTCTGTGAAGGATAAATGATATTTGTGCCCATGTAAAAAGTGTCCGTAGATGTTTAGCCTGCTTCTAACAGCATACACATTTACTGCATTTGAGTAACAAAAGCTTTGCACTATTTCAGTAATTTTAACATGCAGAATGTACCGTTCATTAAATGATACTCCCTCTCTTTGTTGGTTCTGAAGCAAACTGAAACCATTTATTTACACAGAATAAAGTTTAGAAATCAAAAATGCTTCACTGATTTAGCATAATGCCAAACTGGTGGATCCACATTCATTGCTTTACTTTAGCAAACGGAAGACTATGGTATTAGCTACATGTGGCTGTTTACAAACTACGGTTTAAGTCTTTCTGACATACTTATTCTATTTTCAGTTAAATGAAAAAGAAAGAAATAAGCACAGCCAAAAATGTAAAACTTATAAATGTCTTCCGTAGGTAAAAAACGACACTTGCCAAAACCATTCACAGCAAAAACATACCTCAGCGATCTTTGGAGAGACGGATGCTCCACAAACTCACAAACACCCGCACACACACAAACACACATTGTTCAACAGATCTTTGCACACAGGAAATGGAATCCATTAAACCAAAACCAAGCCTTCGACCGTTCATTGTGACAAGCTCTGTTCATAATATACACATAAATAAATATAAATGCCAATCCAGATGAAAATGTATATGTGCATAACTGCAGGCGTCTTAGTAGCAGTTCAACTTCCTGGTTGCAGGAAATGGATGAATAAAACCATAAAGACAATTTGCATCAATAGGACGAATATCAGAAGTGGGATTTCATATGCACAACTAGTAGATTGTGAAGAGCAGGGCTGTTCAGATCTACTGTCCCGCAGAGTTTAGTTCAACTCAACTGATCTACTCCTAAACCAGATGATCAAGGTCTTCAGGTTCACATTCAAATTTGAGGATAGGATGTATTAGAGCAGGTTTGGGACTGAACTCTCCAGGAAAAGTAGATCTGCAGGATTAAGACCAAGCACCTCTGCTGAAGAGAATGCATACTAAGGTCTGTTAACATGGAACTGAAGCGCTTTCGTCCATAGACAGAGTTTTGGTTGTACTCTCTGACAAGGTGCAAATTCTTTCTGTTGTCTCTCATGGTTTAACTGGCTGGATGGAGAGCAGGCTGCCAAACTTGAAATGCTGGATGACAGGGAATTTTTCTAGACACTGTGAGAGGGCGACAGAGAAAGAGTTAACTAGTATCAATCAACTCTACAAGCAAGAGAACAGATTTACTAGCTTTCAAAATGTCTAATGCCATGGCGTCTGAACAGAATAAAACTATAAATATACAAAGGTATATTTCCACACACACTAATGTTCAAAAGTTTGGGGTGAGTAAGATTTTTTTTAATGTTTTTGAAAGAAGTCCTTTATGCTCACCAAGGCTGCATTAATTGAATCAAAAATACAGAATTAACAGTAATACTGTAAAATATTATTACAATTTAAAAGAACTGTTTTGTATCTTCTATCACATGATCCGTCAGAAATCATTCTAATATGTAGCCGGGGAAAACCCAGACGAACTTCCGGCAAATTTGAGATTTGTTCTGCAAGTCCGTCTGGCCAAGAGTCTATTCAGGCCCATTTCTAATTTTTCCAAATCGAGGCACCAATCACAAACGTTGAGGCGGGCTTTACACAACGACGATCGCTTTTGAGCGATATCCGTTGGTGACGCCCCTTTGGAAATGTGCTGTGAATGAACCTTCCCCAGACCCACTCTCAGTTACAACTGAGAAAGGTCTGGTGTCAACCAGGCTATCTAATGTTGATAATAATATTAATATGCTGATTTTGATAGAAATCTTTTTTTTACATTACAAGTCTTTAGGGCTTTAACAGTCGACTACAGGTTAGTTGACAGGAAGAGGCTTGGACATCTAAATTTTAATCAGTCGGTTAGTCGCAGAAAAAAACTCCACAGGAATTGGCAAAGTCATGCAGTGACAGAGAGTTAACACGGCTGGTCTATGAGGTAATATTTCAGGCAGAAAATCCAAAGTACTGTGGGAACGTTTCGAGAGGGTAAAGAATGACCCCAAAAAAAAGATGACGTGGGACCCCAAACATGACTTATCATATAAAACATGGCAAGTAGTAGCCTATAGCACTTCACATGGCCGCTCGCTCTATTGTTAACGTTAACCTAGACAAATGTGCGCTAATAGGCGCATGGCCAAGTGTTCGTGTGGAGTGTGGAACCTAAATGTTGCGCTTAATGCACGTCATGTTTAACTGAACTTCCATGTCCACGCCATCGGAGCGCATCTTCTCAAAAGCCGGTGTTAAGACAATGTGGACAAACTTGTGTCCCTTTCTCATAATATGAGAAGACTGAGATTGGAGTAACGGTGAGTCAGGCATAGCCTAATTGTCCATATATTGTTGTAGTATTTCAGTTTGCTCCTACTTATTTATTTGTTTTTATATAGGCTTAATGTATTTTTGTTTGTTTGTGTTCTGACCTCTGAAAAAACGTTTTTTTAGTCGATGTTAAGGCTACTTGTCTGTCTGATTATTTTCGCACTGATATTTCTCTATTAAGTGTTTCAGTTTGTTGTGTATTTCTTTGCTTGTTAATGTCCTACATTTTTGATAAATCTCTTTTTTTCAAGATAAGGCTGTTATTTATATTATGGGGCATTTATTTTCTTTACGTTCTGATCTGAGAAAAGTTCAAAAGTTCAAAGTTCATTTTTGTCACTGTGGCAAGGTTTATACGCACGAGTGAGCACTTAATACTCATTGTGGTTTACCAGGTTTAGTATTTCTCCCCCGACTAATCGACTGATGGCTTAAATGAACGACTAACAGTCAACTAGGAAAATCTTTAGTTGAGGGCAGCCGCAAGTCTTTACTGTCACTTTTGATCAGTTTAATGCGCGCTTGCTGTATAAAAGTCTAGGATTGACTATGAAGTGTATAGGATCTTCAAACTACACGTAAGGCCAAAGGAGACGAAAAGGAAAAGCCTCTCATGTATTTCAATGTAGAAAAAAGTGAAACTGAGACAAAAGCACATTGAAATGTCGCTCAGATACAGAATTAAAACCTCTCATATATAAAACTTCCATATGAATAGCTTTCATACTCTCTTAGCATTTAACTTGAAAGACATCAGTAACAGTCATGACTCCCTGGCTGACGGAGTCAAAGAGAGAACCCAGAGAGTGTGATATATACGGGGGTGGGGAAGACAGAGAGAGAGAGAGAGAGAGAGAGAGAGAGAGAGAGAGAGGGAAGGAGGAGGGGAATTTGCAGACAGACTGGCCCCTCAGCTTTGCTCTGTGCTGAGAGGAGAGGAGGAGGGAGCACCGGAGTCTTCTCAACAACACAGGATGTGGGCTTTGGAGGAGAGGGTGGGGCACGCGGTTCTTCCCCTCGAACACAAATGCTTGCCCTATTAACTCTTTCAGCTCCGGTCTAAAAACTTCACAGAACAACCGAGAATCTATGGCTTGGCATTTATAATAACTCATTTATAAATGTCCCTAAATGCAGACTGTATAAGTGGGTATCTTGCAATTGTGCTTTCTAAATAGAAAGTTTTTTCATATTTTTTCTGTTATGATAAAAAAAGGATTTAGTTTACTAACTACCAAATGTACCATTTACATTATAGATAAGGAATCAGTATCCTACCAAGTTAAATATATTACAACATCAAAAACTCCTGACATGTATTAATGTTTACAATAACATGATACTTACTTCTGCTTTATACATTCGGATGAGACCTTGATTGACTTTGGACCAAGAAGGAACAGCGCTGATGTTCCAAAGCTGATTTGAGTGCTCGGCAAAAGGGCCTGTTTTCATCTAAAGACAGAAAATATACATAGTATATTAAGGAGATGATGGTAAAATGACGATATAATGTACAATCAGCAACATTAAAGCTCGATTTAATGGAGTATTTTGAAATGCACAAACATCTCAGACATGTTTAAATGTGATTAATTTGAGGTGTATGGAAACCTGACAAGACTGCTTAGAATAAGATGCTTGAATTTCACTTTTAACTATGGTAATGCCTAGTTCACACTACAGGATTTTAAGCCCGATTTGCAAGTTAACGAGCTCGCCGACAGGTCGGGTTGTAATCGAGTGAAAATCTGCAGGTGATCCGCGCTCGCCAATCTTTATGTGTGAAATACTAAACGACGCATCAAAAACCCTCGCTGACGCCAAACAAATATCTAGCATGCTAAATATCTGGAGCTGTCAGCTGACTCGATAGCCTTTGGTGTCATGTGTCGCGTGTTATTACATTACACAAGCCTTTTGTATTTGTAACCATCATTGCCAAACCACAACACGAGCAGGCAGCTGCTTTTTCATTATAAACAGGTTTTTTACTCACCTCCAACTCCCTCTCAGAGACAATTCCTGCTGCCCGCGTGTGCTTATCCATCCTGTCACCAATATTCTTTTTTTTTTTTTCGGGGGGTTCTAAACAGATCATTGCGCAAACGACTGACTTTTTTTTTTTGCACCGCCAATTTCAATTTTCAATTTTCAAATAGACAACTTTTATTTCGCGTCATTTCCCATTACACCTCTCGCGTGTGTTTTTTTCGTGACAAAACGTGGTTTGGGGACCGGATTGAGTCGTTGGGTGACAGAGTTGTTGTCAGCTCGTGTAGTGTGTAACCCCGTTGCAGATCATTTACATAGGTGTCACGTAGTGTGAACACCACAACGACTTCAAGATTCCAGAGCAAGTCGTGTAGTCTAAAAAGCACAGCGATCTGCCGACGTTTAAAGTTGTGTAGTGTGAACTAGGCATAAGTACTTGTGTCTGTTGATCACAGACCGGAAAAAAGGGGCAAAGATGGTACAAATAAATTTAGAGAATTTAGCACTAATTTTAGCAAAACGCTACTGAACTAAAAAAATTAACACTGAAAAGTTTGAAACATAAAGCATGCACTACTGTTTAAGGTCAGCAATATTTTTTTAAATGTTTTGGAAAGAAGTCTCACCAAGGCTGCATTTAATAAAATGTACTAAAATGGTTACGGTAAACCGGTTCCATTGTGAAATATTATTACACATGTAAATAATGTGTTTTCTACTTCAATATATTCAATCAATTGTAATTTATTTCTGTGATTGCAAAGTTGGTCACATGATTAGTTGTCACATGATCCTTATTGAATAGAAAGTTCAAAAGAACAGCATTTATTTGAAATCTTTTGTAACATTTTAAATGTCTTTCCTGTCACTTTTGATCAATTGAATGCATCCTTGCCAAATAAAAAAATCTTACTAACCCCAAACTTTTGAACAGCAGTTTATGTGTGTAAATTAACCAAAATAATAATACAATTATGAGAATATTATCAAAAGATAATCAAGTCTTCTGTACTGGTGGTAATTAACCTATCATCATCAAGTCACTGTACTATGAGGCCTTTGCATGAAAGTTTATGAGAGACAGGGGTGGTGGGCTGCCCTTGGGAAAGAGCACTTTATGAATGGCAGTGCTGTGTGGCTTTACTCCACACACACACTGCTCTCGTCAAGCCAGACTTTCCAGAGACCTACTAGCCCCTAACAGAGGAATAGAGAGAAGGAAGGGGAGAGGGAGAGAGGGAGAGAGAGAGAGAGAGAGGAAAAGAAAGAGAAAGGAGGGGGTGTGCCCTAGGGGCCTTAGGAGTGATTCACAACAACGTGCAGGGAAGGAAGGAAATGACTCATGTGAGTGGAGTCCAAATACAACCTCCCTGAGAGAGAGAGAGAGAGAGAGAGAGAGAGAGAGAGAGAGTTTTAAACTATATATTGTAAGTATTTACATGAATGGAAAGTATGAGTTTCTGTTTGTGTGTGAACAAAATTTCATCCTCCCAACAAAAGAAAATGAAATAAAAAAATGGTTATCTCACGCTCAAACCATTACCAGATGCTAGATGACACACACCTCATTGATGAATTTAATGCACTCCAGAAACATGTAGTCTTGGTGGTACTCGTTTACGGCCTTCTCCTCCAAAAAGTGTCGGGGCTCCAGGGTTGGGTGGTCTGCACACAATAGATGAACAGACACACCGAACAGTAACTTAGTGTGACCACTAGGTGTCTCCATAGATGACATTGCATGCAATAATTATTTAGGTATTTATTTATGTCTAATCTTTCCTAACGATCCGCTAGCTGCCCGCCCCATAAGAATGCTGTCAAAAAAAAGCGTCTCTGTATGCAGCCTAGGCTCTGAGATCTGCACACAAAAACAAATGATCTCAGAGCCTAGGCTGCATACAGAGACGCGGTGAAATCACTGATACAACCTTTAACCAATTAAAAAATAAGTAAAATATAACTGTATAGGTCAAAAAAAAAAAAAAAAACCTGAGCTTGGTCTAGTTAAAGACTAATAAACAAGGCAGCATCTCCCACCAGGAAACAATTAATGCTAAATATTACAGAATAAGAGCCAGACCTGACAACGAAGATGGAGCCCTTACCTATGAGCTGTGCGCTCCCCCATATGAACGGGAGAAACTGAAAGTCGTCAAGTCCCCACACACCCTGACTCCCAGCCGGCTCCATCCTATACGTCTTCTGCAGTTTGCGCATCACTAGCAGATACCTACACCGATAAGATCAAAATGCTTGATGCAAATGAGTTCTTCACACCATCAACCACAAAACACAACTGTAAAATACACTGCCACAATTATTTTGTTGGCATTTGTGTGCAGTAAAGTGCAAACTTGTTTAGTGAAGTTGCTGGTGGTTGCAGATCGAACCTGAGAGAACAATGAAAGGTTATATTCAAAATCAGTAGTGAAGCAATCAGAAGAACCACTAACTTGTCAAAAACTTTAAATACGATGGCCAGCTGGTCCTCCATGCGCAGAGCTCCCACCTTGCAAAGACAGCAGAGGAACGCAGCAAATGCAGCCTCATGACCTGCACACAGAAACATCTTATGACTTATGCTAAATAATGCAATCAGCATTTCCAGCTGCTCATTTTAGAGCACCATAGCAAAAGACATTGTATTTTGCCTAATTTGTGAGCTTACAGTATGAATTAAATGTGATGAGATAAAATTGCACTGTATCACACAATAATGGCAAGACAATTCTATTTATATTGCTGGCTACACTTAAATTAACAAGAGAATGACTCTTACGAGTCAGATCTTTTAATTACTCTCTGAAAAAGACTCAAACTCACAAAAGTGAATCATGCCAGACTTTCAATGAAACAAGAACTGTTTTGTGTATTTAAGGTTTGTAATAATTTAAATCAGAGTCTGAATCATGTTAAGCTATCAACATCATCCAACTGTTTTGTTTCAACAGCACCCTCTACTGGGGATTGGGAAAAACTACATTAAATCAATACTTGGACACTTTCATGGATACATTTCTGAGGTAACTATAACAAATATAATTTTTTGCGTTCCCATTTGCTCCAATAGCAAAACCCATTGAGTTTCAACTCTAAAAAAAAAGAGGAAAAATATATTGAGATGAGATAAAAATGAGAGAGACAGATGTCCAATTTCATCACTTCATCAACCATTGTATTAGAAACTCAAACAGTAGCATTAACTAAGTATAGACCTGGTTTCACAGACATGGCTTAGATTAAGACAGGATTAGGCCTAAGTTCAATTAGGACATTTAAGTAGCTTTTATAAACGTGCCTTAGAAAATAATATTACTGGTGTGCATCTTGAGACAAAACAATGGCCCTGATATATTTTAAGATATGTCAGTGCAAGTTGCTTTCATTTAAAACCACTCCAACATGCATTCTAGTCTGGGAATGGCTTAAGCCTCATCTGTGAAACCAGGCAATAGTGTTATAAAAATGAAAATAAAAAACGTATACATGGGTGCTTTTCAAACACAAGGATTTCTCAGCTGCCACATCATCAAGCGCCAATGAAGGCCAGCTCAATTTGAAGGATCATTGGAAGGAAACTCAAGGAAGCATCAAGTGTTTTCTTTAGCTGTGTCCGAAACCGCTCACTCATTCACTAATCCCTATATAGTGTATGGCATTTGAGTGCACTATATCGGCAAGGAGTGAATGAAATGAAGTGAGTGAATTCGGACGCTGACGTTTACACAGTGCGTCGGAGAGCTGGAGCTGTCGCAGAAAAGGCTTCGTCACACGTACTGATAAAACTCATTTTATCTTACGTTACTTACTTTATAAAATTATATTAACAACAATAACAATCATAATGACTTTATTTAGTAATTATGTACCTCCGTGCCAGCTTTGTAGTTTCATCGATCGAAATTGTTAGGATCTCTCACTCTCACACATGACGTGGTCGTCGAGCGCCCTTAGGTGACCGTTATGATTATTACATTTGAATGAATGCGTTACCTATAGATGATTAACAAATATTTTTTTTAATCATCCACCAAATTATCATCTATTCTTTACAGTTTAACGAGTTAACAACAATTCCACAAATTATTAAAACACCTGACTGTTAGTAAAAACACATTAAATTGTGTTAATGCCTAAATATATTTTAATTAAAAAAAAAATATATAGGATGGCCTATATAATTTACCTTATTAATATAATTTAATTTCACAATAATTTTAAGTTTTATTCAAGTAATGATATAAAAAAAAGAGAGAAAAGAGTGTACATCGAATGTGCACTCGAATTCAGAGAGGATTGTGGGTAAAAGTAGTGAACGAATGTAGGGAATGATGTATTCGGACACCACTACAAAATGGCCGACACCAGCTATAGTGCACTATATAGTGGATAAGGAGCGGTTTCAGACACAGCCTTTGTGTCCTTCAATCACCCACAATCCTTTGCACACATTCCAATTCAAGAAAAAGAACTGACAGAAAATAAGCCTGTCTGAGTTCAATATGAAATTTAAGACATATTGTTTTCGGTGATGAAGGCATACAAGTTATCTTGTAAAAGGAGACTTTTCCCAGGTAAAAACAGTTCAAGCTTTGGTCTTTATTATTCTCTCTGTGACAGTTGAATTTACTAAGGAGTAATACATTAAAGTGCGAAAAGCTCAGACATCATTTGTCTACAAAGACACCTATGGAGAAACATACATACACAAACATATAAGAAACGCAATAGACCTGTGCCATAGTCAATCCTGGTGGAGTTGCCTACAGACTCCTTTAGGTACACGGCTATCTCTGGGGCAGCATCATGACGGTCTGACGGCAGAATGGCCATGACCAGTGTCTCTGCGTCCTGCACACACAAAACACTTTTACATCATTTAAGCTCAAAACAACTGCCCTGAAATACAAAACAGCACAGGACAAATTATACAATGCCATGAATAAGCTTTTCCCTTAACCAATTCAAATACTGCCCTGAAAAGTTCGATATGAATTTACAGAAACACAAGAAATAATCAAATTAGGGATGCTCATTTCGGTTAATTTTCCCGACCGACAACCGCCACTTGTTAATCGATTATTAACCGCTAACTGATAAGATTGAATTGGCATTAAATAAAAATAAAATTGACGCGTATCTGTGACCCATTAAAAATATATTTAAAAAAATGGGTTCAAAGGGTTTACTTTAACGTGCAAACAGCAAACAGCAGCATACAGAACAGATCAAAGGAACCTGGATTCAGATCAAATTTTCACGCACCTGCTGCATTTCTGACAGTGACAACAGAGAAAAAAAGAATAAAATAATATAAATAAAAAACATAAAATAAACCTACAATAAATATATATATTTTTAGCTTAAATAATTAACAAATTACAATGACAAAAAGAAAACACTGAATCAGTTTGAAGCGTTGAAAAACCGGCATTTTTTTTTTTCCATCAGACTACGTTTTTCCGTCAAATAAAAATAGCAGGCCTACCTCAATCCACAGCTTGTCTAGTTTTTATTTTAAAAAGTAGCATTACAGTCTACATGCTGTTGGGTAAGTCTGGAGCACAGAGAGAAAACACCGTTTCCGATGGCACAGCTGATGTTCGTGAATACAGATAACGTCTCGCTGGAGTGGCCAGCTTCGGGAAGCGCCTTTCATTTGCTTGTGGGTGTTTGCTTCGCAAGTGATATTGCATTGTACTTGCACTACTGCTTTATTTTAATACCGCGTAGCATATTTTGCAAGTAACTTCGTCGCCCTTTCTGTCGAAATTGTCCCACATAGTAGCTACTTCTTGTCGCTCGCTTCATTTTGCTTGCTCAGGGAGAATATGACTGTTGGCGCGTGTAGTTGCGCATATCGATGCGCCCAGTGAGTTAACAAATATTGGTTATATATAGTATGTTTTTTTTTTTTTGAACCATGAAGCAAAAAAATATATACATTTTTTTTAAACCGTTTAACTGATAGTATTAATCGGTCAAAATTTTTACTTTCGGTTAACGGTTAAACGGTCAATATGAGCATCCCTAAATCAAATGGGCATTAATACTTTATGAAGGCACTGTGATTAAGTTTAAACAGTTTGAAGGTGAACATTTCTGATTTCATAGGAGTGCTTACCTGCTCCAGTTTGGCATACCATGAGCGGTAAGCTTTATTGCCAAAGCGAGAAGGCTGGTCTACAGGTGGCGTCTCATCAATCCAGCGATCTAATGTTCCCAACATGGCAAGCAACTTCTCCACTGTCTAATATCACAGAAAAGTATGCAAGCACATTTCTATGAGCATATATATATATCAGCTACTTCATCTGTTACACACAGATACACACACAGCAGTATTGAGAGAAGCAGGATAGTGACCCACCTCAGACACTTGGTATTCACATGTAAATTTCTTTCCCTTCACACCCTCATTCAAGGTCAGAATGAATCCCATGTAGTCTGCGTACGCCTACTTACACAAAACAGAAACTTGCTCAAATAAATGTAAATATTTGTTTTGAAAAGCACCATGAGTGTTAAAAACACTATATAATCAAAAGTTAGTAACTCGAACATACTGGGTGTACCTTTAATGGGAGTAGTGTATGCAGAGGTTCTCATGATTATTATGTTTTAGAACTAAAATGTAATGGCGCTGCTGCAACTAGCTGCACAAGAAAAAGTGTGTCAACAATAGAGCTTCCTATTATTATCTTTAAACTCTAGGGATACAAGGGAAAGAGACTGAAAGTGAACTATATTTCCATCTCTCAATGTAGTAATGTCTCATAGTGGGTTGTACAACATACCTGTGATCTTTTCCATTTTCCCATATCAGGCACCATGCTGATCTCCTTCTTTGGCACTATGAAGCTGAAATTGACAGGACTGGGAAGCTTGTCATCCTCGTGGGAGGAGCCTGTGCAAGCGACAAAACATATGATGAAGAACACCATTTTAGAGTCATATTATTGATACAACTAATAAAACGAATAAGAACTAAAACATCTGATAAGAACTTAGAATTGGAGAAACCAAATGTAACTATTTTTTTTTTTTTTTTTTACAGATGAGTTAGCTAACTTTAAAACTAAATGTGTTCAACCTCTAGGCCCATTATTTTCACTAAATATATCTCAAACACCATTCTAAGTAAATTAATATTGAACATAAATAATAACCTCGGGTCATATTATCGCATATAATGCGTAATGACATATATACGTGCATGTCGCAGGTCTGTCAGACTATCATGGATTCATAACATGAGGCGCGGCGAGACACAACTAACGTCCCTTTCACCACTTCAGGCTCTTAACAACAACATATATAATAGTCTTGATATTACTGGTATCTTCGCTTCTGAATTATCCGTGATTAAATGAATATTTGATTGATGTGAATTACCTGACGACTGCTCAGTCTCCGCCATGTTTACTGTTGAACATGCAAACACGACCCTTCAACTCTCACCCGCAGTTTCGTGTAAAATATTTTTTAAACTTAATCAGCGAATGTAAATTGTTGTGAGAAAGATTATTACTGCAACTAATGTATTTTGTAACATGCATAATATCAAAGCCCGTCTACGGAGTTCCTATTAGACATTCTCTGATAATATGTACATTTACGATTTAAAATCTTCGAATCAACTTACCTATTTTAACTATGCAATTATATTGTTTTGTTTTTGTGATGTAGGATTATTTATTATTTACATATAAGTACAATTCAATATAATGTACATTATAGTAAAAAAAAAATACAATAAAAATAGCACCAATGTAGGCTAGTTAAAATAATACTGTTAGGAATAAAAGAAATCTGCACTTTGGAGAGAGCAAATTTGGCTTATAAATGTGAAAAGTAGTTCTAAAAGATTTTTAGCAATAAATTAAACACTTTATATTTATTTTCATTAATAAAATATCAATGAAAAGTAGAAAGATGATGACGCAGGCGGGGCTGGGCTTGGAGTGTGGTTTCGTCCCTCGCGCGCCGTCTAGCGGTGGAGTGGAGCAGCGCAGTAATGATGATGGCGCTCAGGGGTTTTCTGACTGCAGCTCTCGTTCAGTGGACTCTGACCGCTTCTGTCCCTCCTCTCAGGCCTTGATTTGGGGGCGTTTAAGTGAACTTCAGTTATGTTAGGCATTCTGGCCAGAACGATGGTGAGTAAACAATTCATATGTCCCCGTTTTTAAACATTTAGTCTGATATTTTATGTGACATAAACAAGGGTGGCTGACAGTCTGAGCGTCGTGTAATGAGGTGTGTTTTACTGACATACACATGTTGTTTATGGTTAGATAGCGGTAGTGCTAAGGCTGTAGGAAGTACATAATCGTTCATGGCAGTGATAAGAAAACAATGTTCACTGACAGTTTCTACGTGTGAATGTGTAACGTTACATGGTGCATGGTCTCTAATAAAGCTATTTAATTTAGTAATGTTGACTCATGTGGATATTTATATTACATTAAAAAACTGATGATTACAGTAAACATGTCCAGTTATTTATAAATGTAGGACTAGATTAGCTTGTTAATGTGCATTTGTGTTATTTAATAGGACAATTTTAAGTGCTATTATGATAATTTCTTCAAAAAATATTGGCTGAGACAAATGCCAAAGTATCAAATTATTATAATATATATTATATATAATTATAAGGCAAAATAGATTACTTTTTTATTTATTTAGCTATTAACATGTCAGTCATCAAGAACTAACAATGTGTATTTTCTATGTATCCTTATGTCGTATGATATAATGCAGTCACTGTATCATCTGGAATATTTTTAGGTCAAGGCCGGCATGGTGAAACCCTGCGGCCTGGTAAAACCAGTGTCAGTGACACGGATCACGGGTCGCTACTTGGCCCATCAGGAGGGTCTGCCTAAGCTTCCAGTGCCAACCTTGAAACAAACATGCGATCGCTATCTGGCTGCCCTGGATCCCATCGTGGACCCGGAGGAGCTGAATCACACCCGGCAGCTGCTGGAGGAGTTCCAGAAGCCGGGCAGTGTGGGAGAGAGACTTCAGAAGGGCCTGGAACAACGAGCAAAGAAAATGGATAACTGGGTAAAAAACCTGTTAGGTGATGCTTTTTCAGGAGCCCTGTGTGATGGGGCAGGCTTGCTCTTTTAAAGGGCTTCCTTCTTATTATCTCTCATTGTTTCTCTATCATTTTCACTTCTAGCTCTCTGACTGGTGGTTACAAATAGCCTACCTAGACTACCGGATGCCTGTTGTTGTCCATTCGAGTCCTGGGGTCGTCCTTCCCCGAATGGTGTTCAATGACCGTCAAGGCCAAATGAGGTCAGACCAGTGTGGATTCAGATATCATAGGAAGTGTCGCACACGGGACCTTTAGTTGTTCAAAAACTTTAGTTGTCTTTTAAAACTAAATGTGTGCTGTTATCTTCCTACACATACTTTTTAAAATGATAATAATAATTAAAGTCATAAAGTGATTTTTTAAAATGTAATATATTTTACTTAAAGTATAAAACACTTTTATATTTTAACATTTAAATATATATTTATAAATATGTATATTAATGTCCTTAAAATATTCTATATTTATATTTTATTATAAATATATATTTACAGCTATTTATGATTAAAGTCATACACAAAAAATATTTATTAATATATTTTACTTGAAGTACAAAATGTCTATGTTTTAACATATTAAATATTTTATGTTTATATGGTTTCCAATGAAATATCTAACCATTCCTAAAGTAAGCAAACCTTTTTAGATATATTTCATACAGTACTTAGCATAAGTGAATACACCCATGCTAAAGTTGACTAAAAAGAGAAATAAAAAAATAATCTTTTGGAAATGCCTTAATTACAAAAAATGAGGAAAAATCCAACCTTTAAGGACACCAATTTTCTTTGTGAATGAATAATGTATCATAAATAGATAAATGTTCTTCCTTAAAATACAGGGTGCATAAGTCAGGACACCCCTATGTTAAATTCCCATAGAGGCAGGCAGATTTTTATTTTTAAAACCCAGTTATTTCATGGATCTAGGATACTATGCATCCTGATAAAGTTCCCTTGGCCTTTGGAATTAAAATAGCCCCACATCATCACACACCCTTCACCATACCTAGAGGCTTATTTCAGTTAGCCTAATAGATGGTTTGATTTGCATTGAGAGATGATCTTATGGAAAGTACCCCATGCCAATCTCTATCTATTCAAAACTATCTGTAATAATGTTTTTAAATCCAGTGGTACTGGTGGATTTCCACGGGAAATTCGAGCATGTCTTTGCGTCATTACGTCACATCTGTACACATAAAGAAGTTGTCGTGGCTAGTAAGCTATATTGCGTGTGAGGATGTTGGAGGTGTAGATTTATAGCCTTTTCTCACAGCACTTGATATAATTAAACTCATCAATTTGATGGTGGAGCCAGAAAGGTTCAAACGACATTCACCAGTGACAACTGGAGATTCGCCCGTTGTAAAATGCAAAAGACTTCGGACTTCGGAGTGGCTACAGAAAAAAAGAGACTGCAACCGGGCCCATACGAAAACAAGGATAAATATCGGAAGGTCATTAGTAGTCACGCAATGCTGATGTTGTTAACATTACAATTTGAGAACAAAGTATAATTTGCGCGGTTTGACGTGATATGATAAGCGATCGTTAAGATTTAATCAGCGCGATTTACTGCAATGCTTTTTTCCCTTAGTTGGTCAGAACAAAAGTGGATGTTACTTGTTCAGATGACATTTTCCGGTCATTTTCACAGGCATGACCGATGAAGGTTGTGAGACCGAACCGTTGCTAATACAATTTTGATACTCATTTGCAAGTAGCCTACTGATAGTGTGTGGGAGTTCCTTAAGTATGGACCTCATAAAAGTTTTTTTATTTATTTATTTATTTATTTTTTTTTTTTTTTATGCTTTAAAAATCTGTTTACCAATGGGGAAGATTGTTTGTTTGGCTCCCTGGGATTCAAACCCATATTTCTAGCACCTTCTTCTTCGTCTTAGCGTTTTTCCCGCGCAGGTGCAGGGTCCGCTTTTTGGCAGGCCGCTCTCCATTTATTCCGGTCTGTAGTGTCCTCCGGGGCGACTTGCACGTCCTTCATATCTTGCTTGATCCGGTCCATCCATCTCATCTTTGGGGCGGTTACCGGGTGGGTCAAGGCGCATAGCTGTCTTCGCCACTGAGTTCTCATGGCTGTGTGTTACATGGCCGTACCAGCGGAGACAGGCCTCGCGCATCTTCTAATCGGCGCTATCCCCATCCGCTTCCTGACGTCGATGTTCATGACGTGATCTAGCCTTGTCAGCCCGAGTGACCAGCGGAGCATACGCATCTCCATGGCGTATTTGAACCATGAACCATATTTCTAGCACCATGCTGCGACAGTTTTGGAAACTTTCAGACATTGTAAATATTATTTAAGGATTTAATCCTGAGTGACATTACTGCACGGCGAGGCAGTTGTTTCCAGTTACCTCTGTGGTGACCTTTGTACAGACTAACCCTCTCTTGCCAAGTTGAGCTTTGCAAATTCAGAACTGTTGCTCTCAGTAAAGTGCTGGCCTGAAGCCAGTCTCCCTAACTATAATAAAAGCCTTTACATATGACAGCTAAAATTTTTCACAGATCAGCAGCAAAGTGTGTTCTGTCCATATCATAAGTCAAATGTGCACAGTGTGTGCTACAGCATTAGAAGTAGAACAGCTTATTGGTAGTATGGTGATGTGAAACTTGTTTAAAATGAAAAAATTACTGTTAAAAAAGTATTTTTTGTTCTTCACAGATATGCTGCTAAATTGATCGCTGGGATTTTAGATTTCAAGAACATGATTGACAAGTAAGTCATACATTCCTTCCTCTGTATATGCGTTAGATAACCATGACTTTTACTATTGATTCAATTCATGAGTGTTTAAAGTTCAGAGTCAGACATCATGTCTTTGCTCTTTGATTAGTGAAACACTGCCAGTGGAGTATCTGGGTGGAAAGCCACTCTGTATGAACCAGTACTATCAGGTGCTCTCGTCCTGCCGGATCCCTGGAATAAAGAGGGACAACGTGGTCAACTACGCCTTGGACAAAAGACCCCCCACACATATCACTGTAGTGCACAACTTTCAGGTCAGTCCCTGTTACAAAGTTGGGGCAGGGTCCAAATGTAACTTCCAGTAGTTGGTGAATTTAAATCATTTATAGCCTATAACTATTTCTTACTGGCTATGAAAAATTGGCATGCAATTTTTTTATTCAAAATATATTCTTTCTTTTTTCTGAATCCAGGACTCCAATGAATTTGTAATCTGTTTGTACCGTTCGACTTGCTATTTGATGGTGTACAGCAATACGTGTCTTTTTAACTCATTCTTTAAACTCGTAGTTCTTTGTGCTGGATGTATACAACAGTGACGGCACACCACTGACCGTAGACCAGATCTACATTCAGCTGGAGAAGATCTGGAACTCCTCCTTACAGTCCAACAAAGAGCCTATTGGCATCCTCACCTCCAACCACCGCAACAGCTGGGGCAAAGCCTACAACAACCTCATTAAGGGTGGGCACTGCTAACACTGTTTTAGTTTTAGTTGGGCTTACTATTTAAAATATTGTACACTACCGTTCTAAAAGGATTTTAATTAATACTTTTATTCAGCAAGGATGCATTAAATTGATACATAAAAATTATGTAAGATATTTATAATGTTACAGAAGATTTTTATTTCAAATAAATGCTATTCTTCAGACCTTCAGTTCAATCATGATAACTTTACTCTAAAGACCTTTTTTTTTTTTACGCTGATCCTTAATTTTTTAATGTCACTTTCAGATAAAACTAATAAAGAGTCAGTGAGAGCCATTCAGAAGAGTATCTTCACAGTCTGTCTGGATGCTGCCCTGCCGCGAGCGTCTGATGACATGTACCGCACCCGAGCTGGAGTTCAGATGCTGCACGGAGGGGGCAGCAGGTGGAACAGTGGAAATCGCTGGTTCGACAAAACATTGCAGGTTAGACCCATGAGGAAGTGTGTGGGCCCTTACTAAGAACTTAAAGGGCACCTATTATGCTTTTTTAATTGCACCTTTCCTGTAGTGTGCAATATAGCTGTTTGTGCAAGTAAACAATCTGCAAAGCTACAAGACATAAAGTCACGCCAAAGGGTGTTAATCACTCCAACAGAAACTCATGACTGAAACCTCTATTATAGTCCTGCCATTATGCCCGTGACATACCTTACCTACGTCACCATGTTACACATCTGCATAATGCCCGCCTACTGGTTACTCTGGCTTTTTCTCAAACAAAGTTAGTTATAAAGGCAATATTTTTCAGACACACGCTCAAAGCGGTGAGCCAGTCACAACAGACTGGAGCTGACTGACCAATCAGAGCAGATTGGGCTTTTCAAAGCCGAAACTAAAGCGTTTAGACAGAGGTGCTGCACCAATGTAAATATAAGAAAAAGACTGAATTCTTTGAACATTAAATCATGTCAAACTATTCTAGTATACCACCCAGACAAAATTATAAACCTCTAAATGAGCATGTAATTTTGGCAAATCAAATGTTAGAAATGTATCAAGTACGTACAAGATCCTGATACTGAATACTTTTGTTGTGATTCTAGTTTATCATTGGAGAGGATGGGACATGTGGACTGATCTATGAACATGCCCCCGCTGAGGGTCCTCCTATTGTGTCACTGATCGACCATGTGGTGGAATATACGTAAGACTAACAGTGGGTAAATGTGGAAAATCTATAGCCATGGCTAACACAGCTAATATTTACCACTTTTTTTGTTATATTTGTACAGGAAAAACTCGGAGATGGTTCGTACCCCAATGGTCCCGCTGTGTATGCCTCAGAAGCTTCGTTTCAACATCACAACAGAGATCAAAAAAGACATTGAGGAGGCCAAACAAAACATGAACATGTGAGAAGCTGAGATATTACACTCACTCTTTGCATCACCAACATTTACTTAGTTTTTTTGAACAAACAACATGGTAGTATGCTAAATATTGAATCCTTGAACGTTTCCCTTCTCCTCCTCTACAGCATGGTTCATGACTTGGACATGAAAATCAACGTGTTCTCCCATTTTGGCAAAGATTTCCCAAAGTCGCAGAAGATGAGTCCTGATGCCTTTATTCAGATGGCTCTCCAGTTGGCCTATTACAGGTAAACCTCACCAGCACTGCCATTAATATTACTTCCCATATTTATATTTTAACTGCTACATTATTACTATTATGAAATGAGTGATCAGTTTAGTTTATTTGCTTGATTTGCGGACTCACTGTTTCAGGATTTACAAGCGCTGTTGTCCCACCTATGAGAGCGCTTCTCTCCGCATGTTCAGACTGGGCCGAACCGACACTATACGCTCAACCTCAGTTGACTCCGCCAGATTCGTCAAGGCCATGGATGACCCGGCCAAACATGTACAGTCACCTCTAGTACACATTTGAGTTGAATCCACATTCTGATACACATCCATAAAAAAGTTGTGGGTCAGTAAGTTGTTTTTTTTAAATGAATATTTCTGCAGAAAATGTGTCCATCACAGGAATATATTCCATTTCATTTTTATTAGAAAACAGTTATTTTAAATTTTACTGGTAAATTTTACAAATGATTACCGGTTTTCTGTATTTTTTATCAAATAAATGGAGCCGTGATGAGACGTTTAAAAGCGTTAAAAAATCTTACCGACCCCAAACTTTTGAACTAATTTATATCATCAGTGTAAATATTATATAAAAATATTTCGCTATGTATTTAGTTTGTCTGTTTTATTGTCAATATCAAAATCTTTGTCTTTTTTTCAAGTGCAATTGCAAATTTGATCTGGCATGAAATAAAATGTAACAATCTCATTTTGATGGACAGAATACAGAGAAAGTGGCTCTGCTAGACAAAGCTATTAAAGCACACAGAGCTTACACAGACATGGTGAGTAAACACATGCTGGGGATGTAAATGTATGCATCAATCATTATTGATCTGCACTAAATATATTCCACATTCTTTATCCTGTGCGTGGATTTGCAGGCCATCCGAGGTCAAGCCATCGACAGACATTTGCTCGGACTGAAATTGCAGGCTATTGAGGACCTGGCTGCCCTGCCAGAGATATTCATGGATACCTCATATGCTGTGGCACTGCACTTCAACCTCTCCACCAGCCAGGTAATGCCAAACAGAGCACTCAGGTCCAGGGCTAGAGCTAACAAATGAAACTGAAGTGCATGGAAATAGATGCTTATTTGCAAAACAAACTCTTTGCATTGTGTTCAGCATGCTGTGCAGATGAGCAGTACCATACTATTAACTGTACACATTTTTGGTGATGATCACTGAAATAGATAGCTCTTCAAATCTGCTAAAATGATATTAATCATTAGATCATCTAAAACTCATAGCCCTGATTTTAAACGGGTCTTAGATTAAGCCATGATTAGGCCTTCCCTCAATTAGGATATTTAAGTAGCTTTTTTTAAATGTGCCTTAGAAAAACTGTTGTGCATCCTGAGACAAAAGAATGGCCTTGACATATTTTAAGATATGTCAGTCCAAGTTTCTTTCAGTTAAAACATGCATTTTAGTCTTGGACTAGGCTTAAATCTGTGAAACTGGGGGTATTCTTACATAAGATTGAATTGTACTTTTTATTTTTCCATTCTACTCTCCCAGGTGCCAGCTAAAACAAACTGTGTGATGTGCTTCGGTCCAGTGGTACCTGACGGTTATGGCGTGTGCTACAACCCCATGGATTCTCACATTAACTTCTCAGTCTCTGCTTTCAACAGCTGCCAGGACACTAATGCAGCACGTCTGGCCCAAGGTCTGGAGGACGCTCTGGTAGACATGAGGACCCTCCTGGAGCAGACGCCAAAAGCCAAGCTTTAAGGATAATTATGTGAATTAGACTTGATCTTTGACCAGTTCGGTAAAGACATTTTAGTTTACCACAGTACTCGAGGACAGGAATTTTTATGTTATATTTGACCAGTTCAGACCAGAGTTGCCTGGGCTCCATTGGTTTTTGACACGCCTTGACACTAATTAATAATCCTTAACTTTTAACTATGTTTATGTGCTTCTGTTTGTTTAAACAGACAAAAAAAATCTATTTCAAAAAATGTTTTCTTTGTATTGAGTTTTCTCAGTACAGAAAATGTAGTGAACCTGTGGTTAAAACTGTTCATGTGATTGTACATTTTAAATTATATATTAAATGTAATCAAATACAGAAAAAAAAAAGTTTATGATGTGAATAGTGACATTTACAGAGCATTGGTCTCTTAGTTCTTTGTACAATATTGTAAATTTGCACAATTGCATTAAAATGTTTTTAATAAATATTATGTCTTTAATAACATGATTTATCCTTTTTGGAATTGGCTGAGGTGATGTTTAATCAAAATTTGTTCTTGTGCATGAAAATGTTTGTCAATTTCCTGCTTTATTCTTTGGGCCTATCTAATGTTATGCTGGACATCTTTAAGATATATGAAATGGTTTTCTCACATGCATACAGAAGAGGAACGCTTATTGGAGAAACGTGAATTTCACAGCTTGACATATTGTTTAATGCATAGTGGAAAAAATAATTAATAGTTTTATTTTTATATTTTTGAAACGATCTGTCAAAGATGCAGTTCCACCATTGACCCATAGGAGTCCCCGATTACCCGATAATCTCTACTCGTCACATCACATGCTCGTGTGCTATCAGGTGTGTTTGTGTGTAATCAGCATAGACAGTAAAAGAGGTAATCAGTGAGCTGCTGTGTTTTTCTCTTACCTGTGCTCTTCACGTCACGCAGAAGTGTTTCATCCTATTCTCTCGCTGTGCGATCATGAGAAATTAGAGTATGGAAAAAATTAAAGATGTTATTCCTGATTATCACGATGGGGAATTTCTGTGCCCTAAAGGGGGGTAAGTGCATACAAACAGAAACAGAACATAGATTGTTTTGTCTCACTCATTGTGGGTTACTAATCTTTGGGACAAGACGTGTTAAATACTTATGTCAAATAATTTTCATTGTCATTTTTTAAAAATCATACGGTTGTCTTGGAGTTTGTCTTGTGTGTTTTTTTGTTGTTGTTGTGTTGTTTTTTTTTGTTTTTTTTTTACATCGATTTTCTTTGATTTAGTCTCGTTCGTTGAACTCCAGTTGTGTCTTGTACAAGCTTTATTGAATGGGAATACCGTCTAGTGTTTAATTTAATTGGCAAATTAGTGATGAATGCTAAGGTGTCTTTGAAAGCTTTAAAAAAATTCCATACCAATAATTTCATATAAAATGAATATTCAATCTTGTCAAATGTTAATTAGGTATATGCAATATAGGTAATGCAATTACATAAGACCCCTCACTGAAGACATTATGTAAAGATGAGGTATATCTGACAAAAAAAAAAGGTGTATTGATTTTTTTTAACCTTAAGGTAAACTTGACTTTGCGTCAATTATTATTTTTACATAAAAGGGGAATTGAGAAAATAAATGAGGAAGATATCTTAAAATGAGAAAAAGTTACATTTATGGTAACCAGTTGACCAGTTTATGGTAACTGGATTAGTCATGTTAAATGTTCTGATTTCATTTAACATACATATTTTGCCCTATTAATTTTCTGCTTGTTCAAACCACTTTTTAAGGCATTTTGCAGCGTTGGTGAGGTGAGACTCCTCCTTCAGTAATTTAATTCACATGTTAGTGATTACAGTGCATTTTAGTTTGGACTGCTCAAAATCTGTACTGGTGATCCACTGTATCTTGAACGGCAAGATAGGAAGAAGAAAAAAGGAAAGGGTGGAAGATTTTTTAATATCTCTTTTTTTGAGGGTTCTTACCCCGTTCCTCAGTGACAGAAAGCTGGTGGCCATGTCAGCTGTATGGGACACTGACTATCTGTGGAGGGAGGTCCAAGGGTTAGTGCAAACAGGTCGTCTTCTTCCATGTGGATTTAATTATAGATTCTATAGACTGGACCTTGGTGTACTGTAACTAGTTCTGGTTTGAAAAGTCTAGACTTTTCAAAGGTGTCTGATCCAGTATTTCTTGTGTGCATGTCATTAGTGTAGCAGCTTGTTGACAATTATTTCAATGAGATAAACAGCATTTTAAAATCTTACCATGCAGTGAACTTCTCACTCGCAACATTGTTGACAGCATATTTCAGCAATGGCATCTGTGGATCCAATGTTCTGTCAAAGCTTGAGTTATGGTAATTTCCACACCACATAAATAATTATTCTGCTGTTTTTGTTGATTATATGTCTACATAGATTGTTTTCAACAGGATAGTGAACTCATAGATTGTTGATACATTTGAAACATTCTACTTCCCAAGAACATCAGGATTTAAAATGGCTACCTATTGGATATAGCGTACATGGAAATCTGATTCTTCATTAAAGTAAAAAAAAAAAAAAAAAGAGCAGTTGTGAAAACTTAAAATAAAGTAATGTGAGATATAAATTCACATGTGTAGGCATAAAATCACAACTACTTTTCTTTTTACTCTAAGATAAAAACAAGCATCCATACATACCAGATAGTTCACGAGTTCGCACGTACATGAAATCAAATGTTGTATTTATGCATATTTGGCTTGCTGTCTGGGGGAGGGCTCCGAGATCGGAATTTTGCCCGAACCCAGAGCACCCCCCCTATACTGGGGTAGACCCAGCCGAGTGCGAGGTGATGGGGTGGTGGAGGGATGCTGAGACACTTGTCTTGAGACAGAAGGTTGGGAAAAGCTTTATTTATACTGGCTTCCTCTTGAGCTGATTGGTTGATTACCTGAACATGCTCCTCCCGAACTTTGTTACATAAAACTTCATTATGAGAATAAATCTGTATGCATTAAAGGGTTTGTTCACCCAAAAATGAAAATCATGTCAGTAATTACTCACCTTCATGTTTGTCCAACCCCGTAAGACTTTAGTTCATCTTAGGAACACAAATTAAGATATTTTTGATTAAATCTGAGAAATTTCTCACTGCTAGTTATTGCATCTGCTGGTCCAGAAAAGTTAGTAAAAACATAGTTAAAATAGTCCAAGTGACTACAGTGGCTCAACCTTAAGTTTATCAATCTACATTTTGTGTGCAAAAACAAACAAAAATAACAACTTTATTAAACTATTCATTTTCTTCTGTGTGGGCCTCTGAGGTGAGTTCATGAGAGCGCCATAACGAACTCACGAGAACTGAGAAGATGAAGCAGATGGGTCTCGATCACTGATCTATATAGAATGACATTCTCGATGTAGTGTTCAAAATGGTTCTAAATTGTGCATTTCCTGGATGTCCGAATCGTGAGAAACCAACGATAAAAGCTAAAAGTGCCTTACCAATGCCGCAAAATGCCTAGAAGCCTATGAAGGAGTCAGACAGCTCTCAGATTTCATCAAAAATATCTTAATTTGTGTCCCGAAGATTAACGAAAGTCTTACGGGGGTTGGAACAACGTGAGGGTAATTACTGACCGAATTTTCATTTTTGGGTGAACTAACTCTTTACATTGAAAGTAATTTCCATGTTGATTTAATGCTATATCTGTAAGTGAAGATATAGTGCTTGTTTTCATCCCTCTAGGGCAAAGCTGGCCTCTCTCTTTGGTCTGGACCGAGCAGAGAGTCAGGGAAATGAGTCCTTTCAATTCATTGCCCCTAAACAGCCAAAAAAGACCTGCACCATATCAGGTATGTCGTACAGCAGAGTCATGTAGCCTTTTGGGCACAATTCCATGTGTTCTTTGATTATTTTGAACCTTAATTTGTCATGTTTTTTAAGGTCCTCCTCAGGAACCCGCTCATCCTCCATGTGCTCCAGCTGTGCTGTTTGCTACAGCTGTTCACGCATTCTGCTTGTAAGTATAAGTATGGTAATTACAGGAGGCTTACGATACTTGAATTAGCATAAGTTCACACATTGCTAAAATGAGCTTTGATTTTCCACCAGTGTGAATGGACAGTATGTGAAGCAAGGAAAGATAGGAGCTGCTGTTTTAGGGAACCATTTCACCAAAGAGGTAAGATGAGCGTATGTGTGTGTGTGTGTGTGCGCGCGCGTGTGTTTCATTTGGTAATTTTTTCTATCTGCAATTATAGTACAAGATTATGTTGTATGGCAGTAAGCAAAAACAGATCACTACGGCTAGAATCTATCGTGGATTTGTCCTCACAGTAAGTGCTCATGGTTTTTATTCTGAATTCTATTCTATTGTGTTGTCTTGTGTTTTGTTCTTTTATATGCTGCATTCATCAGGTCTATGCTACATATACCCGTCCACAGGTTCAGCCCTGTAAATATGTCACTTTCTATGATGACCAACAACAGAGCTGGTCTTTAATGTTTGACTCAGAAAAGTCCAGGCCTGAGTTCTGTAAGGAGGTAATGCTTGAACTGAATAATTTGCTGAACATTTAAGATTGATGCAGTCGAAGAAAATTTAAAGCCCCAGCATTCTGCAAATTGTTAAAATATTTTTTTTTAACCATTTTAAAAATGTCCAGAACAACATTATTTAAATGACGCATGAGCCTGTTTCTCTCAGGTGTGTGTGGCCAGGTGGAACAGTGAGGCTTCATCAGACTCTCTGGTCAGTCAGGACCTCGTCCAAGGTGAAGGTCAAGCTGTTGATGTTGGGGACACAGTTGAGGTGGCCTATTCTGGATGGCTTTTACAGAACCATTCTCTTGGACAGGTGAAACCATTTGCAACCTTTTAATTGTCAAATTCAAATCACACTTTACATGCATTATAGTATTTTGTAAAGACAAATGTCTGCTGTGATCCTAATGTCAGTGTTTCAAAAATATAACGATGAAATAAATATATATTTATACCCCCAGTTTTACAGACAAGGCTTAAGCTAGTCCCAGACTAAAATGCATGTTTGGATTGTCTTAACTGAAAGCAACTTGCACTGACAAGTCTTAAAATATGTCAGTGCCATTGTTTTGTCTCAAGATGCACACCAGTATTGTTCTTTTCTAAGACACGTTTATAAAAGCTAATTAAATATTAATCTAAGCCCTGTATGTGAAACCATAGCTTCTCATCATTTTGGAGAAGTTTCTACTCTTAATAAATTAAGTGGAGTCTCTGCTTTCCTTTAATTTGGACATTTGGTCTTGAATTTCTAGTTAAACTTCTTCACTCATAGTTGAGCACATTTAGCACAGAGGAGATCACTGTGCACATTCTTGTTGATTAGTCACGGCTCAATAAAAGTCATGCTCCCGTTGAACTAATCAACTCACTGGTCACTTAAATGGCATGTTTGCTGTGCAGCTGGAGATCTATATATGTGAAAGTTCAGTGTCTCTGTCTGTCTTTTCTCCCCCAGATATTTGTTTCTAATCTGGGAAAAGAAAAGCTGCAGCGAGTAAAGCTCGGGGGAGGCAAAGCTCTGAGGGTGAGAAGAGTGTGACATTTTTAATGCTGTTTATACTGTATGACTGTGTGGTGTTTTTAATATGCTTTAAGACAAACCATGTGCAAATTCATCAGTCAACACCATCGCTGAGTATTTTCTCCTTAAAACTGCTTTGCACGGTCTGTACTGCATAGACCGTCTCAAAAACCACCGCTGTTTCCTACCGTCACAAACATCAGGTATCCAATCCCATCAAAGTTTGGGGCAGGGCTTTTCTCCACTATCTTTCTATGATGTAAGGATGCTGATTTTTAGAAGGAAGCAGTCTAAATCTGAGATGTGGAACGAGAACATGGTTTGTGTAACAATAGAAACACATTTGCTGTTTGATAACGTCGTCAATACAAAGGCTAATCATATAATTTAATGTTATGTGTCCGACGTTGTAGGGAGCTATACATAAAACGCATTAGGCTACCATTGATACGTCAACTTGTTGGCGACCCTGTATAGTTCACTTTTCCACTTCTTCTGAATCAGTTTCTGGTTCAAACATATATGGCTGAATAAAAAAACTACATTTCCACTTGTCATCGTGTAGCATTTACTGCAGTTGACCGTGATTGAGTGGAGGCGGGGCTATATTCATGTATTCAAGTATATTAAACGAAGCAAGGGTGTAGAGGTACAACGTTTTAAGTATGTCATTATCAAAGATGAGTTTTAAGGCGTACAATTATTGAATGCAGAGGGACCTTACATATGATGATAAAAGAAACCGGTGGTTCTGTCTGCTGTTGTGCCATAGAGCTCTTACGTTGCCTTTTCTCTCAGGGATGGGAGGATGGGATGCTTGGTATGCAGAAAGGAGGTCGACGGCTCCTTATCGTTCCTCCTAGTATGGTTTCAAAGGGCGTCCCTAACCATGTGCCAGAAAACAGCACTCTGGTCTATGATGTAGAGATTCATAGAGTAAGGCACTGATGGTGTGAATGTAATTTTAAGATACTAGAGCAAACATCTCTAGTCTCTCTCACTACTTTTTCAAAAATCTGTCTATTTATCTGCATGTAGGTTAAAATCTCCAAAGTGCGACCTAGTGGGGGATCAGTTGACACCTTCAGTACGTCTCCAGGAACTTGTCCAGACACTCTGAGTGAAGAAAACCCCAGCCAAATGGTCACAACCGATATAAAGGAGTCAAAGTGTGTACAGACAGCATAAACTATGCACTAATTGTTGATATTTTAAGTGAATCCCATTTGCAAAAAATATAATGTAAAATAATTCTCAATTGTTTTGTTTGTTTTTTATTTGAAGTGTCAGTAAAACATGATAAATTGGCTTAAGAAGGAAAATTTATGAGATGAGACATTTTTTAAAAAAGAAGACTTTTTCTTCTTTTTATTTGCTGTGTACATAATGAGAGGTCAAAGCAAGAATGAAGATTATGTGATAGGGTGTTTTAATTAAGTGTCTCTGGACACACATCCATGAGCTGATTCCTATGAATTGATACAATTTATTGATCATTTGTTTTTAGAGAACAAGCTCCTAAGGGGAAGGTGGACTCTGTAATTAAAAACCTGACAGTGAGTAGTATTTCCTTTAGCAACTAGACAGATGCCATAAGCCTAAAGTGGCCAAAATGCTGAAGCTTTTTTACATATATATTTCTGTCTTGTAGACATCAGGTGCATCTAAGGCCAAGCTGATCTCACGTATAGCCAAGATGGGTCAACCCATGCTTCCATTTCTCACTGGAGCCATTCCAACTCAGCCCGACCCCAGTGACCCAGAAACCGAGGTCAGGAGAATTGGAGATTTATTTGTAAAATCTTAGATTTGTTTCCTGGATGTATTATGAAGTAGAACTATAACTCGCAGATATGATTTTGTGCAGGATGCCAGTGAGTCTGGACGTATCTGTGATCTCTCTCCTTCACATACACCCTCCCCAAAACCTGCACAAATGCCCTGCAGTCCTCCATCTTGTATGTGAAACAATCACAAAAACATCACCTAACCAGTATCAGTAACTCTTCCTTATATTAGAGCTGACTGGTTCTTTGCTGTTATGACTGATCTTTGTTTTAGCGTTGTGTCAGCCTGATGATGTTCAGAAACAGGACGCAGTGCCACCTCACGCAGACTTGAACACGACTCAAGGCTTTCAGGTGAGATTCAGTGTAAAAAAAGAAAGAAAAGAAAAATGGTAACCGTTTTAAATGTTGTTGTTGTTTTTTACCATTTTATTTATTTTTGAAAGAAGTCTTAAAATTTTTGAAATTTTTATATACTTTAAAATATAATTTATTTCTGTGATGGCAAAGCTGAAAGTTCATCAGCAATTACTCCAGTCTTAAGTGTCACATGATCCTTCAGAGATTATTCTAATATGCTGATTTATTATCAATATTGGAAACAGTTATGCTGCTTAATATTGTTTTGGAACCTGTGATACTTTTCTTTTCAGGATTCGTTGATGAATAAAAAGTTAAGAACAGCAGCATTTATTCAAAATGTAAATCTTTTCTAACAATGGAAATCTTTAATATCACTTTAAAAAAAAAAAATCAATTTAGCACATCCTTGCTGAATTAGAGTATTCATTTCTTTTAAAAAAAAACAAAAATTTCTGACCCCAAACTTTTTAACGGTAGTGTATATTGTTACAAAGGATTTCTATTTTAAATAAATGCTGTTCTTTTTATTCGTCAAAAAATCAAGTGAAGGATCATGTGACACTGAAGACTAGAATAATGGCTGATGAAAATTCAGCTTAGCATCACAGAAATACATTTTATTTAAAGTATATTCAAACAGAAAACCATTATTTTAAATTATAATAATATTTCACAATATTACTGTTTTTCTATATTTTTTTACCAAATAAATGCAGGCTTGATGAGCACTTCTTTCAAAAATGTTATGTTATGTTTATGTTATGTTTATGTTATGTTTATGTTATGTTATGTTATGTTATGTTATGTTATGTTATGTTATGTTATGTTATGTTATGTTATGTTATGTTATGTTACACCGTTCAGAAGTTTGGGGTCTGTAAGATGTAAAGTTAATACTATATTCTAAATATTCTTAAAATATTCTGTAAACAATGATTAAAAAAAAATTTCTTAAGCACCAGATCATCATATTAGAATGATTTCTGCAGAATCATGGTTCTAAAGAATGGAGCAATGGTGCTGAAAATTCAGCTTTGCCCATCTCAGGAATAAATTCGATTTTAAAATATTACAATGGAAAACAGACTTTATTTTAAATTATGATAAAAACAGATATATTATTAAAATATGATTACATGTTTGATTAAATAAATGCAGCCTAAATGAGCATAAGAGACTACTTTCAAAAAAATCTACTGACCCCAAATTTTTTAAAAAATGTAGTGTGTACATGTTTGTAAGAATTCTATTAATTTTTTGGGATCAACAGCCGTATTCCTTTGGACAAAATCCTTATTTTCCATCACAACTAAATTCATTTCCCTCAATCTACCCATCCCACATTCCATACAAAAGTAAGACCTGAGCCATGAACTCTCTCTCTCTCTCTTATATAGTACTTCCATTAAGAAAATGACCTGCTTTCACTAAATGCAAGAGTTTTGTATTAAACAATAGCTCCTGATATTACATCATTCTTGATGTCTGAGGCTCGTCAGCATAACACAGAAATCCTGCAGGCTATAGAAAAGGTGGCGCACAGGATGGACCAACTCACCTGCAAGGTATATTTGTGCAATACAGATATTTTTGTATTGATCCTTATGGTTATTAAAGTCACAAACTGTTTTTTTTTATTGTTTTTTTTTTAGGTGGATGAGTTGCAAAAAGATGGTCACTTCTCTTTTGGACTCTCCTTTGTCTCCTTAGAAACAAATACGATCCTACACAACATTCAGAGAATCATTCAGGTTTGGATTGAAGGATACTTTCTATCATTTTAATTCGATGTAAATGGATTTAAATGACATCTGTGTTTTATTGTGTAAGGAGAGCATGTGTCTGAAGAAGGAGGTTCTGGAGAAAAGTTCTCAGGTGGAGAAACAGAACCCCAAAAGAGGGGATCTGAGTGGACAGAATGAGAGGTGTCCTACCCCCCTCTTCACACTCCAATTTCCTGCTTTCCAATCAGATTAAAGGCAAAAAATCCCCCCCTAAACCAGTAATCCCAAACATGGACGCACAACTGATTTTCTCTGTGTGTGCAGGTCTATGGAGCAGCAACACACCCAGACTCGCCGCCTTCAGGCTGAACAGGAAAAGGTGCAGCGCAGATTTGCTAAATGATGCTATGTTAGTTTATTGGCTCACTGTATTCTAATGTTATTTATGTTAACTTATTTAATTTATGTTTAATTGGTTGCTGTGTTTAATTTTGGTCTTCTTGCAGGTGTGTGCTGGTGAACTTTTGTTGTGAGGCAAAGGCCTTGAATTCTTTTCTTTCTCGTCAGGTTCATTTATCTGGGGTATTGAGTTCCTCCACCACACAAGCATATCATCTGCAGCAGGACATGGTGAATCTCCAGCAGAGGGTGACAGAAATCCAGGCTGATCTCAGTGCAGCCCTGGAGGACAAGCACAAGCACTGTGCTCAGATCAGCCTTCTGGAGGAACAAGTGAAAGGTGATCCCGAAGTTTCATTCAAGTTTTTACTCGGTTTCAAATTTGGGGTACTTTTATTCATAAAAGTGGCAATTGTATTGTAGGACAAAACTCCTAAACTAGCACATATTTTCTACATAGAGAAGTTTTCTCCTCTGTGGCTCTTAACCTGTTTTGGATCCAAGGCCCTCTGTTGTCTGCAACAATATTCAAAGGCCCCATGACATTTCCAGTTCTTTGTAATTTACTGGATAAGGATTTAAAAAAATTTCTACCTGATAAAATAGAAAAATGTAGATTCATTATAAAAATGCTTTAGTTTTAAGATTTTATTAATTTACATCACTTTTCCAGATATAGAAATCACACTTTTTTAATTTGTCCAAGTTTTTCAACACTTAAGGAGTGAATTAAAATAAGAAATGTATAAATTCTTAGTTGTTTAATTTATTTGAATTTATTTGTGTGTTTTTAGAGCTTGCAAAGCAAGAAGAACAGTCTAAGCAGCGGTGGAGGGCAGAGAAGCAGAAGTGCAAAGAGATGGAAACAATTATACAAAACATGGATGAGGAGATGCAAGATCTGAGGGCTGAAAAGGAGAATCTGCATCAGGTGTGAATAATTTGTTGTAGTTTGAGCTTAGCTGGAAAACTATGTGTGATGCTGCACTGACAGAACAGAAGATGATGCTGGAAGGAACATTTACTGTCCTGCAAGAACAGGCTTGTGTAAAAACGTCACACTGATGAGCAAAGATGACCAAATGTCACTGTCCACACTGAAAAGACAGGGCATAAAAATATATCGTAAATAATGTGGTGTATTCTTGTTATGTTTAGTTCTTAAAGGGATACTCCTCCCAAACATGAACATTTTCTTAATATTTACTCACCATCATCTCACCATCCCAGATGTATTTGACTTTCTGTACACTTGCATTATATGGACTAAAAATCTTTGTTTGTGTTCAAGAAAGAGTCAAATGCATCTGGGACAGCATGAAGACGAGTAAATAAAAAATAAAAAATGTTGGGTAAAGCATCCCTTTAATCTCTCATTTACCTTCATTTATTTATATATTAGTATGTGGATTTAAAGAAGACATCACAAAATAAGAAAAAGCAGTTTGAGACCCAGTTGGTGGTTCATGTGAGGGGTAAAGAGCTGTTGTTTTGTTATAGCAAAGTCTAAACCTAAAACTGAGCTGGTGTATCATGTGCAGGTGAAGCGAGTGATGAATGGAGTGTTTCAGTCCCTCAGGACAGAGTTTGATCCGCAGGAGTCTTACAGTGGACACACTGTGTGCGAGATTCTCCAAAACACCATCAAGGTACTGCCCAACCTTTTAGGAGAGGCCTATGGACTACAAAAGACACCAATCAGATAATGGTTTCCATCTTGTTAACGTCTATCTTTCCTTTCCAGAGTATCACCATGAAACTTTGGGAGATTGAATCGGGCGTAGATAAAGTGGAATAAAAGTATCTACTAAGATCTACTGAAGAAATGTTTTCAGATGGAAAACCGTGAAATGAAGGAAAAAAGGCCAACATTAAAAAATAATGGTATTTTTGTAGATCAGGAAACCTGCAGATACTGTACATGTGGATGAAGCACCTTTGAACCACAAGCATTGCTGACCCTGAAAGGAGAATTTATACTGACCAATCACAGTTGAAGAGGCTAAATAATGTCCAATAAATTATTCTTCAGTCATTAAACTGGAAGAATCCTAATTAGTTCTGGTCCATAACAACAGTGTCCGTCAACAGCACAACATATGACTGATAAGGTTATAAGCATGGGCCTAAAAGTAACTTTTTGCCACACCGGCCAGTGGCCGGGGAGTTAAGAAAATGTACCGGCCATGAAACTGTTTGTGCACAAACAGGCAGTTGTGACACCAAAATTGTAGATACTAGTGAAAATGCACAGTTCTATATTCCAATATTCGATACCACAGCTAAAGCTACTTGCCTAACTAATATAAATTTAAAACATTATTAAAGATAAGTAACAGCAGTTTTCAGTTAGAGACATTGAATTAAAGGTGCACTGTGTAATATTTAGGAGGATCTGTTGACAGAAATGTAATATAATATATATATATAACTATGTTTATAAAGACATTACATAATGAACCGTCATGTTTTTATTACCTTAGAATGAGCTGTTTCTATCTACATACACCGCGGGTCCCCTTACATGTTAAGTCGTCATTTTGCGCTGTCATGTTTCTACTGTAGCCTTAAACGGACAAACGCGTTTCGTCACTGTTGTTCTATGTGCAAAGAAACTAGCTAAAGTCAACAAATAAAACACTGACACAATGATGAACAAGTAATAATAATATTTGCATTAACATTTTGTTTGACTGAATAATTAAGTAAACATAATTTCTTACTTTGTAAAAAAAAAAACTAAAAAAAACTCATTGCTTAACTGGCTACTCTCTGCTGTCTCAATGACGACATTTTCCTGTCGGCCACTGTAACTTCTGTTGGTAGCAATTCGCAACCTCACCACTAGATCACTAAATCACTAAATCACACTGCATCTTTAAGTAATCAAATATAAAATAACACTGGATAGTCTTTACTGTATTAATTAAACTAGATTAATCCTTATTAAAGTTACAAACGTTATTCAGCCATTTTAGAGCAGTGAGTGATTTTCTTCTCTTTATCTTTTGTTGTTTGATAAACATTAAAAACACTGACAGCAGCAGAAATATTTGGCTTCTGTCACTTTAAGACTGATGCATACTCATGCATTGTCTACTGTTTATGTTCACTGAAGCCATAACCGACAATGTTTACTAGGATACTCTCCGAGACAGGACTTGTTATGTTCAATTTGTTTTAGTTATCATGGAATGTTCTCATTCACATCATATGTTCCTTTGTTTAATTTTCCCTCCACTCCTTTGTTTCTTATCTTGTTTGAGTCACTACTTAAGTTCTTCTTCCCTCACAGTCCCTTTCGGTTTATGTTACATTTAGTGTGTGTTGCCCTGCCTGTCTAGTATTATTTGTACTGTTATTAAACTTTTTATTGGGACTTTCTTCTTCATCTTCATCTGCTTTCCTACAACCACCCATGACACAAACTATGATGATTTGAGACTGAATAACAACACAACTTCAGATTTCCTGTCTGAGAGTATCTGAAAAACATCTCAATGTAGGCTATAGACACGAAAGTTGAGAATCCAAATGCAGTTTTTAAATGGGAAAATCCAAGATCATAAACCGTATAGCGGTTAAAAAAGATAGCAGACAGTAGTCAAAAGTGCAGGGTAATCAGTCCAAACAATGACAAACAAATCCAGAGGGTGAGACAGGAACATGGAAAACAGTGGAAACGCTCAGAAATGCAGTGTTACACGTGCAAGACTTTGCAGGGAATGAATGTGAAAACCAGGCTATTATAGGGTGAGTTAAACAAGGTAATGAGACACAGGTGGATGCAATCAGGGATGATGAGTCCAGGCAGAGAGATATGGGAAATGTAGTTTCATTAGGGAATGACGATAGTGCCCTCAGGGGATAATGTTGGGTACTCACTGGTAATCGTGACAGTATGTTTAATTTCAGTGTAATGTATAAAAAATGTTTGTGTGTGTCTGTGTTGAAAACATTTACTAGTTTATAAGAGATAGTTCACCCAAAAATTAAAGCATTGCAGTTTTTTTTCTTCCAATTTACTCCTTATGAGACACCCCAACTCCACTGAGTTTTCCTTAAAGGAGCCGTATGTAAGATTGTGGCCAAAACTGGTACTGCAATCAATTTCAAATGACTGACTCAAGGTTGCCAGATATGCTGCAGGATCCGATTACGACACGTTATTAGCTGCAGCTGTGGGAACTAGAGCAGAGCTGGCAACCCGAATGCTGCAACACTACTGACTTCATGATTGGTAGATCGGTGGAGGGTGGAGCATCAGACCAAAACACAACATGACAACATCAACATCAGTTGAGGGCTGCAACTTCACTTTTTAAATGACAATATCCTGGCCGGACTACTGTTGTCAGTGATATAAGTATTTGAAATGAACATGATTTCTTAATGTCTAGTGACATATCAGGGAAAATACATTTCTTACATACAGCTCCTTTAAAATTTGCAAAACACACTGTTAGGTTATTTCTCAGTGCCCCTTCAATCAGGAACTAATGGCCGCTGGCAGAAACAGAAAATGTGTCATGTACAAGCTTCTTCAGAGGTTTATTGTTCAGCTAGGTTTATATCAACGCCAATGGATACCTTACGGTTGTTGTTGTTTTATTGCTTTGGTTTAATTTTCACAAGCAAGTGGAATCGTCAAAACTAATGCTACAACTAGGCTAATATAACAACATCATCAAAAGTGCACTCTTTTTAAAACATTTCAGCATATTTTCAATCACAATGTCACAACCTATTTCACAAATAAGTGTTGTTGAATCTATATAAGCGTTTCATTCACAGTACCTACCTTTCATGAAGCTCTTACTATCAAACTTAATATGCATCTCTTGTTCAGTTTAATGCTTTCCTCTATTCTATTATTTAATTTAGCTGATCTTAATGGTTAATCACTGTAAATCATTTGGTACATATAGATTTCTATAGATATATTCTATAGATTCTATATAATTGTTTGCAGTTTCCAATACGGATAACCAAATATAATGAATACTTTTTACATTATAATTTATCTCAGCTGATAACCAGTGTGTGTGTGTGTGCTTGTTTATATGATTTATTAGGATAAAAACATGTATAATGACATATTTACGTATTACAACGTAAACATGAAAAACTTCTCATACACACTCTGGGGATATCAGACATTTATTTTACATCTTGTGAAATGAGCACTATACCACCCCTTTAAAACATTCTTTTAGTTGTCAAGTTCTCAATTTTGTCATTTAGCTCAACCTCTGACTGCTTCATAACTAGAAATGATATCGTCTGACCCAGTTGCCATGCTACTCCCAGTATGTACAAACAGATCACACTCACACTGCTTTGTTGCAGTTCAGCAAGGGGAAAACACTTGTAGTAGGGAGGTTTTTCAATGTCATCCTCACATCAGTGGCCCGGAGTCAGTAAACCTGAGTGGCCTGGAGTCATTCCACCCTCCTGACTGTGCAAGAAACAATCCCGACTCTGACTGTTTGATGGAGATAACAGTTTCTCTGTTATTCCTTCCTGCCAACTACTTCAAAATGTTAGATTGGATGGATCTCCACATCAGAACTATCAGATACATTAGATCTGACCCCGGAGGCCAAATCCCTACCAGAAGATATCAGTCTTCTATCAGCCTGAGAAAGCCAGGGAAGAGCAAAAGCAGGAGACAAAGTGATGATAATAAAAAGAACAGAGTTTATGGAGTAATCAGTTTCTACGCTCTGAATGTCTCCATACTCAGACTTCGTATTGACCTGTATGTACTACTTTGTTTTTTATTAAAATATTTATATCTCTTGAAACTTTGCATTATTCTTTTTTGATCATTGTTACCCACTGGTCTTGCAACAAGAAACTGACTGCTGTGTGTAGTATAAATATACAGTAAGTGTGTGTATATTCTGTATATGTAAATGTGTGTGTGTGTGTGTGTATATATATATATAAATATATATGTGTGTGTGTATGGATTATAAAAGTCATATGCAGTTGCAGTATGCAAAAATAGACCTCGTAATTATCAAAGGACACTAGAACACATTGTCTAGCAGGTTTATTTTGCAGATGTGTGACAGGTGTGACAACTCACACTCTTAAAAATGAACAGGCACTATTTCAATGGATGTGATTGGTTGGGTACAATTATAAAAGCTAAAATACATATAATAATACATTATGAATATGCAACAAAAAAAAGGAACACATTTAATGGCAGCATATATGTGGTAAATGGATGTAACATTGAGGTCATCACAGGTAAGGTGGCATTTGTATAGTAGAAATGACCATTAAATTAATTAGTTCTTATAAAATAAACACAGGATGACAGTGCGTACATAGGTTAATAATAACCTGCCATCAGAGGGTAATTTATACAGTAACTCCTACTATTACTATGGTCTAGAGAAGAGTTGTTTTTGGTACATTGTCATGTACTGATTGCACATTCTGCTAAATATTCTAAAGCTTTCATATATTTTTTTTAATGACAGATTCAATTTGAGCTGCACAGCTAATAAAAGACATATTTGTCCAGTCCATACGCATAACTGAAGCACACAGATTAAAAGTTTCTGATGTGAATTATCATGCTGATAAAACACTTCAAGATCATTTCTTGAAATATAAATGAATACGAAATAAAAACGAACATTGTTTCACCTACAGGCATTTTACATATTTTTTTTCATTCTGCACATTTGACGAGAGAAGCCGTCTTGCATATAAGAGCACTTGGATGAAGACAGAAGTACACAGAAGTGATTTAGGAAACACTATTGCGAGCGTGCAATACTTGAAGTCGCTGAAAATGGTTAGTTGACAGTGACTTTTGTGAGGTTGAATGTTTTGGGTGTTATATAAAGTACAGTGCCTTTAGAAAGATTTCCCCTTCAACCTATTATTTCCTATTCTGCTGTGTTGCCAAGTCAGTTACAGCATTTGAATGTAGACGGCTCAATTATGTAAAAAAAAAAACATTTAGATTCAAATTTATACTAAAAATGTCAATCGTAAAAATGACTTTAACACCCTGGATTGGTTCTCTCTGGTGGCACTGCAGAGTAAAGGTCCGTTCACATCAAAACCGAGATGTATAAAGATAACTATAACCCATAACTTAAAATGTTCTGTTTATTATAAGCATGGCACACACTGCGCTTATGTCAGCTGCCACATTAAATGTTTGAGCGCTTTAATTTGGGGTAGATTCTGATTGGCTGTCAATTTTTTCTTATCCTTCATCAGCTGAAATTTTTTTCTTTCTGAAAGTGATTCCAGTGATATAATTCCTCTGTCATTATAGTTACAGCTGTGGTGTGGACTTTCCTATTCTCATAGAAATAGAATGATTAAAATGTTATAGTTATTGTGTTTGGTGTGAACAGCCCTTAATGATGATGCAGTTTGGTCCTATTGCTCGACGACGACACTAGAACAACATTTGTGGGCATGGCGGGACTGTGGCGTGTGGATGAAGATTTAGCTTTACTATGGAGAACATGCAGATATTTAAAGTTTAGTGGGAGGGGGAAAGAGTTGACATTAAATACAGAAAAGGCACAAGTGCTTACAGCAGGTACATCAAGAGCAATACTAAGACTCAACAAGTCAATATATTATAGTATATCTATTCCTATATCTTTTTTAGTTGGATGAACCGTTACCAAATTCTTTCTTGCTGTTAATTTATTTGAATGTGACCAGTTCATGATGAACAAATGGACACATGTCTTGCTGTATATGTTCCTCTTTGATTGGCTAGTTGTCGTAGTAGTGGAAGAGAAAATCCAGTAACTTCTAAAGTGCTTGAAGGTTCACAGACGATTTCATGCAGCAAATGGGAGGAAGGACCAATACGACACGTGAGGTACGATCCTGACCATGGAAAGACTCGGTGGACGTTCGTCGGCTTCAGCCATGGTAAAGACGGACACGCTGAGCTATAGAACCACGGCACAGAGGGCAGGACTGCAGGGCATCGCTGCAGCTCTGGCAACAGCATACGTGTCCACACGGCAGGAAGATCACATGTGACTACACAGAGCAGAACAGGGGAGGAAAATGAGTTTAAAGCTGCTGAAAAGCTCAACTGTAACAGCTGTATTCACTACAAACCATACTAAGAAGTTAATATTTCTTATAATAAACTAATAGTTAATTATTAGGTTAATGTTTTATTTTGTAAAATTATTTAGACTACCTCTCAATCGTTTCGGTCAGTAATTATTTTTAAATAAATAAATAGTTTAATAGACAATAAATAAACAATAAAGACTACATGGCTTTATTAAAAAAAAAATCCATTTTAAATAAATACTTTTTATTTAAATCGAAAACAGTATTTTAAATGGTAATAATATTTCATATTACTGTTTTTACTGTATTTATATAAAATACAGACTTTGTGATTATGAGATTTCTTGCAAAAACAAACAAAAATAGTAAACATTTATTATTTAATGTTTTCACGTCTAAATATTGATTTGAATACTTTAGCCACAGTTTTAATTCAAATTGTTACTATTTCCATGAATAATTCAGCGTTTAAATGAAGGGAAGGCTTTACCTCATGTTCCATGCACACCACACACTCGGAACTGCTGAAAGGACCTGGGGCAGTGGGGGTGAGAGGGGTGTTGGGGGTCAGTGGAGGAGTGAACTGCTGTTGAGGTGGGGCACTTGGAGAGGATGAACCAGCTTCCTGTATCTCTTTCGCTGTTTTAGGCAATGCTGAAGGGACAAAAATGTTATGATACTGCAATCGCTGAAAAACAAAAACCCTGAGCAGAAGTCACAAATTTGACTAAATTAAAAATAGTACTGTATGTCCTCGAGGGAATATGCTTGCCCTTACGGTCAGACAGAGTGCGTTCTCTGGCCCAGTGGAGAAGAGCTTTCTGCACGCCAACCTCACTGATCCCCAACTGTAAAACAAAACAAAAACGGAAAAGTTATTGAAAGAATATTTTAATTGACATCTCTGATGACAAATTCCTAGACACACACACTTTCAAAAATGTGTTGGAACACAAAGGGAAAGATAGCAGACCTTCCTAAGGTCCTTGGCGGTCATGTGTCGCAAGGCCTCAGCTGTGATTCGGTGGTGAGCTATGATTGGCAGGTAGTGTTGAGCAGAGAGTTTACACAGCATATTCCCCAGATCCCTATCCACGGCCGCTTCCTGAGGAGAAAGGAAAGGACAGCAAAGTGTCATTGATTTTGTGATTTGAACACAGGATCTCAAGGCCTGTAGAAGAGCTGCTCTGACCTGCATGCGCAAAGACAGCGGTTTAGCATCCAGGAGCCTCTGATATTGAATCATCCAGTAGTTCTGCTGATTGGATTCGCTCTTCTGCTCCAGCTCAATCTAAAGAGCAAAGAAAAAACATCCTTAGTGTCATTTCTGATACATTTTTGTAAAAGTCCTAAGCAAATATAAACACTATGAATCATTATGCCATTCTTTGAAATAAAATTTTCCATGGGGTTTTCAAATTCTGTATTTTTTTCCTACACAGAATAACAAATATACACACAGAATAACAAATTATTTTTTAAAAACATTTTCATCAAATGAAAATTCTAGAATACTATTTCCCAAATTAACAAAGCTCCAACAAATGATAGATAGATAGATGATAGATGGACAGATGGATAGATGGAGACAGATGGATGGATGGTCCAGAATCACTCACCAAGACCAGCTTGAGCTCCTCCTCCCTCTGGTCCTTCTGTTTGAGTAACTGTTGCAGTAGGTCACTCAACGCGGTCCTCTGGTCAGCCAGCACCTCCTTCCACACACACAGTGAATACAGTAAATACACACACTCAAACAATACAAAAGAATCATACTCCCAGAATGCTGTGATAACTCATAGAGGTATTGTGAGCATGATACTTAAACAGAAATGGGATGAAATGGCTAAGTAATCAGAGAGAGAAAGAGAGACGCAAAAACAAACAAGAAAAGTGACGTGCAGCAACAAACAGAGTGATGGTAACTCCTCTCTACACTCCACGGCATGATGAAGCACTGGAAGGAAAGCAGCACATCATCTACTGCTGCTACGTACCTGTAGGTTCTCAGTGTCCAAATTCCTCCTCTTAACCTCCAGCTTTGTCAACTGCAATAACTCTGCCTCTATGAGTTTAATCTATGGATACAAGCATACAGTGGGGGTGTGAATGGCCCCATGGAGACATGATAAAACAGCCATCTTTTGGGTTCTGCATCCAATGAGAGGTGGGATGTGAGAAGCATGGGCTGACTGAAACCAAAAAAGCTTTTAATGGCTAGAATGACTACACAAGACCATCTTACACATTATTACTTTACAGACCTTATGTAGCCCCGCCCCTTTTCAGCACTGCGCTCAATGTGTTCTGTTCTGTCTTCCGGTTTGTATTTTCACAGCATGAAGGTAAGATTTTACTGATAAACCGCTTGTTTAAAAACCTTCCTGGTCTGCTGACATTTGTTATGACATCTGCTTTAAACAACAATGCTCATGATAACTTTAATCAACTCTACAATAAGTAAATCACAAGCTAATTGCTCTTCGACATAGAAATATACAGAGCTACCGTAAAAATGCAGTATGCAGTAATGCAGTAACTAATGTTAACAAATGAGACTGTACTGTAAAGTTTAATATTATAAGAAAAGTTTCTTGAGAACTAAATCAGCATATTAGAATGACTTCTGAAGAAACATACACTGAACACTGAAGACTGGAGTAATAAATAGTGATAAATAAATAGTGATAAATGACATTGGTCACAGTCTTGCCACGTTTAGTTTTTTTGGCTTCAGTTTGATTTGTAGTCTTGGTTTTCCTTGTCACTGTCTTGTCACTGTCTTAGTTCCCACCTGTTCCCTGTTTCGTTAATGATCTCCCTATGGGTATTTAAGTTCTCAGTTTCCTCAGTTCAAGGTCTTGCGCTAAAGTTAAACGTAACGGTCATAGTCTTATTTCCCAGAGTGTTTATTAAAGTTTATGTGTATTATTATTCGCCAATCTATGTCACACATCTTTTCCTTTGGACTGTTTGATATTTTCAAATGTACTGTATTAGAAAACAGTTATTTTAAATTGTAGTAATATTTTACAATAGTACTGTTCTTATTTTAGTTTTGATTAAAGGAGAACTCCGGTCAATTTTAACATTGAGCTCATTTTTTTGTAAATTTGGAGTGCTGTCAATACAGAGAACAACGACAAAAATCGGCGTTGCCTACACAGTGTTATTTTCTTTTTAAAATTTGCACCCTGTTGACTTCAATGGGGCAAGTTTTAAACCTGCTTTTAGCCTCTTAACATCCTTGATGTGTCATCATTACAAGTGCACAGCCACGTGAGTGGTGTTATTAAGAGTGAACACGGTCAATCTGACTGCAGTAGATGTCAAAGATATTAATAAAAATTATGTTAATTCAGCCAGCTCACATACCTGTATTTTCTTCCTGTTTTCGGTCGAAGTCCAAAGTAGTCGATTATCGAGTTGGGAGAATGGGATCTCATCATAGACTGTAGATCTCATACAGCCTGGTCACGCGCGCGAACTCGATAATCGACTACTTTGGACTTCGACCGAAAACAGGAAGAAAATACAGGTATGTGAGCTGGCTGAATTAACATCATTTTTATTAATATCTTTCACATCTACTGCAGTCAGATTGACCGTGTTCACTCTTAATAACACCACTCACGTGGCTGTGCACTTGTAATGACACATCAAGGATGTTAAGAGGCTAAAATCAGGTTTAAAACTTGCCCCATTGAAGTCAACAGGGTGCAAATTTTAAAAAGAAAATAACACGGTGTAGGCAACACCGATTTTTGTCGTTGTTCTCTGTATTGACAGCACTCCAAATTTACAAAAAAATGAGCTCAATGTTAAAATTGACCGGAGTTCTCCTTTAACTAACTGCAACCTTGGTGAGGATAAGAGACTTCTTTAAAAAACATTAAATCACATAATCTGTAAGGGTCTTATTGGCTCTTGGATCTTAAGGGAAACCTCAATCATCATACCTGATTACGAATATAAGCATGCACACTGTCCTTCTGAAGCTGGAGGGCTTCAAAAGCGGCCTTCTGCATTTCCTCCTGCAGACAAAGAGCCAATAAGGGTTAGTTCATCATTTTAGAGCAATGCACCACCTGTAATATTTATAGTAGATCATTCATGTATTTTGCCTGTGAAATGAATGGGTGCAGACTAGTTTTTAATACAGAATACAGATCATGTACATTGTAAGTTAGTAAATTGAATAGTTACCTCTTGAAGGATCTGACTAATGGCTTTGCTTTTGTCTAGCTGCTGCAGGGACAACACTTGGTCAAACTTCTTATCCAAACTGTCCAAACTAAATGAAGAAGTTTTAGAGATTAAGACAGAAAGAAAAATAGGACTGTCTACTCACCAGACAATCAAGCATTGCAGTTTAATTGTATTTATCAACAAGAAGAATATTGACATAGTAAGTGAAGGATGTAATCTCAAAATCAGAGAATGTGTCTTTGAAATCTGTTCACATGTGGTCACAAGCGATACTTTTGAGATGAATGTTAATACAGAGGGTAAACCATCTTGCCTGACCACGTGTGATCAGATCAACAAGACGAATGTTGATACCAGGTGTAAACAGGGTCAAAAGGGTCTGGACAGAGTTCAAAACCATATGTATTGGAAAGAAGTGAAGCACCTCCTGCAGGTCTCAGACACCAGAAGCTGCGTCTTGGCTTCCCTGGCATCCTGCAGTAACCTTAAAGAGCAGCTCTCTGACAGCATCCTCTGCATGGCACCTGCGAACATGTATATTTACTTACATAGACAGTAGATGAGTTTAAAGAGAGAGGGACTGGGACTGGGACATGATGCAGGTATGATTCAAACTACAAGTACTAAACATGTCTAAAGCATGTCACAGCTCTGAGAAATAAAGATTTCTAATGACTTGCCAACTAAATATTTAATTATGGAACAATATGTTAATTTTAGAGGTAAATGAATTTTCTAAAACTCACCTGCCACTTCCTTCTTCCTAAGAGAGTTGGCTTCTTCCTGCGTGATAGCAGCAAGGTGTTCCATTCGTATGCTAAAAACAACAACAAAATATTCATAACAGTATCTTTATTCAAATAAAAACAACATCAGGGTAAGTTTAAGATATCACCATTTGCTGTGTGTTGGGATCAGTAAGATTATTTTTATAGAAATGATTACTCTTATTCAGGAAAGAATGCATTACATAGATTAAAAATGACAGCAAAGACATTTATCACGTTATAACCCCCAAAAAATCTATTTAAAATACTTCTACTACTTTATCTCTACTTTGTTTTCACACGCACACACACACACACACACACTGAAGAAACTGAAGAACTGCAGAAATGTCACTTAAGCAGCAAGTCAGCTAGAAGAGTTTCTGAAAAAAATCCTGTGACACTGAAGACTGGAGATATGATGCTGAAAATTCAGCTTTACCATCACAGGAATAAATTACATTTATTATACATTCATATATTAAATGTAATATATATATATTAAATATTTCACAATACTACTGTTTTTACCGTATTTTTTATCAAATGATTTGTAGCTTTGGTGAGCATAAGAGACTTCTTTCAAAAACTAAAAAAATATTACTAACCCCAAACTTTTAGTCTGTATACCGATTCTGATACAGAACTAACGCCTGCAGTTTGTGATACCGACTTAAAGTAATGCTTAAAGTAATGCCAGGTCTTTCTGACCCGTGGTGCATTTCCCATACAATGACGTAACTCACTGCTTAACTACCATAGTATGATCAAAGTCCCTTTAAGATATATATAAAATCTTTTGTATGATGCATATTTGAAGAAATCAATTAGCTAGTCACGGCTGTTTCCCGAAGCCGTAATTTCACACATTTGACATTCAATCACGTTGGTTAATGATGTCACGCCAGGTGGTGGAGTAAAAACTTATTTGAACTAATCCGTTTGATATCGAATAAATGCCAGATTTTTCGCTATAAATTACAGACATGCCATCTGAGGTCTAATTCTCATTTTTCTCAGTTATTTTGTTTTATTTCCAGATTCAATCATAGGCTCGTTATTGCGTACTAGCGCACGTACACACATGCACACTCTAAATAAATATTTAAATCACTTGACAAACTAAAAGATGACATTTGTTTATATTCGAAATAAAATATATAGATTGTACTGAATGTCAGATTGTTTATTTTGCTCAAGATAGAGATTTATTAAGATCACATGTCATACAAACAAGAAACTCTGCTTCTAACCACAGGTCAAGAGCTGTAGTTCCAACCACACAACTTTGCGATGCTGTTTGCGAATGTTCATTAGAACTATGGTTAACTATGGCTGATAACAACGGAACTTGCAACCATAGTTGACTAAATATGTTATCAGGAAACGCACCTCTGATCTCCAAAAATAGCTGAATGTACCCATACATGCTGAACTAATATCGGTTTGGTCAAAAGCACTCTGTGTGCTGCAACGGCACCAATTTTGGCATTGCTCAAACAGCTCAATACTTGCAGTAACTCTGGATTTCCAAAGTGGTGCCATTAGATAGAGGGAAATTCACTTAGCAAGAGCTGCATTGATGGCAGGAGCGCATACTCCATTAGAGAGTTCGACCCATGTGTAATATCTACTCACCGGTCCATCTCAAGAGCTTGCAGAAATTCAGCACTCTTTGCCTGTCTGTAATCAAATGAGTACAAACACACAATAAATAACCACCCTTAAACTACACAATACTCATGGACTTGGCATGATTAAACTGACAGCAATAGCTGACAGAAAAGCAAGACATTTCAAAAATGGTTCACATTGTGCCCTCACCGTTTGTTATCAAACAGGAGGTCAGAGATGCGGCCCATGATAACGCTCTCCGCCTGACGTACTTTATCCAGCATTTTCAGCCTTACTGCTTCCTGGGCCTTCTGCTGCTGAGACACACCTAACTCTAACCGTTCCTGCTCCTGAGAGACAGAAAAGCACAAAGAGGTGTAGTGACTGAAAGAAATGAACACTTTTATTCAGTGACCATTTTATTTCATTCAATGATGCATTAAATTGATCAAGTGCATCAGTAAAGACATTTATAATGTTACAAAAAAATTCTATTTCAAATGCTGTTTTTTTTATTACTTTTTTCTTATTCATCAAAGAATCAAAGTCGTTCCCAAAAAATTAAGTAGTACAACGGTTTTCAACATTGATAATAATAAGAAATGTTACTTGAGCACTAAATCGGCATATTAGAATGATTTCTGAAGGATCACGTGACTCAATGAGAATAGAAAATGGTTCTTTGAAATTGAAATAATATTTTACAATATTAGCGTTTTATTGATTTTTAATCCAATAAATGCCGCCTTGGTTAGTATGGAAGTGTAGCTCACTCAAATGTGTTGCATTAATAAACCAGATAGTTTTGACTCTAACATCAAAATGGTTACCAATTTGACAGACAGCAGGACGTCCTCTTTTCGGGAGTTGTTGAGGAAGAGGAGCTGAGTGTGTTCTCTCTGTTTCTCTTCAAGATCTTTCTCAAAGGTCAACTTTTCCAGCTGCTTCTGCTCCTAGTGGAGAAACAAAAAGTGAAATGTAAATACTACTTCACTGGACGATCCAACAATAACAAAAAGAAACTAAATCAAACATACCTTTCTTTTCTCATAGTCCATGAATTTGCTCTGCAGTGTCAGAGTGAATGTAAGAGAACAGCGAGTCATTATTACATTAACAGAAAAAATGCCACATCAACACTTTTTACCATACCCTGTATGAAATGAGCGATAAATAGTGAAGACTGACCTGCCAGGCGATCTCCTCACCGTTAACACAATCCACCTCCTGCCTCCCTCCATCATGCTCCAGCACAGGCAGAAGATACTGGGATGGAGGGCAATAATCCAAATCCATCTCTAAACCACATCAAAATGAATTATGAAAGACCTTGTTCTGTCACAAAGGACTGCACGTTAATATTCAATTAGGTCTTGTGCATAATCTGTACTGTATACAATCTGTATGTATTGGTCTGCATCTATCCAGGCTATAATAAAAGATCTGTACCTGAGCAGAGGTAGCGCTGCACTTCCTCTGTGCCACCCGTGCACACTGACGCAGGTGGATAGCTCATAACCTGTGCGTCCAAGATCAAGCTCTGCACACCACATATAAAGATACAGACATAATTATGTCTTTGCAGTGGTCACATTGCCTATAACAGGGTTCCTCAAATTCGGTCCTGGGGGGCCGCTGTCCTGCAGAGTATAGCTTCCTCCAACCCTGATCAAACACACCTGAGCAAGCTAATCAATGTCTTCAGGATCACTAGAAACTCACAGCTAGGTGTGTTTGATCAGGGTTGAAGCTAAACTGTGCAGGACAGTGGCCATCCAGGACCGAGTTTGAGGAACCCTGGCCTATAAACTTGATATGATACTACACAAATATGCTCCAAAATCTTTATCTTAAGTGGGCTAACCATTTAAGATACTTACTTCCAGAGTCCGAACACTGGCCAGTTCTTTGGGTAATTCTCTGATGCTGTTCTCACTTATGTCCAGTGAACGCAGGCTGCTCATGCGACCCACAGACACAGGAATCACAGTAAGGCAGTTCCCTGTCAGCAACGAAACATTTTCTTCATTTAAGTGGTTTAGGATTTTATTACCATTTAGTTTGAATTAAAATGTGCCTAAAAAGCCCAAACTACAATCTTTAACAGAAACCTCAAATGACTGTCAAATTCTTACTAGCTTTTTGAAACAGGGTAGCGGCTGTCTGGAAGCTACCACAGTGCTCTAAAGACATTTAAAATTTACAGTAATGAATACTTTTTTTTTTTCAACATACGCAAAAAAGCACTAAACAAACCTTTCACATTAAGTGTCTGTAGATGTTGTAGATCCCCTACAGAGTCTGGCAGCTGTTTTATGTGGTTCTTCTCTACATTCAGAACCTTAAAGAAGCAATAAATATAAAGGACACTAATGATCAATTAAAAAAATTGTTTAAAAGAAAATTCATGCCCTAGATTCTAGAAGATATACACTACCTTTCAAAAGTTTGGGGTTGGTACAATTGTTTTAATGTTTATTAAGTCTCTTATGCTCACCAAGGATGCATTTAAATGTTCAAAAATACAGTAAAAACAGCAATATTGTAAAAATTATTATTACAATTTAAAAGACCTGTTTTCTATTTTAACACATTTTAAGGATTTAGTCCTGTGATAGCAAAGCTGAATTTTCAGCATCTATTTCTCCTGTCTTCAATGTCACATGATCCTTCATAAATTAATCTAATATGCCGAAATGCTGCTCAAAAAAAACCATTTCTGATTATTATCAATGTTGAGAAAAGTCGTGCTGCTTTTTTTTAGAAACCGTGATACATCCCCCCCACCCCCACCAAGCTTTTACTGAAAGGATTTGTGTCCTTGCTGAAAGAAATGTCTTTGAAAAAAAAAATGCAGTAACCCCAATCTCTTGAAAAATGAGTGTAGTCCATGACAGCAATATATATCTGTCATTATATAATGCATTTTATATGTGTATTGACCAATCAGCATTCATAACTATATTCTGTTTTCAAGTCTCATAAAAGAAACAATTCACATCATCAGCTTTGTTCATATACTGTACAATAAATATACTGTACCTGCAAGGACACAAGCTGCCCGATGTCATCAGGAAGTGATGTGAGCTTATTTTCATGCAGATCCAGCACCTTAAGAATGGACACACAGAGATGTTGGCACTGGAGAGAAGTTCAAGACGGTTATGTGCTCAAACAATGTCTCTCACCTTTAAGGTTGCTAAGGCACCAGTACAGCAACCTTTAGGAACAAGTGACCTCAGGTCATTTCCATGAAGAATTAACACCTGCAATGAAAGTGGAAACTGCTGTCAAAAGTCTGATCGCTCTGACCAACAACAGTTCAGAGAAAACAACCCTGCAGTAAACTGACTCACTTTCTTCTGGAGCACTTTACACATTGAGAAGGCACTGGAGGGAACCTGCAGACATGCATTTAAAATATGTAAAAACTGTTGTGACATGGATGGAAGCAATCAGGTATCTTGCAATAATTCATCCTCTTTCTGTTTTTTGGATGAACATTTATCCAAAATGTGAATAATGAAAATTAATCAAGTCATTCATTAATCATTAGGGTTTGTGTAATTCACCTCTGTAAGTTCACAGGCAGAAATGTCCAGAATATCATCAGCACCTGCTTCTTTGGCCTGCACAAAACATAGGCATGTGTGTTAGGGTCTGAAACAGTGCACTATGACAGTAGTAGACATATAATCTTTAACATAAGCAAATGTGGGGTCGTTGCAATGTAAATACAACTAGAAACTTACCAAGCAAAGCTGGTACTCAAGGCGTTTCTTGGAATCCACACTGGGTTTCTTCTTTTTGGAGAACAGAAACATCCTGGGGCCAGTGAGATTTTGTTTGTCTAGTTAAAACCCCACAACATCCACAAAAGCCACTGGATGTTAGCGTGACACTTGACTGACTGTGGTGTTGACAATCAAAAAAGAATGGGACAGCATAAACAAATTCAAGTAACGTTAACGTTAGGACAAGAACGCAGAAATAAAAACGTAAAATTAAAAATTATAATCACTCGAGATTAATAAGACAATACAATACTTCGTTTTCATTATAAATTGATGGATCATGGATAATTGAAACCAATAACAGAAATGAACGATATAAATAAAATGACATACCTTACGCGAAACGAAGAATATAAGCGAATAACCGTCAGTGCGATAGCTAATTTATTTTGTCAAAACATGGGCTCCTTCAAATGTTTCAATATCGATTTATTGTCCCTTGTTACCTTGTATACTCCCTCTCTGTCTGTACACAACACCAGGAACAACTTCTCGGATGTTGTGAATGACGTAATGCGTCACCGCAGTGTGAAAGGTTGCTCAGCTCTCGCGATACTTCGTGGCCTTTATATTCGTGGCGCAACACTTCATCTCTCTCTTTTCCTTTTTCACTTTGGTGGTGAAGGTGCAACAATTTTCGGTCGTCCCGAATTCGGGTTCATCCGACACCCTCACTAATTCAAATTGAACTGAGCTCAACTTCATCTGGTACACAATGCCTCCTAAATTCGACCCCACCGAGATTAAAGTCGGTATGTCTGGAATACGGTAACCCTTTGACGGATTTCTGATTGTGTATGTGTGTGTGAGCGGCCATGCCTGTGCGTAACGTTAGGCCTCTCGCGTGCTGGTGCTAATAAATGAGTTGGGTGCAGATGCAAGGCTTTTCCTATCCTTAAAGTTAAGTTGAAGCTTTTTAAAAAACATGTGGATGTAAGTTACAACATGTAACTCAAAACGAGAGGTGTGAACTTTAAATGCAATCCATAGCGTCTTTAGGAATACTCGCTGTAAGTCAACTTAACCTAACGTGACTCCGACACGCGGAGTTTTGAACGATTCGATGTGACATTTTGAAACGTGTAAGTTAACGTTAAAACATTTGCGTGCTGTGGTTTTACAGCTCTCGGGGATTTTAAGATTCACGGTTAAGTGTTCACGTGCTGCTGAACATCACGAAGCTGTAACATTCTTCTCTGTGCATAGCAGGTTTAACGTTAGTTCAATTTGAGTTGAACTCTTTTCTTTTAAACCGAATAATGGTTTATAGTGTTTCTTGTCCTGCTCTTTATCATAAAGCAGCCTCCCGCCACTGTGCTAGTCTATTTAAGTGTCTTTGTACAATCCAGTGGAGGCTCATAGTGACCCAGCTCTAGGAAGCAGGGTGGCCCCAATCTAATGGCCAACTCTGTGCCGAAAGACCTGGAACAAACTGCTAGTCAGATTTTAAAATGTGTGCTAAAATTTGACTAGCTAAGTGAGGTCAATTATAGCATTTGTAAATGTGTTTTACCTATCAAGATTATGTAGATATTTGAACTAATTATGGATGTATAAAACATTTGAAAGTTTACAACTATTTAGCTTATGGTTCTGGTAAAGCAGAATGACAATGCATACCTCAGGGTTATGAGGGTCTTGACCTTTTTTGTCATCTGTGATGAACAGTCGTCTTTCCTATGTAAACATACGATGGCGTTAATATAAGCAATGATGAATCTTATTTTCTATAGTCATTTATATCTGAAGGATATCTTATTAGATTGTGTTGGGTTTAACCCCATGATAAACCTTTTATTCCAATAATCCTTCTGATGGCATTTAATCAAGTTAAACCAAATGTAGTTCTAGTATGTTAAGGGAGAGAAATGTAGTTCTTTTCTAGAAGCTTGCATGGTTTAAAAAAAATACACCACCACAATCAATGATGCACAATTCTAATCAAGTTACTTTTTTACAGCTTATAGAAATACAGGGCACGCAGTTTTCTGAGAACTGTTGAATGTCGTGAAAGTGTATTAATTCCAATTGTCTATATTCGTCTATAAAAGTGCACTAAGGCTTTTTTTTTTTCTCCAGTGTACATGAGATGCACAGGTGGAGAGGTTGGTGCCACTTCCTCGCTGGCCCCCAAAATCGGACCTTTGGGTCTTGTAAGTATTGCTAGAAGTTTGGTCTGTAGTGTTGATTGTCATGCTCTTTATATCATAAAGCAGCCTCCCGCCACTGTGCTAGTCTATTTAAGTGTCTTTGTACAATCCAGTGGAGGCTCATAGTGACCCAGCTCTAGGAAGCAGGGTGGCCCCAATCTAATGGGCAACTCTGTGCCGAAAGACCTGGAACAAACTGCTTGCGTCACAGAACATTGATACTGTTCCATGCTGTATGCTCATCTTTCGTTCTTGCTTTCCCTCAGTCCCCTAAAAAGGTGGGTGATGACATTGCAAAGGCCACCGGTGACTGGAAGGGCCTGCGAATCACTGTGAAGCTGACCATCCAGAACAGGCAAGCAGCGGTAAGCCCTTGGAAGTCTTTCAGCCAGTATTCTGGCTCTTGAGGTATCTAGCCTTTAGACACTTACAGGTTTTGTTGTTGCTCCAGATTGAGGTGGTGCCATCAGCCTCTGCCCTCATCATCAAGGCCCTGAAGGAACCTCCCCGTGACAGGAAGAAGGTCAAGAACAGTAAGTAGCTTTTACACCACCTCAATACACTGTTGTAGGAATCGTGTCTTTGTGTGTTCTGACCTTTCGTGGTTATTGCGAGCCTCCCGCCACTGTGCTGGTCTGTAAAAGTGACTGTGTACTGTCCAGTGGAGGCTCATAGTGACCCAGCTCTAGGAAGCAGGGCTGCTCAACTCAATGGGTAACTCTGTGCCGAAAGACCTGGAACAAGTTGTTGCATTTCTTGATCAAGTCACACTAAAAATATTTGTTAGTTTTGCATTTCCAAAAAGAACTGCACTTATGAACAAAAAAAAGTTTTGCAGCACAACTATTTTAAGTCTGGAGAAATTATACTAAAAATTCAGCTTTAAAATGTAACTTAATTCTTAAAGTAAATTAAAATTGGACAGTGGTGCATTAAACGTTAACCTCTGGTTTACCAGACAAGGCTGAAGTCTAGTCCCAGACTAAAATGCATGTTTTAAAGGTGCATTGTGTAATATTTAGGAGGATCTGTTGACAGAAATGCAATATCATAAACATAACTGTTTTCAGTGGTGTATTAGCCCTTACATAATGAACCGTTATGTTTTTATTACCTTAAAATTAGCTGTTTTTATGTACATATGCCGCAGGTCCCCTTACATTGAAAGGCATTTTGCGCCAACATGTTGCTACAGTAGCCCCAAACGTACAAACTACTACAGAGCGCGTTTCGTCACTGTTGTTGTTCATGCAAAGAAACTAGCTAAAGTCAGTGAATAAAACAGACACAGTGATAAACGAGTAACAATAATATTCGTAGTAACATTTTTACTGAATAATTAAGTGAACATAACTAGTTAATTGATCTTTGTAAAGAGAACTCATTGCTTAACTGGCTACTCTCTGCTGTCTCAGATGAGGACATCTTTTCCTGTTGGCCACCCTAACTTCTGTTGGTTGCAATTCGCAACCTCACCACTAGATGCCGCTAAAAATGACACTGCACTTTTAACTGAAAGCAACTTGCACTGGAAGATCTTAAAATATGTTAGTGCCTTTTTTTTTTCTAATGCACGTCAGTGTTTAAAGGAACACTCCGACTTTTTGGGACTTTAGCCTGTTCACCTTATCCCCCAGAGTTAGATAAGTCCATACATACCTTTTTCATCTCCGTGCGTGCTATAAGTCTGTTTGACGCACCCACCGCTAGCCTAGCTTAGCACAAAGACTGGATGTAAATGGTTGCAGCTAGCATACTAATCCAAATAAGTGACAAAATAACGCAAACATTTTCCTATTTACATGGTGTGATTTGTATAGTCACAGAGTGTACAAAAAAAGTCACATGAGACACAGACATATTTTAACCGTATAAATACTGGGAACTATATTCTCTGAAGGCGAAGCACTGCTACTTGGGCGGAGTGATTAGTGCAGCACTCTGAACGAACTCTCTGCTCCTCACCATGGCGTGTCTCAGGTGCTGCGGTTATCACTCCGCCCAAGTAGCAGTGCTTCGCCTTCAGAGAATATAGTTCCCAGTATTTATACGGTTAAAATATGTCTGTGACTTTGTTTTCTGTACATTCTGGGAGTATACAAATCACTATGTAAATAGGAAAATGTTTGCGTTATTTTGTCACTTATTGGGAGCGGTATGCTAGCTGCAACCATTTACATCCAGTCTTTGTGCTAAGCTAGGCTAGCGGTGGGTGCGTCAAACAGACTTATAGCACGCACAGAGATGAAAAAGGTATGTATGGACTTATCTAACTCTGGGGGATAAGGTGAATAGGCTAAAGTCCCAAAAAGTCGGAGTGTTCCTTTAAGGCATGTTTAAAAAAAGCTACTTAAATGCCTTAGTTCAAATAGGACCTAATCCTAGCTTAACCCAAGTCCTGTCAGTGAAACCAAGCCTAAGTCTTACTGACCCCATACTTTTGAATGGTTGTGTAGATTGGTATTAGTTTGTGACTTGCATATTCTATCTCCTGATGTTTGCATATTTCCTCTTTTAGTTAAGCACTCTGGAAGCGTCACTTTCGATGAGATCGTCAGCGTTGCCCGTGTCATGAGGCCACGATCTATTGCCAGGGAACTTTCTGGTTTGTATTTCTCAATTGTAACCTAATGCTTAAGCAATATTGATCGATTAGCCTCCCGCCACTGTGCAAGTCTGTAGAAGTGACTGTGTACTGTCCAGTGGAGGCTCATAGTGACCCAGCTCTAGGAAGCAGGGCTGCTCAACTCTGTAGCTAACCCTGTGCCAAATGGCCTGGAACATGTTATAACTAGACATGAATGAGTTGTTTTAAACAATGGCACAAAGTGATCTTTTCCTTTGTTTCTCAGGTACCATCAAGGAGATTCTTGGCACAGCTCAGTCTGTGGGCTGCACCATTGATGGTCGCCCTCCCCATGATGTCATTGATGACATCAACAGTGGCAAAGTTGAGTGCCCAACTGTAAGTATTGAATGCCATTTTATGCTTTTTAAGCATTTAAATGTTTTGCATTTTACTTGTTTTAACTGGATTCTTTTCTTTTTTTTCTTGCAGGAGTAAAGATAAGACAAATAAAACTTTGAAAAAGTCCAAAAGTTGTTGTTTATCATCTCTGGCGTTTGATGAACCCTTTTCACAAATTGTATGCATTGTAATGGTCATTAGCATTGTATATCCATTGCAGTTATTTTAAAATAATTGGACCCTGGACATGGACCCTTGTAATCAGATTGACGGCTCAATCGGACTAAACCATGTAAAAACCTTAATTGGTCCGATTGGAATTTCGATCGAATTGAAAGGGGTGGTTTATTCCTTTTGTAATCCGATCGAGAGAACATGTAAACACTTGGTCGGATTAAACCGAAACTTAAAGGACTAAGCATGTTCAATGACGTTGAAATAGTGTAATGACGCACGGGACGAGCTGGTTTTCTGTTGAAATTCTCATTTCACTCAGCGTCTGTGAAGTGAAGCAGTCCCTGAAGTCCCACCAGTCCTTGTTTCAGATTCTCATCCATGGACGACTGGTTTTGGGTGCGGGGTTTTACTGCGTGATAAATGTAAGCAGCACGGCAAACCGGTTTATGCTCATTGTTTCCAAATCATGACCAGAGACGGATAAATATTAAGTCTGCTGTTTAAAACAAAGAACCAATAGAGGAGAATGGTAATGCGTGAACAGCAGCATATTTGTGCACGTCAAATCCATTCCAATTTGAATTGACAAACGGCACATCAACCCTGTTACTTTATTTATCGTTATGTAAACGCCATGTTCAGATTCATGAATCAGATTGATAACATTCCAATTGAACCATGTAAACGTAGCTACTTTTGCATCAAATGACAAATGTAACGCTGCTTCGAGGGAGTTTCTAATGCAGTGGGAGTGATGGGAAAGCTCATCTTTTTTTCTGACTGCCACTATCAATCTTCCCTTCCCTTTTTTTTGTTGAGAGTTGTGAAAACAATGACGTTTTTCTATTTGCTATAGTTACCCAACTATGACTTATGCTCTGAGAAACCTGGAAATGTGAAAAAGGGTCAATTATTTGTAGATTTTCTCTGGACATTTTCATGAGCAGTGGATCTCTTCTGAAGCTTTATCCATCCTGTGGCTCTTCTGGGAAGTTTAATAGCAACTGAATTTCCCCCCAGTAACTTTTTTTTTAAAAACAATAAGAATCTGTCAAATGTTAATTCACATTCATTAGGTATAGAATATTTCATCACTGACCTATTTTGAAGTTGCAAACCTAAAACCACATTAGATATGAATATTTGGTACAAGCACATAAATTGAGGGGGGAAAAGCTATTAAAACCACAATTTATTTGGAAAAATAGCTACATGTTTTCAAATATATCCAGAGTTGTAGACTCAAAGCATAAAAAGTATCTAAACTTGGATACATGTTGCTGCTCTAAGACAAGTTTTTGATAGGTACTTGCAGCTGCTCCCTTTTTATTTTTATCCCAAATCATAACATCCAACACATTTTTCCATTTCTTGACTCCAGTAACTGTTTAATTGCCTAAAATATTATGGACAAGACACTACGGTGTTGTAACTAAACTGAAATCAAACAATGTGCAGCTTCTCTTGAAAGATACCTTGCTGGATTCAAAGGAGCTCTCTGCAGGAATGTTGCCACAGTAGTTCAAATCACAAACAGAAGCATATTCTGTACCATAGGTTTGTCCAGGCCTCATCACCTGTCCCACTACTAAAGTGGAAACTTCCATCATTTGTAATGGTTGATAGAAACCAGGACGGACTGACCAAATAAAACAATCCTGATTTTCAGTTCTCAACGTCCTCTTCCTCTCCTTCATTCTCTCCCTCCTGCTCATCATCCATGTGCTCATCTTCCTCTTCATCTCTACTCTTGTCATTTTCATCAGTGCCATTCTTCTTCTCCTTGTCCTTTCGTTTTTGCTCAGATGCCTCCTTCTTGCCTTTCTGACCTTTCTTGTATGCTGTAAAAAAAATAAAAAAAACACATCAACACAAAAACTGGTTATATATATATGAATGAATCTGATGCTTTTTTTTATGAAGTCATGCATCCCTATAGACCTGAACCCTTCTGGTCCATAGAGAATTTACCTTCAAGTGCTTCCCGCAAGGGATGCAAGAAACGCTCAAACTCCATCTCCTCCATAGCCGACATCACATCTCCAGCGTTGAGTGTCTTCCTTTTTGCTTTCATAGCAAAATTGTTTGCACTGGTGTCAACAAAGCAGTGGAGATTACATACGAGTAGGTTGTAAGGGTGAAATTTCTCAAACAAAATAAAACTTCAGACTAACCAAGATGTTGCGTAGAGAACAAAAACACTAGCTGCTTGAGAAATCGCTCTTCTTGCCTCCTTGGACACGTTTACTCCGTCTGGCAACTAAACAAGACGGAACAAGGCAAGTTGACTGCATACTAACATACAATTGACTGCAGTGACGTTTCGCGCGGAAAGAGACGATTTACTATGGTAATCGCTTAAAACTGCTTTTCCGCTATATAAAGAGACCTACGAAATAATTTTAGATGACTTACTGCCTCCTTTATAATCCGCGTGATGACAGCATTGGGAAGATTGAGGTCCTCTGGTCTTTCGGCCATTACTCTTAATATACACTTAAATTAGATACAACACGACAATGTAATCTGTTTGTTTTAGATGCGTGATCAGAGGTCAAACTGCACAACCGCGAAAACTTTTGTGTTAGCTTAGCCGTCTAACTTATCTGAGGGTGAACTGTCACCAGATACACTCGATTTAAGTGCGCTGAATAACAAAATTCGTTACCTTACATATGCGTTAGATTATTTATCTGCAAATCAATTATCTATAGAACAGGTGAATCTGGACAAAAGCTAGTGTGCCACTGTTTTTCAGCCCGCTTGATCATCCAAACCCATGCGTTAACCTTTTACCTCTCACCGCTCTGCCCAGCCAACCAATACAGACGCTCAGTCATGACGTCAATTTGTAGGCTAACCCCAAATAAACCCCAGATTTATACGTGCGGGTGACGACGCTTTGACTTTTTTTTTCTAAAAGATAAATTAGCCAGGTTACCTTAATGTGAATTTAAATGGTGCTTTATTATTAATATTTTTTGTATGTAAGTTGTTAACAGGTCACATCCTGGTAGTTGTAGTCCCGTCAGAGTGGAGTGCGTTCAAGTCCACGAGGTGGGAAGTCGTGTTTATGACGGTGTGCGTTTATGTCACAGTAAGATGGCGGTGTACTTTCGCTTAATTAATTACTCAAAAATAGAGCAAGTTTCTTTAACTATAGTTATAGAAAATGGAGAACAAAGAAATGTGCACCAGGTGTGCTTTGTTTTTTTTAAAAATGTTTTTGATCAATTTGAAGCCACTGCAACATTTATCGTTACATATTAGCCTACATTGTTATATTATAATGCCATCATATTCTGTTCAGGCAATTAGCTTATTTCGCCGTAAATAGAAAAGTCTTGCAATATCACTGCTAAATACCTTAAGTATTGTGGTATTCCGCCATGTTTCTCAGTGACACCCAACACGTCAAGTACAGATCGGGGCTTAAAGAAAATCCCGAGCGCCCCACTGGTATTTAGGCTACGACATTGTGGTGGCGTTCGTTCAAGTTCGTTCAAACTCGTAACGATCTATACGAGATGACTTGAACGCACCATTATTTAGCAACATTCGTTCCGAAACAAAAAGCAAATGGCTTTTCTTAAAAATAAATAAAATAAATAGGCCTAAATCATAGGACAATCTTGAGTCTTCCGGGTTATCATTCGGTTTTTATCAAAGTAAAAAACAAAAACAAAAAAGTTTTTTATTTTGGCTTGTCGTCTGTTGTTTTTGAGCCACTCTCCAGCACTATTTAGATGGCAATTTAACAAACAGATATTTATCTGCATCTCATATCGTTTGAAGTAGGCTAAAGTAAACTCTATGTCCGAATGGACCTCTGTAGCCTACTATAAACTGAGCGAGAAAAGTTTTTCCCAAGTTTGCCTCCTGCTCTTATCGCAAAACAAGTCTACATTAATGGTGTGTTTATTTTCATATTAGCGGGACTTTCTGGAGCATGTGCAGTGGTCACGTAGGCTAGCAATAGGCCTACAGTGCAACTGCTCAATGTACAAGGAATGTAGGCCTAGCCTATTGTAGTAATTTCATGGTCGTGCAAGCGCGTTTGGAACAGTGTTAATTCATCTCCATTTATAGGATATGTTTCGAATGTTTGAAAGTGTTGCTTGCGTGAGAATGAATGTGAAACATTATGCACTGCCTGGTGGACCAGAAACAAATCATTTTAGCCAACTGCTTCAAACGTTTTTCCCCCTTTCCATAGCATCATTTACCTAAACTGAGCAATATAATCTATATATTTATTATCTTAAAAGTGGAAAACACATAGGCCTAAGGATTTATATTGGAATATGAAATTAAGGGTTTTATAAGGGTTTATTTTGTATAAATTAGTGCAGAAATGTGTCGTCTCCATGTGTAAATAGTTTAGGATTTATAACAAATTGCATGTGGATTTTTCCACAACGAATTCAATCTACAGACCCATAAAAAGGAACTTCTGGTGGGTGGTTTTCTTTCTTTCTTTTTTTTTATTCTTTTTTTTTATACATCTTCATCACGCTTTATTGTTTGCCATACAATTTTGTCAACCTCAATTGTGGTAAATGGCAAAGAATTTCCATGACCGTTTTCCCCCTCTTTCTTTGATGCTCATCAAATGTCTTGAGGTCAGCTTCATATATTAGCTCATAAAGCAATTAACATTTAACACCATGTTGTCTTTTTATAGAGATTGGTAAAGTTTCATTCTTTTTCTTCACCCTCTTTCAGATGATGTCATTCAGATGCTCACTTTTGAATATGACTTTTGCCACACTAGCCTGTGAACTTAAGAACATGTTTTGATTGATTCAATTCAATCTAAAGTAGGGAATTGTAAGCTATTTGATGCAGTGCTATAGTCAAACTCAAATGAGGTAAAAGTCTCATTTTTTTTAATAACTCAAATAACAAAACTCATACATTTGGATTTTCCACATTATGGAAAGAGAGTCTGACTCTGAAGGTGGTGGGTTTTTTTTTCTTGGCCATATCTCTTGTCAATGGAAAATCATTAGATATACCCTATTTCCTAACATAACTAAATATCTGTGATACACCTGAAAGGCATTTATTTTAGGAGGGATAAAAACTTTGGGATCATGGCGGTAGTGTATGATAGCAACACCAGGTGTCACTACAAATACTGACTAATTCTGGAGGTTTTTAATAGCAGCAGTGTTATCTCTCTCTCTCTCTCTCTCTCTCTCTCTCTCTCTCTCTCTCTCTCTCTCTCTCTCTCTCTCTCTCTCTCTCTCTCTCTCTCTCTCTCTCTCTCTCTCTCTCTCTCTCTCTCTCTCTCTCTCTCTCTCTCTCTCTCTCTCTCTCTCTCTCTCTCTCTCTCTCTCTCTCTCTCTCTCTCTCTCTCTCTCTCTCTCTCTCTCTCTCTCTCTCTCTCTCTCCATATCCATTGTAGTAATAATTGTTCATAGGTAGGCTAAAATTATAAATATGTATATATATATAAAATATCATTATGTCAGATATACACTCACCGGCCACTTTATTAGGTACCCCATGCTAGTAACGGGTTGGACCCCCTTTTGCCTTCAGAACTGCCTCAATTCTTCGTGGCATAGATTCAACAAGGTGCTGGAAGCATTCCTCAGGGAGTTTGGTCCATATTGACATGATGGCATCACACAGTTGCCGCAGATTTGTCGGCTGCACATCCATGATGCGAATCTCCCGTTCCACCACATCCCAAAGATGCTCTATTGGATTGAGATCTGGTGACTGTGGAGGCCATTTGAGAACAGCTAACTCATTGTCATGTTCAAGAAACCAGTCTGAGATGATTCCAGCTTTATGACATGGCGCATTATCCTGCTGAAAGTAGCCATCAGAAGTTGGGTACATTGTGGTCATAAAGGGATGGACATGGTCAGCAACAATACTCAGGTAGGCTGTGGCGTTGCAACGATGCTCAATTGGTACCAAGGGGCCCAAAGAGTGCCAAGAAAATATTCCCCACACCATGACACCACCACCACCAGCCTGAACCGTTGATACAAGGCAGGATGGATCCATGCTTTCATGTTGTAGACGCCAAATTCTGACCCTACCATCCGAATGTCGCAGCAGAAATCGAGACTCATCAGACCAGGCAACGTTTTTCCAATCTTCTATTGTCCATTTTCGATGAGCTTGTGCAAATTGTAGCCTCAGTTTCCTGTTCTTAGCTGAAAGGAGTGGCACCCGGTGTGGTCTGCTGCTGTAGCCCATCTGCCTCAAAGTTCGACGTACTGTGCGTTTAGAGATGCTCTTCTGCCCACCTTGGTTGTAACGGGTGGTTATTTGAGTCACTGTTGCCCTTCTATCAGCTCGAACCAGTCTGGCCATTCTCCTCTGACCTCTGGCATCAACAAGGCATTTCCGCCCACAGAACTGCCGCTAGATTAGCAGTTTCTGAAATACTCAGACCAGCCCTTCTGGCACCAACAATCATGCCACGTTCAAAGTCACTCAAATCACCTTTCTTCCCCATACTGATGCTCGGTTTGAACTGCAGGAGATTGTCTTGACCATGTCTACATGCCTAAATGCACTGAGTTGCCGCCATGTGATTGGCTGCTTAGAAATTAAGTGTTAAGGAGCAGTTGGACAGGTGTACCTAATAAAGTGGCCGGTGAGTGTATATTCACGGTATGCTGGCTATATAAGTTATTTATTTTGCTTAGGCAGTGCAGTGCAGGACTCCTATGCACTCGACAGGAAAATACTGGTTGTTAAATGACTTTTGCTCTCTTATCACAATAATTAAAGTTGGCAAGAACTTTTTTTTTTAACTTCATGTTTGTGTAGTGGAAGGAATGTACTATAAGGAGGGATTTTTAAGGGTGATGTCTAACTGTTGCCGTTGCTTTTAACAAGTTGATCATGACTTCATTTAAGAGTCTTTAGAAGTTTCATAAAATTGTTAAATAGAAATTATTATATTTCCATTTTAGAATCTGGATTCCGCAATGGAACCCATTGTCCCATAATTCAGACTAACACAGTGATATTACAGTGACAAATATAAGGAAGTTTATAAGCTTGGTCAAATTTTTTTATTTATTAAATGGACATTTTCCAACAAGAAAATAAAAGTTGATGACAAGTATTGTTGAGCTAAAACATATGCAGTCCAATCAATTTAAATGCATTACTTCTAAACACACCCAATACTGAGATCTTCAAATGTTTTCTTGAAAAGTGTTACCATGAGAACATGTGTCCAACATGTGTTACCAAAAATCACCTTATGTCCAAAGGCCATCACTTATTTTGATAATAACGCCTAGTCACATGCTTCAACAGTTCCTAAGGAAGGATAGGAAGTCTGAGTTGCCCAGTCTCATTCGTTTCCTCTTAAGGTTCAACCAAGACTTTTTGAATAGAAACAGGAAGGTCCAATCCACCATCCCATTCCAATACATGTTCTCAGGAAAGGCCACAACCAATAAACACATAAAAACTGCCGTCACCATCTGGACATTTGTCTGTTTCTGCTTGAAAATGGATAGACATCTCTCAAAATGGCACCCAAAGGCTCATGGTCTGCATTGAATTTGTCTTTCAAGTTTCAACACATTTTTAGTATTTACTTTCAAGCATCAATGTGCTGTACTTTGAATCTTCATGATTGAAATATATGTCACCTCATCTTTTCATCTTAAATGAATTTGACCTTGAAAAGCACCATTTTGATTGGCTTTCATACCTGTACGCATGCAAGTCAAGTGAGTAAAAGGACAAACATGTTCCTATGCAGGCAGCCAAATCGGTTTACTTTCAAAATACTTTGAGGGATTAGATGGACAAGTAAACTCCTTTGAAAATGATTTGTGCATTTTGTGCTTGTGTAATTCGCTCGTCTTACTCACTGTTTGTTTTGGCCTGTGTTTTATTATGCTTTTTTCCTCAGCCAGCTGTTTCAGATTTGTTTTATCTGTTCTTTATTTGACAAAGAACACAGTACAAAACATTTCTCTTTACCAAAACAATTGCTTTCATTGAGTCTGTAATCAATAAAAATACAGGAAAATTGGTGCCTTAAAAAATATCATAAACATTTGCGTTTTTATTATATTACAATAGTCTGCATTCTTTGCACCCTAACTTTTCCATGTGGGAAAACTTTTCCAGTGTTCTCATGAGTGGAAACAATCTTTTCATGATTACAATTGGACTTTTTGCATACCTTAATACAAACTGTAAATAGCATAAAAGCATAAAATACACAATTGCATGCTTGAAAGTCTTTAGACAAGTTGTAATCCATAACTGTGATAACCTCCATTTGCATTGCTTTCTGATATTTTTGTAGCATGGTACACTCCTAAAGTCAGTCATTTTTCCTTATTTAAGTTTTACACAAATAAATGAACAGCACTTATGAGTGGGCTAATAATAATAATAAAAAAAGTATATATATAATTTCTTTTGTACAGATACATTTTTTTTACAGTCTGAGTTTTGTGCTGTCATAACAACATATTTTAGCTTCCAATATCAGAACCAAAACATTGCCTGAGAGTTGCCATCAACAGTTACCTAAACCTTGCCTCTAATCCTCCCTTAAGCAGGGACCTCATCTTCACCCATGCATCAGTTACACCTCATATCTACTGCACACCTGGAGATCTTGTCTTTCACAGAAGACAGTTGTGTTGTTGAAGGTTTGGGCAGTGTAGGAGTGGAGGAGGGTGGCTCTGCTCGCCCTACGGCTGTCAACACTTCGATTTTGAAAGAGTGAAGGAACTCAAACTGAATGAATAACAGACTCACGTGAGTGATGATAAGTGAATGTCTGAATGAACCTCATTGAAACACACCTGTGGAGAACACCACCTTCACCTGTTTGAACTTCTGACCTATTTAGGAGGTTGAGGGGCCACATGCTGCAATGCAAGGGACAAGAAGCTCTATGCTTTAAGCTAAAACATATTCAATCCAGCTCACACACAGACATCTTATGAAACACTGACATCTTATGAAACAAATATCTCTCCACATGAAAGCTTTCAAACATATGCACTATTTTACCTGGTATTAAAAAGCTTTCTGGAATACTTTATTCTGATTGGTCAGTCACGCCAATCAGCAGTCTGATTTTTTCTAAATTTTCAACATCATCCATGGCATCACTGCATTCAAGCAGTCTTGATTCTAGTCACTTTGGTCAGAGCAAGATGACAGTGTAGTACCTTCTATTTATTAACTACAAAAATATATATTTTTAATTCTTCATCTACAAGAAGACCAACAAATAATGCGCTGTAAGACGGTAACCAAAGTGCACAAAGAAGGCTCATGAGTAGAAAAACAAAAACAGTACTCTTTTAAATAAACAAAATATTCAGGAGATCGCTTGAGAGTAAATAACAGGAGCTTAGGAGATCACATTCCACACATGAACAAACGACAAGGAGTAACTGAAACACAGGGCTTTGTATACAAAGGCCAAACAAAGGAAACTAGACAAGACACAGGTGAAACTAATCAGAAACCATACAAATAACTAGGGAGTAATCAGGGACTAAACTGAAAGGGAATACAAGATACAGACGCACAAGAACAAAATGACAACTAAACTGAACATAACTCTTATATAACTCCCCCCTCCCGGAAGGCGCATCCTCGCACTGTAACAGAGAGTTCAACAGTGGACGGAGGGAGGAGGTTTAGGTGGGGGACCTTAGAGGAGCTGACAGAGGAAAACACCACAGAGAGGACGAAGCCATGGAGGAGATGACAGAGGGAGGAGCCAGAGAGTGACCCTGAGCTAAATCATTAGGATGAAGGCAGACAGCGCAACAGATGGAGGGAGAAGCCAGGGTGGAGCCAGGAATCCGACCGACAGAGGTGGAGCCAGGAGAGGTGGAAGCCCAGGCAGAGCTGAGGAGATGAACACCCCAGGTAACACTGCTGGACTGGAGGGCCAAGGGGGAACTGCAGGCTCGCAGGACGAGGTGGAGGGGTGGGCTCGGCAGACTGAGACTGAGGAAAACTGTGGGGAGGAGGAGCCCGGTGTAGCCAAAGGGGTGGAAGGACAAGGCGCAGCCGGAAATCCATGGCGCAATCAGGTTGACGCCTGACCAAGGCGTAGCCGCAGGGACGTGGGAGCCCAGTGTATCTTGAGGCATGACAGACCACGGTGGGGCCGAGGGAGCGTAGAGCCATGGGGGAGCCAAAGAGTTGGAAAGCAGAGGTTGAGTACGGGGCTTGGAGGCCCAAAGTGGAGATATGGGGGAGTTAGGCAAGACCAGCGGTGACAAAGGAGACTTGGAGCTGGGCGGGACAAGCAGCGACAAAGGAGTCTCTCGTATCACATCGCAACTTTGCGTTTTTTCATTTCATACAAATGCAACTTCTGCCCTCTAGTGTCTCAGTGAAAATTACCTCAGAGGACTTTGATGGTAATATATTTACTGTAATATATTATACTGCAATATATTTAGCGATAATGAACAACTAACTGCATTTTATCCAACTTATTTAGTCATCAGTGCTTATTTAACTAATCATTTATGCTTTCATAAACTACTCAAGGCAGTTTGACCCCAGAAATGTACCTTGGCTCAGAAATGTTGTGATCAATGTGGCAGTTTTGAAATGAAATGAAGCATTCTGAACAGACGTCATTTGAGAGATGTCTTTTTGCACAGCACTGGCAGTGGAAAAAGTGGGGATGCTCTGTACACATTGGGCACAGGGCTCATCAGAGGCAAACAAACAGAGGCAGCTCTGTGATGATGCATTAGCCTGTCAGAGAGCGCCCAGCACTGAATACAGACCAGCCAGTGTAGGGTCAGACGGAACCTGAACTTCTCTATCCATCACAAGCAGGTTACCACACATACACACTGAATCTCGTGTATGTGCATATGCTCAGACATACAAACACTCGATAAACTGACCTTCTCACTCTGAGTGCTGCAAGGGGAAATTGAAGGAATCTCCAAATATTCAGACAAGAATGTGCACACACAAACACATACACGTACGCAAACACAAAGGGTTGTTTGAGTTCCTGTTGAGTCTACTCGTTCTAGACCTAACATAGCTACTGTAACCCTTGCAAAATCTCAACTGCAAAAATGATTTATATCCACCGCTCTACGATTTCCCCCCGTGTGATTTATGAGCACTGTGCATTCTTCGCGAATCGTCAAATCCTGCAAACCGTCCCATGAATAACCCTGAGGTATCCTTGCTATCTGCTAGCAGTGTTTCTCACCATGCCTGCATTCATGCCAGTATTTTGAACCTTTTCAATTTTTTTGACTCATCAAGGGGTGAAACGTCTGTTTGATTATGTTGGCCTGAAAGTGGCATATTTCAGCTGCCCTCTGAACAATATCATAAAAGAGGTGTTATTGATACAAGGCAAGTTTGTGTTGAAAAACGGATGTATAGAGGAGAAAGATACATATTTGGGGAGTTAATATTGGTATTTGTGGTTTAGCCTTTTTCCATCTTGGGTGTGTGCGTATAGGGAATTATTTCCAAGAACGCAGCTTTTAAAGACGATGCTGCATTACACAGAAAAGCTAAACAGCATTAGGGGCACAAAGACACAGCTTCTCTCACACACACTTACCAGTTGCAACTCTTAGTCCCTTACTAAATAGAAAGGTAACGCTTTATTTTACGACCCGCAAACAACTGCGTAAGTAAACCGAAATTACGGTGTACGTTTCTGTAATTATAGCATACTTCCGTGTAGGTATAGGGGAACAATATGTTAAGTTTGGGGTAATAAAGGGGTAACAAGCAGATAGTATACAACCTGCAAATAACTTTGTAAGTAAACTGAAATTACGGTGTAGTTATAAGGTAGGCCTAATAAAGGGGTAACAAGCTATGCAAGCAAATTATTTATAATGTAATTATTTTAACAGGTACCATTATGTTAATATATTCCAGGCAAAAATTGTACGTCTGTTGTATATAAAAGTTCTGGCAAAATATGTTCTTCTGCAATTTTACATTTAATTTTGGCATCTGTGGGTTGATTTAACATTAATTAATCTAGTAAGAAAAGCCAATAAATTCATTTTTTATCATACTGTGCTTACATGCATCATTTTCAACCCACAGATGTCAAAATTACCCTGTAAAATTGCACAAGAACATATTTTGCCAGAAATGTGATGATAACTTTTATATAACAATTTTTGCCTGGAATATAGTAACATAATAGGTAGCCTACCTGTTAGTTTTAAAATAATTACATTATAAATAATTTGCTTGTATATCTACTTGTTACCCCTTTATTAGCCTACCCAAAACATATTGTTCCCTTATACCTATACGGAGGTAGGCCTACACTATAATTACAGAAACGTACACCGTAATTTCGATTTACTTACGAAGTTATTTACAGGTTGTATATCTGCTTGTTACCCCTTTATTACCCCAAACTTAACATATTGTTCCCTTATACCTACACGGAAGTACGCTATAATTACAGAAACGTACACTGCAATTTCGGTGTACTTACGCAGTTGTTTGCGGGTCGTAAAATAAAGTGTTACCCAAAAGTCTACTAGGACCCTTAAGATTGTTTAAGATTGCATTAACATCCTCATTTGCATTAACATCATCATCATCAAGTCTTGCTGTAACATAAAAAAAGGACTGTACTGAATTGATTCATTTATTTAAATTTTTTAAACATTAAAATAATTATTTACAGTATTTCTTATAACTGTATAGGAATCATCAATAAAAATAATGAGAAATACAAGATGCATCATAGTAATGAGAATTGGGGTGTAAAATGTAATTTGCCAATACCACAATGCAAAAAACGTTATCTAAGGTTCCTAAGAGAAAATTATGTGGGGGTTTTTTCATGCAAAATATCAGAACTTTATGTTTTGGTTTTGGATGAAATGTGACCTGGATAATGGAAATTTCTTGAGATCTCACTTATTTTTAACACTTAGTTCAGTGTTTTGGGGTGTTAAAGCTTGTCTTTAGATGGATTTCCCACCCAATGATTTGTGATTTATACTGTGTTTGAGATTGTTTTGGTTTCAGCAGATGAAGTTTCCATTGTGTTGCAGTGTGTGGCAACTCAAAGTGTTACCATGGTATTAGTTTATTAGTTAGTTCAATCTCTGTTGCTATTGCAATCTCTATTTTTAGGCAAGACTTTTATAATTCTGTCCCCAGGCAGACAGACAAATATACACACACTGATTTCCCACTGTGCAGTTTTGACATGCTTCTCTTGTTAATGTGCAGAGCTGCTGATCCCTCACTGCTTGCATGGCAAAGCAAGGCAGATGTTCCAGACATTGCTTGGCAGAAGGTCAACACACAGAAATGTACGTTTTTATCTTCATTTTTCCTTCATTTATTCAGGATGGCCATCTGTGTGTAGGGTGAATTAAAGTATTCCGGGATATTGTAGGTCTATCAGAAACCCAAGATCTGATATCTATTTTTCTAGTTCCCAGCTGGGTTATCATCAGGAACAGGCAGGGAACCCAGGGAACGACGAAGAAACGCTCAGGAGTGCAGTGTAACATCATACAAAACATCGCAGTGAGTGAATGTGAAAACCAGGCTTATAAGGGGTGAGCTAAACAAGGTAATGAGACACAGGTGAATGCAAACAGAGATGATGAGTCCATTGCAGTGAATTATGGGAAATGTAGTTTGTGAGGGAGTGATAATAGTCTGGTGTGGAGTGCCTTCTGGTGGCTCTCAAGGGCACTCCAGCTTAACCGTTACACGTCGAGGTCTCATTTGTTTGTCTTAAGTATTATGCTGATAATCCAGTTAATTGCAGAAAGACGTTGTTGTTGTTGTTGTTGTTTTTGCAACGATGTCATAAGAACCCAGGTTCTAGATCCAGTTATTGTTCTCCACTGGATTGGCTCCCGATTCAAATGCCGTGCGGCGCTGCAAAGGACGTGAGACGCGAGAGCAACAACAATATTCGTCCGGTTAGCGCGTGTTTCTGTCGACCTAATGAAGATTTGACGCAATAAGTTCTCAAAAAGACTTTTCATTTGCATGGACGTCGCCATCTTCTGGTAAGAGAATAGCCTACAGGCTTGGATCTACAGTAGTTTACTTTCGTACAGACATCGAGACACATTAACCTTTTTTCCATAAAGAACCTTTTTTTGCAAGGTTCCATTGATGTTAAAGGCTCTCCATGGAACCATCGATGCCATTAAATACATTTTATTTTTATTTTTTTTAAGAGTGTATTTGCTCTCTTTGTAAATATATTTTTATGTTTGTATGTGAAGTTATTTTGAGTAAAGCACTTTGTTATTGACTGCATTGGACCAGAGAATGAGACAAATAAAAAAATATCAAAGGTCATTTAAAATGTCATTTCCACAAAGAACAGCTAAAGGGATTGTTCACCTAAAATAAATCATAATTGACTCGTATTCACATTATTCCAAACTTCCAAAAAACAAGATATTCTGTGTTCAACTGTCAGTGTACAATAAAAGTAGCCTGAAACAACATTGGACCCCACTGAACCCACCCCCCGCCCCCCTTACAAAAGTTAGGTCTAAAACCCACACAACTAAAAAAAAGGCGGGTGAGTCAATTATTTTTGAGTGAACTATCCCTTTAAGAGAAGGACATGTGCCATGAATTTCTTAAATTTATACATGCTATCTACCACAGAACTATGTTATTATGTTATTAGCCTAGGAAATCTCAAAAGACCACAAGATTGGGTGTGACCAATATTAATTTTAAACTTTAAACGGTTTTCTAACCATTTGTTGCTGTCATTATTGCGTATTAAGTTCAAGCATTTGCATCATGGTGCCACAAATATGTCCTTACATTATGTGTCCTAACTAAGATTCACCTGTTCAGTGTCTCATTGCACTTGTTTAAATTCATGTGGTATGACTCTAATATCAATCATTACATCCATTTGCTGCATACGCAGTGACTAATCTCCATCAGACTTCACCTCTGACCCAGTAGATGTCACATCAGTGCATCATCATGGGAATGTCATTCCAGCTGCTCTCTTCTCCTCAAAAGAAATGAATGAAAAGCTCCACACAGTGATATTTCCACACCGCCTACTCAGATGATTTTCCTCTCTTGCTCAGATTTTGTGAGTGGATGCAGTACGTCACTGGGCGGGCCGGCAGCTATGTGCCATGTGTGTGTGATGTCTCGACGCCACTGCGGTAAGAGCGAGTGCCGTCTGACATACTGTCTGTGCTGTTTGTAGGGGAGGTGAGAGGGATTGCAGTGTGCGTGCATGTGTGTGTCTTACTGGACTCTCCTCTGACTAAAATGTGCTAGACTACCTTTCCTGTATTTTATAACAGCCCATTAGTTCCTGAAATAAGACGCAAACACCTTTCAGTATTTTTTTAGCAGTTTCTCCACCTCTAAACTTTTAGAGAAAAAGTTAAATGGATTCTATATAGAATCCTAGACTCAATTAAAAAAATTGTCTTAAAGGAATAGTTCACTTTTGAACGAAAATAATGAAAATGCTGTCATCATTTACTCACCCTCAAGTTTCAAACCTGCATGAATGTCTTTCTTCTGCTGAACACAAAGGAAGATATTTTGAAGACTGTCGGTAACCAGACAGTTGATGTACTCCACTGACTTCCATAGTAGGGAAAAATACTATGGAAGTCAATGGGGCCAATCAACTGTTTGGTTACCGACAGTCTTCAGCAGAAAAAAGAAAATTCATACAGGTTTGAAACAACTTGAGGGTGAGTAAATGATGACAGAATTTTCATTTTGAAGTGAACTAATCCTTTAAATGAAACTTTCATGTTTAAAAGTTGTTGTTTTTTTAGTGTGTTTACAAACTGTTTCATTCATAACATTTAAAATGAATTGAAACAAAATTAATTACCTAAAACTACATTCATAATAGGATCCCATGATGGGGAAAGTCCTATCTAGAAACTTTTTCAAGTGTGCAGTTTTTATTTGCTAAAGTATAGAAATGGTAGGAGAAGATATAGAAGCACCTAAAGATTTCATTCTAACCATTAAATCGCAATAAAAGGGATAAAGGCAATATGTACCAAATCATTTCAGATGTAGATCTCTCTCTCTGTGTGTGTGTGTGTGTGTGTGTGTGTGTGTGTGTGTGTGTGTGTGTGTGTGTGTGTATGATGTCAAAGGGGGCTGTGCCAAGCTGTCTATAAAAGTGGCAGTCACTAAGGGAATCGAGTGGAGCAGAGCTTTACAGTTTTATGCATATAGCAATTCTTAAACAGACTTTAAGGTGTGAGTGCAGATTGCCAACCAACTAAATTATTTTTGAACTGACAGATGCAGAGGAACGCAAACATTTTGGATAAAACCATGTCACCTCTAAGGAGCATACTAAGGCAAGGACATTTTTTCACACTAATGCTGCTGTCATGGGCCGCTGTGGAGGTGAGTTTTTGTGCTCTGTTTGATGGTTTGAATCTGATAGTGTACCATTATATGCTCACTATCTGACATCCAGGTTGCCTTTAATAATATAATTATGACTTTTACCTTTAAGAGTACATTAAAAAATAAGTGTTAATGCTTTTCCATAAACTGAATTTAGATTTGATTTTTAAAAAAGAAGAAAAAAAAGTCATTTAATCCTTTATTAATTTGCACTTTGCACTATAAAAAAATGCTTAATCACAACGTCAGTTTTCGGTTGCAGATAAAAGGGAGTTACAGGGCACTGAAATTTTTGCTCACAGAGCCAGTATTATTCTTGTATGTGGTCTAATATAGAGGCTGTATGAATTTGTAATAACTTTGTGGTGGATAAAGAGGATACTGCAATAAATCATCTGGTTCATTGCATAACTATAGCATTCGGTCTTAAATTCTTAAGTGAAAGCAACTTATTATCTCTTGATTTATGGAATGGAAGAGGGGGAAAACGTCTCATATAAGTGAGTGTTTTCTAAAATCTGTCCTTTCTTGTTTCCTTCTGTGCTTTCTCAGGCGCAGGGTGGTTGTCCACTGAAATGCTCTTGTCCCTCATCGCCCCCCTCATGTCCTGCTGGTATCAGTTCGGTTCTTGACCGATGTGGGTGCTGTCGGGTCTGTGCCAGGCAGTTTAACCAAGACTGCAGCCCTACTGAGCCCTGCGACCACATCAAAGGACTGCGCTGCCACCTAGGGGCCCAAGGGGACCCCGACAAAGGCTTGTGTAGAGGTAAGAGGAACAAGGACATCTTAGACTGAGTTGTGATTGGTAACTGTGTTTTTTAACTATTTGAAATAAAGCTTAAATAAAATGAGCTTTGGGGTGTTAATAAAATTTTGTAATTTTTTTAAAAAAAATATGTTCAAGCTGATGTACTTAAATGACTAAAACCAAAACTGAAATAAATGAAAAATAAAAAACAAATAAAAAAATACTAAAAATAAAATTACTATAAAATAAAAGTTAATTAAAAATATTTATAAATACTATAATAGTATGTAAATATACTAAAATAACACTGACTTAATATTTGGATCTTATATTACAGTGTATAGTAATATTTAAGAATATAAAAAATAAAAATAAAATTACATTGTACTGAAAAAATCTTAAAAGAGCCTAAACTGGTTTACTGGTCTTAGCTGGTTTAAACTGGTCCCCTAGCCTGGCCAAGCTGAAAATTACCCATAAACCCCTCTAAAATCAGACTAGGCAGAACCAGCATACCATTTTAGGCTGGTTTTAGACGATTTATTAATCCATTATTGTACAATAATAAACGGAAACATTTATTAAAAAGGAATGTGGCACTCATCATTGTCATGTTAATCAAGAAATATTATTGTTATTTCTGACATCTAGCTGAGGCTCAAGGTCGCCCATGTGAGCTGGATGGACGGGTCTATCAGCACGGCGAGGACTTTCAGCCAACTTGCGAGCATCAGTGCACGTGTGTTGATGGAGTCGTCGGCTGCATCCCACTGTGCCCACACCGCATTTCTCTACCCGACTGGCCCTGTTCCCGCCGCCGCCTCACCAAACTGCCTGGCCGCTGCTGCCAGGAGTGGGTGTGTGATGATGACAACCGCATTGCTGAAGTGGATCCGTTGCCTGATGCACATCCACAAAAGCACCCTTACCTCACAGGCAATGAGTTACTTGTAGTAGCTCCATCTACTTCTTGGGACAGTAGTGCAGGAGCCCCTTATCAAGGTACATGAATAACAGTTATAAACTGATTAAAAAAAATTAATTACATAAACAACAGGGGTGAAACAAATTATTCATGGTTATAAACACTGGTTATTTTTTATGGTTTTATATGTTGCTCATATAGGGTATCTGCGGGGTCTTGAAAAGTATTAAAAGGTGATAAATCAATTTTGGGAATATATCAAAAGTTCAAGTTCAAAAGCGGAAGTTCAAAAGCACAATGTACACTCTGCCGTTCCCAGTGCGTATTACAACGCACCGAAATGTTTTAAGAGAAGGTTGATGAACGCATGAACAGAATGGGGAAGTTTTTTAATAAACTTTGCTTTGATTTACTATCCCAGCCTATTTGATTTTTTTGTATTAGAGTGGTCTATAGTCTTTATCACAAACTAAAACTGTTAAGTTAAAAGTATCACTGATGTAAATGGTTACAGCTTGAAGTGGCGGTGAGGTATTAAAAAATATTGAGAAGGTCTTGAAAAGGTATTAAAATTAACTTCAAGATTCCTGCATATACCCTGTCATAGTTTAGGAATTACAAACCCAGTCAACATATTCTTATTTTATCCTCTGTTGTTTTTTTTTTTTTTTTTAGAGTGGATTTCATCCTCTAAGTCCCATGCCATCCTTCCATCCACCTGCTTACTGCAGGTCACTGATTGGTCCCCGTGCTCAGCCACCTGTGGAATGGGCGTGTCCAGCCGTGTAACCAATAGTAATCCTGAATGTCGGCTGGTCAGCGAAACTAGGCTCTGTCAGATACGAGAGTGTGGCATCAACCTTGCACCATCACAGAAGGTAAGTGGCGGCTGTAGTAGATCTGCAAAATGACATGAATAATATAATATTTAAACCATTTAAAAGTATAAAAAGGATCTGGAACTACTAAGTAATATAAATAATATACATTTTAAACAGTATAAAATTATACAAAATAAAAATTTAATATATATACACATCTGCATATATGCTTATAATTTTATATTATTCAAATTTTACTACTAGCCTACTAATAATCATTTTTATATTTTGATTTCTGGTCAATGGCTTCTGCTCTGTTATTGAAGTAGATTTACATTACTGCCATTTGTAAATGTTTTCTCTCGCTTCCCCTTTACTCAGAAAGGAAAGAAGTGTCAGAGGACCACCCGACCACAGAAACCTACGCAGATCGAATTTGCAGGATGCTTCACTGCTCACCGTTACCGGCCACGTACATGTGGATCCTGCTCTGATGGTCGCTTCTGTGTTCCCTCTGTGACGCGTACGGTCCGTCTACACTTTCACTGTCCTGAGCCAGAACGAGACGACTTTACCCGCAACGTCATGTGGATACAGCGCTGCAGCTGCAGTCAAAGAAACGGCCGAGAAGGCCTGTCATCACAAGCAGAGTTCCTCAATCTGCCAAACGACATTCACACATACACACACTGACATTAACTCAAGAACACGTTCAAAAGCATTTTCGCACGTTTTTATGGAAACTATTAGCTCAGCATCCAACAATATTCTCAATATATCAAAAATGTGTATATAACTTATAAATAAGATTGCTGTTTTATTTGGTATGTTGAAGTGATACAGGGGATATTTGGTCATTATATGTAAGTAAGAGGTCAATTATGACTGTAAAGCTTGTTTCCATGTTTCATGGGAACATAAATGTAATGATTTTATACTATACAAAGTGCATATTCGATCCCCTTTCACTGATCCTAAACATACCCTTCAAAGGAAATGTTCTGCTTTTTTACATTTTCAAAAAACATCACTTAATATGATTTATTAGCTTTTTTTCCTCATGGGGACCAAAAAATGGCCCCACGAGGACAAAGATTTCAGATATTGCCATCTTTGTGGGGACATTTTGTCCCCATAATGTTGGCTTTACCAGGATTTCCCCTCCCCACACACACATTCAAATATTTACCATTTTTCACTATAATTCAATATACATACCCGATTTTTTTTTTACTGTATATAGTGTAAATATGTTTCAGTACCACTGTACATATCTGAAATGTTTGTTTTTATTTTATAATATTTAACAGACTTCAATTCTGAAGTGTCATATTCAAACTTCAATTTTTTGAGGTGAATGGCAAATAACAAATATGGAGCAAATACATTTTATGCATATTTTAGTAGTTTCATTTTGTAAAATAAAATGTATTTCAATTTATGGTTTGGCTTTGTGTATGGCAAACATTGAATAAGAATGAATAGAATAGATTAGAGCACACACTGGGCAATAATAATAATGCTTTATTTGTTATTTATATGTTATTTAATCATAGGAAAGCAATATTTATAAAGGACTTTTGGGTTGCCACTATTCTCTGCCTCGGTTTCTCTCTCTCTCTCTCTCTCTCTCTCTCTCTCTCTTTCTCTCTCTCTCTCTCTCTCTCTCTCTCTCTCTCTCTCTTTCTCTTTCTCTCTCTCTCTCTCTCACAGACAGCTGAGACTTTCAGCACTGCCATGACGAGTGAACAGGAAATGTTTAAATGTGTTGAGATATGTGATGACTGTATAATCTCACAGTACAGAACATTTGAACCACACACACTGAACATTTTATCACTCTTTGATTAGTCAGCATATGTTTTGTCCGCGTGTTGTGTGACACAACAACAACTTATGACTGAGTCTATTAAATGTGATTGAGTGCACAGTCTTCCAAAGGTATGCTTTGTGTAAATACAGACTTAAGTGCTCTTAAAAAAAAAAAAAAAAAAACAGTTACATTTTTTGCTATTTAAAAAAGTTTCTGTAAGTGATTTCTTTATTGAAATAACACACAAATAAATAAAATGGGGGAGATGGATAAATACAGATGTTTCACAATTCTATATCTATTCAATAGTTCCAGGTTAAATGTGAACATTAGCGCCCTCTGTTGATTAAATGACACAATGATTAAATGATTAAATGTCAGAATTAGAAACAACAACAAACTTTTATTACAGTCACAGTGGAAACTCATATGCTTGCATTGAATAAAACATGGCTAAAGCTCCATTTATTGTGTGAATTAGAACCTGGTTTGAATGGTACAACATTATACTGTTGTGTAACAAATTAATATCCACCATTCCAGTGGAACACAAATATTTTATCTGATGGGCATAATTGACTTAAGATTACAATGACAGATGTAGATTATTTCTGACCATTAATAGTATTAGTCAGTATTAAGATTTAATAAGATTTAAGAATAATTTAACCTACTTGTCTAATTCCATAATCTAACCCATTTTTACAGCCAACATACTGTAGAAGATGTTGAAAACACTTCGGAGCTAAAATTACAGCATATTCATGTGAGTATTTTTAGTTTTCTTTCTTTAAAAAAAAAAAAAATATATATATATATATAGATACCCATTCAAATATATTCTTAGGCAAAATATATAGTATATATCATCAAAATAATTTTCACAATGACAACTAGTGCCCCAGTGTCCTCTGATTTTCCAATTGTATTCTTTTTATTTTATTCCTCTTTATCTCTTTCCCTCCCTGGCTTAGATATTTTCTCACCCGCACTGCTGTGCTCTGTTCATCTTTCTTGGGCTTCTGTTGGTCTATTTCCTTTCTCTATCTCATGCAAAGTGTTGAGTTTCTATGAAACAATGGGGACACCAGGGAGATTGGTACCAGGGGGTTGGGAGGAAGGAGGGGTGGATAAATTTACCTTTGTAAGAGTAGCAAGGGACTCCACAGTGTCTCATCAAAGACCAGTCTGCTCAGGTGATCCCCAAGGCAGTGTGTGTCTAAGAGCTGCTTGCTTTAAAGTCTTTGTATGCAGAGCCTGGATTTGAATAGAATCACACTACTGCTCCTTTTTTAAACAAATGACATTGCCTTACATCAGAATAGAGTCGGTAGATCCTTCTATGACCCATCTTTGATCCCTCAAATTTAACTAATTGTGTTCTTATGATAGGCTACTAACCGGATAAATTATTTCAGTGTTTCACATTTTGCTGAGAAATATGTAGAGAAATGCACAAGCAAATACAAAAGTAGAGTGCTTAATTTCAGTGTATTCTAATTTTACAGTTAGAATTACTTAAAAAACGTATTAATGTTATTATTTTCTGTTATTTTCTTTTTGCTGCTGCTTCTAGTTCTAGCCTCACATGGTCATGTAGTAAATAATAGCTCATACAATCCTCCACTAGATGCCGCCAGACCCTTATTTCCGGAGCAGAAATAATGCTACCTATTCTATTAAAGGGATAGTAATTATTTTTTTGTCATTACTTACTCCTCTCCCTCAAATTGTTCCAAACCTGTATGAGGATATTTTGAAGACTGTCAGTAACCAGACAGTTGACGGCACCTATTAACTTAAAAAAAGACCATGGAAGTCAATGGGTGCTGTGTCGACTGTCTGGTTACCAACATTCTTCAAAATATCTTCTTTTGTGTTCAACAGAATAAAGAAACTCATACAGGTTTGGAACAACATAAGGGTGAGTAAATGATGACAACATTTTTTGGGGGAACTATCCCTTTAAATACTCGGCCCTACTGCTTTGACTAGTAAGGAATACATGAGAATGTGTACATCTCCTAAGTGAATATTTTCTTCAAAAATGTATTTTGACTGCTGCATTTGTGAAAATTAATGTGTTGTTTGTGAACTTTGCATAGGCCCTTTTACATACTTTTAACCTTTTCTGTCTGAATAAATGTAGCGTACCCTAAATTCTCATTTTGATCTATTTTAGTGATAGACGGTCAATCAATTATTGTTTGACCTCAAATTATTTTTTTTGTAAAAAAGAATAGAAAATTAAAATAGTACAATATTAAATTCAACCAAAGCAAAAGTGAAGTTAAATTTGGCTAAATGTTTCATTGTCCTTGCTACATAAAAAAACAATAGTAAATGTACAAGTATGATTTTGTAGGCTACATCAATTATTATTGAATGGTTCTGCATAATATAGGCCAGGTTTAAAATGCAACACTCAATTATATACAATATAGCAGGGCATCCTGGCTTCATTTCTGTAGAAGGACTGCTCTGTGCATCTCTTAAATAATGAACAGAGCAGTTGGAAAACAAAGACAACAAAGTTATTTATAAGACTGTGTTAGGCTACAGTTGTCAAATTATGCATTCCCATTAACAGTTTAGAGATTGCTACTACCTCGCGGGTGTGTTTAGTAGTTGACATCATAAGCCACAACATTTCTAAGTGTTAGCACTGCCTGTAAGAGAGAGGCCAAGGCTAGTTCATTTAAGCCTGTAATGGTAAATCAAGGCAAATTGGACAGTATTGCGTTGGTTAAATAAAGATTTACGGCGCCAGAGGTAATTGGCTTTCCATCTTGGCCAGATGTTCGCAGCTTCGATCGCGCCGAGAGACGCAGCAAATATAAGGTGAGAGCACGTGGTAGTGTTCAATTTAACAGATGCCTGTTTTCCTCTCGCGTGAGCACATCTGTTATTTGGACTGTTTTTGCATCTATTGTCGGTTTATTTATAGATTGATGCTTGCTGTGTAGACTGTCCATTTGTGTAAGCGCATAGGTGAATAATGAACACAACTAATTTAAATTGCAGCAGGTTTAAATGTTGTGGATAAAGACGGCTTTTAAATCCTTTCAGCATAACTCAGCCGTGGTGATTATGGGCAATTTAAATTAGTTTCAAATAATCTGAAGTTGCCCAAACAGCCATCCATCATTCTGTCAAATGCCACGCCCCCTCGTCGTTTATTGGCTGCGGGGGTAGCACCTATGGTACGTCACCAGAGGAGTGACTTTAAAAATTTCTCCCTCTTCGTTCATGAGTATTTTCAGCGTAAACTGACGCCAGAAATAAGACTTTGCATCTCATAGGAGGTTTAAGGCACTAAGAAAGCGAGTTATAATAAATACTAGTGTTAAGAAAGCGCCACGTGCTGGATCATGTGCAATAGCTCAACATTAACATGAATGTGACGGTTGTGGCGGAGCGCTTCTAAGGGACGATTTTGAAGTTTGTTGGAACACGCGAGGCTCGGATTATCAAAAGCGCATAACTTCAACGAATTTTGGGTGGACGAGAGCAAAACACAAGGACAGACACTCTCTCACTGCTTAATACCGCGCAATAACTTTGAGAGATATTCCACCTCCTTTGACTTCTTTCTAGACTACGTACAAATTACGGTGAGTAAAAAATCTAGTGAACATTGTGAACTTGTAGGGTTAACTTAGAGAGTTTCGTTGTCTGTCTGTCTGTTTCCTAGTTTCCAGTCAGTTCTGATCACGCTCATCACAACTTCTGATCCTAAGATGTCATTTTGTTGTATTTCATCACACGTTTAGTTATACAGTTTGGCAGACGCCAAAGCAATTTAACGTTACTCTGCATTTTGATGTCAACAGCGTTGCAAGTGTCATACTTTACCAGCTGAGTTATAGACCAATTTAGAGTTATAAGTTAGGTGTTATTTTTTTTAATTAAAATAAATAAATAATGAAATTATGCATTAACTTTACATTTGTGTGTCTTGGCTGCTACTTCCTCGTGCAATAACTCTCAATCAATGGCTGTATCTGAAATCACAGTGAGCTGCCAACCTAGACATCTGGGCTGAGTTGGTGTCTAGGTAAAATGCTGTCTAGGTAGGCAGCACATTATGCTTTGAGACGCAGGCTTTATGTGTGCTGTCACTGGAGCGGAGAATTGTGCACAATGGGGAGTTGTGCGCGGAGTGTTAATTAAAAAGAGACCCGTTTTAATGAAACGGCGAAGCGTGTAGTTATATGGCCCCAGAGCGCATTATTAAAAGAGAAGGATATACTGCTAATCTGCGGTGGTGCCAACCAGGGTTTGGTCATTTGCTTACTGGACTCGCTACTATTTTTAGAGGCTGTGAAAGCATGGTGTTACGGTCATTTATTTTAATTATCACCGACTCGCAATGGGTTTGTGCGCAGTTATTTGTTCTCCTAACTGACGCGTTTTGACACTAAAAATTCACATTTACAGCATAAGTGAAATTGTATTAAAAAGGCGAAATTATACGGGCGTTCTCGCGTTAGTGAGTTTCTATGGAGACCATGCGGTTAGTTTTCAACAGACGTTCAGCCCCACTAAAGGAAAAGTTGTGGCACAACCTTAAGACATAGTGTGTTCTTAAGACTTCTACACCATTAGGCTAGTAATTGATGATATGTGATTTGTTTAATAGTGTAGACCCATCATTTGCTCCGTCAAGCCGACACCAATCCATCAGTCTGCGCTCGGACAGCGACGGTATTGTGTTTCTCTTCATTAGCTTCTGTTTTTGCCTCTTATTTCATCAATCAGCCCGTTAGTCGAGTGGAACTGACCGAACCTCCCCCTCGCTGACCTTTCTAATGACAGCGTTTAAATAACGAGAGAGAAAGAGAAGTTTGGTCTGTTTCCAAAGTAGCTCCTCACTTCCAAACTAGCAGTGACATGGTTGAATAGTTCAGTTTATTCATGGGTTTGGGAAAACAGGATGCATTCTCGACTTGAAGGCCTTGAGGTACAAGCTTTTTATTTTGTATGTATGTTTTTATTAATCTAAGGTTGCTCCATTAACCTTGTATAACATATAATTTACAAAGAAGACTCTCTTTAATAAGTAAAAAATAAATAAATAAATTTTTCACATTTTCCACTTGTTTATCTCATAATCTGCACATTTATCTACAACCATTTGCCCATAAATCACTTATATTCCCAGATTTGCCTGTTTTAAATTAGCAGCGACCTTTAAACAAACTTTGCACTCTAGTCTAAAGCAGTATGTATGCCATATTTTGCTAGCCTTCTAAATACGGCAAGTTAAGGAATTGGTCACAACACAATCCAGACTGCCAAAGATATAGGCCTATAGCGTCACGACTCCTGCTACCCTGTGATAAGACACTACATTAAGCCTCATAGCTTAAGAAAGGTTGTCGCCAAACGTTTCCAGTGAAGGATTAACTTACCTAAGTTATTAGAGGGATAATGTAATTGTTCAGTATTGAAACAGCCAAGCCTCAAAGCGTGTGATATTCCCCCAGGGTCCCATTCAACAGCATTGTCTCTAGCTCTAGCTCTCAGGTCTGCAGGAAAAGGATGATTAAAAATTGGGGATTTGCATTTTCATGAAATTAACTGTTGCAAAGTTATTTGGCAACCTGCTTTGCAACGGCAATTCTGCAGGTGTGCGGGAAAGACAATGTATGGTGCTTGTTACTGGTGTCAGTTATGGAGAAAAGGTCCTGAGGCAAAATCTGTTTGTGTAGAAGCGCTGAATAAATTTACTTTTGGTTCAGGTTTATAATCTCGTACAGCTGGTCCCAATGCATTTAATAAGATATCAGGCTCATAGTTTGTGTAAGGCTTACAAATATGCCCAACTTTGACATGACAATGAAAAGATTAGAGCCAAGGGTGTCGGAAATTGGTTTAGTCTAAACTGGTGCCTAGCAAATTCTCCAATAAGAATTCAGGCATGTATGTTCATGTCAGTTTCGGGATGTCACTTCTGTTTGTAGGGGAAATGCATATGCAGCTCTCTGAGTGTTGTGCTAGACCTGTTCGGCCAGTTTTATCAGGTAAGGTGAGGGAATGTAAACCAACCACACATGTGCACAAAATCTTGCGAGGCTATTTTACTGCAGACTGCTAATTCTTAGCTTTAGGAAGATCTTCATGTTGAAAGATCTATTTCATGATTCCACTACTGCATAAACTGTGCAAGGTGCTTCACCAAAAACATGTTTCATTCCCCATGTCATCCAAAGTTTAATGGGATAGCCCCCCCCCCCCCAAAATGAAAATTGTCATAATTTACTCACCCTCAGGTCGTTCCAAACCCGTAGGCTATTACTTACTTTTTCAGTAACACAAAAGAAGATATTATAAAAATATGGACAGAAAAAAATAATGTTATGAATTTTTTCCTAATATGCTTCTTTTTGTGTTTCTCACAGATGACACAAGGGTGGTGAGTAAGTGATGACAGAATTTTCATTTTTGGGGGAACTGTCCCCTTAGGAGAGCCTATAGTACCTGTTGGCACTGTTCAGGCTCCTGTTTGTGGGAAAGCACGTGGCGGTTGATATCTTATGTCCGGCACAAGGCTGGGAAGAAAGATAGGACCCGAGGAAAGCATTCCCAATCCTTTGGAGCAAAGCACAAAGAGCCTTCCTGTTGCTTTCCTCTCCTCTTTTGACCCCTGGTCGACCCTACCAATCAACAGGGCTCAGTTGTGACCCCTAACCTGGCCTCCGTCTCCATTCTGCTGCTGACTGACCTCTCCTTTATAACAACAGAGGGAGGAAATAACAAGTGATATAGCCAGATGTCCAAAGCCTTTTCCTCACATTTCTGCAGCCTCTCCAAAAGGAGAGAACTGCACCGACTGGTCCTCACAGGATTTTGCTGAGGTTTTCCAAATGCAGCATAGAAGCTTGCTTTGTGTCTGTTCAGAAAACAATGCAGAGATACAAAGTTATTTTTAGAAATCAAATGTGCAAGCATTTCCTAATGTGTCTGAGGCTGAGCATATGTATGGTGCCTCGAGTCTGAATGTCTTTTGCTTAGTTGGACGGTCTGACCTTCTCAAACCACAATTTCCGTGTTAAAAAGGTAATATGTTGGCCTGTAGTTAGACATACTAAACTATACTAGTGTGTGTGGTGAGGATGGTTGGTGGTTGGACTGAATTCATCCTTCTGGAACCGCATAAGGCGGTTTATTGAGAGAGGGAATAGTTTGCTTGCTCGCAGGGAAACGGCTGGTGAACAGTAACTCATCAAGGGAATACACTCGACATAAGTGAAAACATACTCAAACTAAAATCATCAGACAGGGAATGACAAATCAGCTGCACTTTCATTAGGAAAACATCATTAACAGTGGTTGGTGTTGTGATTGAGTTCTCGAGTCGGTTGAAGGCTGTTTACCGCAAGACATTCCGACTGCAAACTAGGACATCAGTCTTGGAAAAAGTTGTTGGAGTTACGCCTCCTGAATTATTTTTGTTGACATGGTACTGTGAGAACCGTGGACTGTGGTAAATCAAGGTGATGTTTGTAAAGTCTCATATCTCAGATAAGGATAGCTAGATTTCTAGATAAGAAATTATTTGGAGATGCCATATTATTGATATGACCCGGGTTCTCGGATCAACATTCACACTCTGAGATAACGTACTGTGAAAGGGAACAGACTTTACTTTTTGTCCTTATGGTTTCAGTTACTGCCATTTGAAAGCTGCACTGCCTCCAGCTGGGTTTGATCTCCACTCATATTTGCAATGAAAGTTCTGGAAATGAGCTGTAGATGAAAACTGATAATGTTAAGGCAGATATAAAAATCTGTGGACTACACCATTTCCATAGAAATTATTTATTTTTAGTTCCGTGGCAATAACATTGCTCTAGGCCTATACATTTCTTTTTTTTTTAAACTAACTTTGCTTGAGGTATACTTCAACTAACATAATTATGTTTGTACTAAACACATTTTGAATGCATTTAATTATAAAAAACGATATGACGTGTTCATAATGTTAACTAACTATTGTAACTAACTTGAAAACTTAATTAATTTATTCTTAGTCAGTATAAAAATTTTACAAAATATGCTAAATGCCATAACAGGCCCTTATACTGTATGTAATCATAACTTAAAGAAAGTGGAAAATAAATATCTTATTGCTTTAAAAGATCTCTACAAAAAAAAAAAAAAACATTGTGCAACCACATTATGTATTCACCTTGCAGTGCATTTTTGGAACCTAAGCACCAGTGAGTACTGTAAACATATCCTATTACACGTCATCTGTGAATATACCAGAGGATACTGTACTGCTACATCAGTCACTTTCCTGGCCTGTTTTCCTGTTATTTTCTGTAATAAATTGTAGGAAAAACGGTAATTTTTCCTTATTATAATCCCAATTGGTCAGTCAGTTTTATGGGATGGGGATGTTGAAAATTTAATCTGGAATAAGGCAAGAAATATATCTGTCCCATTATTCTGCTAGGATGTTTTCTTAGGATCATAAGAATGAATGTATTATGGTGATTTGTTTGAAGAGGTTTGGGGGAACATCTCTAATGGCTGATCTTCAGATAGTGGTGGAACTATCTGGCCTCTGGATAACACAGATCAGATATGCTGATTTACGAGCTTCTCCGCTTTGTCCCGCAGGCAGGCGATGGTGAACAGCCGTGTGGAATCCACCGCTGTCGCGGTAACCGGAGGTAGTGGCGGGGCAGTGCGCTCCTGTGCAGGCTGCGGAGGTCGGATCTCGGATCGCTTCCTGCTCTTCTCCATGGATCGGTACTGGCACACGCGCTGCCTTAAGTGCTCCTGCTGCCAGGCTCAACTGGGAGAGATCGGCAGCACCTGCTTCAGCAAAGGAGGAATGATCCTCTGCAGGAACGATTACATCAGGTATTAAATGAAATGGGCAGTCAGGGATTTGGTGGGACTGAGATAGAAATGTTGAATAAGACTAAATAAATGATGTTTCTGGTCAGGGCATCAGTTGTAATCTGTTGGATGAGGAGGACTGGAAACAAATCAATAAAATGTTATTGATTTGCGAACTTGATCGTTGTTTTATATCCGTTGATGCATCCATGTCTCCTTTCCAGATTTAGTAGTGCTTCAAGGCTACGTTCACACTGTCAGTCCAAATCCGATTATTTGTGTGTCCGATTGGAATCTGATTTAAAGTTGACTGTCCACATTGTGTAAAGGAATTGTTCAGATCCAATTTGTGTGTCCATGCCACTCTTTCGTTTTCTGGAATATCTACATTGGTTTCTATGACAATGGCGTTGCTGTTGTTTTTGGTGTGTACATACCAACGCAACCGTAACATGGAGGGGTTTGCTATTTTCTTTACAGCATGACAATGTGTAGCAGCCGCGCTGGACTACTGTCTTCTGAGGCAGCGGCAGAACCGTAGCACAACGTTGTTTCTGCAGCGACTTTCAGCATGTGTCCTATAACAACGCCTGACGTTTTGTTTTACGTGGCGTGAGAAAGTCACATAAACCACACGAAATACGATCAGAGCAGTCAGACAGAAACTGATTTCAAGAAATACCATTTGAATAGGATTTCAAACCACATATGAATTTAGCTTAAACCTGATGTAAAAATCGCATTTCGCATTATTTGTATTTTTATTTTTTTTTGCCGTTCACACTTGCTAAATCTGATCGGATTTCAATAGAATATACACAAAAATCTGATTTGGACTGACAGTCTGAACGTGGTGAATGGTCTGAAAGGCTCAGGATATTTAGACAGGCTTCCACAGACTTGTTGTAAATTTGTGCTTCATATTTAAACACAAGAAAACCGATAAAACCCTCCACACTACCATATCATTATACATGTGCAATGTATCTGTGTAAGCTACTGTAATGTGCCCTTCAAATTTCCCCCTGGGGACAAATAAAGTGCATTGAATTGAATTGAATTGAATTGAATATCTTGCTACCACTTCATGCATAATCAAACTGCCATTTTTTTCTGTTTATGACATTATGGCGCTTTTCCACTGCATGGTACGGTACGTTTCGGTACGGCACGCTTTGGCGCTTTTCCACTGCATGGTACGGTACGGTACGGCTCGCTTCGGCTCGCTTTAAATGGTACCTGGTCTGTTGAGGTTCCAAGCGTACCGTACCGGTACTAAAATGTGACGTGTAAACACTGTTGATCACTGATTGGTCAGACAGACAGAATCGTCACTACCAGCGTCATTGTATTTGTGACACGAGACACTAAACCCGCTAGATTTAAATAGTGGTCAGTGGACCAGGTGCAGACGTTCCTCTCCTTGGTTGCCGAGGAGTTGCGCACCTATAACGATCAGTCCCACCCACTTTAAAGCGGTACTAACTGCAGTGGAAAAGCAACCGAGCTAAAGCGAACCGTGCCGTACCGAGTCGAGTCGTACCACGCAGTGGAAAAGCAAAGCGAGCCGAACCGTTCCGCGCCGAGTCGAACCGTACCGAGCCGAACCGAACCGTACCATGCAGTGGAAAAGCGCCATTAGTTATCTGGTTCAACTTTTGGACGTGCAAGGTTTTTCTATTTATTCAATACTTTTGTCCAAGATCAAAATGTAAAGTTTAACACATATTAAAATGAGTAAACCACATGTTAATTCATCCATTTGTGAAAATATTTTTTGGTGCAGCGTCTGTCATACTTATTTTAGACATCTCTTCTGTGGCAACACATTGGAATATGTTACTGCGTGAACTGTAACAGCAGGACAAGAAAAGTTCACCAATCATGACAGGAAGTGTGTGGGTGCATGTAACATGGCATCTGGAGCAGCCAAGACTCCCCACATGTGTTTCATGTGCTGTACACTGCTTTAGACCACACAGTCAGAGATCAAATTATAACTCTATGCAGAATTGTCATTTTTTCATAAATTTTGCCTTGTCTGCAAAACCACCGTAACCTTGATTTGCAAACCCTAACAATTGATCGTTTATTTTTATGGCAGTTTTAGCTGAGGTCTATGATTGCATATGTGCCATATGATGATTAGATTACATAACTCTTTGATTGAATTTGGCCTCTATTGCCTTGTATATTCTGAGCTGAAGGCTCCAGAGGTGAGGAGATTAGATTGGTTTATAATCGCTGAGACTTTGAAATTGACCTCTGTGTGTTTGGATGTGTGCAGTGATGCATTGGTCCATGACGGCACGGCATTGTTGCCTGTTAGACCCACTCTGGTTTGTTTGGACCTCAACCAGGGATGTCTGACTACTTGGCATTGCCATGCAGATGTTTTTTTTGTGTGCCTGTGATTGTTGTAGAAGGGCCAGAGATGCCTGCTCAAAAGTCAAACAATCTCTCTGACCCCAAAATCAAAAAGAAACTGTTCAGTCCTGCCATATTTGAAACATAGTCATAGTTTTATAGCAATTGACAAACAGTATTTTTTTATTATTTTGAATTGCTCCCACATTTACTATTTTTAAATGTATATTATTAATATACTATGTATATTAATATAATTCATTCATATTAGCTATTATGTTATACTAATGTATTTTATATGCATTTTATACTGATATGAAATTATAATTATTAATTCATATTGATTAATGTATTCATATTAGTATTGACATTACTTTATTAACATACCTATATAATATTAAAAATGGGGTTGAACGTGCATGGGGCTGACTCGGAATAAAAATAATATAAAATCAAATTTTATATAATTAATAAATTATAATTGTATATTAGATTCCTATAAAAAATTATTCTTAAATGTATTTTTTATTATTTTATGTACATTTAGATTTATTATTATAAGTTGATTTATTATTATTATTATTATTATTATTATTATTATGCATTAATATTAGCCTGACGTCGTCATACTCCGATTCTAGTCAGGGCTGTGATTATGGGGCGCTTTTCAAACGAACCAGGAAAGAAAATGCCTCTGCAGCTGTCCATCATCGTATAAAGCCCGCCCTGACAATTTGATTGGTCCGAACAGCTTTGGTTCGGGCATACTTGATTCATAACGGATCAAGACCGAACTTCCCATCCTCAAATGTTGTGGGCGGGGCTAAGTTCGGCTGGCATCCGGGCTACATTAATATACCTATATAATATTAAAAATAGTTTGATGTGGGACTGACTGAACTGGTGTTAAATAATTAAAAATATATATTTTTATTATTGATTTATATTAATTCAATATAGTGTATATTATGCCTATTTGAATTATTTTTCACCAGTTCAGGTCTGCTTAAGAGTTACTGCACAGAGTACTTGTTTCATGACAAATTTGGGTTAACAACTCAAGTGACTCTTTTTTTTCTCGCAAAGGACATCTCTTACAGCACTATAATTCAGCAAGCATGTTATAAGTGTCAAGAGTGGTCTTGTGGATATTCCCTTTAATAGTACATGTAAGGTGTACTCAATCTGCAGTGTATTAAATATGTATAATACAGCTAATCAAAAGGGCAGAGCTTCATTACCAAATGACACCGCGTGGAGCCTGAGGTCTGATAAAAGTAGGGTGCATTAATTAGGGAGAACAGAGCTCCTTTCTGCTGTCTCTTATTAAATTACTGTTTGGATTAAGATCAAAAATTCATTACTGCGAGCAGTCAGAGCTGGGACAGTGATAGCGGAGGAGGGGTAGAGAGAGAGAGAGAGAGAGAGAGAGAGGGTAGGGGGAAGAGGAGAAAGTGAGGTGGTGAGAATTAGCTGCCAAACTGGTCTGGTTACCGTCACAGAAGGACCCCTGAGAGGGAGTGGAAGAAATGTTTCCTACTGAAACATGACTGTGACATGGTGGCTCCAGGTGTTCTGAATGAAAACAAGTTGTTTGTGTGCGAGTGGAATGCTTGTATGTTGCGTGTTTGTGTGCATCTGGGTTTTATCTCTACGACCGAGTGTGTGTGTGTGTGTGTAGATGCCTTTTTTTTTCTTCCTTTTAGCTCATCAAGAGCACGACTTGAACTCATTTGAGTGTTCTCCTAAAATTGCCCATAACAACCTCAAGCACAGGCAGCAGAGTAATCAAGTGCACCCTAATTAGGAGCCAAGGGTGGATCAGAGGCTCCTATAGCCACCCCCCCACCCATTGCCACCAATTACACTGCCTCTTCGGATTAGCTGATAGGCTGCAGTCTAAGGACTATAGGGGCTTTGGTGCCCTGCCATCCAAGCCACGCACACACAAACACACACATTGTAAAGCACTCAAACTTCAAGCTATGGGCGTAAAAGTGAATTTCCTCATGTGTGGAATGAAAAGAAGTGAATTAAGAACTTATAGAAGTTTTATTTTCAGGGTGGCTTGTGTGTCATTTTGCAATATGGCAAACAGTTTTTATCCCTCAAGTGAGTATGTCAATTAAAGAAACATGTATTTTGGATGTTACAATGTATCAATGTTGACTTGCTTTCAGCTGATCTCTTGTCATTCTTTTAAAATATTCTTGTAAGTATTAATTGCTGTCCCCCCCCACTGTGCAGGTTGTTTGGTCACAGTGGAGCCTGCAGTGCATGTGGACAGTCTATCCCTGCCAGTGAGATGGTGATGAGGGCCCAGGGTAACGTCTACCATCTAAAGGTGAGTCCGTTGTCAGCAAATGCTCATATTTATCTGATTCATCTGTGCAGGTTTTTTTATTTTTTTATTTTATTTATTGAGCTCTTCATTTTTAAAGGTGCATTGCGCAACTTTTCATGTTAAAAATACCAGTTTTCTATCCTATACATGCTTAAAGAACAGCTTGATGAGCTGAATGAGCCTTTCCCCGATCACTGCGATCGCCTCTATAACCCTGTACAGTAAAATATATAAGAGGGATTCGGGCTCGAATCTGAGACTGAGCGTGACGTCACGCGCGTTCACGCTCACCTGGCAACCTCTCGCTTGCTTGTGTACAAGCTGCCCGCCATTGATTATCTGCATCAGCGAAGAAAACTCGAAAACTCGAGCGTCTAAGGTAAAAGATGGATTCAAAAAGACCGGCTAGTAGTCCATTTCAAACACCAACAACGACTCTGGTTGCAGTTGCGCTTGCCGCCAGAGGGGGCGTAGTTCTGCAAAAACTCAGAGACTTGCGTTATGCTCCTTTAAACAAAATATAACTCGATCTTCTGGTGACATGCCAAGTTTTACCGCCCTTTTACAATGACTGCAAGTTCACATTTAGATCTGCCTCCATCCAATCAGTAACCAAGTCCCTGTTCTACAAAAAGATATTTGTTGTCTTTTTCATAAATCGGTTTCACACAAATTTGGCCATACTTTCATTATTATCAAAAAATGTTAGTTTAGTTCTCTTTATCTTTTTTGTATTCTAAGTAATGTATGCGAAATCGTGTTTGTAACAAAAACAAACAAAAAATTACAAGATCAGAATATAAAAAATAAAAAAAGGCCAAATTTCATTATACACTGAAGTGGTACACCGTTTATTGTTTATATATATATATATATATATATTATGTTATGCGTTTCACGCAATCAAGCAATGTATTTTAGGTTGTTTTTTTTTACAATAGGACAATTTTGTTGCACAATATCTTCCACACAGCACAAGCCTGATTTTAAACAGACAAATAAACAGTCAGTAATAATATAACCAATAAACAAATTACAAAGAGTAGCACAAATAAATGCAATAATAATGATACAAAATAAATAGATTTCTTTTAGTAACAGTAGTATTCAGGTATAAAATAGTAAATAAATTGAATAGAAAATCAAATGTAACATAACAATGGAAAGTCTTCCCTGAGTACATTAAATGCAGATTAATCATTACATTTAAAGTTACAAAAGATATTATACAGTCAAGAGCAGTGAGTGATTTTCCTTTTCTTTTTTTCCCCTTGATTTGTTTTGATTAACATTAATGGCACAGATGGCAACAGGAATATTAGGCTGCTGTCACTTAAAGACCTCATGCACGGATCCATAGTGAACTGCTGATAGTCCAGACGCGATGTGGAGATGTGAAGCCATTTGCGCATTTTAAGAGGGAGTGCGCGCTAATTCACTCATGCCGTTTGTGAAGTCACTTCTAACAGAAAGTTTACTCCAAAGCACCCCAATGTATGGATGGGGAGTAATATTTAAATTATTTACATCAGACTTAACTCTTTTTACAGACTTGTTAAATGTATTACTAAACCTGCTCATTTGTGATCAGACTAGCTGATGCCTAGGCACCTTCCAGTATGGGGAAGAAAAAAAAAAATCACCATTTGCAGAACTACTTATGCAACATCCTTGTACACTTGTATGGTTACAATTTCCGAACCAGTCTCAAACATAAGGGAATTTGTTTTGTACCATGTAATTGCCTAATTCCCTTTGACATTGGCATGTAAGCCAGCATGAATTGCTCAACATAAGCTTGAGACAATGTTTAATAGTTAGATTTATGAAATGTTATTTATTTTCGAGTATTGTATTGCAACTCCCTCAAGACTGTAAGACTGAAATGCATCATTCTTGCAAAACAATGACTTGGACCCACACATCCATATCTCTAGAGTGAGAATTAGAGGCATTGTTGTATTAACATATGTGTTTATGCTTCTCATTATTTGGTTGGAATGAAAACATCTGTAAAGACTCTTTTTTTGGGAAATATGTTTCTCTTTGAATTGTCAGCTGAAGTCTCGCTTTTACTGAACACGGATAGCAGGATAGTCTCAAGAGACGCCTGCCGAAACTCATCAACGAACCATTTTCCCAACTGCGCCACACATTCCTCCTTAATTATAGTGGTGTAGGTGTCAACCTGTCTTAATAATATTTGATTGGAAAAGGAAACCATTCCCTGATTAAGCTGAGTGGTTCGGTTTGGTTTCCCAGTGGTCCTTGTTTGCATAAGTTTTCAAAATTGGGTAACTACATCCTGACAATTTCTAATTTGTGAGTATCTGAAGAAATGTGAGCTTGGAGTGTTACTATACTGTATGCAATTTCGGACGCAGCACCCATCTATTTTGCAAGTGTTATCTCATTGATCTTGTAAACTATTTTTCAAATTTCATGACTCGATCTTTCGCTTAAACATCCCCTTTCTTACAGTCGCCTGTAAGCTCGCATTCAGCCGATCTGCCTCTATCCAATCAACAATTGATTGAAACAAGTTCCTACTTTTTTTGTATTTATTTTTTAAAATAATCTATTTCACTCAGATGTATGTCACATTATGGAACTTCCGATTCACTCGACTGTAATACTTATTTTGTGGTAAAATTGACTTTTTAATAAATGTTGCTTGTTTTTTTTTTCTCTTCCACAGTGTTTCACTTGTGCCACATGTCGAAATCGCTTGGTGCCTGGTGACCGATTTCACTACGTCAACGGCACCATCTTTTGTGAGCATGACCGGCCAGGTGGAGCTTTGCTCAGTAGTCACCTGACACCCCTGCAGAGCAACACCCTCCTACCCGACCAAAAGGTATGATGAAAACATTTTATAAATGTATGGTACTAGATGATAGAAAAATGTGTTAAATGAGAGAGATGACTATATTGCATTATTCTTCCTAGTTGGAAAACAAACTGATTGGCTACTTGGTTCTTTTTACACAGGTTTGCTGAGGAAACATGGATGTATAATTTGCGGTGTGCCTTTTCTTCATATTTTTTCCTCACCTCTTCCCTCCAATCTATCATTGTGAATGTCCACGCCACTTTTGTGCATTCAGCCACCTTAGAAGAATTCAGAACCACGCAAGTACTGTGAGTCACTTGCGAGACAATCACCCCATCGAGGGAAACGTAATCAAGTCGAAGAAAGACACAGAAGCTAAAAATGCACTAATCATGTGCACTCATATATGGTCTGTCTGGTTATGGCTGGGATAGCCTGACCCTGAAAGCCTTAGACTCCATAAAAGAGCAGCTCTATAATGCTGGGGTGATGCTCAACATGATTTTGTTCCCCTTTGAGAAGTTCCTCAAGGAATGTTATGGACGTTACCTGGCATTTTGGACTTTGGGGTTCTATGGATGATGATTGATATCACTTCTTGTCCATAAAACGACATCCATATATAGAAAGACTGTTATATATGGCCCCCCCCCCCCCCCCCCCCCCCCCCCCCCCCCCAATGGCTTGGTAGAATAAATTCTATGTCTGTATGCATATTCTCTAAGAGAGACTGTTATTCAGTGTCTGCCAAGACATTTGTTGTGAGTGAGGGAGATTGAGAGTAAAATTGTAATTCATGTGCTGTATCGTGTTCAATGGTTGACCTGTTTCCTTGTGTCCTCTGTTTAAATAGAGGAACCATTAAAAAAAAAGATACCTGTAAAAGAAAAAAAAGTACTTAATTAAATAACTATATAACCATCAAAAATGCTGTCTTGACATCTCTGCTCAGTGTACATCAACATTTTATGGTTTTGGCTTGGTGTGCTGGACACTCTCTAGATGTTGAGACGGCTCACCAATAGTCCCTGGCCAAAAATATGGTTCATTACCCTCCAGATTTCAACACAAACTCTTGCGTCTGCATCATTACAGAGAGTATTGAAAGGCATTTGAGTTGGCAGTTTTCTACTGCTGTGATTTCAATCCGTGGGTCTTGGTAAAAGGTCTCGTGCATCTTTGAATGTTGCTACAGAAATAAACGTTACGCTCCCGCCCTTTTCTTTCATCTGGCCCTCCTCTCAAGATTTAATTTACTTCTATATCTGCCTTTTTCTGATCAGATTTGCAGAGGTAGGCTATATGAGAAGTTTTCTCATTGACATTTCTGGTAATTGCTTTTTGGCATTAAACTCCCCAATATCTTGTTTATTTAATTAGTTAATTAAACCCATCTCTCTTTTTTCAACCAACTACAGCCTGCTCTCACAAGGTGTTCTTTTCCAATTTACTTTTACGATTAATAAAAATAAATAAAAAAGTCCTTTCCCTTGTGTTTCTTATAAGAAAAATAGAAGCCAAGCATACCTCATTATGGCTGTTGGTGGGTGTGTATGTGTTGGGTTGGGGGTGTAAAAGCCAGCTGTGACTTTTCACATTGAAGCATTCTGTGTGTGTTTGTGGGAGTCCGGAGTTTAGATCATACTGATAAAACAATGTCCAGTATATTTCCCTTTAGATTTAGATACACCTATTTTATCTCTTCTTCCTCTTCCTCTTCCTCTTCCTCTTCCTCCTCCTCCGACTGGGTGTCTATGGCAGCCCATAGAACCGTTTGCGGGAAAGTTGTTTTGGTTTGACATTCTGATAGAGGACAGTCCCAACATCAAATACACCAATTTTGGTGTGTCTAACTCATTCCCTCTAGCGCCACCACCTGTCCAAAGTTTCAAAAATATTATGCTAATAACTTTTGAACCGTAAGGCCTATCAACAAAATTATTTTTTTCTTCTGATTCCTGAGCTCCTGACAATTCGATTGCACCCTATGACGTCATCATCCGTCATACAAATATGTCCGCCATTTTGAATTGTCCAAAAAACCTACTTTTGCGAACTCGTCCTAGACGGTTTGTCCGATTCAAAACAAAATCGCACCAGATCATCAGGCAGTGCCGACAAAAAGTTATGGAAGTCAAGTTGATTTGTCAAATCGTTTTCGATAAACGCGCAAACAAATTTTACGTAGCACTTGCGAAAACAGACGTAAGGCTGTATCTCTGCAACGCTTAATCGCATTCAAACCAAACTTGGTACATGTCATCACAAGCATGACCTGAGGCAACATGCTGCGTTTCGGCACAGCGCCACCTACTGGTCCGGAGATACAAAAAAAGGCTATTTTTGCTTATAACTTCTGAACGGTTTGTCCAAAAATCATGAAAATGGTCTCGATAGGTTCAGGGCGTCATACCGAGTCGATTGATATCCAATTTTCCCAGATCGGCCATTTTGAATTACGTGCTAAAATGCTGTATTTTTTGAACTCATAAACGAATTGTTACGAAACTCGGTATGGGTCATCAGTATGATGCCCTGAAGGAGCCTGAGAAGTTTCGAAACAGCGCCTCCTAGTGGAAAAAAATATTTTTCAAATGCTTATAACTCTGGCTGTGGTTGACTTATTTGACTTATGTGGTTTCAACATTTGCCGATATCTTCGAAACCGCTAGTCCGATCGAGACGAAACCACTGTCAGAAGTTTGGAAACATAGGTCGATAGCTATTCGCTAATGCCCAAATGCCAAAATATTGATAGTAAGGGGTCGTAAAAATCAATCAAAGTCACGTGTCAGTCAGTTTTTACGTGTTTTTTCACTCAATTCAGAAGTGAATTGAGATTTTATTTTTCACCAAAATTGACACACATATGTATGGGCTCACTCTGAGGACACATAAAAAAAATTTGTGGGATTTCGTCGCTTGGTGGCGCTATAATAGAACAAAACATGAAATTCCCATTGACTTTAATACAGTTTTGTGATGTAAAATGCTATACTTAATGAATGCATTGCTGTAACATTACGAAACTCAGAATGTGCCATCGGCACCATGCCCTGAAGGTACTCAAAAGATTTCCAGACAGCGCCAACTTTTGGTCAAAAGTTAAAATCTAATTTCCAAAAATCCTAATTAGTTTTGAATACATCTGCCTATTTTAATGACACTGGTCTTAATAGATTCCTTGGGTCATGCCGAGAACATACTAACCAAGTTTGCCATATTTGGACGATCTTCCTTTCCGCCATCTTGATTTTCATTCAATACCTACTTTTTCGAACTCCTCCTTGGCCGTTTGTCCGATTTTCACCAAAATCGAATCGTATCATCTTCAGACCGTACTTTCTTAAAGTTATGGATTTCGTGTCGATAGATGAAATCGTTTTCTGTACCGCAGCAGCAAATTTTAAGGCATTATGCTAAAATGACTATTCAGGCTTTATATCTGCATTGCCTTGATATCTTGACACCAAACTTTGTATGTCATTGTCACTTCACTCTGACCACATCACATCGAGTTCGTAACTGCGCCACCTATTGGTCGAAAGTGATAAACCATTAAATCATCTTAAGTTACTGTATGTATGATTTTTCAACCATTTGCCGAAAATCCTCTTAAAATGTCTTTAATTGCTCATTGTTGCAGTTGGTCTGACACTTTCAGCCATGTTAACATGTCTTATCGCCTTCTACTGCTTGGCCCCGTATAATGGCTGCTTGCAGCTATATTATGAAATGTTATTACTTTTAAATGGGTATTGGGGACAGCCAGATGTTATTTTTTAATGTCGTCACAGTTCAAAACACTTTTATAATTTTTTCAACTGAATAAAATCATTGTGGTTTAATCTCATAACTTTTTAATGTTGAATATAAACTTTATTATGTCAAATTTGTATATATTTTTATTTTACAGTTAGTATAAACAGTACCCTAGTGGTGTGCATAAAGGGTCAAAGTGTTTGTACATTATAAAATATATGCAGCTGTATATTTTAATGTAAGTCCCTTGCATAAAAGAAAGAAAGAAAAAAAACTTTGATCACATATATCATTGTCAGAGCAAACATAAATCAGAAAAAAAACGTCTTGAAATGAAAGCTGCTTTGTGGTAAATGCATTATGGTGAAAGCTTACAGTATTGGGTCCATGTACTGTACTTAAGATTCAGTGCTCCATAAATATTCTGTGGCCTGAGATCGTTAAGGAAAGCATCAGAGAAATTCATTAACTTATGCAAATGATCCTAATTGCAATTATCTCCAAATCTTGGTAAGTGAGAGGAGGGGTTAGTGAATCTCAAAAAATAAAATAAGAACTCCCTTGGCCATTCGAGTAGCTCTTTGCATTCAAACCGATCATGCTTCAACTGTGCATTTCTAATTAGTCTGACATATTCAAAAGCCAATTAACGGTTTCTCAAATCAGAGCTCTACCACAAGGTTTTTCCAACTTGTAAAGGAAGGAGAAACTTTATTTTTAAGTGCACTGATTTAAAGAAGCCCTTGTCTGTAAGGACATGCACGCAGTTTTCCCCCCTTCTTTCTTCAATTCTCTAATTAATCCAATTAACACATGCAAATTGGTGTAATTACATTGTTTCCTCACCTCATGTTGTGTGAAGATGGGGAAGAAGCAGAACAGATGAAGGGATATTTTTTTTATCAGACAGTGAGGGATGCACAGACCGTAGACTTCTATATTACTCCTCAGCACAACTACCAAATCACGGCAATAGGCTAGTACTGCTACTACAGGTCAATGGGTTGACCACATTGTGATAACCTACAACATAAAGACTATAACAATGGATCATGTATCGTCCTTTGTGCAGTTTATTCTATAAAAATATTCAGACAATAAAGGCTCAGAACTGAATTAATATAAATGAATACCTTGAATGCAATGTCAGTCGCTTTGAATGAATGCATCTGCCTAGTGCATAAAATATATAAAATTATAAAGTTGTGGAAGCAGCTTAAATAGTTCTTTGTGCATCATTTAATCATTCATTAACTCCCACAAGTGGATGAGAGCACTGACACATTGTAAGACGCCAAATATAATATCCCTGTGTAATTAAATGTGTTCTAACCACAGCCGTAACTAACTCTAATAACTCAGAGATGTCCCACAAAGGCACACAAATCTGAAAATCTAATCCAATGCTCAGTCATTTAATATAATAAGTCATAGGAGAAGGCTTTTGGTTTAATACCCTGCTTGTGCTACTTCAGTGACCTGAAACTCTTGTGCACTGCTATCTTTTGTTTCAGCAGCCAATGGAGTCAGATCCTCTTGCCTGCCTCTGATATATGGCTATGTCCAGGCCTCCTTACTTGTCTCTGATCTGTTTTTAAGCTGCCAGCATCATAAACTCCACAGCTGTTTGGCTTCGGTGGTAGAGAAGCAGTGAAGAAGAGTGCCAAACCGCATACTGGACAGAAAGAAACGGGGTGAGAGCCTGAAGACGTGCAAGGAAACTTTACAATCAGTTTAGACTCCCTGAATGCTGATTGTACAGCGTCTTCTTCAAGATGAAACTATATACTGTGTAATGACAGATAAAAGATCAAATTCAGAGTATACCTTATTAAAGTGACATGACCTGAAGGCCAAGTTTGGTAACCCATACTGCACACATAGTGAGTAGTGAACACAAACTGTGGACACACACATCCGGAGCACTAAGCAGCCATTTCAAGCAGATGAGCCCAGAATATTAATGCAAAACAGAATTTCTACATAATGGTTTTCTATGGAAAAATGCCTAATGGGAAACTGTGAGTTGCCTTAAAATTCTGGGTTTATCTGCTTGCCTGTACATAGTATGTTTTATTAATAATGACACTTTTTTTTTATTTTATTTTTTTTATCAAGCATTTTAGACAACTTCTCTGTATGACTTCTGTGATTTTTTGTTGTTGTTATTGCACAGCTAAAATAACTGGAGATGCCTGACACCAAAAGCATTACACATTAAATTTAAATTGGTCGTGCCTTGTCTTACATTAAAAATAAGGTGGAAAGAGAATACAAATGTTATAATTTCTGTGGTATTTGTATCAGTCCTTGCGGTTTCAGTTTCTTTTAGGTTTCATTCAGGTCTCCTCTGGCTAGGCAGTGCCGTGACAAAAAATGAGGGTCCTAGATCTGCGGTCCTGAAACTGCAGCTTCTGGTATTGCAGGAATATAGTACTGGAAATACAAACTGATCAATAAAATGTAATGTCACTCGTTGCTCATTGTGGTTGCGGCTGGTTAAGACACAATGCTATCCCTTTCTTTCTTTAAACAGATAAATTAACCAGGAAAAAGAAAAAAGGGTAAAGGTTGAGGTGTTACTGGCAAAATTGAAAGACAGGTCAGCCCTCATTAATGGCTCTCATTAGCAGTTTTAGCAGAGCAGTTATTGTTGCTAATGACCATAACTGCTTTACTTAGGCCAGCCAGAGTCAGCAAACAACACCAGAGAGCAAGTGTCAGTTTTTCTTTGGCAGATATTGTGAGGATATAATTTACTGACATTCAGTGTAGAATTTTGGTTGTCAGCTCCTCCTAGTACCAAGGGATTTATGTGGTGGAGAAGTGCCGGTACTCTCTTGTGCATATGCAAATCATTATCACATTTGAAATTTCTACAATGCAAAAAAAAAAAAACTTGGAGATATTGCTGGTGCAATATGAATTTATTTACAAAAGGAACCATTTGCCAAACAACTGATTTGATACTATTGTGTGTGCGTGATAAGTCCTCAGACATCAGGCCTGCAATGGTGCTCCTTATCTATTAGAGGAGGCATAATCCAAGAACCGAATGATAGTAATATGGAATTCCTTGCACGACTAGCCCATGACATTCATTCAGCTTATTCAAATTAGCATCATAAAAGTAATTCACGTAGTGGCTCCTGGGTAGTGTGAAGTCATTACTAATCACCTAGACCTGACGCTTTGACTCAGTACCAGCAACATGTGAGAAGTGGCGGTTCGCAAGAAAAAGTGAAGGTACGCTATAGAAGTGCCAGTCCACATTGAGCACTGCATAAGCTGCATCTGAAATCGTATAATGTATACTAAGTTCGTTTAAAACGTACTTCTCGACCACAAAAAAAAGTATGTTCTATGTGGTATGATTGTGGGCAGTATGAATGAAATTCAGACATACTACATCCGCCATGTTGTCTTTGTCATGTGACCTACAGCTGACGCTTCACTGTCATTCACAAATCCTCTCCTGTGGCCTCATGGGATAGTAAAGTGTCCATTGGATGCACAGATTTCTCGCCTATATAGGAAGTAGGGTTAGTTTCTCAGTTCACTGAACATCTGATGCATATGGCACACTAAAGTGGAAACATTTTTGTGAAGGTTGAAAGTTCTGGGAGCTTTTAGATTCTTGAGTGATTTCACTTTATTAGTTGTGTGTCCTCTTACATCTACATTGGAAGATCAGGCAAAGTACCTCACTGAGAAGGGAATATCATATGCAGGTAAACATGAAAGTACTGATACGCTGTCCTATAGCACGCTGGTTTGTTAATGTAGCATAATTTACATGACATTGAACAAAAAACAAAACTAAATAGTCACTGAATGTCAGTCTGATGGCCACTTCCTGACTAAGTGGGCGGTCATTGGCCAATTTCAGAGGCTAAAGAGCCTAGACCCCAAAATCGTCAGGCAAACGTGAGACCAGAGGTCACTAGACATAGTGTGTACGTCACTGATAAATAAATGAGCAGGATCTGAGCATAACCAAGAAGTTGTATGAAAGGAGAAGGGAATGACAAAAAAGCTTTAGGGATGATGGATGGGGGATGGGGGATGGGGGATGGGGGAGGGGAGGGAAGGGAAGGGGGTGCAGGGATGCTGGACAGCAATTCCATCCAATCAGAAGACTTTGAATAATTAAACTGATCAGCTTAATTAGCTCAATTAAGTTGATTTGACCATGGAACATGGCCATATGGTGAGAGGAAACAAAAGAGGGGGGAACTAATTAAAAGTAAAATAATGAGGATTTTAATTAAGCAGTTCCCCAGACGTCAGCAAGCAGGGATCTGGAGTCATAATTAAAAAGTGCTGTGGTGCTGGCAACATTTTCTCCCCTCTGTTTTAATAACTGCGAGGGGCTCCATCCATCTAATTAAATCTGTAAATGAATTAGCAACATCGTGGGTCTTCGCTTCATTTTTTTTAACAACCCACCTTCACTTCTACAAATAACTTTGTGCACATGCTGCACGCACACATTCGAGTACCTGACACGTCTGCTGTTAATGAAATGAATCATTATTGATACATTGTCACAAAGTTACAGGTGCTTGCATACCACAAGCAATGTGTAGATTCACCTCAGCGGTAGCATGCTTGCTTGTGCATATTTGGCTGCTGCTTCCTCTTTCTTGCTCTTTACTGTATACATACATTTTACATTACAGTAGAGGTAAAAAGAGAATCTATGCTACCACCTTGACATTTTTTTCTGTAACTGCTCTCACTGAGCACCGAGCTTTGAAAAACAACTGCAAATTATTATAAACAGACTAAACTAAACTGTTCCCTTTCGAACGGTCACTTCGTATTGCGTATCTATACGCAGTGGGGAAACTCATTTTACTCGATTTACTGATGCCTTTATGTAAAACGCATTTGCAGCTGCACAGCTAGCACATTGAGCATCTGGCTCGCTCATAGGCTGTGCTGCGGCAACTGCAGTCAATGGCGCGGGCGCCTCTAGCCCTACGTCACTACACGTCAGAGCCCGCCAAGGGGGCGTGGCCTTAGCCTATAATAGTCCCCTTGTACATCCTTCTGCCGAGGATGGGGGAGGTTAATCTTCTCTGCCCTGTCAGAGCACTGAGAATCTATCTGGAGCGTTCTGCGTCTTTTAGACAATCAGAACAGCTTTTTGTCTGCTTTGGTGGCCGATCTAAGGGTGATCCAGTCACTAAGCAAAGACTGTATAGAGATGGATAGTGGATGCCATTTCTATGGCTTATACCTCAGTGGGTGAGGTTTGCCCCGAGGCATGGCCTCGTCATGGGTTTGGTCATCTGGCTTTCCCCTTCAGGATATTTTTGATGCGGCAGGCTGGTCCTCGCCTTCCACATTTCTGAAGTTTTATAATATGGAGGTGCCTTCCCTGCAGGCGAAGTTGCTTTCGGTATGATTAAGGCCCGACGGTGTCTGGTCTTGTCTACAAAATGTTACTGTGCACAATCACAGACACATATATATATAAAACCTGCTTTGGCCGGTTATATTTCCTATACTAATAATCCCGACAGAGTCTGATTCTATTAGTGTATTATGTTGGTTTTGGTACTGACACATATATAGGCTATTATTCTAGACCCGACAGTGTCCGGTCTGTTATATATATGTATATACTGTATAATTGGTTTTCTGGCTTGTTCTGTGAGCTCAGGGGTCTTGAGTTGCAGTGGCAACCAGTTACTTATTAGTGCGGTGTTTTTGCATGGCATCCCCACTACGCAATACAAAGTGACCGTTCGAAAGGTAACTACTCGGTTACTATCGTAACCTCAGTTCCCTGAGAGAGGTAACGAGTATTGCGTAGCCAGCCGCACTATAGTAACCTGGCGGGTTAACCTGCCATAATGGTGAATTCGGGGGACTATTATTGGCTAAGGCCTCTCGCATGAACTGAAGTTACGATAGTAATCGAGTAATTACATGGTGTAGATTCATGGTCAAGAGTCATATAGTTTAATGGAATTTGTGTTCAGTGTGCTCAAAATTTTCATGTCCTAATCATATACCTCATAATATATTGAATAAAATGTTAAACTTTTTAAAAAAATCTTTTTTAAAAAAGTTAACATATTCAAATTTTATATAGAGAGAGGATTTAAATATTTTGCTGTATGTCTTTGCTGTGTTGCACTTCTAAAATGATAAAAGGCAGTTTATTAATTAATAATCTTCTTAATCTTTGTTCACTTTGCGTAATCAAAATGTTTGAAACAAAATGTGCAAATTGTTTTCTTTGGTAGTCGTTTTATTGGCTCTCCTGTGCCCTCACTCTTTTAGTCTTTTGTAAAATAAATTGCTTTTAACTAATAAAAGCCATTTCCTTCATGACATCATCCTCCATAAAGTGACATTTCTGGCAGTAACAGAACAACACAAACATAAATTCTAAGAATGGATATAATGGATTCTGTGGTTGATTTGGTTACAATGGCACCCTAAAACTTTCCATCGTCTTTAATAAAAATGATTGCGCTATTAATTAAAAAAAATTACACACTACCATTCAAAGGTCTTCTGTTCTATTCAGCAAAGATGCATTAAATTGATTAAAATAGACTTACAATATCTGTGAGTATTTCACATGTACTTTCTTTCATCAAAGAATCCTAAAAAAAAGTTATCATAGTTCCCACAAAAATATTGAGCAACACGACTGTTCTCTACATTGATAAAATGTTTCTTGAGCTGCAAATCAGCATATGAGAATGATTTCTAAAGGATCATGTGACACTGCAGACTGGAGTAATGATGCTGAAAATTCAACCATCACGAATAAATTATATATTAAAATATATTAAAAAAGAAAACAGTTGTTTTACAGTAAATGGTAATAATATTTTACTATATAACAGTGTTTACTATAACTTTTGATCAAATAATGCCTTGTTGCAAAAGAGACTTTTCAAAAACATTTTGACTACAACATAGGGATGTTATAAAAAAAAAAAACATATATATAGGCCTATATATGTTCTCTAAATGTACTGCATAACAAGAATGACCCATTTAAATATTTTAGAAACGTCTAGAACACTCCACGTAGTGTCTTATTAGCTCCCTGTGTTTCTGCATTTGTGGTCCCTGTCCAGACCTGATCCCTCTAGTTAATTGTCTGGGTTACCTTCAATTGCCTCAAAGGCAGTTTGTCCTACAGAGCAGCAGGAGAGCATAATTGCTTTGGTTTTGATGCACTATTCCCCTCTCTTGTGAGTACAGTGGAGAGATGCTGTGTGCTACTTTATACAACAATGGACCGACACCTGCTTATACACAAAAGCATGAACACAACACGTTTAAAATGACACAAATGTTTGTCCTCAGTTCTAGTAGCACAGCTGAACGCTTGAGTAACTTTGTAAGCTTTTATAGCCAGTGGACCTCATTACGAGATGTCTCATGAAACTTGATAGCGTGCAGCTCTTGGCCGATGGCTAACATTGGGTGGCATGACCTAATCTAGGCCTAAGCTTCCAAATAACTCCTTAATGAGGATTTTGTCACAAATGCAGACATATTACAACTTAAATAAGGTATAGGGATATACATTTGACCCTGTCATATCTAAAGAGATGAATAGTGAAAACTCAAAAGCTACTGACCCAGGGCCCGTTCCACTTCCGCACGCATAATGCTTCACGAACTTGCAGCCAGAAAAACTGATTCTGTATCTGTTTTTGGACAGAACTCCCACCCAGATCTGCTCTCTGTGGCGTGCTGATCTGAGTTCTTGAACAGCTGGTCTAGGGTCGGCTTTAGAGGGGCCGCCGTGACCCTGGGAGCTAATTAAAGCAGATAAGAGCATTAATGAGCTCCAGTCTGATCAAAGGGCCGCAGCTTGGCCTGGGTGGCAGGAGATGTAGCAGAGATTGGAGGGGAGCTCTGTTTACCCCTGTCAGGGTCAGTAATTGGGAGGGGAGGTGCACAAGCTGTTCCTTTTGTGCGAGCTGAATACCTTCACTGCGGACTGTGAGTGGACCACGCCAATAGCTTTACACATTAGTTGCATTCCATTCTCTGGTCAAATAGTGTTTCTAGTCAGGGAGTATTGACCCCTTCAAGACCATTTCCTGATTTTTGTTCTTGTACACTTCACTCTAAACCCTAATAAGGTAATCAGTAGATCCATATGTCCATATTTATACACAGCTATAATATAATACATTGTTAGCTAACGGCATGTATTCAGTAAATCTAACACAACAAATGTGTTAGGCAGCAATTACAACTTGTGCTTGTGATGATTACAATGTAAGGATAATATTAGAAAATATTTGAAAGTTGAGCTTGTTGATCCAAAATTGCCGTCATCTGAAATCTTCACAATTGTTGGCCTCACCTGAAAAGATGACCAATGCTGGATCCAAACTGGAGCTGCCGGCGCACCGATCTGTAGTTACTCCAGGATGGGCAAATACGTTTGATTTTGTACTACATAAGCATGTTAATTGAAGCATAGAGTAGTGCAGGTATGACGTCAGAAACCGGAAGTCTAATTCGCAGCTGGTTCCTTAGAGATTTTCTTATGGAGTTTTAATTGTTTTTTTTTATTTATGTGTACAGTTGATGGACCCCATTGACTTCCATAGTAAAAAAAAATACTATGGAAGTCAATGGGGTCCATCAACTGTTTGGTTGCTGACATTCTTCAAAATATCTTCTTTTGTGTTCAGCAGAAGAAAGAAATTCATACAGGTTTGAAAAAACTTGAGGGGATTTTTGGGTGAACTAACCATTGTAAAGTACAATGAACTTTCAGTAATGTTTGAGGAAAATGAACATTTCATTTAGTTAGTTTCTTTGTTTGGTTTTACAGTGGAAAGACTGGAATTGATCTCCTGTAAAAGTTGTGTGGGATGGTGAATTTATGCAAGTGAAGGACTCATGGTCAACAAAAATGAGCGAGCATGTGCACGCCATGGAGAGGATGGCCACCTGTATTCACTGCAGGGTGTGGGAATGTCCGACTCAGCCTGACCTTACCGCATCCCCTGCTGCTGGAGGAAAAACTCGTTATCTGAGAAATCCCTGCTAATTACGCCTGCTGCTTACAAACTTACATGCACACACTGACACAGCCAAGTGTGTTCGCCTAAAAAGACACAAGACACAGTCACCTGAGCAGTTCTGTAAGAATCTGCATCCAAATAGCGGAATTTGTCTGCAGTTACAGACGTATTTCCTTTCAGTCTTTCATTTAGACTTAAGTTGGTACTGTGCTAAGTAACCGAATGATATTAAAGTCTCTCTCACTCTCTTTTTCAGTCTCTGTGATGAAGGCTGTGAGCCAGCCCGTCTCTCAGTGGGACCGGGACGAACACGGGCCTTCATTAGCACTCCCTAATTAGGAACAGATGCAATTTACAGCACGGGGCCCACACCAAGCAGCACTGCTCTCTATTCCTCCCTCCCTGTTTTTCGGCTTCCTCTTTCTTTTCTGTCTGCCTACAGAATCATTTTGTTTCTCTTTCTAGATTCTTCATTCTTTTGATGTTTTGTGTGATTTTGATAAATGATACTTGGATTTTTGTGCTATATTTTGCTATTCCTGCCCACACACGGGCAAATGTCTCTCTCAAACAGATTCACTCGCCTCACACTTGCATAGTCACAGAGCCACATGTGTAATTAAGGACACTTCCAACTCCATTACACCATGCTGGTCCAGTGCCACCCTCCCAAATCGCCCTCTGTTTTTCTGTCTGTCTCGTACGGATTCTCTCCATCCTAAAGCCAGAACCGGGTTTATTTATAATGAATAGTTTCATTCTCTACGGACTAGAGCTAGAAATGAAATGGACTTCAGATTTTGCACCAAATCTAGCCTGACTCCGCTGTCTCCTAAATAACGGCCATGTATGAGCTTGTAATGAGTGCCTCCGCAGACATCCCTGTGGGAATTTAAAGGAAATTGCTAGGAATTTTTATCTGGTTATTTGAAAACAGCATGCATGCTGTTTAAGACAAGCCAGGAATGTCTACTGGATTTGCTAATTACACTTTCAATATCACATATCACAGTTTTTTCCAAATCTTTTTTGTATTATGTTCTCCTACACACAGTCTCATCAGTAATTCATTCATTGACACCGGAAATGCATTTCTTTTAACTCATGTTATCCTGTATATCACTTAACATTTGCATTAATAAAATGAAAATGGCCAATATTATAATGGCTCACTTTACTGTATAAATATATATTAATAGCAAAACAAATCAATATTGTGGGGGAAACGGACTCATCAATCAGCTTCCTCTCAAACTTACTATACCTATGAGCTATAAAGAACAAAACAATCGAAAATAGGAATACTTTTGTATTATTTTGGAGGACTGTAAGTGAGATGAATAAAAATCAGCTTTGTATAAAGCAACCTCCATTAAAAGTACACCTATTCTGCTGTGAGTGTCATCCAAACTTTTTTTTTTTCCTTTAAAGGGTTAGTTCACCCAATAATGAAAACGATGTCATCAATTACCCGCCGAGTGAAAGAAGCTCGAGGGAACCTGCTCGACGTGCGAGAACATACATACCTCTTGCTGAAGCTCAAACGTTCTGTGTAACACACGAGAAGGAACCTCATTGGTTTTTGCAGAAGCTCAAACGTGCTGCGTGAGAATGAACCTCATTGGTTCTCGCACATCAGCCGTGCTTGATCTTCCATTTACCACAACTGATGTGTGAGTTGATGAATGTTTATATGTGAATAAAACATATAAATTCAATCTATTCATCAAATAAAGCGATCGTCTCTTCAGAAAATCTAAACCGCTCAATTCATATGGATTAGTTTTATCTCTCTATGAACTTTTTGAAGCGACAAAGGGGTAGTTGTGTAGACTGTCAATTGAGGGACAGAAAGCTCTCAGGTTTCATCAAAAAGATCTTCATTTGTGTTCCGAAGATGAATGAAAGTCTTATGGGTTTTGGAACAACATGAGGGTGAGTAATTAATGACAGAATTTTCCTTTTTGGGTGACCTATACCTTAATGTTTATTTTATTTATTTAATAAGCCCTAATATGTTTACATTGATTTAATTTCATACATTTACAAGATTTTATATTTATATGTAACTTGCAAATAAGCCACATCACAGAAGCAATTTATCATACAAAAGATTTACGCGAAAACGTTTGCTACTTAACTTTCAAAAACTGTAATAGAAAACATGGTTATTCATAGAATGTCTTTTGGATCTGGTTTATGGTACATGTTTGTCTTGCCAGCCTCACAATGCCAAGCTGGTGCCGAATATTAACGCAACCATGCTCTTCTGCCTGCTCCAAACTTCCAGCCTAATCCATCCATCCATTTGGTCTGTTTTCCCTAAACTCTCACAGCAGCCCGACATAATCTCCCTAATTACCCCTTTAAAGTCAACACAGAGTGCAAGAAGCCTAAGCCAAAGGCCCCTAATTAGACACCTAAAAATAAAGAGGGGACTTTACGGGCAACGTGGGCAGTTTGGGGAATGTTTTAATGAGGAGGGCTAGAGCTGACAATAGTGTTACAGTCATTTGTTGATTAGGGCTGCTGACACCCCCTCCAGCCCTCCACTCCTCCCACGTCTCCACAGCACTCTTCGAAAAGGCTACTGTTGGCAGGAAAGACTGGTCAGACGTCACACGTTAAACATCCTGCTGAAATCACATCACCTGTTTCAGTTTTCTATACACTGCTTCTATAAATACGCTTCTGAGAAGATGATGTTATGCCACATACATGTGTATTATGAAATGTAAACACGTACACTTGAATAAGCAGAGCTTAACTTTCATTTAGTTCACTCAAAAATGGAAATTCAAACCTGTATGACATTCTTTCTTCTGCAAAACACAAAAGCATGTTTGAAGAACAGCCAAATTGCCCTCAACAAATGCTATTCCAATGGGCAAGACAACATCACTTCACAAGTTTACAGCTCATCAGCAACATGTGAATAAGTGTCTTTAGTGCTAAGTATTACGTTTTGCTTCTTAAAACATTTAGGTAAATAAATCCAGTTTGTTGATGATTGCCCACTCTCGGGTCTTATTTCCACCATCTGTCAGGCACCTTTTATTTGTTATTTTTATGATTAAGTATGAGAATATAGGAATCGAAGCAAGATGGCCTTTAAATGTTTACATCTTTCTACAGTAGGCAGAAATTTGATTTAAATATTAAGTTGGTTGATTGTGTCGTTAACATACTCAAGTCACACCATTTCATCTTAGTATGACTCAAGGGACTTCATAAAGAATGAATAGAGAAATCAGAAATACAAGTTCTATTGTGATTCTAACATCTGTGCAGTAGCCATCGGGTGTGATGTGTAACACCACATAGTCACATGTAATGTGTTGTGATAGTTTGTCAGACATAAATTGCGCTTGCCAGGCTAAATCCTCCAGGGAAAATCCAGCTGGTTGGCCAGATTGAAATTGCCGCTATGGTGTACCCACACTTAAGTATTTAATGTTAGATGCACCCATGCACAATCTCCAAATGAAATTGTAAACACAACAGAAATAATCTTGTCCATCTGGTCATTTGCTATTCAGGCCCACCACAGAACAGTTTAGTTCTTAGATCAGGTCCATCCCCGATGGGCCATTAAGAATTAGTTTATGACATTAAAATGGGTTGTAAAAGGCTATTTAAAAGCTGTCACACTTCTACCTGCTTACATACTTAAAAAGTGCCACAATTATGCTATTTCAAAGTTTTGTTTTGGAGGCCTCCTAGGTTTACATGCAGCATCTCCTCTTTTCTCAGTGTCTGAAATGGCTCCATAAAAGATTCAATCTCTCTAAACTGAGCGCCTACTCTGCTCTGATTGGTCAGATGGCATAGTCTGTTGTGATTGGTCTACCGCTTACAGTGCGTATTGTAAACAAAATGACCATATCCATACCATTTCTTAATTTCAGCTCCAGACGCTACCTCAGAACTTGTATTTATGAACAGTAATGATGGTGTCTGTAATTGCTTACACATCACAGAAAAGAGCACCTTCTCAACATGACAAAATGAACCAAACCTTTTCAGGCCTTACAACTAGTGTTTAAGGGTGGGTCAAAGCAGACGTTGTTTGCAGGCAGCCAAAAAAGACCATAGGCTGACATTATGCAAATGTGTTACAAACATGGACTAGGTTCCTGAAGATAGTGAGACTGGAATTACTGCCAGTTAGAATCAGTTCTTTCTTTTGGGAGACAATCCTCCATTTGTCGTGAAATCTGATCATGGAAACTTTGCAGACTTTTTACATTTACAAACAGCTGTATTACACCTTACATGAAAGGTAATATCAGAAAAAACACAATAGGGGCACTTAAAATTTAATTTTAATATGACAAACATGTCAACAGCGCAAGGGCTATCTAATCAAACACCTATACTGAGAGTCCCATGAGAACTCTTTAGGTCTTTTGCACTTCTTTGACTGTAGATCCACACAAACTGATACACAAATGTAAAGACACACACATATATCTTTGCACGCATCTGTACACCCCCCCCCCCCCCCACACCCCCCACACACACCCCCCACCCCCAACCACACACACCCTCATGAGATCAGTAACAGGAAAATTGGTCTCTCTTTCTGGCCCACTTGGGATTGGCGGAACTGATTAGCATTGCAGGGACAATTAGCGCCACTCTCAATGAGCAGCACTGAAAATAACCTCTTCCTCATCATTTTCAGTTCACTGAAACAGCACACACAAATTGACTGGATGTGTTTCCATCAGCCCGGTCATTTTTAATGTTTCTGATTTCTTTTTCATACAAATCAGAAAAAGAAACTTTGACCTTACAACATCTTGTCAATAGGGCAGTACTTTTAAAGGGACACATTTATACCGAATTTACCATTAAAAAGGTGCATTTCAGAGCTTAGAGTAGAAATATGTACCCTTCTGGTACAGCTATGAACCTTAAAGGACAACTCGAAGTGCGAAGTGGACTGTCTTTATAAAATATCTTCTTATAAAACTGTCTGTACACTTACAAAGTTCTCAATGCTTCAGTTTGCAGGTAAGGACCCTCATTATGCTACCGTGTTAGTGTTGGGCTATTTTGAGCCTTGTTAGTGGTATTAACAAGCGATTTTTATTTTCATTATTCTATGCCCAACATACTAGCGTTATAAGCTAAACAGTTTTTAGAGATAAAACTATTTACATTCGACAATCATGAAAACAAATCTCAGAGGACGGTTGACTATGTACCAATGTGTAATTAGACCAAAGGTTCATTTTGCGCCAGAGTTGTCCTTTAAGTTGTCTTTCAAGGGTACTTCCTCAGTGACAAGCTGTTGTACATTTGTTCACTTTTTTTTTTGGAGAGCGTACAAAGTAAAAATTGGACCCCAATGACTTTCATTATGTGGACAAAAAAAAAAAAAAAAAAAAAAAAGACATGAGTTTGAAATTACATCAGGGTGACTAAATTAGACTTTCTAATCATTTTCAGTTCACTGAAAATTGACTGGATGTGTTTTCATCGGCCTGGACATAAATAACATAAAATCTTCATTCATGTGGATTTCCTAAAAGAACAGAGTCTGACTTTCTATTTTATTTTTAAGCACTTACATTTGCTAACAAAAAAGTAGCATTGATTAAAATATGGACTAAGAAAACTAACAAATGAATGACAATGATTACAAAATGCATACATCATCCCCCCCCCCTCCCCCCCCCCCTCCCTGCAGGGCATGGAGGTGGGCGGGGCTGTGTGTCAATGAGCCATGTGACATGCAAGTCAGCAGACATATGGCTTTGCTTAGAGAGGGTGGAGAGAAAAATAAAACAAGACAGAAGTCACATGGAACATGAGGCTAATGGTTCATGTCCATCGACACATTTAGAATGGAGAAAGCAAGGGGTGAACAATTTTTAGTACACAAATTTATAATATACAAAATATGTTTGTATTGTTGAGTTGTTGTTTGTAACAAAATTTGTAGAATACAAATTTGAGTATTATTTGTTAAAGGGACAATCATTCAGTTGTTGCATCTTAATTAAGGTCAGGAAAGATCTGATATGAAGTTTCATAGGTAGGCTATTCCAAACTGGATTTTATGTGGAGAATGTACATAGAGCATGTACACAACCAGACTGAAACCTGAAGATGAGATGAGACCCTTATTTCACCATTTTTTATTCTGATTTTGGGGGGTAATGGACAAAAGGATCATAAAATGTCTGAAGTGGAGCTGACAATACACTCTTATTGTTAGCTGAATGCATAATCAATTAAGCCCAAATATTTAATACGTTTATTGACTTTATTTCTTTTTCAGTGAATGTGAGGACCACGAAGTCTATAAAACCAACTGCCATGAATCTAACAATTTAAAGAAAGCGATTGGATGCCTATTTAATACATTAAATTGTTTAGTGCCTAATTAAGAAGACTGCTGAGACCAAAAGGGAAATTATTTGGCATGAAGCAAAGGTCACTACGAAACAAGAAAAGCAATACATTTGAATTTGGCAAAAACATTAGAATTTATGCATTTGACAAAAGCTTTTTACTGGATTCAAAATAATATTTATTTATGCATTTCCTATTAATCGAACTCACAGCCTTGGTATTGTTAGCGCCAAGCTTTACATGAACACCTAAAGAAAGATTAAACAGAACACCTAAAGAAACACTAACAGTCTACACTTCAACCTTAATGCCACTACAGTTAACAAATTACTTGAGTATGCCATAAGAATGAAAAGAAAGCATTATTGTATGGAGTTCAACAGTGTACATCTGGCCTAAATGACTAAAAAGTCATGTTAATGGGAAATCCTCCTCTTGGGACCTCCAAATGTGTGGCTCCATGGATTAATGACATGTGTTCACCCCTCTTTAGCCGTTTCTTGTTGGCTCAATAATGTGGCTGTTAAGTTGCGTAAAGACCTTTTGAGTCTTCAGTGCTGCCCTATGTTCTTTCCATATTTCAGAATCTGATAAATTACACAAAAATTAGACATCTTTTGCATTTCCTGATAAATCCTAAAGAAACAAACTGTTTAGGAAAGTAATAAATATTGAGAAATGAAAGATATGCAAGGAATAATAAACCAGACAAATAAATACATTTAAAAGGAATATTGAATTGAGATTGATTTTATTTTATATTCTTACAAAATATTTCTATGTCAAATAAATGCATAAAATGTACACATAAATGGAATATTGAATTGAGATTGATTTTATTGTATATTGTTAAAAAATATTTCTATTTCAAATAAATGCTTTAAATTCATCAAAGAATCCTGGAAAAAAGTTTCATGGTTTCTAGAAGAATATTAAGGAGCACAATGGTTTTCAACATTGATGATAATAAGAAATGTTTCTTGAGCAGCAAATCATCATATTCGAATTTCTGAAGGATCGTGACACTGAAGACTGAAGTAACGACTGCTTTGCCATCACAGAAATAAATGACATTTTAAAATAAATTAAAATATTATTATATTAACAGTTATTTTAAATAATGAATAATATTTCAAACAGGTTGTATAGGCTACATATATATATTTTCTTTCTTTCTTTCTCTTACATCTCCCTGGAAGGAAACCTCAAAGATTCTAGCCTCTTTCTCTTTCTTTCCTGGCACTGGTGGGAGGTGGAGGTTATAAAGATGTTAGTCCTTCTTATTGATGCAGTGTTAGAGGTGCTGGGAGGTTTCAATAAAAAAGTTTAAATTGTATAGGTGAGGCTTCACTTACAGCGTTGGAGCTAATTGGCAATAAATGAGTCCATCTGGTTTCATTTGCAGCTTGCGAAAGCAGGAGGGTATGTGTGTGTGTGTGTGAAGGAGAGTGAGGAGGTGGAGGTGCGCCCCCTATTTCAATCCCCCACACGTGCCTAAACACTATGCTTAAATTGAAATCTAATGCATGTATGGGAGTATGTCCAGACAGCAATGCCCCAAAGTGATCAGTGAGCTTTAGACAAGCCAAGTTACAGCCAACAATGTTGAGAAAAAGTCAAGAGGGAGCACCTCTATAAATAGCCATATGATAGACTATGGAGAATATGTGATTACCTCACGGCTTTGTGCGCCGAACATTTAAGCAAAACAAAACAGTGGGGGTGAAAAATTATTGAGAAGGACAGAAAGATTTCTGAAAGTCTGACCAGAGGTACTAAAGGAAGGAGAGCACTGTTTCTGATGTGTGTGTATGTATGTATGTATGTATGAGGCTGTTTGGGGTTGAGGAGAGACGAGTGAAAGACATGTGTGTCCTGGGCTTCTCGTAGATTGCCGGTTATTTTCTTTACCCGGGCAGCTCAATCATGCCCTGTGTGTTTGCGCAGCTTGTTAATCAACGCGAGTGTGATTAGCCCAGAGCCTGGCTGATCAAACCCCGCCGAGCCTAGCCGAGCCAAGGCCAACCCCATCCCTCCCTCCCTCCCTCCCTCCTTCCTCTACCCCACCCCCTCAAACAGGCTTCATCCATCCCAGAAACATCCTACTGACTGACTGAATTCTTTGTGCATTTGCAAGATTCTCCTTCCCATCGCCTGCTCCACCTTGAGGAAATCTAAGGGAGGAGCACCTACAGTAGCTCCATTATCAGGGCTTGGCATTTGTCTTGCAATTACAGGAATATTCTAGGTTATATACAAACTAAGCTCAATGGATGACATTAGTGGTATAATGTTGATTACCAAAAAAAAAAAAAAAAAAACAATTAGCAGTCATTTTAGGGTTTATGACAAAGTTGTACAATTTGATATCATTTTACACAGTCTTGTGGCTTATTCTTTATTCTTGTGACAGAAACAAACTTTTCCTTTTACAGATTGGCCACATTCACTTCCATAGTAACCCATATGTTTACCTTTTATAAAAGAGAAGGAGGGACAAGTGAAAATTGGTGCTTTCAATTGAACCCGGAATATTCCGTTAATGACAAAACAGCCAGTGTTCCTCTCTCACTCGTTATCTCAGTTGATAAGGAGAGGACATAAGGCATAGATCACAAGAGAGCAAAGGTGTTGCTTTCCTTTCATTTTTCATAAACAAAGCTGAACCTAAGAACCTCCGGTTGGTCGCCTGAGAACCACTGATGCGATCCGGTTTGTGAATGCAATCCGGTTTCACAGGACGCTACTGTTTATGCTGGTGGTCAAGGTCACACATGAGCGCTCTTTCTCTCTCTCTCTCTCTGTACGTCTCACTCTTAAGGCTTCTCTCCATTTCTGTCTGATGCCCAATTGGGTTTCCTTCCATCAACAGAAGTCCTAAATATATAAAATATAAAAATATCTGGCCAGTGAACAGCCCTCCTGGCTATTGTTTGAGAGGCACTTTTAGGGTGGCCTTACTTCCTGTGTTAAAGCTATGGGGGTTAGATGCTGTACATTCTGTTTCAAATCAAGATTTTGGCCATAGCAGAGGGAAATTTCCCCGGTTGACTAATACACAGTCAGAGTTCCACTGTCAAATATAATCTAAAACAATAATTAACGCTAGGGTTCATCATATGGAAGTTTTTTCAGAAGTTTGGGCACTTTTTTTAAACTCTCCTAAAGGGACAGGTTACCCAAACCTTTTTTTATTCTGTCATTGTTTACTCACTCACATGTCATTCCAAACCTGTATGACTTACCTTTTATCCGTGGAAGATAAAAAAATATATTTGAGAAGTTTCTCAAAACTGGCGCATAACAGAACCAAAGCTGGTTCTTACAAAAGAAAGATAAAAGAACCAAACTGTTTATTTTATATAAAAAGAAAGAAAGGTTTGGAGGTGATTTAAATTTTTTGGTCAACAATCCCTTTAAAATCCCTAAAAAACTCTGACTTTCTGTTATATTTGCCATTCATATTCATATTGCCGTTTATATGTATGTGGTGTTTTTAATGTGTTTTAAGACAAACCATGTGCAGATTCATAAGTCAACACCATTGCTGAGTATTTTCTCTTTGAAACTGCAGTGAAAAAAAAGACAGTCTCAAAAACGCTGGTGTTTCTGACGTCACAAACTACCTTGTAACCAATCATGTCAACATGTGGGGCAGGCTTTAGCATATCCTCTCAAGAGAAGCCATGTATCCCGGTATATTTTTCTGTTGATATGAAAAATCAAGTACATTTAGTAATACAGAGGGTTGAATTTTGTAAGCTATATGATGAAAATTACAATGTTATGATGAACTATATGCCTTTCTCCACTGACTTTCTGAGTTGTTCAAAGCATTTCTACAGATACTGATTGTTAGAAGGCAGCTGTCTGACTCTGAGATGGCAAACATACACTATTAGTTGAATACATTATTAGCTGTTTGATAATGTAGTCAAGCCAAAGACTGTTATTAATTACCGTTATGTATCCGACGTTGTAGAGCGATACTTAAAAAAACGCATTTCCATTCTGATACATCAACTAGTAGACGAGCCTGTGTGAGTGAGTGGAGGCGGGGCTCATTTACATATTCATGGTTCTGTGTATACAAAATGAAGCAAGGGTGCAGTTACATTCAAACTATTTTAAGGCATGAATGATTTTAGTTTCACAGGAAAAACATTTAAATATCTCATTTTGGTGATCAAAGATGAGTTTTAAGGGATACAATTATTGACTACAGGGGGACTTTAACATTTCCACCACACCTGTTCTGTTGTGGAAATGACATTTTAAACTTAGTAAACAAGTCCACAAACTTTTGAAAAAAGTCTAGCTACCAAACATAGTAGCATTGCCTTGTTTCACACTATTGTGAGAGGTGCTATACCTGAGGGGAAGGAGTGAGCTTCATCTGCATAAGCTGTGACAAGCCGATGGTAATTAGCAGGAAGACGTAGAAGTAGATGGTGGCTCAGGTTAAGAGAGTCTCAGCTCATTAGGAAAGATGGGAAGACGGGGGCTCGGGAAAGTGATAGCTCAGTGAGGGAAACAGGATGAGCGGATATTGGGATTTGGAGCTGAAAAAAGATGTAAGTGAAGAAGGTGATGACACCTGTATTTCCTCACATGCTCTTCTCCTTTGTTTTTCTTCTTTTTTATAATTTCAACTTGTTTAAAACAGCCAGCAACATGCACTAAATAAACCTTCATTCTCACAAGCTTACTTGCAGAGGTTTACACACGATAAAACCTCTTGTGTGGAAGACAATTGCTGTATTTACTCTTTGTCACGAACATCCTAACAGACATCCTTTCTGAGACCTACCTATTGAAATGGGTGACAAAAGAGGGAAGAGACAGCATGGAAAAGTGCCCAAACCTGTATCTGTTTTCCTCTGCATGCACAAGGGAGAACAGCCGGACGCTGTGTTTGGGTGAGTTCTGATAGCGGCTCTTATCGAGCCCCGTCTCTCTCTCTCTCTCTCTCTCTCTCTCTCTCTTCCTCCTCTCCTTCTGACTTCCGACCTGCGCCTCGAGGGGAAGGCGCTTATGTCATGCTGATTCCTCGGACCTTGTGGGAGAAGGAATGAAAGCAATAGATTGAGAAAGAAATGAGAAAAGGTGCATGCATTGCGTTTGTTGAAGTAGATAGTGATTCACAAAATACAGATTGCTGGCTTTATCAAAAAACTGAATATTCTGTCATCATTTATTCACCCTCATGTCTTCTTTTCTAAACCTATAATCACTTTCTTTCTTTCTTCTGTGGAAACACAAAAGATGATATTTTGAATGATATTTGATTGAAGTCGGTGGGGTTCAAAACAAATTTCACTTTTGTGTCCCACAAAAAAAGAAAATGCATCACACAGATTTGGAATGACATTAGGGTGAACAAATAATAACAATCTTCATTTTTGTGGCGAACTTAAGTGGCTTCGTTTTAACAAACTTTTTTAAGCAGCTGAGAAAGAATAAATAAAGATGGAGAGGAAAAAAAAGAAAAGAAAACTGAAAGTAAGAAAGGAGAACGGTGCCAAAGAAGAGAAGTCTTCCAGGGTCTGTGAGAGGAAATGAGCATTGTAACAGAATGCTGTGTGTGGTGTTGAGGCCTGAGGGCAAAACTCAAAACCTCATATCCAGGAAAAAGAAGCCCCCTTTCTCTTTATTTCTCTCACATCCTCTCCTCTCCATCTCCCTTCCTCGTCTCTCTCCCACACAACTAGCATTTAGGTTTGTCCTACTACTATCGCTGCCCCCTTCCCCCCCCAACAGGAAATGAAATCCATTTTAAAATCATTTGGAAAACCACAGGGGCTTCAGACCAGGAAATAATCAGCGTGGGTGAGAGAGATGAGCGAGAGAGATAGAGCTCTATGGATGGATACAGGACAGAGATGCTCCATGATCTCAGATTTGTCTGCTCTCCCCCTCACTCTCCGGCTTTTTCTCTCCCTTCTGTGTCTCGTCTATTCCCATCCCTCAACGGAAACTGGATATTACACAGTGGGTGGCCAGTCCTGGACCTCCATCTCCCTTTGCCTTGCCAGCCTGACCCCGTTCTGACCTTCAGTAAAAAAAAAGTGCTACCTAGGGGGCGCTGTCCTCTTATCACTACACTGATAAGATCTGGTCTGACATTTCTTTGGTGCAGTATCTTAAAGGCTACCACTGAAGTCAAATGGCCAAAATCCCTCCTTTTCATTATTCTGTTTTCACCCATGAGGCTCTCGCTCTCCCTGGACAGTCTGAAGGCAGTACTGAGAAATGAGACTTTTCTATACACGAAGGACCCTTGAGAAGGTTACGGTGAAACATTGAGGCTATCAGGATAAATGTGTTGAATTCTAAAACTAAGTATGTAGTATACATTCTCAGGCAGCTTTTACATTCTATTAAATTTGAACAATGACAAAAAAAAGTGGTCAAAAGTGAGATATTTATTATATTACAAAACATTTTTCTTTCAAATAAATGCTGTTTTTTTGAGCATCAAAGAATCCTAATAAAAATGTACCATGGTTTAAACAAAAATAATAAGCAGTACAACTTTCAACACTGATAATAATAAAATGTGTTTATTGAGCACCACATCAGCATATTACAATCATTTGTGAAGGATCATGTGACACTCAAGACTGGAGTAATAGTGCTGGAAATTCAGCTTTTCCATCACAGAAATAAATTAAAATAGAAAATGTATTAAAATTTTAATAAAATAGTACACAATGTTGAATGAATGTACTGCTTCATTAAAAACATTTAAGAAAACATACCGACCCCAAACTTTTGAACAGTAGTGTACAGTGTGTTTAATGTTGGAATGATCACATGTGAGTCAGTCACAATAACCAGTGGGCATTTTGTATTTAAAGATTTTAGAGTGATAAAGCCTGCCAGAAAAAAGAAAGCAGACCAGTGTGACCAAACTACATTTCCCACAATTCTCTGTAGCAGTATACATATATACACATACAAACATTAAAAAATTTATTACAAACCAAAATGGGACTACTTCCATTTGAATGAACAGCAACTATACTGTAAGTGAACAGTTTGATTAACTAAAAAAAACTTTGTTTTTTTTCCCCCCAAATAAATTGTCCCTTTTAGAGCAACTTTTTAATAGGTCTAACTGACTTATATCTGGTATGATATATCTGTAAATGTACATGGTGAATTTATTTATGTTGACTTTAAATTTGATCTCCAAAACAATAAATGGTATGATTTCACTTGCAGTTAGCATAGCATTCCTACAAGCTGTTGAACGAATTTTTAAAAACATGACTTCAGTATTTCGAAGGCCTCGGTATGCTTTTGTGTATACTGGTTGCAATTGAGCATTCTTGGCACGTAGCAGGCACATAAATTTTCCCCGGCTATAAAAAGGGCATGCTAAAGAGAAACAACCCAGAAAGATCATTTTCCAGGTGTGTTTAGTACTGGCTAATTTACACCAAAATCAGAGAGTGCCACGGCCTGCTCCAGTGGTTGCCTGCCGCTGCCTCCTGGTGGTTAAAATCATGCAACCTCAAAGACGTATCTGTCATCAAGGTCCATTAAGTTGGCCTATATACTTTTGTTTTTCTAATAAATTTATCAGGGTATAATAAATCAAACAGATTGATAAAGAAGGCTTAACAATAGCAATATGCCTGTAAAGACGAACAATGATTTGGTATTAAAAAATTATCCATTGATAGAGTAAAATTGCATTTCTAATACAGTATGACTAACTGCAGCACAATCCAGCACTATTCCAAGAACAACACAGAAACAGTCTCATGCCCGACTTAGGCCTGTACAGACATGGTCTCAATAAAAACACAGCAACAAATCTCCCAAAGTCCACTACCCTGACCAAATCACTTTACTTCAAAAAATGTGAATCAGAATTTCGCTGTAATCATGTCCTCGTTACACCAAATTGTGAAAAAGTGGAATAGATTGTGAAAAACAAAGTCAGTTTTTGTATTGCGAGACACAATCAGGAGGAAAAGCCCCCAGAGAACGTTCACTCATCAATCAATATATGCCATTAGTGATGTGTACTGTTCTGATTAAAGGCCACCACAGAGAGGTGTGACAGTGTGTGCTCAGTCTACCTAAATCTCTGTCATCACGAGCCCTAATCTCAGCTGACGGAGGTTCAAGGGAAGCGCCAGCCCTCGCTCCCTATCACAGTCACTGAGAGACTGATTGCTTTGAGGACTTTCACAAACATCAATGCATTTACAAATAGGCAGATTATACAATAAAGATGTAAAGAAAAAAATTACTTTTTTACAACATGGAGTTCTAAATATAGTATATATAGAGTACAATACAAAGTATTCATATTTTGGTAGTGGTCAACAAATCTGTAAGATTAATTGCTAACCTTTTTTTGACTTTCTTGGTCCTGCACTAATAATGCATTAAGAGTTTTATAGTTTTATAGATATTTTGTAGGCAGATTATGAGATGGTTCTAGACCAGTAAATGTAAAATTGGTAAATCAATAAAATATATTTTAAATAAATGAAACATAATATTGAAATAATATAATAACAATATTTCACATGTTATTCTGCATCTCACCGTCTCTTAAACATGAAAATGAAATATCATTATTTCTGTTTTGATATGGTCACTTATTTAAAGCATCAAAATTGAAATGCAAGAGTTTAATAACAAATTGTTTGCTGTCTGTATACAGTATAGCTATAGGTCATTTTGACTGCTGCAGTACTGTGACATTTAAAACACATTTTAGTACATTTTTGAATAATAAAACAATGTAATCTTCACAGGCACAGCCAAATGTGTCAGATGAGAGTGTAATCCTTGCCAAAAACTTATTTACACACACATTTTTTTTTTACATAGTTTTTCCATTTGATAATTTGCCTCCAATATTACGAAACCTGTCCTATATTAAAGGCTAATTATGTTTTGCCACTAAGAACAAAGAAATAAAATATACATGCGTCTACTGTAGAACCACATTGGTAAAATTATACAAAGCTTAAAATAAAGAAATCTCAGGAGAGCACAAACTCCAGAGGGAAAATCCAAGCACCAAAAGTATTTCCCACTAATGTCAGTTTGTAAGTCACTTTTTCAACTTTGAATTCATACATGTGTGAATGACATCTAATGTGTGTGCGCTCCGTGTATGAAGTGTCGCCACGGCGCGTGACGCACCCCAGGATTAGACAGTTCCAGCGTGGTGGGGCTTGATTGATGAGCCCATTCCAAATGTTTTCGCGTCCAAGTCAGTGGGAGTTTGAGTTGCATTTGCGCATCTTAATACCAAACAAAACATTAGTGTTGGATTCCCAGGGCTGGCTGCCTCTCACTGGATTTCATTAGTCACCCCTCCACAGCACACAAATGCGCTGCATGGCTCCGGGACATGCAGAAGAGGGAGAGGAAGGGCAGGGGGCCATTAAGGGATCATCATCTCATCCCGAGCTTCCCTACCGCTAAGGATCAGAGTGTTAAAGGAGGAAAAAGGAAAATAGATTTTTTTTTCTCCCTTATTCTTCAGTCGTTTCTGATCAGCTCTGCCGCTCACAGTGACACCTCATGAATCTGGACCAAAATGTGGATACACATGAAATAATTCATTTTTAATCAAAGGCCTCAGTTGCTATTTGCTTATTTAATTTCGTGTTTTTGCAGTGCAGAGACCCCCAAGATTTAGCTCACTTGTCTAAACTGCTATATTTAAACGATCCCTGCCACATATCCAACCGGCTCCATCAGGAGAAACACTGATCTCATTCCCCCACTAATGAGGGCACTCATCTGTGTGTTTGTCTCCCCTGCCTACTTTTCCCCCTGCCAAGCCTTGATGCAATTACACCCCCACATCTGCAGGGGGCTCCCTCCTCCCATCAGCACAGGGCTTTCGAGGGGCCCTGGTGCTCCTGATTCACGGTTAATCAATCATGGTGCCTGGGTAATGACGCCCCACTGCTCCCCTAATGTCTTCTGGCGGGAGCCTCTGCCGCTGGCATTGAGCTCACGCAGGCACACATATGGCCGCTCTGAGTGAGTGACAGGACCCCTTTTTGTGTGTGTGGCACCCCGCACGACGGAAGCCATCAGCTACGCACATAGACACGCATGCTGACAACCACACACACACTTGCGCCTGAGGCAAGGAGGAGAGCGACTGGAGAGAGGGAGGAAATAGAGGAGAAGTGCCGCTTGGCCAATCTTCTCACGTCAAAGTGAACTGTCAAGAACAAAGCAAGTAGGGCAATGTGACATTTTCCAAAACAACTTGGTTTAGGGAGCATTTGGAGGCCTGTGACAGAGGGTTTATGACATTGAGAATTCAATTTAGAATATATTTTTTAAGTTACAATTCAATTCCTGAACCTGAGCAAACAGGATGCAGAATTGTAATTCAGATTTGAATACAAGGAAGTCGATTTAAAATAAACTGAAATTCACAGAAAGCTCTATAACTAATTTTTAGCTGGAAAAGCAAGGTTTGTGAAGTCAAACTTTGAATATTGGCTTCACAAAGCCCTGCTTGAAAGTTTGAAAAGGTTTATGGGCAGTTTCTCACATTGATAATAATAGGACATTTTACTTCAGCAGCACCAAATCAGCACATTAAAATGATTTGTGAAGGAGCATGTGACACTAAAGAGTGCTCATCCACTTTAGTTTTGCCATCACAAGAATAAATAACATTTTAAAATATAAGATTTTAAATTGTAATAATATCTCACAACATTACTGTTTTTACTGCATTTACATTTTACTTTATTCATCAAACTTTTTAACTGTAGTGTACAGTATATAAACACAATTTTGTTTAACAACTCTTCATTCCTCCGAATGCATTACCTGCATTGAATTTCTTTGAATTGCAATTCAGTAATTTATTTTTCTGTTACTTCAGATCAAATTCATCTTCCTGTGGGGTGTGGTCAGTACTACAATCCAAATTAATTCATCTTATTAAAGGTGCAGTATGCGATTTCTGGTAAACAAATGCTGTTGATATTTGAAATCACCAAAACAAACTCACCCCTACCCAAAAGGATCACACCCCTATATCGAAGCCTCTGCCCCTACATTCACGTACACGCTATCCAACACAGGCAACTACTATGGCGGAATCGGCTGTGCCCGCCGCCAGAGGGTATGATGTCATCAATAAGTGAAAGCAAACTGAGTTACTATGATAATTCAGGTCAAATGTCAAATAGTTATTTAGTTATGTTTTTTATGTATCTGCTGTGATTACTTTATGATTATTTTTATGTAAAGCACTTTGAATTACCATACACATACCATTGTGTGTGAAATATTTATTTCCTCCCTTTCGTTTTATTTACTTGTTAAACCCAAGTCTGCAATTAAAGGGATAGTTCTCCCAAAAGTGAAAATTCTGTCATCATTTACTCAAGGTGATATTTTGATTGGCCCCATTGATTTCCATGTTTTTTTTTTTTATACTATGAAAGTCAATGTACCCATCAACTGTTTGGTTACCCATATTCTTCAAACTATCTTATTTTGTATTCAGCAGATGAACAAAATGACATTACGATATTAAATGACATAATTTAACATCAAATGATAAAATGATATTAATGACATCATTTTCATTTTTGGGTGAACTGTCCCTTTAATTAACCTGCTTCTTATGGTCATTCTTTAGATTTAATTCTTCATATTCTCTTTGCCAGATCAATTTTATTTAATACACTTAGTTAGCTTTAATAAATTTTGGCTGGATTTCCAAAAAGCCCTTGTCAAGATTTAAAAATACAAAATAAAAAGACAAGGAATTTCAGATAAAAAAAAAGAAAAAAGAAGACTATTCTGGAAACTTAAGTGAATTTGTGAGATTCATAGAGCATAATTTCATTAAACCTATCTTGTCGACTGTCTGTGTCTTTGTGGCTTATATGGGTTGCCCATTCAATCTGTTTGTATGAAGAGATGCTCCTCAGGCTCTAAGCATTTGTATGCAGTAGGCCTATATAGAGTGGCAGAGGCCCATCTGTGCAGCCTAAAACCATACTAATTTATGTTTCACATCTCTTGCTGCTGCTACATTTTGCATCTCATAGCACATACTCTCTCTCGGTCTCTCTCTCTTTCCCTCCCTATCTCTCTTTTCAGTGACAGTGAAGTTGCTTTGGCTGTTAAAGAGCAATCCATCATCTGTTTAAAGCGCTTCATCAACATTGTGTACATAGCAGTGCTAAAACAGAGAGGATTTATGTTGTTCAGACAGAAGCTTTTTCTAGTGCCATATGGATGAGGTATAAAATCACAAAAACCAATTAAAAGGAATAACGTGCATGCATTAGGTTGTGAAAGCTGAGACAACAAAAGATCACATTGGCAGCGCTTATATGAGCTTGTGCTTACAGTATCAGAGCGTGGAATACAATTTGGTTCAAACCTTTCTCAAAACCAGTTATTTCATGGTATGAAAGTCTCGCCATTTGCTGCAGTCTTTTGATCCGAATTATGTAATTTTATTGTTTTGTGCTTGTATTGCCACATCTATTATTGAGACTCTAAAATACAAGAAACGACTGTGGTTCTTCTGTACCGTGGTACTTTCAAGAACATCAGAAGCAGAATTCAGTGTTCACTCAGATTTACCACATAATTGTCAAATATTTTCTAAAAAATCATTAATGATGCATCAATATTAAAATTCTGTACGCTGATAATTATTTTCATGTTATGACTGATAATTGTTAAATGGTGGATTAACTAGAAGATTGTGTCTAACGACACACAAACAAAAACAGTATAACTAAAATCAAGAATTTTACAGTATGACAAATTAATGTTCATTTTTACATTTAATAAAGATTTTATTTTACAGAGTTAGAAAATGAATGTTTTTAAAGAGTAACTTAAAGTGTGAAACTTCCAAGTGTTAAAATGACAGTAAAGATCATTTAAATGTAAAAGTAGGACAAATTAGCATGTAAAGTTAAATATCCAATTGGTAGACATAAATATTTTAAAGGTCTCTAAAAACCGATATGGTGCCGATATATTTCCCATCCCTTTAATACGTTGATATGGATTATAGACGCATGTATGAAATATGATGATCTACTTTGAACCTCCAGGAATTTTATTTAAAGGCAATGTCAATGGTCACTGGAAACTTTTAAACACTGTAAACTTAAGACACGATTACTCAGTAAATGAAGCCCTCCTCTGCAGGAGCCCTCAACACAGCTAGTTGATTGAATTAATGTTCCTTCTTCCCCCTCTGCTCTGGTGTCGACTGCAATTCAACTCAGAGCTTCCTTCCTTCAATGTTCCATGAAATTGGGCCAGATTGTTGTGTCACGTTAATTAATGTAATCCTCGTTGCATTGAAAGAGCTTCAAGTTAATAATTAGACCGTCTTGGTGACAAGATTTAATATGACAAATCTCATCTAAGATTAAGAAAGGTGTGGACACGATTCAGCAGAGCTGTTATGCAATTGTTAAGCAAAACTTTATATAGCCTAGCGTTTCATTCCGTTTTGTCCTAGGTTGCTTTTAATCTAGTAGCCTACATGTAGTTTTCTGTAAATCTGGCTCAGTCACATACCTTAAGTTTATGGAGAGAATATTTCGGCAGAAATACGGTTTTAAAAGAACACAGTATTTTTGATCATCAACTCTCCTCTCCTTCAACACTCAAATCTCATGAGCGACCCTTTCGGTAACTCTCCAGCGCCACCTGCTGGTGAGAACAGAAAATCACAAAATTTCACAACATTAACTCATTGTGTTGAATAAACACTTTCTATCTTTTGCAGTCTGAAGCTTTTTAGTAGCAACGCCAAGGATTAGATTGCCAGGAAAATAATTAACTGTAAAAATTGTATAGGCCTTCATTGAATGCACTCTAAGTCGTTTAGGATATAAGCAAATGCCAAAAGCATACATTAATGCACATTCCGAAATTTAAATAGACTATTTAATATGGATTTAATTGGAACAGCCGATCCCCCAGTTTCACAGACAATGCTGAAGTCTCTTCCCAGCTTAAAATGCATGTTTGAGCGGTATTAACTGAAAGCAACTTGCACTGGCATATCTTAAAATGTCATTGCCATTGTTTTGTCTCAAGTTGCACACCAGTAATGTTTTTTTTTTTTTTTACCAATGCACGTTCATAAGAGCTACTTGAACTATTTTCTTATTTAAACTAAGGCTTAATCTAACCCGTCTGTGAAACCAGGCCTATGCGCGATTTATAAAATGTAATGTTTTAATCTTGGCTTACTCAAACATGCTGACGATTTAGTTGCATAGTGACCTTAAAAAAAGTTTGTTTAAAGATTTAACTTCTATGTTAAATAAAACATATTTGCATTTTAATAAATCTGAGAGAAAATCTCTAGTGTGTAATTATGGAAATATTTTCTTTTCACCTGAAGAAAATATATATTTTTTTAAATCCACTCGATCGTGAAAGTGATCTCGTTTTAAACACTAGATGGCGGTCTTGTGTCATTGAATGATCTGCACACTGACATGGTTTCATCTAGTTTGTACTACTGTCACTGCAAAGTGCAAAGTATTCAAATGAAATATTTTTTGTAATTAAAGAAACCACTGAGCATACTAACTTAGCATTTTGTAATTTTTATATTATGTAGAGTTACACAATGAATGATAAATACATTAGTAATGTTCAACCAGCTTCATCTACAATTCACTTCAACACATCAGCAAGAAAAAAGGCCAAAGACAGACAACACACCCCAAAAGACTGCTATCAAATTCAGAGCTTTATTAGACATTGTAGGAACATTGAGAGCTTCTTGTGAAACTGTTAGGGAGGAAGAGATCAAAACAAAAAGAAACCAACGAACAAGGAAACGGAACAGTAGGGATGTAACGATTCACTCAACTCACGATGCGATACTCACGATTTTCTCAACAAGTGATTAATTTAAGAAATTATAAATGAAAAAGTGTCCCTTTTATTATTTCTCAGACAAAATGCTGCACATTTCTTTTTAATTTTAAAATATATATTTGTCAAATAAAAAAACTACATTGAAATAAAAAATAAAAAAAATCCCTTCAAGCTTGTTTAAACTCTTTCTGTCTAGTCAAGAGGGTGGACACTGGTACCTTCGCACACTAAAGTAAAAGACTATGTAAAATTAATACCACATTGAGAGGGGTTTTCATTTTGTTATAATTTGTATCATTTCACTAGCAAAAGTTAAAAAATAAAATAAAAAACATCTAGAAAATATGCCATAACCATCAATAAATTATAAAAAAATAAACATAAAAAAAACCTTGTACACATTTAGAGAAAGAGATAGTAAAATAAATACAACACCTGGTTGCCATGGAAACACTGATGCACCTTGTGATCTCCGTGGCTCTCGCACTTGTCTTATTAATGCCTTTTACATGAAAACGGAGGTTACTGGTGCTTCTCACGATGGTGATTATTCTACGGAAAGTCAAAATGCCGCCACACCTCCGATTTGAATGAGTCAACATCAACATCTACGCTTGCCGTCGCCATGTGTTTGACGGCGCGTGCACACCAGTCTATGGCACACACTGGCGCGGAGCGAGCGGAGCAAACCAAGCGTTTTCAGTTCATTCCTATGGAAGTTGAGCTTGGCTCACACAAGCTCAAGTTCCATGAATGAAGTGAAAACACTCGCTAGCTTCGCGCCATTGTGTGCTCGCTGCTATTGTGCCTGTAAAGCGAGGTTCACAACTTCCCAGTAGGCTATGTAAACGCACCTGCTTTTTAAAATGTGTATCGCGATTTGTTTAACATTTCAATCGACTTGAATCGTCGTTTGCGAGTGAATCGTTACATCCCTACTGAACAGTGAACAAGAACTTGAGCGGTCAACTCTTTATGCAACCTCCTCCTCTCCCTCTTCCTCAAACTCTCCCTCCTCTTCGGCAGTGGCGTCTTGGTACTGCTGGTACTCTGACACCAAGTCATTCATGTTGCTCTCGGCTTCTGTGAACTCCATCTCATCCATCCCCTCACCCGTGTACCAATGCAAGAAGGCCTTGCGCCTGAACATAGCGGTGAACTGCTCAGAGATGCGCTTGAACAGCTCCTGGATGGCGGTGCTGTTGCCAATGAAAGTGGCTGCCATTTTGAGACCACGAGGCGGGATGTCACACACTGCGGTCTTGACATTGTTGGGGATCCATTCCACAAAATAGCTGCTGTTCTTGTTCTGGACATTCAGCATCTGCTCATCCACTTCCTTCATAGACATGCGGCCTCGGAAAATGGCGGCCACGGTGAGATAGCGACCGTGGCGGGGGTCACAGGCAGCCATCATGTTCTTGGCATCGAACATCTGCTGTGTGAGCTCAGGAACCGTAAGAGCTCGGTATTGCTGACTCCCCCTGCTGGTGAGGGGGGCGAAGCCCGGCATGAAGAAATGCAGACGGGGGAAAGGCACCATATTGACAGCCAGTTTGCGCAGGTCAGCATTGAGTTGGCCGGGGAAGCGCAGGCAGGTGGTGACCCCGCTCATTGTGGCGGACACGAGGTGGTTGAGATCACCGTAGGTGGGTGTAGTGAGTTTGAGTGTACGGAAGCAAATGTCATACAGAGCCTCGTTGTCGATGCAATACGTTTCATCGGTGTTCTCCACCAGTTGATGGACAGACAGCGTGGCATTGTAAGGCTCTACAACAGTGTCTGAGACTTTGGGTGAGGGCACCACGCTGAAGGTGTTCATGATGCGGTCTGGGTACTCCTCACGGATTTTGCTAATGAGGAGCGTGCCCATGCCTGACCCAGTGCCTCCTCCAAGGGAGTGGGTGAGCTGGAAGCCTTGCAGACAGTCGCAGCTTTCCGCCTCCTTACGGACCACATCAAGAACAGAGTCTACAAGCTCAGCACCTTCTGTGTAGTGACCCTTAGCCCAGTTGTTTCCAGCACCACTCTGACCTATGATTGAAGAATTACAGATTGTAATTTAAACATCAAGAATTTAACATTCAGTCAAATGGCATATGAAAACAGGCTTACCAAAGACAAAGTTATCTGGTCGGAAGACCTGCCCAAATGGTCCAGATCTCACGGAATCCATGGTTCCAGGTTCCAGGTCGACAAGAACAGCACGAGGAACATACTTTCCACCTGTCGTAGAGAAGTGCACATTCCCACTCTTAATGTAAAATTTTGAATGACATTAAAAAAAAAATTTTTTTAATACATTGCAAACGCAAACTGACCAGTGGCTTCATTGTAGTACACATTAATCCGCTCCAACTGCAGATCACTGTCCCCATGGTAAGTTCCTGTCGGGTCAATTCCGTGCTCATCACTAATCACCTCCCAAAACTGACCACACAGAAAATATCAATATCAAAGAGTCAATATCAACAATAGCTTGTTTTCATATGACATCACATCACTGCGTTGCCATGGCGCGAAATGCAGATGGAGGGCAGGAAGTGACATGCTACATTTAGAAAGCACTATAACAAACTCAAAATGCCTATGTTTTGCATTGTTTATGGGAGCTCAAATTGATCAAACCGAGAAACACGAGGAGTTTTTATCGTGTACCAAGAGTTGTTGTTTGTAAGGCGGAAAAATACAAGAAATTAACCGAAAAAAGCCGGAAAAAATGGCTTGCAAACCTACGTCTGCGGTCGGGAGGAGCCGAATCGGAAAATGCCCATGTGTGCACTGATCACTTCGTCAAAGGGGAGTTAATACACCTTATGTGGCTATGTTTGTGTAACGTACCAGTTTCCCAACTTTATAAAGTCAAAGTAATTGTTGCTTCTTTTCTTTGAGTTTTAAGTTACCCCTGTAACTGAAGACAAACATGGCAAATCTTTCAATTCAGTTGAAAGATCACTCCTCTTTATAACGTAAGGATCACGTCCAACATATGTTTAGATTTTTTAGATATATTGCTCTTGTAATAGCGTCTAAAGTAGTACAGTACGGACTTCATCACCGCGCGTCATCACAATCACGTGACTGAAAACCACCTAAAATGTCTTCAATTTTTTTTTAAATAGGTAGTTTTCAGTCACGTGATTGTGATGACGCGCCAAATTCAGATGGAGGGCAGTAAGTGATGAGCGCAATGGACGAGATGGAGGAAAGTCCGTACTGTGCTACTTTAGCCTAGCCTGGCATGCCAGACCTACATCACGATGTTAGGTCTGGGAACTCTCCATTGACAGGGCTCAATCCAAGGGGCGAGATAAACGGTTGTCTTTCAAATTCCCTCTGTACGCAATAGGATAGCGCTACAACCAACCAGAACAACGAATAAGGTGACGTCTTTTATATCTTCCTTTTTTCAAAATGACTCAAGTACCGTTCTTTGTTCATGTTTTAAAGAAAAGTTTAACTTAAAATCCTCCAGATTCGCGGCCAAAGCCGAATCGAAAGACAGCTGACTGTTCGCCAGCCATTCTTTGTTTTCAAGTAGCAGTGAACCGTCGCAACTCTGTCGTCATTATGTTAAGCCCGGGAATATATATATATATATATATAAAAAATAAATATAAACATGTTGGACGTGATAAAGAGGAGCGATTTTTCAACTGAATTGAAAGATTTGCCATGTTTGTCTTCAGTAACAGGGGTAACTTACAAACTCAAAGAAAAGAAGAAACAATTACTTTGACTTTACAAAGTTACAAACTGGTACGTTACTCAAACATAGCCACATAAGGTGTATTAACTCACCTTTGACGAAGTAATCAGTGCACACATGGGCATTTTCCGATTAGGCTCCTCCCGACCGCAGACGTAGGTTTGCAAGCCATTTTTCCGGCGTTTTTCGGTCAATTTCTTGTATTTTTTTCCCCTTACGAACAACTTTTGGTACATGATAAAAACTCCTCGTGTTTCTCGGTTTGAGCTCCCATAAACGACGCAAAACATAGGCATTTTGAGTTTGTTATAGTGCTTTCTAAATGTAGCAAATCACTTCCTGCCCTCCATCTGCATTTCGCGCCATGGCAACGCAGTGATGTGACGTCATATGAAAACAAGCTATAACGGCCATTTTTTTTAGTATTGTCATGACAACTAGCAACACTACAAACAGGGTTTAACGTTAGAGGAAAAAAACAAAACGATAACGTTAGATCGGCAGTTGCTCATCTTATCCGATGTTTTTCTCTAGAAAAGCAGTTAAATATAAATATTCAGTAATAATTAGTTATACACATGATAACTACACAGCACACAAACTAACTTATGCCACTCGCGACACAGATAACGTCGTAATCAATAACCTTAACTGTTAAGTTACTCACTTTGGCACCGATTTGGTTTCCACATTGACCAGCTTGCAGGTGAACAATTTCTCTCATGTTGAGTCGTTAAGGAAAAAGCACTTTCTTATTAAAAAACAAATGTAGTGAACTCTCTCCCACCGCGCGTCGTCTAAACTCTGCAATGCCCAGCAAACGGTTTTCAGTTTTAAATAACGCCAACCTTCACATTCAAACACAGGTGGATGACCGAGACGTCAATCATTATCCATCCGCTTTTGATTGGTCGAGGAACACGCGCTCTCTTGGAGCTTCTGCTTTTGATTGGATTAGAGATGTTGTAATCTGTTGCCAATGGTTACAACGCGGATCACATTTCACACAGAAACCGTTTTGTATTGGTAACTAGGGACCTTTTATAATCGAATAGAAGGATAGTTTTTTTCCTTTGAGAATCGTGTTACCAAGCAAGCACACCTACCTACACCACCCAACAGTAGATTGCATGTTTGGGCTTGTTAGTTTGGTACATACACACTGAATGCGTTTGCTATATTATATTATATTTTAAATTAGCTTCATACCAGCTCAAATTCATATGAGGATAAAAAGGAATTAGCTGAAGTAAGTTAACTGCATTAAGCAGTTTTGCTGGGATTTGAAATCTTTGAAAAGCATCAGTGTATGTCATGGCTGGGGGAGTTACTTGTAAAGACCATAGGGTAAAGACATGCTCTTTTCCAAGTAATTTATGTTACTAATTATAAACATCTTTGGCTGACATTTAGAAGCAAAAATGGTCCATTTTCCTTTTCAGACTGTGTTATGTTAATGGTTTTGCATATTGTTAGACTTTTCATGGTAATATTAACCATTTTCATGTTTGCTTAATGGACTGTCAGTGGAGCATAAGCACATCGAATGAAAATATATGAACGAGACTACAAATTCATACAAATGATTCACCAAAATGTAAAATTGTACAATTGGCCTGCTGTAGTGCAAGTATCACAGTCCACATCCTAAATCTGCTCACTGTTTAAGATATGCATATTTTCAAATAGAGATAACAACAAATGTATAGCCCACTTCCTACGTTGGTCTTTGTATTTTCTGAATAAGAGAACAAACCCTACGCCTCCATTAGTTGACCCATTCTGATAAAGATCTAGCTGTTGATGAAAAGAACTGAATGAGAGCTGTGATATCTTTGACCGTTTCACCGACCTCTTTATTTAAATCGACAAAAACTTGACAATATACACTGGGACAGACAGAAACACACATACTCATAAATATAAATGCAAAAAGAATAAGGTACTTAGACTATAAATTGTTCCTTGCTGATGCAAATTTCCAATACAACCAAGTATTTGTATAGGCCAATATTGTGCTGCCATCCCTGAAGCACCAAGCTTCTCAGCACAAGCGAGATGCGCAGCATCGATTAATTAATTATGAGTATCTGAGGTGTCATACATCCTTATAGTCTTTGCATGCAATGACAGAAGCACACGTAGGCTGAACAAAACGAAATAGGATTAATGACGAAGGGATGCAGAATGAATTTCAACAGCAGAGCTTACAATGCATTATGCATTTTAGTTGTTGATGTATAACATACAACATTTGTATTATAATAATTAAGTCTACTCATCAGCATTTTGACAGACCACAAAAAAGGTCAAAATCATGTTATTAGATTAAAGGACCCAAGATTCTATGACACAACTGGATAGTTTTTTAAGCCTATATAACACAGCAAAACGGTTTCATCTGTAATAATAATAATAAGAAATGTTTCTTGAGCACCAAATCAGCATTATAATATTGTAATTTCTGAAGGATCATGTGACTATGAATTTTGGAAAATGCTGCGGAAAATTCAGCTTTGCCATCACAGGAATAAATTACATTTTAAATTATATTAAAATAGAAAACAGTTATTTTAAATTGTAGTGATGTATTCAGCCTTGGCGACCATTTAAAAATATTAAAAATACTTACCAGCCCCAAAAATTGTGAACGGTATTGTAGGTTTCCGAGATATTAGTAATTATTATTTGATGTGAAATAATGTGTGTCCTCTGCTCAATATGGAGCAAGGCTCATGAAAATTAGGAAACTGGTGTGAGGTACTCCCTCAGGGATTGGGAAAGTCTGAACTTGAGAGGTTGTCGGTGCATGTGTGTAAGAAAAACTATGTACTGCATTATTGATTAACATTCAAAGTGTACCAACACTGGCAGCAGCTGCCTTGCACTCACACACACACACACACACACACACATGTCTGGTTCGCTATCTTTGTGGGGACTCTCCATAGGCGTAATGGTTTTTAGACGGTACAAACTGTATATTCTGTCCCCTTACACTGCCCCTGTCCCTAAACCTACCCATCACAGGAGACATTCTGCATTTTTACATTTTCAAAAAACATGACTTAGTGTGATTTATACGCTGTTCTCCTCATGGGGACCGCTGACTGGTCCCCACAATGTAGGTGATTTCAGGTTTTACTATACTTGTGGGGACATTTGGTCCCCACAATGTAATATAAACACGAGCACACACACACACACACACACACAAAAGTGGCAAATAAGGATGAATACCTTCCTGCATCTTTTGACCTGAAACACTGTGATTTCACCTTTTTTTTAGTTTAAGTTGACTAGACAAATAAATATAGAAATATTTTTTAGTCTTGTGTACCAGACACTCAGGTTTACAGGTTATTTGGGCAAGGCTTGACCCTGTTTTCATTCCCTTACTGTTGCTGGTGATCCCTAGGTGGAAAGATAACCTTGCTGGAAAACATCCTCCTCCAAGCACAACAAAAACAGCTCTATAGAAACGGCAGCAGTACTGCAGAAACTCTCCCCACCCTGTATGTACTAATACATTCATGGTCAAGGAAACTCAAAACAAAGCTGATTTTTTCTGTTTGTGGACTATTTAACATGTATACATGTACTTTGATGTGATTTAAAAAAGCAAAAAAAAAAAAAAAAAACCTGCATGCATTTTGTTGTCATATACCTCTCTGAAAGACACCGAGAAGGAAAATAATAAGTAGGCTACTTAGAGAAATTTAGATTAGTATGTTTATATCCTTGTTCTTTTGCAGTTAGGTTTAGTAAGTCAATTGTTATTAACAAATGCATGGACCTAAATAAGTCCTCAATGCCAGCTTTGCATAATTTTGGCAACTTGCGGCTGTTTTGCATACTCGTGTTTTACAATGCAATGTTCTTATGTTATTTTTTAAAATTATACTTTTATCCTAAAGGCTAATTATATTAATGATAAGGTAGTTTTATTATTTTAGTTTTCGCCAAAGTGTGCTGTATTCAAACAAAACGTCAACCTTAAATGTATATTAATTTCACATTTCAGTTTATCAGACAATTTGTTTGACCTTGTTTGAATTGATTATTGATTATTTGGCCCTAAATGTTATTCATAAATGAGGGCATCTATACATGAATGTCTCATGTGCCTCCAGCAACACAATGTGATAAGATATTTTGTTTTGCCCAAGCTCTCTGGGGCTGTGCAAGAAAAGCTTTCACATCTAGATGCAAAATATCAATGATTTGTGTATGAGAATGCAATTTATGCGAATGTGTTTGAGTGTTTGGGGAAGAGGTAATAGAGTTGTTAGCATTTCAGTATCTTTATATATCTGATGAAATCTGAATTTTTGGATATGACCATATATAATATTAAATTGTTGTTTATAAAATTATTTTGTCCCATGATTATCAATCACACCATAGACAGCATTTAAGATAAATAACTACATGAACAGAACATTTGCATTCATTTAATGATTATTTTATGTCAAAATATGTTGAGTTTTTTTTATTTATCACACCTTCTTTCTATATAAGCAATTTCCCATTTACCGGTAATAAATTCCTGTATCATTCAAGAGCACATATACACACACTATCTTTTATTACAGTCAATGAGTGAATATCACCTTAGCAAAGAATGAGAAATAATAAATTATTTATGTATATCAGAACCATTAAAACAACCATATTGTCAAAGGTGCAGTTGACATTTGTGAACTGATGTTTTTGTACATTCAATATATTCTGTTGACTGACTTTCTGTTTACAAATGAATAATAATAATAATAATAAAGCATTTTATTTATAGGCGCCTTTCTCAACACTCAAGGTCACCTTACAAAATCAACAATAAAACACTCAATCCAATAAAAATGTAAACATTTAAACAGCGAGAGCAGGCAATATAATAACATAAAATACAAGTAAAAAGAACAGGAGAAAGGATAAGATCCGTACAGTCAAAATAATCTTACAGTTAAAGAGAGTATGCCTGTCTAAAAAGATACGTTTTTAAGTGAGTTTTAAAAATTGTTATGGATGTGGAGTGTTGAATGTAGTGGGGCAAAGAGTTCCAAAGATATGGGGCTGAATGACTGAAAGCTCTAAACCCCATGGTAACCAGACGAGCATGTGGAAGGATGAGCTGAATGGAAGAAGAGGACCGGAGAGAACGGGTGGGTATCTTGATATGAAGGAGCTCAGATAGATACTTAGGGGCAAGATTATTAATAGCTTTAAATGTGAGAAGAAGAATTTTGTAAATTATGCGATATTTAAAGGGAAGCCAATGAAGTTGCTGCAGGACAGGTGTTATGTGACTGGTGAAAGGGGTTCTAGTAATGATACGGGTTTTGGACTAGTTGTAATTTATGAATAGATTTGTCAGGTAGCCCATAGAGGAGAGAGTTGCAATAATCTAAACGGGAGGTAACCAGAGTGTGAACCAAAATTTCAGCACTGTTGGCGGAGAGAGTTGGACGTAAGCGAGAGATGTTACGTAAGTGGAAATATGCTGACCGAGTGATATTATTAATGTGGGACTGAAATGACAAAGTGATATAACATAGATAAATTCCCATATTCTGATTTTTTAAAATTATTTCTGTTCATTATTAAAATGGATAAAACCTTCTTAATCTTTCTAATTCAGCAGATCACCTCCCAGCAGGTTTGACATTATCCTGGAAGTAGCCAGGGTTGGTGATGTTGCCAGCAGGTTTGTAAAAGGCCACAGTGATGAACTTGCCCTTTCCATCTGATGCCAGGCCGACCCCAACCTGGTCTGTAGACCTCCAGATCATCTGGGTGAAGTTACCTGTGCACATATAAATGTTTTTTTTCAGGTGTCAATTTTTAATTATGGTTTGTAATATATATTGTCTTTGATCTGTGTTTTAACATAAACATACATATTAAATCGATATTTGCTATAATATTTTACAGCTTTAACCATTTAACCTCTTCAGTTGATATGAGTACAAAATGAATAACCTACCAGTTCCACTTTGAAAGCCAGGAGTTGCAAAGTTGTACTTTACATTTTCCTTGTACCATGATTCAGCAACCTCTTTTCCTATAGGTAATAGTTTTTTTTATTACCTTTATCATTCTGGTGTGCTATAGTTTTTTATATGAGACCCATTGGGGGAATAACCAATTTACCTGTTGGATGCACCATGTTGGATGTCCATTTGTAAGACATAGTCTCTCCGTGACCTTTGCCGCTGTTCTTCAGGGCGTTAATGCTAATCAGATGTGCTGCCCAATCCTGAGCCTCTTTACTGAGGATGGGGCACAGCGAGAGAGGCCGTGCCCCATGTTGCCGCCGGTAATCATTTTGAGCTTCAAGCAGAGACTGACGAAACTGGGACAAGATCTCACCTTTATCACAGGAAAAGAAAAACATTTTTATTCCTGAAGAGACTTTTGAGTTGAAACTAAGGCTTTGGTCTTTTTGACGTCACTTTTTAGATGATTTCAAATAAGTTGTTCACAGCTTTATACATCAAATAGTGCGGCAAAATGAAAACAATGGACCCGACTGTGTGTCTTTATTATGTTTAATTGCAAGTGTTCCACAAAGCAGTCTTTATAGGAGCTGATTTTCTCAAACTAATGACCAATTACTGTTAAAGGTTGTATCAGTCATTTCAGGCCCAAAAAAGGCCGAAAGATAAATGATCACATTCATCTAAACTTTCCTAACGATCCGCTAGCTGCCCGCCCCATAAGAATGCCGTCCAAAAAACCCCATCTCTTTAGGCAGCCTAGGCTCTGAGATCTGCACACAAAACAAATAAGAGCAACCACCACTCAAAACCAAAATGAACAGTGTTTCAACCAATCACCGACAGGGGCAGGTGTTGCTCCGACTTCACGTCCAGCCGTCTACGAGCTCAAAACCTCACAACACCCGATGAATGTGATCATTTATGTTTCGGCCTTTTTTGGGCCTGAAATGACTGATACAACCTTTAACTACTTAATAAAACTAATAGTTTTTGACTAAACATGTTGGCATGAAAGGAAGCATTTATTCTGCATTTATTCAGCTGAATTCAAATAGATGCAAAACCACTTAAAAAAATAAGCATTTGTTTATTAAACAACAGTGTGCTCTGATGATCAGAAAAGGGTTATAATAGTTTACTCATAGTAAACCCACTATAAAACAAACAATTCTATTTCTTATGGAAGTCAATTTCTGATACATATCTGGAAAAAAGCTTTATTATGACAGTCAAAATTATGACATAAATTGAAATTATGAGATAAAATGTAAAAAAAGAAAGAAAATCTCATAATTTCCATTATTCCATAATTTTGACGTAACCGATTCATCAAAACATGCTTTATTTTCTTATGTGGCATAAAATAGTCCTCCATAGTTTCTTGAGGTATTCCTGTCCTCATTGCTTACCTTCTGAGCTGCTGCTCTGTGGAGACTGACTCTTACATGGTGCTGGTCCAGAACTGTGAGATGATGAAGACTTGATGCTGAGAGCAGCAAGTGCTTGTCCAACTCTTTCAGCTGAACACCAAAAAATATGTTTAAAACTTTCTGTGAACATTTTACAATAAGAGTTATAATAAATATAGTTTTACTATATTGAATATATATATATTTTTATTTAATTAATATATATATTATTTACAATTACACAATAAATATAATTACAAATTATATATAATATATATATATATGTGTATTAATAATAAATAGTCATACTTTCAACCTACATCTACTTTATACAATAATCATACACAATATATTCAGTGTTATATCCCTGCACATGTATGCATATCAGACTCACCAGATGGGGTGGATTTGAAGTCTACTTTGGAACCTGCCGGTAGGACATTTCTTTCAAAATATCCAGCATTGCTGATGTTTCCTGCTGGGAGGTACTGACCCACAACAAAAGTTGTGTTCCCGTCAGTAGCCAGTCCAACTCCCAACTCTGTCGTGTCCTTCCACACCACCTGTGTGAAGTGACCTGGAGAAACCACCAGATGTCAGAACAGGGACTAAAGCAAACGTCTACCCAGCCCAGAATGTTTACAATAGACTCGCCTGTTTTGGAGGTGAATCCAGGCCTGCTGAAATTGTAGTCTTTAATCTCACTGTACCAGCTTTCCACTGCCTCACGTCCTATATAAATTACAAACACGTGATTTTCAAATGCAAACAAGATCATGAGACACACAACTGGTGATGAAATAATGGTTGCTTTAAAATAAAGACTTCCCATCTAAGATGCCTGACTGAAAAGTCAGCAAGCTAAAAATTAGCAAATGATACAGATAAAGTAGCTACTAAACTCTGACCTGTGAGTTTTTTGTTAGCTGAGCTCCAAGCGTAATATACATTTTCTCCATGATCTCCATTGCTGTGTTTGAGGGTCCTGATTGACAGCAGGTGTTTGGCCCACTCCTGTGAGGAGCGGCACAGGTTTTTGTTTACGCTGAGCGGCGGGGCTCCATGATGTTTGCGATATGCATTGTGAGCCTGCAGGAACTCAGCTTCAAAGCTGCTGTCTGCTACACACATACAGAAAGGTAAAAATAATGTAGCTTACTGAACAAAACATTAAAAAACTAACTCCCCACTATCTTACTGACTGTTTATCTTGATTGTTGCACAATTACATTTGCACTTTTTTTCACTGTTTGTATTTATATTGTATATTTTTGTGTAAGGAACACTTGCAAAATAAGAATTTCATTGTGTGGTCAAAACCGTAGTGTTTTACTGTCCATATGATAATAAATATATCTTGTATCTTGTATAAAGAGTTGTTTGATGTGCACATTTCATGCTGACTGAAAGGATAAAGACAATTGTTTATTCTAATATCCTTTATTCTAATGTATACCTTATTCAGTGCAGTGCCATGACAGGCATGAAAGCGAGGCTGTGAGGCTGCGCGGGATACCATGTTTTCGATGGCATCCGCTGTAAAAAGCTGTATAAAGCTCCACGAGTTTTTTGTCTTCTGAAATTTCTTGCAAAGATATTTTTGCAGTGTTTCTTCAGCAGCAGAACAATCCAAAAACACCTTAAATAATAGTACAGCCCACTGAAGAGACGTATGTCTGTCCTTCACAGCCTCACTTCCATTCCATTTAAAAATCAAAGATGGCACTGCTGTGAATTATGTCTATTGAGGTGCACATGCTGTTTCAGAAACCATAAAACAACAGTACAAAGAAAGAATGGACTCTTTTCTTTGAAATCTCTTTTCATTTGCATAACGGCTAGACAGATAAATATGCCAAAAGGTGCATTTTAACCTGTGTTTGAATTTGTGCAAAGAGGACACCATTGGAAAAGTGCTGAGAAGAAAAGCTGTACAATTTAAAATATATTTAATGGCCATTTATTCATCAGTATAGCATTTAGATTAAAACAAATTGTTCACCCAGAAATAAAAATTCTGTCATTAATTACTCCCCTTCATGTCATTCCAAACCCGTAAGACTTTTGTTCATCTTCGGAACACAAATGAAGATCTTTTTGATGAACTCTGAGAGCTTTCTGTCCCTCCAGAGACAGCTACACAATTGACACTTTGCTTTAAAAAGTTCATAAAGAGATTGTTAAACGTTCCATATGAATTGAGCGGTTTAGTCAAAATTTTCACAGATTTTCTGACTCGACTGCTTTATATGATAAACAGGATAAATTTAGGCTTTTATTCACATTCAAACATTGAAGTGAACATAAACAGAAGCTCAACCGATCCTGCTTGATGCGCGATAACAAAGCTCATTGGTTCTTGTTGAAGCTCAAATGCGCTGTGTAACATGCAAATTTATTTGTGTTCTGAAGTCTTACGGGTTTGGAAACGACATGAGAGTGAGTAATACATTTTCATTTTTGGGTGAACTATCCCTTGAACTTACCTTTTAAGCTGGTTGGCACATGCAGATCCCCTCTGCCTCCTGATGGTGATATTTCAGTACTGCGAGGAACTGAGGGTGGTCTGTTTGAAGGAATGCCCGATACACCATGAGTTGGACCCACTTTGCCAGCTAAATGTTGGCAGATAAATCACATTTTTACTATACTGTAATCAACTATATCTAATATTTGAAGTACTCTGTAACATTTTATTGACAATAAAAATAATTATTATCATTTATAAAGTGTAATATTAAGGATTTAGAAAAAGATATGAAACAAATGTCTTTATAAATATCATGACATGGATACTGTGAAATAACCATTCACTTGAAAGTATACTCACTTGTACCAGAGGGCTTTGAGTCTACTTTGGAGCCTGTCGGTAGGACATTTTTTTCAAAATAACCCACATTTGTGATGTTTCCTGCTGGGAGGTACTGACCCACTACGAAAGTTGTGTTCCCATCAGTTGCCAGTCCCACCCCCACCTCTTCAGTGTCCTTCCACACCACCTGTGTGAAGTGACCTGGAGAAACCACTAGGAGTCAGTGTTGTAAAAGAGACTAGTGCCAACTTAACCACCCAGTGAGTTTACGGATAGACTAACCTGTTTTAGAGCAGAATCCTGGCCTACTAAAGTTGTAGTCCTTAATTTCACTGTACCAGCTTTCCACTGCCTCACGTCCTGTAGGAAGCAGAAAAAAAGGTATGTAATTGTTTCTACAATGCCATGTCAAAACACCACTGGATTAGCTCAGTGTGCAATACTAATAACATTTATTAAAATATAACACAAATGCTTTATCTCCATAGTGTCTTGAAATTAAGTTACAAAGTTTTGACAACAAGAGAATGCCTGCAATGGGATCTAATTAGTGCACCCCTCTTGACCATGGTCGGTCTGACTGAATATTACTGTCCTGGGCTGCGTTTCCTAAAAGCATCGTAAGTGTCACCAATGACTTCTATATGATCAAATGCTTTTGAGAAACAGCCCTGGTCAAAAGACTGGTTGCATTTATGGGAGGTTTGATTACCCTATAAAAAATAATTTGACTTTCATTTACTGATTTTGAGAGCAGAAAGCTAACCTGTGAGTTTTTTGGTAGCTGAACTCCAGGCATAATAAAGATTTTCTCCGTAGTCCTTGTTGCTGTGTTTGAGAGTCTTGATTGACAGCAGATGCTCCGCCCATGCCTGTGAGGAGCGGCATAGGTTTTTGTTTACGGTGAGCGGCGGGGCTCCATGCTGTTTGCGGTACGCGTTATGAGCCTGTAGGAACTCAGCTTCAAAGCTGCTGTCTGCTGGAGAAGAGCACAGTTTAATAATGCGCTGAAACAAAATCAAATTAAGTTATAAAAAGTGTATAAAAGTGTATTTTAATTACTCTTTGATGATCTATTCAACATCATTATCGTTGGATGAGTTTAAAACTATAAATGCTACTAAAATGTAAAATAAATCAATAAATTATTATTAAATCAATAAATAAATTATTTAATAAGCTGGTGCACCAAAAATATATAGAGAAAGTTAAATGGAAAATACATTTGAGTTTGGTAAAAGTTGTCTAGACTCACCTGCCATAAAGCTATGTGAGAGACTGAAAAACAAACAAACAAGCACATCAACACAGCAGTTACACCACAGTGACAATTTTCAAAGAGACGAATGTCACAACAGGATATCTAAACCACTCCCATGAGAGATATATGGTATGTTTTTAAATCTATTCAATTACATGGAGTAAATAAGTCTACTCTGTTCACTTTGCAAACCAGTGTTGAGCTAGACTCCTCATAGATAGTTTCATTAAATAACATGTTAAAAAAACTAGAAACATCACATTCTTACAATAACACAGCCACCCCAAAATATTAGATTTTTGTAATATTAATTTTGATTGATTACCTTTTGAAGTTTATATATATTTAAATTTAATTGAGAGGTTTTCTTAAAGTATCTCTTGAAGACTTGGACTAAGAAGCGCTTGCATTGACAACTGCGTCAGCGAGTGATCATGATACTGTACAACTAATTTGCTCAGACTAAAGCTAAATGGCAAAAGATACTCAGACCAGTATCTTCATTCAGTAGACGATCTTGCTTGTCATGCATACTCACAGACACTTTCATATTTTTAATTTTAACCTATTTCATAATCAGTGTTGGGAGTAACGCGTTACAAAAGTAATGCATTACAGTAACATATTACTTTTTGCTGTAACGCAGTAGTGTAAGGCATTACCAATCAATTTTCAGTAATATTTTACTCGGTACATGTTCAGTAACGCTTCCGTTACAACACACTTTTAGCCAAAAATTTTATTGTAAAAAAAAAGCAAGACCGACCGCGAGACGAGACGAACGAATGAAAGATGCAAGTTATTACCTGTTCGTGGTCAGTCAAATAGCCGCGTGTGGTGTCCAAGTTTGTAAATAAAGACGACTAAATGACAGCTTCTGATAAATTTGTATAGCGATTTATAATCTCCCTCTATGTGTGACATAGTCCAGTCCAGTGAATGCGTGGGCGTGTTTTACAGGAGTGCCGCGCCCGCGACTCCCGCGAGACATGATTTCGGCCAGTGGAAGGAAGAGTGGCTAATGGGTAAAGATGGCAGAAGACTGTACATTCGCGAGATGGACGTATGCCCATTATTTCGATTTTGTCAGAGATAAGGACAAGAAGAACGTCATAGTCAAATGCAACCTTTGTCCAAAACCGAAAGAACTATCGACGTCGCGAAATAGCACTAGCAATTTAAAAAAACATCTCGAACGGTGCCATGCGACCACTCCACTTACTGAGAAGAGAAAAAATACAGAGGACGAGACTGTTAAGCTAAAGCAGCAGAAATTAAATTTCTCTCGGTCTGCCATCATGCCACTTGAACCTCGAGAAGTCAGAAGACTTGTGGCAGAGTATCTCGTCGAAGACATGTCACCATTGTCAACGGTGGAATCTCCTGCGTTCAAGAACCTGGTTAGCAAGATCCCTGTGACGACCAACAATGACACGGTAAGCTAACGTTTCCTTGAGTGACTAGCTAGAATTGTATCTAGTTCATATAGATTCTAGGTCACTGGATAAAAATGTACAGGTGAAACTCGAAAAATTAGAATATCATGCAAAAGTTTGTGTATTTCAGTAATTCAAATTAAAAGGTGAAACTAAGCTTTATACCAGTGGTGGAGGAAGTACTGAATCTCAGTACTTAAGTAAAAGTACAAATAACCAGAGACATATTTACTTTAGTAAAAGTAAAAGTACCACAATGAAAATCCTACTTAAGTAAAAAGTAAAAAGTACCTGATTTTAAATGTACTTTAAGTATTAAAAGTAAAAGTACTTGCATAACAATTTATTATCTTAATGTCTATATTCTAATAGGCCTAATTAGGGCTGTAACAATATGCAATATGAAACCGAAATCGCGACACTCAGATCTACGAACCTGTGTCGCGGTGTGAAGGCAGACGACACACCCCTTATTTGAAGTTAACATTATACAATACGTAGACCTACACCACAAAACTAGTTTAGGATAAATTCGTTAAAATTGGGCAATCCCAGCGTTATGGATGTGACATTTGCAGTAAAAACTTGAAATATAAGTTCTCAGAAAATGCATTTAATACCAATTGAAACTTATCCAGACATTAGAAAAATATCAGTCTACAGACACATGCGTTTTATATTTAATATGAGGGAGGGAAATATACATCCATAACGGACGTAACACAAAAAAATCTTTAACTTTTAGGTGGCAAAATATTTTTTTTGTAATTCTGTGAATTTCACTGCGCACACCAAAAGTAGGCTAATATACACATCGGATGAAGAAGGGTTGGCTCTCCACAGAACATAAAATATTCATTTTATTTTTTGTGTTCACATTTATGAGGAAAAAACAATGTTACAGACGTGTCAGTTCTCCATTACGTGAGCGCTCTGAAAGCGGCACTAAAATACTGCTTTAAAACGTTCACAGAGAACTCAAATAGAAAGCCCTTCTTTAAAGTAAATTTCGTTTTGTATTAATTGTTTCTTAATATTAATCAATGTTTCATCAACCAATTGCCTTGATTTAATAAATAAGTAAATATAGCAGAAAATAGATAATCAGGTCACGGAGGCGCCAGCGCGTGAACTGGAGAAATAAACCGAAACTCAGGTCTGTAGGCTACTTGCCTCACAGACCTGAGACGTATATATATATATAGAAAGCCTGAAATGTCTACTTTTAAACAGAACAATTCAAACAGAAAGAAAACAGACTGTTCTCTGCATGTAATCCATATGAAATGTGCATTTATCTCTGGCGAGTTCACTGCAAAGATCGCGCGTCAGCATCGTCAACTTCATCCTTGCTGCTGACACTGATGCAGCAGGAAACACTTGTTTATAAATAAACAATTAAAATGACTCCTTGTTATATTTTACATATTCATAATCATTACTTTTGCCGGTTCTTTGTGACAGCTTTTAGGTGCTTTATTGGCAGCGCCACCGTTACATGTTTCATGAGCGTCAGCACCGAAAACATGGAGATTTTTTTCAATCCCTGTTTTGGCAGGGGGAAAAACTGATCAGAAAATGTAACGAAAATGTAACGAAACATTGTAGAAATGTAGTGGAGTAGAAAGTATAATAATTGCTGCAAAAAGTAACGAAGTAAAAGTCAAAAGTATGCACTATTGATTCTACTTAAGTAAAGTACAGATACGTGAAAAATGTACTTAAGTAAAGTAACGAAGTATTTTTACTTCGTTACATTCCACCACTGCTTTATACACATGCCTGGTTATACTTTTCAGAGGGCCTGGATTTCTGTATTTAAAATACTTTTTTTTTTATTGATTTCATGTAATATTCTATTTATTTTTTTTATTTAGAATTTGGGGATTTCATAAGCTGTAAGCCATAATCATGAAAATTATAACTTTTGCACTACATTCTAATTTTTCAAGTTTCACCTGTGTAGTCAAAATGTTTCAGCCATCCACAGACCTAAACTGAATGTATTGACCTAAACTTTAAATGTAGCTAAAATAAATTGATTGCAACCACTTACCTAAAAAAAAAAGTTAATTCAAGTAATCATTTTTCAGTGTACAGTATATAGCAGCATAATGTGAATGTATCTGACAATGGAACATTGGTTCTTGGAACAGACAATGAATTTGCAATCGTGTGATTTAGCATAGCATGATCATGAACTGGAGTTTTAATATCTATTTATGTTACTTATTTTTCAGCATGTACTGCCATGCAGAACAACGTTCACCAAAGAACTGGATAGGACCTATACTGCTATGGAAAAAGAGCTAAAAAAAACAATTGATGAGCAGCAGTACGTGTCAACAACTGCAGACATATGGACTGCCTACAACAGGAGTTTTTTGGGGGTGACGGTCCATTGGATCGATTCGGAGACGTTGCAACGGAAGAAGGCTGCAATCGCTTGTCGTAGGTTCAGAGGTAGACACACTTATGACGCAATTGCATCTGAACTTGAGGATATTTTTTCCCAGTATGGATTAACTACTGAAAAAGTGACTGCATGTGTGACAGACAATGGCAGCAACTTTGTTAAAGCTTTTAAGGAATACCAACAAGTCGAAACTGAGGAGGACGAAGAAGAGGAGGTGGAGGAGGATGATGGGAAAGTGACCTTCACCGACCTCCAAAGCGTTCTCACTGAAGGAGACGATGAGGATGCACAGCAAGGGCTGTGTGTGTTGCCTGCACATCACAGATGTGCAGCTCACACGCTCAACCTCATTGCCAACAATGAGATTCATAAATGGTTGGTATCAAACCCAGAATCCAGGGCTGTTTACCGCAGTTCCACAGCTAAGTGTTCAGCACTATGGACCAAAGCTAGCCGGTCCACAGTTGCATCTGAGTGCCTAGAAGAGATCAGTAAAAGGAAGTTGATTGTGCCCTCAGTCACCCGGTGGAACTCATTTTATGATGCCTATGTTCGGATCATAGAAATGCCACTAACTGACATTAACAATCTATGCACACAGGTTCAGATTAAATGCATGAATGACAGGGAATACCAGTTTCTGAAGGAATACTGCTCCATTATGAAGCCTTTCAGTGCTGCACTGGACATCCTACAGGGTGAGGAAACTTGTTTTTATGGGACACTTCAACCAACACTTGAAGTTCTAATGGCCAAAACTTTAGCAATGCAAAATGGCCTTTCACAAATGATCACTGGGTTGCCTGAAATAATTGTGGGAGCAATTAAAACTCGCTTTGCCACAACAATTGACTCCAAGGATGCCCTACTGGCTGCCGTCTCACTACCCAAATTTAAACTGCGCTGGGTAAAAGAGGAAACCAGAAGAGATCACCTCAAGTACCTTCTCACCACTGAGTGCCGCACCCTAACAGTAGAAGAGCCTGCCACCCCAATGAGTGATGCTCCTCAACCTGCTGCAGTCACCTCCTGTGAGGATGACTTCTTTTCATTTGATGAAAAGCCCAATGCCATGGCTGATGCACCTATGTCAGTGGAAACAGAGGTAACCTCTTATTTCAATTCTGATCCAGTGATGGAAAGCCTGCATCAGTTTCCAAGAATTAAAAAAATTGCACTACGTTATAATGCACCAACACCATCCAGTGCACCGGTCGAAAGACTTTTCAGTCTTGGGAGTCTGGTACTCACCCCAAAACGCAACCGTCTTGGTGATGGACGCTTTCAGCGCCTTATTCTGATGCGGTACAACAGATATTTCAGTCAAATGGAATAGGCCCACCATAGTCGTAAGCAAGCACAGCTTCAATTTCCCTTTACTTGAATTTTCCCATGTTTAGCTGCACACCACCTCTGTTTTATATTTGGCAGGAAACAGAACTTTTTAAATCCAATTTTCCTGTTGGCAATATCTGACCATTACTTAAGTTTTGAAGATTTTGAACCATATTTGCTGTCAGGCCTTGTGGGCCCAAACACCTTAATTTCAGTTTTGTATTTCCAAAAGTTTTTATTTCCATTTATTTCTCGTATGACTTCCCTTATTACTGAACTTTTTTGAATTTGACTTAAATGACTGAGCCATATTTCCTGTTAGGTCCAAGCACTTTAATTTCATTTTTGTATTCTCGAAATTTGTCTAGTCCTTTAGTTTCATAGAGACAATTGCAATCTTCTCTTGTTGTTGAAGCCTAAGTGGATTTATTTGAGCCTTCCTTTATTTGGAAGCCTGTTTTGTTTGAGCCTCTTTAGAGGCATATAGGCCTAAGGGTCTCTATTTGTTCTTTTTTTTCTTCTTCTAAGCAGCAGTTAGGCTATGTTTAGCCTATGTTAATTTTCATGGACTAAAATGACTGAGGCTGAGGGTTGGTCCTCCAATTGCACTTTATACTTCCAGAGAAAGCATAAGCTATGTTCATCATGCTCACTTTGTGCATGACAGTTTTGTGTTGTGATTGTGAACCTCTTGAATTCAAAGAGAATAAATTAATGGTAACAATAAAAGAACAAATGTGCATCTTGTGACTTCTTGTCATGGCATTATGGTTTTAGTTCATAATTAAAGTTTACTTACAGTTCTGTTGTGTCTAATATGAATAGACCAAAGCTATTGCCAGATAATCACTTTACCTCTACCATACTTTTAACAGACTTGGATTGTTTGTGATTCTGTCTGTCATCCTCTCTTTCTTCTCTTGAGCCTTCACTTTGCCAATTATATGCTATATTGTTAGTAGCCTGGATAGCCCACAATCATTATGCTACATCATATTGCCTTCTACTGGATGTAAAATGCTCTGTAGTACATTTTGTCTTTTTATTTTTTATATTATAACTACATCTGTAGTTATTTTGGTGAAAGTAACTCAAAAGTAATACAGGAGTAATGTAACGCATTACAATTCTGAGACAGTAATATTGTAAGGTAATGAATTACTTTTAAGTAACAGTAACAAGTAATCTATAATGTATTACAGTTTGGAAGTAACTTGCACAACACTGTTCATAATACACTTCTGTTGATGTTAAAAGAATTAAGCTAACATAGGCTAACATTTTGTGCTTGTTGTCAAAAGAACCAAGTCATTGTATGCTCTCTGTGACCCTAGAAGACAGTCAGGAATGTGAACCAGTTTGTTTTTCCATTTGAATGAATTTAACCTTTAACAATACTTAGAGTTTGCAACATGAATGTTTCATTTCCTTTTTTCGTTATTAGGTGTCTGTGTGTGCTTGTGTACACGTGACAGGAAACTCCGGTGCTGCTCAGTCATTCAGTGAAAGAGCACAAATTTTACTGTCACAAGACTGGTTATTCTTGTGACACCCTTGGACTTCTAGAAGGACAGCTAGACTCAACTGCAGGATACGATACGGGTTGTGATTTGCATATAGTGAGATGGTATTAAAATTAAGTGGAACTGAAAACTCGAAAACCACAGAACATGTCTTAAAGTAATGAACAGTCAATTTGCATTGATTGAAGATTGGCAGAAATGCATCAGGTTACTACAATGTAACCATGGTTCCCTGAGGGTAGGGAACAAGACATTGTGTCACTAGCTGACGCTTTGGCGAAATTCCTTTCTCCGAAAATGGTGAAGCATTGCCTCATTCCCTACTCATAGAGAACCATGGTTATGTTGAGTAACATGAGACAATCCCTTTCAAGTTAGGTCTCTTGACATTACGTCACTAGCTGATGCTTTGGGGAACGAATAAAATCCCTGCCGTGTAAAAACGACAAAATTCACAAATCTAAACGGGACTGAGCATAAACACATGCCAGCAAGTGAGTATAAGTAAGCAGGAGAGCGCAGAGCTCCCTTAGATCGGCCACCGGACCTAGTGGAGACACTCAGCCAGTCAGCTGGCAATCAGCCAAGATGGTGCCGGCACCTTCAGCACCGCCCAACACAGGACTAAGGCCACGGTGTTAGACTAGTAGCCGCTTTTCCACTGTTGGGCCAGTGCGAGTCAGGGCTAAAAACATGCTGATGGGGGGTAATAGCCTTGGACCTCAAGCACCGAGGCCAAAATCAAGTTGCGTTTCCAGTATCGGGCCAGTAGTCCCACAGCACTCCCCTAAAATCTGCCCTTAACGTGCCTCCATATAGAATGACGTCACACAACCTCACCATTTCACCATTTCACCAGCTGACTGAAAACTAGCTAGATCGCAAAAGGATGACAGAAGCAAATGTTTGGTCTTTACTTGAAGACTTAAGATTCCAGCAGCAATATTTGACAAATGTATTACAATAAAAATGTTAAAGTGACAGTAATTTATTAATTTGTGTCAGGAGTGCACATAAATCATGCTGAATCAAACAGTCATGACTGTTTGGTTGCATCTGCTCCATTTATTTGCGATCACAGGAATGCACAAAACAACTCCGTTAAGGCTTTTAAGTCCAAAAGCTTACACATTTAGAAACGTATTGATAAAATATCATATATTTACATCACAGCACGTTTACGTCACATTTCTATTGATTTTCCACGAAATAATGCAATCTGAGGAGGTTTGAGCAGTCTTCCCCCTTCTCACTATACTGTTATCCTTTCAGCCAGAGCAACAGAGAGAACCCACAAGAAGAAAACAGGAGTTATGAGTTATAATAATATGAGTTAACCAGAGTGTCACAGTCACCACCTAATGGTCATCGTCTCTTGTCACTGTCATCGTCACTGTCATGTGTTAGTCTCCGTCTGCACTACAGTTCCCATCATCCTCCTTGGTCCACACCTGCACCTCCTTCAACATTACCCACACCTGCCAGCAATCATCATCATCTCCATCACCTGTGTTCGGTTAATCTGTGTTCATCAGTGTTTATTGTATTGTGTGTGTGTGTGTGTGTTTCTTCTTGCCTGTCTGTACCTGTTGGAATTATATTTAGTCAAAGTTTGTATTGGAGCCAGCCTTTTGACTCGTCGTCTTCATCTGCTTACACCACACCATGCATGTTTTTTATGACACAATTTGTTGTGGGACACTCACCTAAAGGATTATTAGGAACACCATACTAATACTGTGTTTGACCCCCTTTCGCCTTCAGAACTGCCTTAATTCTACGTGGCATTGATTCAACAAGGTGCTGAAAGCATTCTTTAGAAATATTGGCCCATATTGATAGGATAGCATCTTGCAGTTGATGGAGATTTGTGGGATGCACATCCAGGACACAAAGCTCCCGTTGCATCACATCTCAAAGATGCTCTATTGGGTTGAGATCTGGTGACTGTGGGGGCCATTTTAGTACAGTGAACTCATTGTCATGTTCAAGAAACCAATTTGAAATGATTCGAGCTTTGTGACATGGTGTATTATCCTGCTGGAAGTAGCCATCAGAGGATGGGTACATGGTGGCCATAAAGGGATGGACATGGTCAGAAACAATGCTCAGGTAGGCCGTGGCATTTAAACGATGCCCAATTGGCACTAAGGGGCCTAAAGTGTGCTAGTGTGCACAGTGGTAACAAGGCATGATGGATCCATGTCTCAACAGAAATCGAGACTCATCAGACCAGGCAACATTTTCCAGTCTTCAACTGTCAATTTTGGTGAGCTCTTACAAATTGTAGCCTCTTTTTCCTATTTGTAGTGGAGATGAGTGGTACCCGGTGGGGTCTTCTGCTGTTGTAGCCCATCCGCCTCAAGGTTGTGCGTGTTGTGGTTTCACAAATGCTTTGCTGCATACCTCAGTTGTAACGAGTGGTTATTTCAGTCAAAGTTGCTCTTCTATCAGCTTGAATCAGTCGGCCTATTCTCCTCTGACCTCTAGCATCAACAAGGCATTTTCGCCCACAGGACTGCCGCATACTGGATGTTTTTCCCTTTTCACACCATTCTTTGTAAACCCTAGAAATGGTTGTGTGTGAAAATCCCAGTAACTGAGCAAATTGTGGAATACTCAGACTGGCCCGTCTGGCACCAACAACCATGCCACGCTCAAAATAGCTTAAATCACCTTTCTTTCCCATTCTGACATTCAGTTGGGAGTTCAGGAGTTTGTCTTGACCAGGACCACACCCCTAAATGCATTGAAGCAACTGCCATGTGATTAGTTTATTAGATGATTGCATTAATGAGAAATTGAACAGGTGTTCCTAATAATCCTTTAGGTGAGTGTATATGCAGATGCATTCGTCCAGTGTTAACCAAGGCACAGGGCAGCGAATATAAAACATGAAACCAAATAATAGGGATGCACCGATACCGATCCGATACCAGCGCAGGTTTTTTTTTAAATCAAGTGGAATTTCTATAACTGTGTGTTATAATTTATACTGAACTTATAATCACTCTTCTGTGTGTTATCTACTTAATACTATTAACTTCATAATAAAGAAATACAACAAATTAAAAAAATATATATGATCATAATCTATGACAAAAATGCTATTATAAACTAGGCTATATATACTATAAAATTAAGACATTATTTTTAAATGTATGGCGCAGCTGTTTAATGAGGCAGCAACATATGATAAATAGGACAGAACAAGAAAGGCTATTAATCTTTCATTAAAAGGTACAGTAATACAGTCCAGCAAAATAAAGTCATTTTATGCAAAACCATAGGCCTTTATCTACAGATCAAGTACAATAATAGTAACATTGAATCATCTTGGAGAGAGTTTCATCGTGTTGACTATCGTAACCGTCATGGAGAAAGACTGACAGCCGCAGCGGAGGAAAGAGTTTACGTGAACTTGAATTCATTTCTACATTATAGTACTAGAATGGCTTCTGAACGCTTATAATATAGTGCACGAAAACTTTGTGGTGCTTTTATAATGTTTGTGTGCCTTTTGTGGGGCTTAACAATAACACAGAATAGTATATGCACAATATTGGATTTGGATCAGCCTCGTCTAACCGATACCCGATAAAGATCGGTAAAGAATGGCAGTATCGGAGCCGGTGCATCCCTAATAAATACACTATTATACTCTTATATGATTTTTCTACGATTTTCAAGAAGTATCTAATATTATCCATATCCATAAACATATTTACACAATGGGTAGCATAAGTAACCTTTAGCATCGCATATATATAATTCTGCCTCATATGGTGATCAGAATCCCATAGGATCGCAACGCAAGGAAGTTATTTCAAACTTGCTGGTGCCTTAAAGTGAGTTCTGAGTGGTTGATGCAACAATAACATTAGTGCACTCACAACACACAATCAGCTCAAACTGAGGATTACTATTACTGCCCATAAGTGCAAAATGAATAAGCACAATACGGGTTAAACAACAATTTCACGCACATTGTGAAGCAAGAAGTTGCCAGCTGGAGCCCTTAATCACTATGAAAACGATGATGCTGCAGGTTGTGTGGTGAAAATAATTGTTCAAAATAAATGAGAACATGTATAGAGAACCAGTGTATTGTCCTGCAATGACAATACTCGCTGAGGGGGCCGTGGCTACAATGTCTTTTAGCCATCCAATGACTGCTCATTCATCTCCTGTTGCACAGACAGCACATGCAGTGCAAAATCAAGGATTTCAAGGTTATCTATCGAAAGTATTTTGCGAAGACCATCTCGTTGCTAGACTAATGTCTTGTAATAGACATATCTAAGTCCAAGCCCAATAGGGCAGTCCGTTCCCTGGGAAGCATATGCCAGAAGGATGGCTTCTACTGTCCAGTGCGAAAGTGTCTGCTTTGACCTTTCTTAGCTCCCTCGAAGCAGACGAGCAGTTGCTCTGACTAACGAAAATTATTGGTTTCTATCCACATAAGCACACAGCGCATGAACAGGGCAAAGCGAGTGCTTTCAGGTCTTTCATCGGAGATCATGCCGGGAGAATCAAATGCTTGAATTGTTTTAACCTGAGCTCTGAACGGCGTTGAGAGCACTTCGGTATATTACTACGTCTAGGTGTAAGCCTCATCATACAGTTTTTTAAAACATTTTTTTAGAATTGACAATAGTGCTCAGCCCAAGTTGGGCATGTAGAGGGACGAGAGGATATTAGCCGACTTGTGCCATTAGAAATTCTTATTGTAATTTCCGGGCAATTCTGAATATGCTGGCGACAAGCTGTTATAGCAGCTATACACTCAGAGCATGAATGGCATACAGTCTCTGTTTGAGTACTCTTGCATAAAAATTTCCACCAGGTCTTTGACCTATGTTCGACACCATGTTAATGAGATAAGCAAACGCCCATGAAAGTTTAATGTGCTTATTTAATGAATGCTCACCCCTGTGAAAGGTGGGCCCATGCGAAAATAAAGCCCAACTCAGCTTCCTAAGAAGGCACACTTCCTAAATGAAACATAGTCAATCATCTATGAAGCAACCTCAGAAACTCTTGTCATGAGGCCTGTCTGAATACATAAGTAGACATTCCCCAGGTGCACTGAGATAATCAGTCTTCTGGCCAACTTGCCAGAGGATCTGTTCTGTGTGAGCAGTTTGAAGGAGTGAATTGATAATGCACTTGTAACGCTATAGGGCATTTCACAGCTTCATAGTTGCTGTGCTTTGTATGATATCGAATTACAGAAATTTCTCATACAGAAGCACCCTCTGAATTCTGTCTTCCAACTTTGTCCCATCGGTTTCTGGTTTCATAGCTTGCTCGGGCCCAATACAAGGAGCTGAGACTGGGCTAGACAATAGTTGCACAGTCCACTGTACATAGAAGAAGAGCCCTGAAAACAGAGGCATAGCCCGTGTATGGCTAAGCAAATATGGGCAGTCCAAGTACTTCAGAAATCCCTTTTAAAGTATACATGTGAATTTAACGTGGCACAATGGCCTTCATCACTTGTATGCTAATGCAAGGTGATTCATCAATATGCTGATTCAGGACTGTTGGGACACTTCAGGCACAGAATGGCTCTGTCTGGAGAGACAGTCGTTTACACCTCAATGACACATCTATACCATTTGCTTCACAGGACACATGTGCTTTCCACTACATACTATGTATCTACTAGTGTGTTCTTACATGCAACTTTGCCATGTTTGGTCTCATCTAACAGCTTATAAACTGAACTGAATGGCGGTGAACTTAATAGAGATATTAAAGTATCCCAATGTACTGATACTTAAACATGCATTGAGGAGAATGTGTTAATGTTCTTCTCCCCTTCTTGATCACCACACATTTGCCTAATCTTTTGGTTTTTCTGTCGGTCAGTTTTGGTGTTGGTATTCCACTCATGTTTAACAATGCTTTAAACAGGGTATAAGAAGGAAAGGCAATCTGGGAGAAAGGCTTAAACCCTGCTGCATCAGTGCATAACCTCGTACTATATGAGAAAGGCTTTTACAGCCTCTTCTGCACAGCAGTGCATTATTTGTTACAACTAAGTTATCTATACAGTATGTTGTTCAATTCTACTGTCTGTGTCTTTACCTGCTTTATAGCCTTTGAGAATCTTTCCTTTTATCACTGATGATGTTGAAAGTTAAGTGATTGTAAATTTCGTTATCTAAATGTTCAGGTTAAATCCTATATTTTTTATCAGTTCTATGAAATACTTTTACCTTTATAGAATAAGAGGTTAAAGAATAACAACAACTTTAATGGAGTCAGATTAATTATATTGGAGTCAGATAAATAACTGAATAATGCATGTCATCCTTTAACTGCATTTTGTTCCAACTATTGGTTCAAAATAGCAGCGTAAGCTTCCAGCCTGACACCGGCGAGAGAATAGTAAGCGGTCGGAGCGTTTTGTGTTTTACGGATACGAGACAGATCACCGCTCTAAGACGGGGAGGGAGAGAAGAGGTGAGCGGACAGCTTATCCATAGCATAATTTAAAAGATGTCATACTAACCTGAATGTTGCAGAGGAACGGCAGTCCAGGCACCATCCACTGAAGAGTGGATGTCTATGGTGAGCGATAGGTGGCTTCTCAAAGACAACAAAGCCGAGTGAAGGAGAATAATTCTGCGCAATAGCGCTCGACGCTGAGCTAAATAGCGGGTTGACCCTCCCCTCACTCGAGTGCGCGAGCGCCATTGGCTAATGCAGTTGCAATTGCATGATTGAATCAGGCTTCAGCATTGTTTCCCCAAAGTGTCAGCTAGTGACGCAATGTCGAGAGACCATACCTCGAAAGGGAACTGCATTACTGCGACAAACACAATTGGTGTCTACATGCCTGTTACTGCAAGTTGGCAGTATCAGGCTCTTTTCCTCTATTGTGATTAAAGTATCAGGCAGTACACTGTTTGATGCATGCATTTAAAGACAAAAATAGTGTATTGTGTGTGTGATTATTTAAGAAAAATGGATTAGGCCACTGTATAGATTGGTTGTTTTTACTGTCTAATGGTAATCACATTGTCACATAGCTCACAGATAGTCTTAAAAAATACAAACATACCTGTCCTGAAGTCTCACCAAGGCATGCAGGAATTTGTCTTTCTTTAAAAGCTGTCTATTTCCTCTCTTTCTCTCCTTCTCTCTAACTTGCTGACTAGCTGTGAAATCTACGTACTATATATCTGTTCAGTGCTGCAACGCCCCTTGTCCAGGAAAGAGCCCTACTACACACGGATGCAGTTTTGATTGCCTCCTGAAACACACACACACACACACACACACACACACACACACACACACACACACACACACACACACACATACTCGGTTTCGCTATCTTTGTGTGGACTCTCCATAGGCGAAATGGTTTTTATACTGTACAAACTGTATATTCTATCCACTAACACTAACCCTACCCCATACCATCAGAGAAAAATTTCTGCATTTTTACGTTTTTATTCAAACATTATTTTAGTCTGATTTTAGTGCCTGACCAAATGTCCGCATAACGTCAAACATGTGAGGTTTTATGATCTTTGGTCCTCATGTTGGTTAAACAAGTACACACTCACACACTTCATCACAAACTAATTTTAATGCTATTAAGAACAGGAAAACAAAACTCTGACTTGTTCTATCGTGTGAAATTGCATATTTTCAGTTCATGTTCACGCCTGCAATCTTCTCTCTTTCAGTGTTGTCATGCACTTTCATGTTGCGATAGCAGCACTTCCTGTCTATTTGCGTTTTTGTCCACTGATGTTTTTGTTCCTTTTGTCACCCATAACCAGAGTAGTTATTTCAGATACAGATAATTTTGTGCACAAAAAAAAAGCATGAATCAACACTGTGATGGACTGGCCTTCCATTTAAGGTGTTCCTTCCCTTATCTTCGGGACTGGGACAGGCTCTTTGCATCCCAGCAGCCCTATAAAGTAGTTTGGAGAATGGATGGATGAATTGAATAATCATGTACTATAAAAAGAACTACATTTTCACAAAACTTGTGTCTGAGCTATGATGCAGTGGGTGGTGCATGTGCTCATAACATACACTACGCTAAAATCTTGGGCACATTAGATGCTTCACCAAAACATTTGTTTAAAGGTGGTTATTTATAACCTTTATCTATTTATATCTCGCATAGGTTGTTCAAAGCATCTTTTAGAAGTGGCCTGGGTTAACCTGATCTTGACCTGTTAAGTTGAAAAGCTTTTCCCTTAAAAGTAAAAATGAAGACTAAAAGTTAAGAAAGTTTCTTGTAGACATAGTCACTAAAACACATTTAAACTTGTCTATTTGGTAGCTTTAAGGTATGCATCATGATCACTAGGCATCACTATTCTATAGAAGTGAGGAGTAAGAAGTTCAATGGATGTAATGATAAAAAAAAACTGTAGCCTAGTATGAACATTTATTCATATCGTTTTGTTTTTTGCTGAACACCTGTGGAAATGTATGTACACACTTCCCCTATTTAAGGGGATATGCTAAAGGAGGTGAATAGGCTGAAGAATTTCTTTTTGTCAAAATGAATCTTTGCTTTGCACTGTAATCCCTAATATTTACTGAAACTGTTTACTAACTCTCATTACGGTATTAGCAAAAAAAGCTAGGCTACTTATAGTTAAAAGAATGTCTGAAGTGGACCATCGAAATAAAGTGTTACCCAAATAAACAATAAAGTGATATACCAAAAAATTATAATTATATTAAGAATATTATGTAAGAAATGAATAATGGAACATCTACAACATACTACTGTATGTATGATAATGTAACCACTAGTGGGCAGTACATACATATTGCTGTATGAAAGGTCTCAACAGAAGTTTTCACCTGATCTCACAGTGACTGGTTTTGTATCTTCTTGAGGCTTCATTTAAAAATTAAACCACGTGGTGTTCTTTTTGAGGCTTCATTTGGAAACGTTTAGGTTCTCAAACCTAAATAGCAACATATTTGGATGCATGAGATGAACTATACCTGTGGTTATTCTGCTATGACAGCTGTGTGAACTTTAAAATTTTCCATTCTTGTGCTATAGTAATTTGATGAGAGGCAGAAAAAAGGCCAAGCCATTTAATTCAGTCCAATTAGCACTACATGCTGGCACACTGAATTAAGACCTGCTGCGGAAACCCCAATTACAGTAGATATTCCTGAACCTGATATTAAAGATCATTGTGGTACGTTGTTAATTAAAAGTGTATGAGGTTTACAAAACAGTTTATTTAAACTTTATTTCCTGTAAGTCACTTTTATTTACATTTAGTATACATAGGTGTAAAATACTTTTAGGTTGCTCAACCAATAATTTGGGCCCCGTGCATGCCACGTTCATGAAAATCCTCCTTGTGTAAGAGCTACAAACAGCGATCTGAACTTAATGAACAGGGTATAAACAAAAACCTCCAGATTTTTGGGGCATAGCCTATAATCCATACTGTTTTCATTTTGTAAGACTGGAAAAACTGGAGCCGTGGGGTACCCTCTGAGAAAACAAAGGACCTTTCTGGAAATTAACATTTGAACTCTCTCTTGCAAAATTAGCATGCATCTGAGACGCAATCACACAAGTATTGTCTTAATTTAAATTTCTTTTCCCTATCTCTTCTCTCACATGCTGTGATCCCTAGAAATTCACCCAAGAATCTATATGGTTTAATGTGAACAATTATCATACAACACTTTTTGGTGTCATTTGAAATGTTTCAGTGTGACTGGTACAATGCTCATTCCCAAAGAAGTAAACCAAACGGTAATTACGTTTTTTAAGAGTTTAGAGATCTTGCTTACAGAGGAGGGTGAGTCTTTCATGCAAATGACTTTTGGTCTTCAAAAGGTGCGAACTCCCTAGGTCTATGAATGCAAATCCCTATTGTAAGTTCATACCCCACATTAGGGGATGTTTTGTCTAGGTCTGGGTATATTTAAAGAAATGCTGAAAAGGCTCAGCACGATTTGCAGTCCATAACACAACAAATTTTCACTCAGGTTAGTAAAGAACTAAGATGCAGTTTAGGTGAAGCAGAGGGCCACATCGACTGATGTTTTTACGCTCCGACTAACACATTGGCAAGATGAGAGGCTCCACATGTCCAAGCACTGGTACAGGACAGAAAATGCTGTACTGAAAATAATCAAGGAAAGCAATAGTATTCTGCAGAATAATTGGGCCCTATACTTTCCACCTGTAGCACATCTTATCAAAACTCCAGTCTGACATGGACCAGAGATCTCCAAAAACTAGCCAGAAGGTTCAAATATATCTATAATTTAAGAAGAACCCTTGACTTTCTGTAGTGTCAATTAGCTGCAGGTATGAAACTTCAATAACTTCAAATGAAAACAACTTTATTTGCTTCAAATTGGATCTGAAAGATATGCCTGTCTTCATTGATGTCATATAAATGTCTAGCTATTAAAGGTCTGTGAGCAAAGTCTTATGTTACACCGATATTCAACAGGCCTTTATGGTGATGTCTCCATGTGCTTTGTTACCATCAGTCAGCCAGGCTACTTGCCACTAAAAAAATGTACACCAAAAATTTGAAATAGTCAAAATAATAACAATTAATACTTAATTGAGATTCTCAAACCTACTGCCAAAATATGATAAAACAGGGGCCATGGAATTTTTGTATCAAGAAAAAAATATTTAATTTAAATGAGCAGCATGTAACTTCTTTCTTTTTGTCCCTCATGCACTTCACTTCTGTGTATTTGTGTTCTGTGTTGGCTGATTTTTTTTTATTTGACAAAAATAAAAATAAAGTATTTCCCCCCCCCCATTTCCCCATTAATTTCAATGTAGGTTCTCTTTTCACGCTAACATACACTGTAAAGAGATTGCTGTAAATTTTACAGTAACTTACTGGCAGCTGGATGCCAGTAATTTACTGTAAAATGTTTTACAGTATTATTACTGTATTTTCACTTACAGTATACTGGACCTTTACTGTATTTTCACTTACAGTATACTGTACCTTTACTGTATTTTCACTTACAGTATACAACCATTTACTGTATTTGGATTTACAGTAATATTACCGTATTTTCATTTACAGTATTAGTATGATTTTTTTTTTTTTTTTTTACGTTTACCCCACTCCCAAAAATTACAACAACACGTGAACATTTGTCCTTATAATATTCTTTTTAATCATTAAACATTTTGTTTTTAGAAGTACAAATTACAAATCTTGACCTCAATAGCTGAAAAAAAAGGCAAAATCACCAAAGTCCATTGAACTAATCTCCTGCAGACCATTTGTATCTGTAGCATGGCAAAAACGTACACACACTGAAAACCAAAACAGGCCTTAAAAAAATTAAATACAGTAAAAGTCAGTTTGTGTTGTTATATTTCAGTAATTTTGCCAGTCAAAGTTGACAAGCTCTCTGATGAGAAACACTGAGGGGTTCAGGCGGATGCTTTTTTTTTTTTTTTGGATCCTTCCAGATTTCCAGTGTTTGGTGCCATCAGGGTTGATTCTCAGAATGAACCTGCAAGCACAAAGGGGGAAAAAATACATTAATTTTGAGATCGGTGTTGTCAGAATTTGCCCTGAGTCTCAAACTTGATGCTGCATGTACTTTTATGTTGATAAAAGCAAAACATCTGATTCTGAATGCACCTACAGGGATGGTACATAATTACCTCATAATCCATTACATTCAAATCATTTAAAGGGGACATATCATGCTAAATCCACTTTTTTACCCCTTAAATGCATTTTGTTGTATATTTGGAGTGATTATAAGTACAGAAAAGTTGAAATTAGTCTTTTCAGGTGCTTCTTTGATATCTTTATATTCTGTTTTGGACATATTTTGCAACCTGTTCGGATTTTTCTATTCTCTATGAAATTTTTTAACAATAATATTTTTAATTACACGTCTGTAGCAGTATTACGCCCGTTTCACACATACTCCGTATGCGGTACAGGAGCAGCACGCGCTATAGTGCTTTCACATATGCTGCGTTTGCAGTGTGCAACTGATCCGCGTCTGTACCACAAACACATTTACTCACTATTTGTATTTCACATCCAGAAGTTATCAGCAACTTTTATTTTGTTAAATAGTCGTTGTAAAACATGCAGTATTGTAGTAGTGGGCATGGATGAAGTTACTGTAAATACAGTAACACACCATTGCGATACATCCATATGAAGACGTTGTTCTGCAGGTTCGTCGTCTTCATTTTCATCTCGCTCCGGGTCCGACTCTGGCTCGGAGCGAGATGAAAATGAAGACGACGAACCTGCAGAACAACATCTTCATATGGATGTATCGCAAAGGACAAGTCGTCCGTTGTTGACATTTTGTTAATAACGTGTGAATAAAAAGTTTCTGTGCCGCTAGATAATCGTAAATCTCTACTATCAAACTACAAAAATGGCCGAACAGGGTGGAGTTGAACCGAGTGTCACCTCTGCAGCCTGGAGAGGGGGCGGGGTATGAAGTGTCTCTTTTGCATTTAAAGAGAACGCACCAAAACGAGTTGCTCTCAGACGCATATCAGAAAAGGGGTAGAAAAGGGGCCTGTGGAGCTATAATAATGAGGAATTCAGACCCAAGTATTGCAGTTCCGCTTTATATAGACCACAAATGTACGATTTATATGTAAAAAGGAACGATTTAAAAGCATGATATGTCCCCTTTAAGCTTTATTATTTTACAATACATTCCTGTGTAGCTTAAACAGCAGAGAAACTCCCTGTATATTTTCTATATTTCTCCCCTATATTTAGATAGGTAGGCAAACGCATTTCTGTCTCAGTGCATGCATTGTCTTAGTCTGGCTGTGCCGCCGTTAGCTTAGCGTAGCATAATAAATGGAACCCTTTGTTGCCGGATAGCATGTTGTGAGTAAAAGTGATAAAAAAAAACTCAATTACTTCTTGTGGCCTGCATATTCACAACGAGTACAAATAGCAATGCAGATTAAGACTAGGCGATTTCCTAGCCAGATATTGACTTGGGACTATATTGGGGGGAAACACAGGCGAAGCACTGCTACTTGGGGTGCAGAGATATCACGGATCTTGACTGTCTGAGAAGTCATCCTCTTTTGTCTCTCACAAAATCCGCCATATTCATCGCCATTCACTATGTCTACTGTAGGAAAAATAGCTAACTAATATTCACGGCGGTATGTTGACGGAAGTTGGGGGATTTCAGGTGTTGCGTGATATCTCTGCGCCCAAGTAGCAGTGCTTCACCGCAATGTAGTCCCAAGTCAATATCTGCCTAGGAAATCGCCTAGTCTTAAAGGAACACGACGACTTTTTGGGGCTTTAGCTTATTCATCGTATCCCCCAGAGTGAGATAAGTCCATACATACCTTTTTCATCTCCGTGCGTGCCGTAACTCTGTCTGACGCACCCACCGCTAGCCTAGCTTAGCACAAAGACTGGAGGTAAATGGCTTCAGCTAGTATACTGCTCCCAATAAGTGACAAATTAACGCCAACATTTTCCTATTTACATGATGTGATTTGTATAGTCACAGCATGTACAAATAACAAGGTCACATGAGACCCAGCCATCTTTTAACCATATAAATACTAGGAGCTATATTCTCAAAAGGCAAAGCACTGCTACTTCTGTGGAGTGATTTGCTCGCAGCACCTGAGAAGCCCCGTGGTGAGGAGCAGAGAGTTCGCTCAGAGTAGCGGTAATCACTCCGCCCAAGTAGCAGTGCTTCGCCTTCTGAGAATATATTTCCCAGTATTTATATGGTTAAAAGATGGCTGTGTCTCATATGACCTTGTTATTTGTACTCTGTGACTATACAAATCACAACATGTAAATAGGAAAATGTTGGTGTTATTTTGACACTTATTGGGATTAGTATGCTAGCTGGAGCTATTTACATCCAGTCTTTGGGCTAAGCTACTGTAAGCTAGTGGTGGGTGCGTCAGACAGAGTTACGGCACACACATTGATGAAAAAGGTATGTATGGACTTATCTCACTCTGGGGGCTACGGTGAATAAGCTAAAGTCCCAAAGTTGCGTGTTCCTTTAATCTGCATTGCTATTTTTACTCGTTGTGAATACGCAGGCCACAATAAGTAATTAGTTTTGTTTATTTGGGGGGGGGGGGGGGTCACTTTTACTCAGGACATGCTATCCAGCGGCGCTGCCAAACGCGAATAGAGCGTCAAATTCTCGTGTACCGCGTCTTGTTGGACGCTTGAACATTTTGAATCCATTCGCAAAGAAAAGCAAAATTGACACGCATAAAAAGCAAGCGTTTGAAGCGAAATTGACGAGCGTCCGATGGTCTGTTTGCAAGATGGCTGATGTTGATTGACCTCTAGACATGCGTAATTGCGTCTTTACATTGACTTAACATTTAAATCACTCGCACCAGACGTTCTATTCGCGTTTGGTGTGAACGCACCATAAGACAATGCATGCACTGAGACAAAAATGTGTTTGCCCACTTATCTAAATATAGGGGAGACAGTGAAAAACCTCTATTTCAAAAAACGGTAGCGTGTTCCTTTAAACTTAAATACTATGTAAGTTGCTTTGGATAAAAGTGTCTGCCAAATGCATAAATGTAAATGTAATGTAAAAAATATATTTTGGGTTACCTAATTCTGCATTCGACAAAATGGACAGCTAATGCTGAAGAAGAGTCTGTTAGCTGTTGTAACTGGATGATGATTCTGCCCTTCATAGTCAGCATCCATGTTTTTGCTTAGAGAAAAGACTCTGAAACAGACAAAGTCACAGCAGCCTTTTTAGTGTTATTATAGTTCACAGAAATAATATACAATAACCAAACTTATAACTAACAACAACAACATGAAGGGTAAAGATGATGCAAGATATGATGTTGTATGGTGTTTATAGTTTTTAATAAATTAAACAACATTTAAAATATTAGTTAGCAAAATTTTGCTATATTGATAATGGTATATTGCTAACCCTTTCCTCCTCCTCCTCCTCCTCCTCCTCAAACGTCAACCTATTCTGTGTATTAGTGGAGAGTGTCAGCAGTGATGTACAGTCCGGAGGGAATGGCTTCTGCAAATTCAAAATAAAGAACAGAAACTGATGGATGATTATTTACAAGCACTTTAACTCTGCTGCCTGGTAAACCCGTTTTCTCCCCTTCCGTTGGTTTCATCGGCAGTTACATTATATTATGTTTGCCTGCTTAACTAACGCATACTTCAGCTAATTTAGTTGATGTCATCTTACTCACCTGTAGAAGTCATCACCATTACGATGGCGATCACAAGAAAAGACTCCAAAACACACCTCCGACATTGCAGACATGATTCAGACTACAAACTTGAAAATAAAACAAAATATGTAATTAACAATGGTGTCGCTTAAAGGGTTAGTTTACTGAATTTTTTTTTTATTATGTCACCATTTACTCAGCCTCAACTTGTTCATAACCTGTATTAATTTATTTATTGTGCTGTATACAAAAGAAGATATTTTAAAAAACATGAGTAACCAAACAGTTTCTGGTCCCCATTGACATCCATAGTATTTTTTTTTTTACATCCATACATAGCTACATCCAGCAAACTGTTCCATTACCAACATTCTTCAAAATATCTCCTTTTATGTTCAGAAGAAAGAACTTCATGCAGGTTTAGAAAAACTTGTGGGCAAGTAAATTATGACAGAATTTCTTTTTGAGGTGCTGGTGCACTATTCCTTTAACTTATTTTTGCACGTTAGCTCACTGTTAACGTTGTTACATCTGCCTAACTAGCTAAGTTGTGATAAATAGAGGACGGAACATACAACAGTTATTATTTTTCTCTGTTTAATAAGTTTACTTCGGCTTATTTAGGTGAAGTTAACCTACCAGTTGATGTTATCACCGTTATGACGGCAATGAAAAGGCTCCAACACACCTCCATCGTTGCAGACTGCAGACATTATACAGATCACAAACCTGAAAATAAACCAAAGCATATAGCAGTACTTGGAAATATTGTTTAAAAACCTCACTTAAACAAGGGTTTCGTCTTTCTCACTTTACCTCAGTATTTCACGACACGTTAGTTCGTTGCGGTTAACGTTAAGTTAGCCTAACCGACGACTCCGCCTGGCGACGAGCTTACGTTAAAGAGGCAAATGAATACACAAACGTTATTGTTATCGTTTTAACTAAAGAATATTTCGGATAATATAGGTGAACTTAGCTTAACTTACTTACCAGTTAATATTATCACCGTGACGGAGATCCGGCCGACAGTCAGGAAAAAAAAGGCACCAAAACCATTCCGACGAAAACAAAAAGACAAATCATGTTAGTTTGCTGTTAACATAAATGAAAACATTTTGCAAATGTTTGTTTTACATAAAATAGAAATAATATACTAACCTTTTTGGAGTTACCGGTAGGCTACATCTTCTGTCCACATTAACTGCCACTTCAACCATACAGTCAAAAAAATTCAAAAGAAATCTCTCTTGCCATTGGTCAGTTTTTCGCGGGCAAGTTCACTACTGTAAATTGACTTTACAGTAGAGAAGGATTACAGTAGTGACCATATATTTTCCCATAATCCTTTGCTGTTTACAGTAACATACTGTATAAACATTTTACAGTATCTTACAGTACATATTACAGTAAAATACTGTTCAAATTACAGAAATCAGTTACAGTGTACAAACAGATATTATTCCAATAAATTTTTGGTTTACATCAAGTTACACCACTACATCAAGTCTCATGTCATTTAGAAGGGAACTCTTTTTTTTTTTTACTTCAGCAAACATCATTTGGGGTCAAAAAGACCCCGAACAGTGCATAAGGCAGTCTATATTGTGGTGCTCTGCAAAGTATTGATCCTCTGCCACTGCTGCTGAATGGGATGTTTTCGAAGCTATCTTGCAGAATTCTGCCAACCAGATCTCCTATTGCATTTAAAAACCTGCATGGTGTGCACAACGTTTTTCGAAAGTTAATTGGATAAGTCTCACAGACAATATTCTTCATAAAGCTTCAGTGTAATAAATCTGTAGGCTACTATCTCCAGGAGATCTGACATAAATTTAAAAAATATATTAATAGTCTATTTGAAAATAGATAGCGACACTGCTGATCCAACCGCCAAATAGGATCAATTCGTAAAAAAGGAGACTACAAAGAAGCTATAGAAACACCCATAGTGCATTTGGCACTAGTGCAAATTTGTAATTTATGCTGTTTTCATCATTATTATGATGCACCAAACAATACTATTTTGATCATTGTGCACCTCTGAAGACAGAAAGACTGACTTCTGCATTTCTGAATACAACCACATTTCTTAACCCCAATACTGCGATAAACGTATATTTTAGGGCAGAAGGATGTTAATTTGAGCGTGTTCATTCACTATGGCTAATATTACCTAAATATATGAACAAACATGCTGTTCTGTAAAAAAAGTAGGAGGTAGGGGGATAATTATGTTGACTCCACTATATATAAACAATTAGAAATCAAAGAAAAAAGGCATTTTCACTCTTATCATGCGCAGACAAGGAGCATCAATCGGAATGGATTCTATAGAGGATGAACTTTCAGATCTGATGACACAAATCCATGTGTCATCAAAAAAGAATAATTTACAACTCTTTATCCTCCAGCTTCTTCTGCTTTTGTTTAGTCTAATGCCATCTGCGTCCTATCACAGGCTGCGTTAATTAATCATTTTTCTATTTAACTCAATGTGAAATACACTGTACTCTGAAATTATGTTCCTCCAATGATGAAAAGCATTTGCCCTTTTGAAGAAGTGCTGATTTAAAAAAAATATATATATATTTGAAAATTATAGTGTTCAGAATCATGTTTGCACAGTGCCTTTGTAATTGAGTGCAGACTTTTTTTTCATTTTCATTTTCATTTCATTTTATTTGGTTTATCATTAACAAATATACAATAACAAATATTCAACTCATCATATAGGCTACATAACTTTTGATTAAACCAAAGGGTATAGGCTGAAGGTCAAGGCTTATTGACGCCTATCCCTCTCAATTTTTACAACAGTCAAACAGTGCTCAATTCCAAACACTTGAAACAACAAAGTCATAGATATTAATTACCCAAAATCTATCTATATGAAAGTATCATCTTGTTTCTTAGGAGCCGTTTAAATCCACTTATTGTTTGTGTCAATTTAAGATCTATATGCAAACAATTACATAAATTCATTCCTCTTACAGAGATAGTTCTACATCTAATAATATCTGTTCGTATACCTTCAGTTTTTTAAACAAACATGTTCCTTTTAACTCATACTTACAATAATGTTTCTCAAACACTCAAAACTTTATCAGGCAGCATTTTATAGTATACTTTATACATTATCAATGTAATCTTATAATCCACTAAATCAGAACATTTTAGAATGTTTAATTTTAAAAATAAATCGTTAGTATGATCCCAATATTGTGATCTTGTAATAATAACCTACATAAATAATACGTTGACTTGCAATTTGTAGATTGTTTTTATGTGAATGTCCTCTTCGAATATTGTTTGTTTGTTATAGGCTCTTTTCCACAGCGTTATATTCTGCTATCATGCATCTGTAATAAACCTTAAAACCTTGAAATAAGTGCTGTTTTTGTTCTCTTTCAAGCATCTGTCTCAAAATAATACACATTTAGGTTTAGCGAACATCAGTCATCAACAGGAATATTCTTAGTAATCCCTGTTCTATGCTGTGATGCTTTTTGCCTTTGCTGAGTGATCAATGAGTGTATAATTAATTTTATATTTTTAGGAAGTTTCAGGAAGTTAGCTATGTTGTTTCCCTTTAGATATTTATGAAACATGGGTTGTGGTAAAAGTGTTTGGATGCCAAATATTGGGAGACAATTAGAATTTGATGCCCCCCAAAAAATTTGATTGGAAGTTGATTTGATTTTCCCAATTTTTATTTATTCACTTTAAGGTGCAGGTGAGGTGATGAATGTATTTCCCTAAGTCTTACATTCATATATTTCATTTGATCTTGAACCAAAACAGGATCCACACACACACACACACACACACACACACACACACACACACACACACACACACACACACACACACACACGTGATTCATTAAAAACATATCACTGTAACAAGCCTGTGGGCATTTGGACACACTTAGACTCTAATTGACTGGCAATATGTGGTGTGCAAGACTGCTTCATTAAACATCTCCATTGTATACACTGCTCTTGGCGCAAAGTTTTTTTCAGAACATGTGCCAGAAAAACTTGCTCTCTCAGCTGTGGATTATACACTACCTGTCAACAGTTTTTCTGAACCCCATCGGCTTAGAGCATTACTGTGAAGCCAGGTTTGTTTTCTTAATTTTTTTTATAATAATATATATATATATATATATATTATATATATATAACTGTGCATTCTCATGCATTTTCAAAATCTGAAATGAAATGAGAAAAAAAAATAAGTTAATGTTTATAGGCTATCATCCTTTTGAGGGACATGGTAAACTGGTCTGGTAAACACATTTTTGGCTTATTGGAAGTTTATTCATTTATGATAGAGATATTAGAAATAAAGGTGGTGCTGCAGGGATAATACTGTAGATAGATGCTGGAAATGTCAGTGGTTGCTGTGCTGACATTATATATCCTTATTGCAATGGACATGCTCCCAATTCAGTAATTCAGTCCAATTTCAATCTTAGCGGGGCTTAAGCCCAATTTATACTTCTGCTTCGGACTCAAGGCTGATTTTAGACTACGCGTTGGTTTTCATTTATAATTCTGCGTTGTTGTCCGCGGTGACATGCAATTACACATGCAGGGAGCATGTGAAACAGTGAAACCCAAGGGAGGGGTTCCAGCAGACCAATCACAGCATTTGGGTCCGCGTAGGAATGATGCGTTGTTAAATTTTTGGAGAGTGTGTAGCGCATGTACCCTGACGTGCACCTCTCCAAAAATGTAACAACGTGTCAATTACTTAAATTTACAGAAGTATAAATTAGCCTTTTTGCCACCTTTCAGCCTCTTTGAAGATATGTATACATATATGTACACACACACTTTGCGTCGGGTGGTCCTTTGCCTCCACGTCATGCATTGCAATTATGTAGGCTAATGCACACCTAGCCAAGGGTCACTTACATATATCTACTATAGGGTTGTATACTTACCCCGTGCAGTAGTCCACAGTATTGTATTAATGGGTTACTTTACTTATGAGTGATTATTGATGAATTAACCGTTCAGTCGAGGTCGACCTTTGATCACTTTATGGATCATCATGCTCTATGCTTTTCGTGTTTTGACTGCTTCTTTCAGTTCTTTCATAGGCATGTTTGTGACAGCCTTGATTGCATCCAGCCAACGTGTTCTTTGGCATCCTTCATGTCCCATTGACTATGCCGAGCATTAAAGGGTAAGTTCACCCAAAAATTAAAATTACCCCATGGTTTACTCACCCTCAAGTCATCCTAAGTCTATATGACATTTTTCTTTCAGATGAATACAATCGGAGTTATATTAAAAAATGTCCTCGCTCTTCCAAGCTTTATAATAGCAGTGAATGGCTGTTTCTGTTTTGAAGTCCATAAAAGTGAATCTATCCATCATAAAAGTGCTCCACAAGGCTCCGGGGGGTTAATAAAGGTCTTCTGAAGTGAAGCGATGCGTTTGTGTAAGAAAAATATTCATACGTTTGAATGATTTTCAGCAAGATTTTACTTGTATGCGATATAAGAGCGATGGTTTGATAATTGCAGCTTTCTTGCATATCGCCTTTTTTAGGAAGTAGGATAAAGATGGAATTTTTCCAATTTGGTCTTCCAAATCTGCCTGCAGAGTTCAGTTAATGTTGGAATTAGTATTGGTTTAAGTAATTCAGCCGGGATACAATCAATGCCTTGGGTTTTTCTGTTTGGTTGTTGTTTCAGAGTGCAGGCTACCCCCTCCTCCAGAATATCTGGTTCTTGCTTAATTGGGTCTTCATGACCAGCTGATTGGTTTGGTTGGTTACCCGTGTACAATACCATTGTGTATTCTTGCCACCTACGTTTAATTTGTTTTTTATCCTAGAACTTTCCCATCCTGATCTTTGATGGTCACTGCTTTGCGGGGCATCAATGGCCATGCCTGTTTCACATAGGTGAAGAGCTCGAGAGTGTGACCTGGTTTGCGTCCCTCCTACAATTTTGTGCACTGTTCATTCCAGTAATGCTCCTTATCTGTTCGTCTCCTGTTGGCAATTTCAGTCGTCACATCTGATAGCCACTGTGTTCTTTTTACAGATTGTTTGTCTGTATTATTCAGCTGTGTCCAGAATGATTGATCATTTCAATCATTCCTCTTAAGATTTTTCAGGTAATTCAAATCTGTTCTTTACCTCAACCGCATACTGTGTTGGGATGTTACTAATATCAAAACGTCTCATTTCAGGTGGTTGTTGAACCGGAGTTTGACTTTTGCAACAAGCAGCTGATAATCAGAGATGTGATTGGCACCAGGGAGTGTTTCGACTAGTTTTACTGAGCACCTCCAACTTTGAAATAATCGATCTGATTACGATATTGTCAATTTGGAGCTGTCAATGTGTATAGGTGATAGTTTGGCTGCTCAAACCATGTGTTTGCGATCAATAATCGATTTTCTTGACAACACTTCTGTTCTCCTAATACAAATTTGCCTACAACAGGTATTTCATTTCCAGCACCTACTTTTGCGTTGAAATCCCCAGCAATAAAAATAGTCTTTGGCAGGGTATTGATCAAATGCTTGTTGGAGATCTGCATAGAATTGTTCGATATCCTCTAATTTTGGATCTGTGGTTAGCGTATAAACCTGCAATATCGTGATTAAGTAAGGCTTTCCATGAATGATTAAGTATATGACTCATTGTCATTGATGCCGTTAAAACATTGCACGGACTTAGAGATTTTCTTGTTTGCAATGAAAGCAACGCCATTGCATTTGATGTTTTCATTCCCAAAGTAGTATACTGTGCAATCATCACTACTAAAATAGCCGCTGCCTATCCAGTGGAGCTCGCTGATTACAAGGATATGAATGTTAAGCTGTTCCATTTAAGTTTTTATGATGTCGAGTTTCCCGGAATTCATGCCGCGAACGTTCCAGGTTCCAATGTTGTAAACCTTCGTAAACTGCAGAAGATTTATTTCACGTGGGGCTGCATCTAATGGATTTGTCAGACCTAAGTCATAATTGTCCAAGCTTGTCAAAGTTCTTCCTTGCTCTTCCCTGGTTGCTTGTAGGATAGTTTCCGGCAAAAAAACAGTGTAGTTTGCATTGTTTTATCCGAGCTTGAGACCGGCGTGTAGCTATTACCATCTACACAGCTGGGTCATTACTTATTACTTGTATTGAGCCAAATACGAGACTTCCTAGTTCCCTGTACAAATGGAGTACACACACACACACACACACCACATGATGTTTCTGTCACTCTAAAAAGCAGTTTAATGAGTGTAATGACAGAGTGCTGTCCGTCACGGCTTGTGTCCCTATTCATTTCTGCGCATGTCTGCTTGTTTATGTAAAGCCACAATCTACATTAATCCTTTTAATTCAGTCCTTTTAATTAAAACATTCAGTTTTCAAAGGAAAATATCATTTAAGAATGTTTTCTAAAGTATGCCTTTAGTAAAGGCCCGTAAAGGGTCTAGAATTGCCCCTATAGGGAACATTAAGAGCTTTTGAATTACAATGAAATCTATACAAATAATGAATAATATGAACAAAAATTAATGAACATAATAATTCTATAGGTCAGTGTACTGTTGCACTGTTGTAAATAATTACAGATCTTGCCTTCATGGTACAGAAATACGCATGTGTCAGGCTGGTTTCACACCGCACACGTTAGCAGAACGTAAGCAGTGCATATTTTTTTCGGCGACCATGTTAACAGGTTAGAGCAGACTTGCTTTGACTCTGCACTGAAAACAACACTGCTATTCTTGTGTCACCTCTCAAGAATTGTTAAAACATTCTTCTCAATATTCTATTAACGCTGTTTTTTACTTCTTACATTTAATTGCCCCATTAAGCCCCTGATATCTGGGGCTTCAACTTGTTCAGAATTGTGAAATAGGTGAGCTTAAAACTGCTATTTTGAAGTGTGTCCAACTGTTTTCAGACTTTAGACAAAGTGCAGTGAATGCAAAAAAGATCTGAAATAACATAGCCTATTTAAGTATTTTATGTATGTTTTTCTGGTGTGTATTCCTGACTGCAACCCTGGTTCTGGTCTGATGGTCTTTTTGTGACACAAATTTTGACTAAATGTGATTTCTCTTCCAATTAGCAGTTTGGTGAGGGGTATTATCTTAACCATTTTGAAGAAAGCATTTAACCACTTTAACCATTTTGATGATACCATTTTGTCAGTTGAAACAATTTCTTTAAGACACATTTAATTCCAGAGCTTCTTTAAGCCAAGGACCTTATTTTTTTTTATTCTGAAGATGTGTGCGATAGAATATTTCTTGTCTAAGAGCACTAGTGTTCTGTCTTGTCTTTTGAAAAGTTAACTTTTAAAATTTTTTTGGTAACACTTTATTTTGATGGTCCCCTTTGAACGTGCTATTGACTATAAGTAACTCTGCAACTATATGTCAGCTAACTCTCATTGGAGTATTAGTAGACTGTTAATATCTGCATATACTTTATTGTGATGGTCCTCCAACAGACACTACTGACTATAAGTAACTTTTCAACTACATGTCAACTTAATCTAACCCTAACCCTACCAGTCTATTAATACTCAACTAACACTCTAATGAGAGTTAGTAGACATGTAGGAGCAACGTTACTTATAGTCAACAGAATGTGTTAAAGGGACCATCAAAATAAAGTGAAACCAATTTTTTTTTTACATATGCAAACATTTTTAACATATGCTGGTCATGGTAGAAAATAAACTTAAGAATTAAACTTGTGGCAATTTCCATTGTGCACAAACTATGTATTTTCCCGTAAAAGTCAAAATGCCATTATTATGAAATGGCTTGTTGAAATATGGACCAAAGGATTGTGTAAATGTTTTCTCTTGACATAATTGTGTGGTTTTTAATATGTACCAGAAGTATATAGGAATGCATAGCAATTATACAAGTTTAATTAAACAGTTTTAGGCCAGTGTTTGTATCTTTCTATTTTAAATTTATTATTATTTTATTCTTTATCATGCAGTTTATTTACATAGTTTGAGCCATTTTACATTATGCCAATAAAGAGAAAAAAAATACATTTAAATAGAATAATTTAAATAAAGCCAGGCACATTTGTTTCCAATTGTCCAATCAATCATCCCTGAAACAAAACAACAATTGCTTTTAAAAAATCACTAGACTAGCAAACTAAATTTATATTCTTACTGGTGTATTTTTGAACAGAGACCACCAACTGACATTTGTGGAGGAGGCTGGCAACTTTTAGTTGTTTTAGTTATCAAATCCCTGTATGTGGACATGTAGCCTACTAATAGCTTTCTACCTACCTAGTTTTTCAGTCATATCTTGCCAGTCTACCAGTTTTAGAAAAATTGACAACAGTCACAGCCTTCACATACACTGTTAGACATTTTATCGTATTTTTACGGTAACTTACTGGCAGCACTATTGCCAGTAAGTTACTGTAAGTTTACCTTTACAGTAGCTTACCTGTAAATGTGCTTTACAGTAAGATGCCCTTACCGCAATTTAACTTTACAGTATGATGCCCTTACCGCAATTTAATTTTACAGTATGATGCCCTTACCGCAATTTAATTTTACAGTATGATTCCCTTACCACAATTTAATTTCACAGTATGCCCTTACCGCAATTTACTTTTACAGTATTATGCCCTTAAAAGTATAAAGTATAAAAAAAATCCAAATAAGTGACTTGAGTCCATGTACATCAGCATATTCTTTATTCACTGTCACAATCAATTACATCCATTTTATTTATTTATTGTGATGCAACATTAGGCAAGGCAGTTTTATTTATATAGCACATTTCATACACTTTGGAAATTCAAAGTGCTTTACACAGTAAGGAATTAAAATAATCACAAAATAAAAAAGTGCCCCTATTATGGATTTTTGAAAATGTCCTTTCATGTAGTGTGCAACATAGCTCTAAGTGAAAGAAAACATCCTGCAAAGTTTTAAATCTGAAAGTGCACCATATATAGCACCATATATAAAGTTATTGTCTTTCAAAAGTAAGAGTTGACGGAGTCAATTACTTTAACTGTTTTTAATTACATTAATCGTTTTTCAAACGAGTCATAAGCCGTTTCGTTGTGACATCAAGACGAAACATTAGCATATTGCCCACCACACGCGCGCAGACACCAGGGAAACTTAAACCTCAAACCGGCAGCTGATCCTGTGGACACTGGATAGATCATATCGAGAACACACTTTTTTTCCCACTGCACAAGGACGAGCATGTGAAGAATCTGTGGTTAAAATTCATACCACAGTAGTATAATCCTAAACTTTTGCTGTTACCCTTATTTTACCGACGACCGCTTCTCAAAACATAGTTTTGAGTTTTAAATTGTGTAGGTCTCCTGCTAACTGGCTAACTCTTACTGAAATACTTCAGCTAATCAGCTATGGGCCACTATTACCTAAAACAGTGTCTATTAATGCAGATTGTCTGTCATTCTCACTACTTTGAGGAAATATTAAGCATGGAGCAAGAATTGTTTTACCAACGTTTATATTACATCAGTCATTCACGCTGGAGCTCGGCTAATGTATGCACTGTTATTGATACAGTTTCCACATGTTCGACGCAATAGATTAGAAAAATTTATTTAAAAAATTTAAAAACTCACGTTCGGATTGATATGATAAAATCGATGTCATCGTTCATTACTGTTTAGTTTACGGTGTAGGAAGCCTCAGGACAGCTGACGTAGTTATGGCAATGGCCATTTTTGTTTTCGACACGCACACTCACGGCGGTAGATCAATCACAACAGACTGAGCTGTCTGGCCAATCAGAGCAGAGTAACATGTGGAAAGGAGGGATTTAGAGAGATTGATTCATCTGACGAGTCGTTTGAGAATCACTGAAAAATGTGGTGATGTGCAAATGTATATTATGAGAAAGTTTTTGGACCTTTGATGCATGTAAACCTGTTTGTTGAAAACAACATTAGGAAACTTTAAAATGGCATAATAGGGGCACTTTAAAACAGTTCCATAAAAGGAATTAAAAGAGATATACAATACAGTTATACAATTTATCAAATGAATTAAGAGTAAAAAGATGATACATAGATAAACTTCTCATCTGGAAAAACACCAGTATATCATTTTTCACAACTCCCAATTTTACTCTGAGATTTTCCCATGGTAATTACACTGTGTCTGTGGTGTTCTTGTGGAATGCCTAAGAAATCTATTGGATGTATCCAATAGACCTGATTTGTCCCTAAAATTGTACAGGAGGAGCTCTAGGACTCACGGGGTAACCCCGGGTTCACTGCCCTGATGGTCCGCACCCCAAAGATTTGTCCGGAAGCTCAAGGAATGGAATCAATCCGGTCCGCACCCAGACCGTTAAACCACTGATGGCTGATCTGAAAAAACAACAACAAAAAAAAACAGAAAATGTATGAGAAATGGTCATGAGTTTATTTAATCTAAATTTGTTCATGGACAGACGAGGTAACAACTTAAGCAACAGCAGTTATTCCCAGTCGAATACTGTTTAAATAGTCAGTCTACAACTGAAAAATAAGCAGAAATGTTTCTTGATTCACACAAGTGCTCCTAAAAAGAAATGTAAGCTTAGAGCCCTGCAAGTTATGCATTACAACATGTTAATCACATAAGGCATCTGATAGTTAGTCCAAACATATACTTACAAAGCCAAAGATGCTCAGTGCAGTGGCTCTTTTGCAGCATTTGGGCTGTAACTCCTGTTGACACGACGAGAGAAAAGAGAGAAACAGAAGAAACATTATTTTTCATTAATGATTATTGGCTAATGACTATATGTTATGAACATGATAAATCACATATCTAGGATGACAGCTAGATTGATCAATTACACAATCAGATGACACAGTTTTACCAATAATGGGCATATTAGAGTTTCTCAAATATTTTGCAATGAATATTTTACAATTAATCTATTAGTCTGCCCTTACATTGCTTTAAATGCGTTACTATTTTGAACATGTCATATTTCTGTCCTGTGAAGAGTGAATCCATAATTTATATATATATATATATATATATATAACGGTAGCTGTCACATATCTCTTACGACGACGACGACACTTTGAGGATTCGCGAGCCTGCATTAATTCGGCACTGAATAAAAACTCTGGCGTTCTCCAGAGCGCGAAAACATAAGCACAAATATGCACTGGAGCGTTTGGCAACTATGTTTCGCCAATATATTATAACAGTATCAATTGAGGGTGCTCTTGCTTGCGCTTGAGGGTGCATAGCACCCCCACAGAACCGGGAGTGGGAGAGAGAGAGCGCGAGAAGAAAACGCGCTAGGCCTAACTTTAACGTTACTTTCAAACGCCACACACATTACCTGACGAGTAAAATATCCCATAACTGGTCGCAAAAAAAGACAGAAAACCATTGTTTGTGCTAGATTGGGTCCATCTACTGGAAAAGACAGACAGTCGGCAGTTTTTGAGGAAAACTATCCTTCAGACTCATGTCCTGTTAGCTCAGCTGTTATTAAAAGCCTATTAGATTTTATACTTTATTCATAAGTTTAGCTATATTTAATTGATATTGGTAATGGTTTACATTGTAAAAGTAACTTATAAAATAAATTTGTTCAGTAAAAAGTACTTACCTCAGAAAAACTCACAGCTGGCGTCTAGCGATAGCGATCCACTCCTAGCAGGGACCAAGGGACGTCCGTTATTGCGCGCACTCGACACGTGACGTCTGCCAGGTTGTTGCGCGCATTGCGCGGGCTTTGCACGCAACAATGTAAATTTTGTGAGGTGTATGTAAGCAAATATTATATATGTGTGTGTATACAGTTTGCCTGTATGGGAACCATAGATGGGAACCAGTTGTGGATTTTTATTTTTTGTTATTGGAGAAAATGATAATATAAAAATGACTCTCGTCTCATAAGAACAAATTTTAAATCCTTCCAACCATCTGTTTTTTTTTTATTTGTTTAACTTTTAAACATCCAGCGTGTTCATAAATAAATGAGAATGCAGATTCATGATTTTCATCTACAGAACAAGATGTGGGGAAAAAACTATACAACATTATATGACATTTTAATATGCCTAAAACATAAATACAATACACACTTTAAGAAATCTTCTTCATTTACAGTAGCACTACTGTTTTTGCATAAACAGTAAAGTACTGCAAATTCCCATATACAGTAAGTTACTGTAAATTTCATAAAAATACCCACAATGCAGTGCATATTACAGTAGTTAACTGTAAATAAATGGTATTTTACTGGGCTTTTTTGCGGTAAGTAACTGTAAAATTACGGCAAAGTCTAACAGTGTAGGCAAGTCCATTTTTGGTACACCCATTTAAGTCTTCCTGTCTTCCATTGCCTAACTGTTCCGCTGTCAACCACCCCCCACAAGAAGCATGTTTTAGTTATTGCTACCACCTGCCTATAGAAGCAGATTCGGGTTTTAAAAAGCCTTCTGATATGGTCACTAGGCAGGTATCTTTATAATGGAATACAGCTAGTCAAGAGCAGATGTCAGTCAATTTTTTTTCCTTCAAAATCGTGCTGAAAGATCAAAAGAAGCTTGTGAAGGTTAGATTTTGAGCTAAGTGGCAGCACTTTAATAAACGACAATAGGCAAGCATAATATACCCGCAATACATTCATTTTATATACCCTTTGAAATTTTGATCTGATAAATGCACTTTTCTATAATGTTGACCAACCACACTGTAAAAAAAAAAAGTTAATTTACAGGTAAAGCCCTGTATTTTTTTACAGAATTTTGCCGTTTTTTCATTATACAGTGAATACCTGTTAATTTACAGATTTTTGCTGTAATTTAAAGGTCCACTATTATATTTACAGGTAATTGTTTGTATTTTGGTTTTACATCAATTTTACCGTTTTTTTTTAAGGAAATTGTCTGTATTTTTACAGGGTTGTGTGTAATTTTACATTAAATATTCAGTAATATTTTACAGATTATTTCTGTGAAATTAGAAAACAAAGAAAAGAAGGTATAACTGCAGAAATCAGCAGTCATTTAACATGTTGTCCTTGAAGATCATGTGGATGTCAAAGTGAGTTTTAAGGTTAAATAATTGTATTTGTATACAGTAGGTATACAAACAGTCTTTTAAATGTTGTCTTGCAAATATAAAATCTTTATAGTCGTAAGCAATAAAGTCTTGCAAATCTTTCAGACCGTATTTTAATCTTGTCTGGCAAATGTGCTCATTTTGATCATCATTTGTATTATTCTACCCTAATTTCGTGTTATGTGTTTTATGAATATTTTTCCAAATCTGCGTTGCTGCACACATTGCGTGGCTTTGTGTGCGTGCGACTGTGTGTGTGTGTGTGTTCGCGCGGGCGCGCGCAATGACGCAGATTCAAATTATCCGCCAATACTTTTCCGATGCTTAGTCCCGCCCACCACAACGGTTAGCTGTTTGGACCTGTGTCAACTCAAGCAGCAAGCGGGAGATTTGAATTTAGTCTACGGTTGTGAAGTGGATTGTTTGCGATCACAGTGGTTCAAAGCTATAATCGTATTCGTCAGGAGCAGCCGTAACGCGCCCTTTTTCATTGAGCCTGGATCGTCACAGCGGACATCATCATGCCAAGCAACCGATCACCGGCTGAGGTAAGAGTCTCATACTATTATGTAAACGATATTTTATATTACATAGATTTGTGTAAAATTGACAGTTTCCAAGGTATCGTTAGCATTAATGTTCAGTCATAACTGTTGCCGAGAGCTGGAGGGCAAAACACTGCAGCATGCCTTTCAATTTGCCATCTGTTTTAAGAAAGATCAGTTGAACATCTCTAAAGACCTAAAACAAGCTTTAGTAACGTTAGACTTGTTATGCGTATCAAAGTCCGTCCAATTTTGTATAAAATCTTCGTTATGATAACTTAGTCAGTCAATCCATCTCTTAAACGGCGGGACATTTTGAAACACTGTCTGGAAGCTGAAAACTCTTCTCTTAAAAAACATCCTTGATTGTATTATAGTAAAATTGTAGTAACCACGTTTTTGGCAGATTTATTACCAATTTAATAACCACAGTTTTACTAAAAATGGACCTACCTTTTTTGTTTTTGTTTTCTTAGTAACGTTAGTTAAACCATGGCTAATTTTGAAATGGTTAACGTGACTAAGTTAACTCTATCAAGAATGTTAAGAAATCGAATTCAGTTCTGTAACGTTACTTGTTAATAATACAGCGAAGACTAGAGTATGAATATAACATAATGAACCCCTATGTGTAACTGATGCAGCTAGGTCACGTAAATCATATTCATTTTTAATTTAGATGTAGCTAAAATCAGCTCAAAACATACTTAACTGGTAACCTTTCCTGCTCAGCTTCCAGATCATAGTCAGTTGAGTTTTTGCACTGTCCCAATGCAACACATTCTGACATGTGTAAATGTAATACTGAGTTTTAAAATAACTTATTTTTTTGTGATTTCAGGTCCTGTGGAAAGCAGATGATCATGGCAAACAAGATATGGGAAGAATTAACTTTAAAAAAATAGTAATGACGAGTCTTCTGATTTCATGTGATTGCACTAAAAGTGTTCACAAGTTTTGGTTTTGCTACAGTAAGACCATGATTGTGTTAGATTCCACCCATCTATTGTTTTTTTGTAACTAGGCTCTGTCATTTAGATTTAGAAACATGGCTTTTCCTATCACTGCTATCTTAATGACACACATCTCTACCTTTCATTCCAGCCAGATGATCTGACGGTAGCTGCTCGCATCTCGGCCTAGCTGATGGAACATTCTTGCTGGATGAATGACCTTCACCTTCAACTCAACCTTGCCAAGACAGAACTGCTTATGGTTTCAGCCAAACCATACTTGCTGTGATCCTGCTGATTTTCCTTACACCATTAGGAGGATCAGGCCCTTCCTATCGGAGCTCCACAACTCCTGGTCTAAGCTCTTGCTCTATCCAGACTGTATATTGTAATTCTCTCTGGACAGGCCTTCCAGCATCAGTCAAACCTCTGCAACTGATCCAGATGCTGCAGCAAGAGTGCTCTTTAAAGGTTGCCCTATACATAAACTTTAGATCTATGTGTCCTCCAGAAGCTTGTGTTCTGCAAATGAACGGCGCCTTGTGGTGACATCATCCCAAAGAGACACAAAAACACTTTCTTCAATGACCTTTACCTGGACTGTTTCCAGCTGGTGGAATGACCGGCGCAACTCAACACATTTTCAAGAAACTGCTAAAGATCCATCTTTTTCATAGACACTTGCCCCAATAATACTAAATCTTTGTTTAAAAAAAAAAAACCTTGCTATGTGTACTGTGCTAGACTAACTGGGACTTGTCTCTGCACTTGTTGCTTCTATCGTTATCTTAATTGGTAAATCACTTTGGATTATATGTAATTGTAAATGTTTAAAAAAAGTTATATTAGACTATAAAGGTATACAGCAATTGTCTTTTAATGTGGATATTTTTACATGTTTTAAATGATATACTAAGCTTCTAGTTCCAATTAATCACTTATCTTGATGTTCAGTGTTTGTTCAGTTACTAATACTGTAAATGTGCAGGTATTCTGTACTCATACATTTAGTTAATTAACAGAAAGTGACTGTAAATTTGCTATTATTAAGTACTTAAATAGAGATTGGTCAAAGTTGTGAAATTGGATCTGTACAAATAAAAAATAAAACTAAATTTACAAACATTTGTATTTTAATTTATGCATTTTTATACATCATTTCATTGTTATTTAACACAGAAAAACTATATATTAAAAGATAATTACTGTAGATAGACAGCATTATTATATAAAATAACTTTATAAAACCCTAAATGTACAGTTTAACCTGAAAGTTAAATGTCTTTTTAATGTAATTTGACATCATTTATCCGTTATTCCACGGTTTAATAAGCCATTATTAACAGTAATATACTGTAATTTAATCAATTTTGACTGTAAAGTAAATTCTGTATTTTTACGGTTTTTCCATGTAATTTTGTGAAACGGTTATTTGCTGTAATTTAACGGAAACCGTCTGGAAACTTTGCTGCCAGAGATTTGCCGTTTTTTTACGGGATTTTTTTTTACAGTGCACTGATAAACCATTTATTTGTTTTAATCTACTGTCTTGTGACAATGAAAGAATGTTGGATGAAATTTATCACTTTAATATACTGCAGGGATGTGCAAATGTTCCCTCCTCGCAGATACACATGCATAAACAAAATATTATTTTGAAAACTGCATTTGCAGGTTTCATTGAAACACTTGTCCTGGCCAAAGAAATTGGATTGTCCCTGTGCACTGTTTTGCATACTATTTGTTTTTGGGTTTTTTACTTATTTTTTTCAATGTAGCACAAGTGGCAGTATATTCTCAGTCAGTATTTCCAGGGCTGACAACAATAAAGTGTAAACATGGTTAGAAATCAGTAATTATTTATTAAGACAGACCAGTTTTAATTTTATTAAAGGGGTCATGACATGTTTTTTTGTTTTGTTTTATTATGTTCCCTTATGCCTGGTTCAGATTACACGATTTTAGCCCGATTTTGGCATGATCCGTTTGACGTAGGGTGTCGTGGGGATTCGTAAACGACAACGGGCGTCGGGACGCAAGATTCGATCGTATCATCTCGTATAGTGTGTCATAGTGGGCGACAACCTACGTTGCGTCTGCGATGCTTCACGACATCACGACAAAAAGACTAGCATGTTTAATTTTTTTAACGGTCGTCCACGACGGGTCCCGTCACATGTATGAGGTTTTAACAGTCTGTTTTTGTAATATGTTATCGTTGTGGCAAGCTAGCAACATTATTTTACTTGTACTACTGGCTAAAAGTAAAAATATATAAGAAAACAATATTTTACCTCAAGTTCTCTTTGGAGGATTGACAGCCCATACTGTCCTGTTCGAGCAATCCAGGAACGTGTCCATAGTCGGGTTTTCTTTCTTTTTTTACGTTTTTCTGAACACAGGACAGCCAATACAACACTCACCGCTTCATCCATTGTTTGTTTACGTTCGTTTCCGGAAGTCACTCGCTAGTTTCGCCTTCCCCATTACATCACGCACGTCGTTAAAGACGGCACGCGATGACTGGTCAGGAAGCAATGTGTAGTCTGACATGTTTCTTGTCCACGACACGACAAGATTTTAGGAGTCAAAATCGCGTAATCTGACACAGTGACTATCGTAACAGACAAAAAAATAGTGTAATCTGAACCAGGCATTAGGTGCAATTATAGTATTACTATAGTTTTTTGTACAAAAAAAAAAATGTAGTGATTTATGACATTTTCCCACTCTGTTTCTCACCTCTGATTCAAACAGTCTGTTTTGGGGTGTTTCCCCTTTAAGACTTCAGTGTTAACACCCACTGTTATGATTGGCTAACGTCAGTGCTGCTTATGCATACATTATCAACAGACTGATACAGTTTTGAACAGTTTTTTTTCCACAGCAGGAACAGCGCATCTGCGTGGTATCACAGAAAAAGCAAGGTATATTACTGTCAAACATTCCCTGAACTCTCGGCTGATTAACGCCAACCTTGCTTACCTGAGGTGTGCTGGATCCAAAAACGTGTCCCGTCTAGGAGTAAGTTCAGCCAACCCAGAGTATGTTCATGGTATATAAAACATTCTCAACATCTGAATCTGAAGACACCTTTCTTCTTCTTTTGTTTAATGCTTCAATGGGTAGGCTACATACTTAGTTATATTATATATATTTACTGTGCTTAACTCATTTATTAGACCACCAACCAAAGTAAGGTTTGTGCCACAGCTGCCCTACTAACAGTATTGGTGATTACCAAAATCAATTTTTATGTTTCTGTAATTGTTAATCCACCATATGTGTAAGCTCTTTAGTCACAGTTGGCCAAGTCAAAGTCCGGACTTGAATCCTATTGAACAAATTTGGGATTCAAATATAGATTCTATAAATATAGAAACTATTTGGAAGTCAACAACAACAGAGACTGTACATAAAAACAAGCTGTTATCAAGGCCAAAGGATGGCATTCAAAATATTACGTTTTTTGGTTATGTGTGAATAAAGACTATTTATTAGTTTCAGTTTGTTATCTGCCTAATAAATGGCAATACTTTTTTTAAATATAGTCTATATGGGAACGCAATCTTTAGGTTATAAAATAACCTGCAGGGATCGTTCTGACTCTTCTAACTCTTTAGGTTATAAAATAAAAAACCCAAATTTGCATTCCTCTTCATCTACACATGTTGCCTCAAGTTGCTGTCTGAAATATGACTGTGTTCATAGATGTTTTATATTTCGACTTGGATGGTTGGCGTTTGCATGATAAGATTTGGCCAGCATGCAGAAGGGTACATGAGAGGCGCAGATAACATTGTCTTGAAAGATGGGGTCATCTTTGCAGTTTTTGTTTTTGTTTAAATTTGGTCTCTAGTTTTCCCCTTTGGAAGGCCACTGAATACCTGATGAAGATAGTGGAGACATGTGGGTGGCATTGAGTTTCAAGCTTTCTTGGAATCGATCCTGGCTGTGCTCAAGCTGATTTTGGAGTTATGACTGCTCAGCTTGCTAAATCTTCTCTTCTCTGTCGCCATAGCTGTGCCAAAAAGTGATTTGTAGTTGCAAACAGAGCAATGAAAACACTGTGAAAAAAAGAAGAAAGAAAAGTAAGACCAACCATTATAAAAACAACACCAGAGCCACTTTTTGAAGCCCAAAACATTCACTCAGCAACAATAAGAGAATGAATACCTTGGCTTATTGTAGCTGATACTACTTTATATATTAATGTTAGGTATCTATGCGTGTTCTTCGGAGGATAGACTGGTTCTATTTTCCCCTTTGAATATTGAAACGTATCCCAGATATAGAACAGTGAGGAAAAGGGGAAATGTTTCTGATTCCGATAATTAAACACAACATGCCAGGCATATGCACACATTTCAGGATTCCAGACTCCTGAACTGTGCTGTAGAGAATTAGCATATGTTTTATGTTGGTATGGAAGTGAATTTTGCATGTTGTGTTCCTGAGTGTGTGGTATAGGTATTGTGTGAATGAGTAAATCGGAAGAGAAAAATGTTTTTGTGGATTTTTTGAGACATTGTGTGCATAACAGGCTCTGTGTTAAGTCTTATCAAGAATATTTGTCCTTAGATGTCAACTTTGTCAGCCCAATCTCAAAGTTCTTTCAAAATTACAAAGGAAGTATTTGATGGCCTGTCAGTAGATGCATAAACAAAATTTTTTATTCCAAAGCTCATGAATTGCACATCAAACATAATACATTGTCACTCTCAGAGAATAACAGCATCCAGCTGCTTCTGGTGTGCATGATGCTAGAGAATTAGCATATGTTAACAAAATACTTAATTTATTGAGTTTGTCACATTCACCATTATGTTCTGTTTGTTTTAGTTTTCATGGACCTTCTGTTTGTTTTTGTTAGTCACATGTGTTCCTTGTTCTAGTTTCCCGCCACTCATCGGTTACCATGGACACTAACACTAATCATCACAGATGTTTGTCATTGTCTCATCATCACCATGTATTTAAGTTCCTCCTTGTCATTTAGTTGTTGTCTGATATTGTTTGTGTTAGTGCGCTGTCTCGCATGTTGGCTGTTTACTCTGAGAATTATATTAAATCTTATGTTAGTGAATCACCATCTTCCTGTAACTAAGCGTCACAGTCACACTCTTAATTTTCAATCTCTCTGGGAAAGTATTGAGCAATCTAGGAAAAGCTTGCATCTTGGAGGCAAAATGTTTAAATTAGAATCCATTTAGAGCTTTGCATGGGCTTAAAGGATAAATTAATATAATCTGATATACACCAGGTCGAAATTCCATCTGCTCAGTGGGATACTAAGGAGTCAAACAGGTGCCTACTCAGCAGAGACAAATGGAAGTATAAGAACAAGAAGTGTATGGGTTATTTAAATTATTTAGAGAATTAATACATGGCGATGTGCTTGAACTTCTTCAAAACACCTTATGACAAAAATAACAGTGAATCATGCTGTAAATTAATGTAACCTCATCCCACATCAGCTCTTTGAAGCTGCTATATGTCCGAAAAGATAGGCTACTTATGAAAAGTGCTCAAAAACCACTCCATTATATATTCCTATGAAGATATGGGAATAATCGGTTGAAAATTGTTATTTTGTTCATGAAGAAAGCTTTTGATTTCAATTATTTATCACACTAAGATCTCCAAGCAGCTTCCATTAAAATGGGTTGCATGAGAGAGCAGCTCAACAAGAACATCACAAACTATTCTAAAGGAATATATGTTATCACGTATTCTATAAATCTATTTAGAGAAAATTCTTGAGTCATAGGTTAATGTGGCATCTTTATACCCTTCAGCCCGTGTAGTTTCTCCTCCTCTTTTCCTCTCAGGAGCGGCAGCAGGGCGGGGATCTCTCCATCAGGTCTTATAGAGCGCAGCGCGTGCAGTAGCAGCAGTTTACAAACCCGCGCAGCAACTTTACTCAGAAAAAATATCTGTCGAAAATTGTTTGGATCTTTCCTCGCTTTGATATAATTTCCCTTCAAAGAAAGCAGAGAGGTTCTTCTGAATCAAGACCGGGAACGTTTATCTCACAAAAGGTGAGACGTTTTTGTATAGGCTGTTTATGTGGTTAGGAAAATGTTGTTTTGAAAGATCACGTGGTTTAATTTTTGGCCATGTATTACTTATTTAATTTAGGCTATGTTGATTTTAATGATGATGAAATCATATTGACAACATTTATAGGCAACAGCAATACAAAATATCAATTTAATAACAATAATCAAGTTTTTTTGTTTTTTTATATGCTTTGCTAAACACTTAGCTTATTAAAATTTCGTCAGTTTCATCTCTCTAAGGTGAAATTAGTGAGGTAAACCCAACACATCTATTTGAATGTTAAGTTCGTTCCTTCATCTGTAACTGAACATCGCGTTCAGTTTCAGTTAACATTCAGCATGTGGTCATTGTTCCTCATGCCAGCATATGCCATCTCAGTGTTGTCAAGTCAGAAATAGAGATGCACCGATTACAATTTTCTAGGCCGATTCCGATTTCCGATTTTCATTGAGTTTGACCTGCCGATACCGATTTTAGCCGATTCCGATTTCATTTTTTCTAACCACTTTACAGCACACACAAATATTTATTTTCTATCTTTTCTTTAATAGAACATTTTACAATTTGCATAGAACATAATGTTTTTATCGCTATAAAATAGAATTATATAAATTACCCCTGGTGTGGGAAACTCACACACATCTAAAGTGCAGTGTTATGGAAGAACAATTTCCTTTTCACATCCAATATTAAATTTTTTTTGTGTGATATATTTAGCAAACTAAACATCTGTATGAAAACAGGTAATGCAATCAAATAGCCTAATATAAAAATATTTTTTTATAAACAAGCCTTGCAGTATAAATATATTTCTCAAAACACACACACAGGCTTATTGCAATCACTTGTACAAACTGAATAATGGGTTTAAAGTTTAAACGGGTTCATCATGTTCTATAAATATTTTTGAGTCTACGTTTTCTTTTCTGACATAGCCTACTCCAGTTCTTGATTAAACACGTAAATTCTGTGCATTTTGTGCACTTTTTGTGTGAAATCATATTTAGGCTATTTTGTCCATCAAAAGTGTGCTTTCACTTTAATTGAGCGTGAGCTGTGTAGCAAATACTAGACTCGGCGCGGGCCGCGGAAACGTTTCACGGCTGCTCACGCGACGCTTCTGCTTGACGCTCACGCGCTGCTCCCGCTCCAGGTGTGAATGCACTCATTGATAACATGCACGCCGACAAAAAAATACGCGCTTGCGGTCTGAACGGCCGTAATTCACGAGGTTTCCTACATGTGCGTTCCGTGTGCATGATGCTGATGTTGCGCAATGTTAATCATGCGGCGCCCGAGTGCATTTTGACCGGCATAAAATCGGCATATGTCAGACTGACCGGCCGATCGCCGGTCATGGCCGATCACGTGAATATCGGCCGGTTCCGGTCACGAGCCGGTCAATCGGTGCATCTCTAGTCAGAAAGGTAAATATACGGGTTATCAAACAGATCAGACCAGTCAATTACTTTATTGATCATAAAGGAAATATATGGGAAAGATAAGCTTTCTGTTGTTGCCCTAGTGAAAAAACCTAAAACATTTTTATCTACATTTATTTCATATTCTACAAGCCTACAAATCCATTAGGCTACTGACATGCAGAATGCATATTTCTTAATATTAAGTCTAAAATGTGTTTTACATCACAATTAGTAAATAGTATGATCTCTGTATAATAGGCCTATCAGTCTTTAAAGGGGTGGATGATTATGATTTCACTTTTCTAACTTTAGTTAGTGTGTGGAATGTTGCTGTTTGAGCATAAAGAACATCTGCAAAGTTACAACGATCAAAGCAAAGGGAGATATTTGCTTTTAAAGAAGCTGTTAGCTGTTAGAGACTACACGACATTCCTCCCCAATAGTATCCAGCTGCAGACCCGCAGCACCACCAGCACCAGCGCCAGGACCGCCAGTACCAGGACCCACCAGCGCCAGGACCGGAAGTGAGGGGCGGAGTTTACCGCCGAGTATCGGTTTCATTGTATTGTATTGTATTGTTGCCATTTAAATTTGTTAATGATCTCAATTTAAGTGTATTATTTATTATCAGTAAATAATACAACGTGTGTATTGACACTACGTCTATATTTATGAAACATCAAATGACAAATGTTAACATAAATAAAAAAATTCACTCCTGGGACTTAAAGGTGCCTGTAGTTGCAGAAACACCCTTATATGTTACATTAGTTACAGTACAATAAGCATTTTAAAACGTTAATCTTGTGTAATGTAATTGTATAGTTATTCGTTGCATTGTATTATGAGAGTTACTTCCTGATCACGCTTTCGAAAAAGAATGCTTGAAACTTATGGGCACTTTATATAAAATATCTTTTATTTTACAAGAACATGTGCAGCATGCATTTTTTATTTAAAAAATCAAAATCAAAAAAAAAAATCAAAAAAAAAAAAAGAAGCCAACCATTCTTTTAATGTGTAATGTAATTTATAATTTACAGTCTGCAAAACATAAAAAAATTACACAAAATAGAATGTAGTTGTTAAGATTTTAATCTGGAACATGTTTATTTTTTATGTTTTTCGGGTCATCTTCTTAATGTAAAATTATGAAGCATTTATGTCCAAACACCATTTTTTCTCATGTCCCACACCCGTGGTTTCAATGTTGAGATACTTAAAATTAGCTCATTCTTTTACGATATGACATTATTTCAAATGGAATTGTTTAATATATAGATTCATTTACAGCATCTTAAAATTCTTTGTATTATTTACTGATAATAAATTGAGATCATTAACAAATTGAAATGGCAACATCTGTCATAAAAAGTTAATTATGTTATCTTTTGTTTGTATGGAAACAATTGACAGCTAAGGTTACTGTAAATTTTTTACGTGGCATAGAAAAAAAAAACATGAAATTCCCAATTTTGTATAGGCTATTATTTGTTTTTATATCAGTATTTAAAAAGCTGTTTAAATATATTACATTTTTAATAGAAATTACTAAAGGAAAATGTATAAAATTATCGTCATTGTAACGTTGCGGTAAGGACCCTTTGAAAATGACCCGAAAAACATAAAAAATAAACATGTTCCAGATTAAAATCTTAACAACTGTAAACTCCTCACTTCCGGTCCTGGCGCTGGTGGGTCCTGGCGCTGGCGGCGCTGGTGCTGGTGGTGCTGCGGGTCTGCAGCTCTTCCTCCCGGGTTAGTCACATCACGAATTTACATATTCCCCGCCTCCGGGAACGCGATTTATAGATTGTCATGACAGAATGCTAATCAATGACTAGAAGATAACTACACATAAGCTACATAGATTCATCAACTAACCATTCAGAGATGTCCTGTTGCATTCTACATGTTGTCAGCTCTTCTTGAGTCTCTCCATCATTGTCTGACTCCGGTTTGAATGTAAAAGGCTAGGTTTTTGACATTTTCAGTGCATGTTTGTGTGTGGTAAAAGCAAGAGGACACAAGCTGTAGCTCTGCCCCCTGTGCTGGGAGCAGCAGCATGCTCACCCTGAAAAAGGGACAACTTTAACATGCTATATAAAAATATCTGTGGGGTATTTTGAGCTAAAACTTCACACACACTCTGGGGACATCAAATACTTATTTTACATCTTGTGAAAATGGCATTATACCACCCCTTTAAATGCAAGATATTTAAAGTGTAGGCTACCTATAAGTACTTGCATATATTTGGTTCCTTTAGCACAATCAAATATAAATATCTTTAGTTGGACCTCAGCACTATTTCCGGATAACTAAAGTGCTTTCTACAAAATTGGTTGTTCCAATTTAACAGACTTTAAGTATACCAAAAGTACAATTGTATTTATATTAAGTAGGCTACATAAATATGTAAATGTATTTGTAGTAGGCTATAAAATAAATCTATTTCAAATACATTTTAGTATAGGCCTATACATATATTTTCTCTAGGGTCTATGACTAAGAAGGAAACGGAATAGACAGATCAGGTGTAGCATTTTTAACCAGCACCTTTGAGTGCATAATTTGCTAAATTTTCTTTCTTCTACCTGGACCCAACTTGTAGGCTGTGATAAACTGCAGCCTATAATCCATGGTGGCTGGATCATTGATCTGAATGGTTTTTACTAAAAGGGTAGCTTTTTAATCTTTATGAAATCATTAGTTCATGATGATTGAATTGTGGAGACAGTATCTTGTTTCAAGCGATGTTTAAAATTTTTAAATTTGGAAAAAGATTTCAAACTTCTTCAGTTAACTTGAATATATATGAGTGGTATCTGTTGGACTTATAAAACTTCATACTCATTCAAAAAAAAAGTGGCATCATCCTATTGTGCTGAATTTATTTGAAGGCTTGCTTGTCAGTGTTTGGAGTGTTAAATAGCCTACAGTGCAGTTATGAAAGAGATTGGCATTTTCTAGAATAGAGACTGCCTTACATTTCCACAACATGATATTATGTTGATAATGTTGTATGAATGAAACAGCAACCAATACCTATTTGTTTGTCATGCCAACACAAATTCTTCATATTTATTCTGTAATATACTCAAGGCTGTGCAGTCGTGAGATAGGGGAATTGTCTTTGGTTGATTATACAGACAATGACAAACCTGTTTGTCAATGACAAACCTCCACAATTTTCTGTTTGATAAATTAAGAAATAAAAATGCTGCGTGTTTTTCACATCACATAAATTGTGTAGTAATCTGTATAGTTCTATAACAAAGATAAGTAGGGGTTTAAACATTTGATAAAAAAAGAGTTCATATTTGTTGTGAAATTGCTGCTGTTTTGGATGGGGAGCTCTGAGAAGCTAGTTAGATTTTCAGAATTCACACTCTAGATGGGGCACAGAGCGTACAGCTGGATATACGTCATTATTTAAACAACACAGTCCACAAGACAGTTTGACCAAAGTATAGCACCATAAATGTACAAATAATACTTTGTTTAGCTAGCTGTTGTAGAGCCCTGCCAGATGTGGCAGACATCTGACAAAATATATGTTTTTTCTATGTAGAAAAAATTACATAAAAGATTTAAAGTGGGAGATAAAGGATATAACAAAATTGGAAGGTGGCTGATTGAAAATAACTACCCAACACGTATTCAATCTATACTGTATACAAAGATGAACGTATATTTTTGTCTCAAGTTAAAAAGGAACACACACACTCAAATACCAAAAAAAAAAATTCTTTGAAAGCTTTTCACATAAGTGGACTAAATTTTCAATGGGTTTTTTCAACTGTTATTATAGAAAGTAGGCAGTATGATAATAACAGCTTAGTATTTCCTGTTCTCATGCGTTTACACCGCATGGGTGGAAAAAAACTTGATTTTGTTACATACTGTAATAATGTAATTTTTTTAAACAAATCTGTAACATCACTCACTTTTTTAAAAATGTTTTTACTCTACATTTGTGGGTTTTATTTCTAACTTTCATTTTTGAAGATAACATGGACATGTGCCATGGTTTAGTTGAAAAAAAAAATGCATCACTCACTGGCTCTTTTGCCATTTCCACATAGGTATAGCCTACAAGTTTTTTGTAAAATGTAGATTTATGTTTAGACATTATAAAATCATTGTGTGTGTTTACTCCATCGTGGGAGTGTTGGGGTGTCAGCCTTGTTTTGTGTATGTTCTGCATTGTAACAGACATTTTTTGAGAAATTATGTAACAAAGTAATTTTTTGTAGTCTCCCATTGATTTCTATGGGTGATTTTGTGTGTGTGTGAGAGAGAGCATGCGTTCCACATTGTGGATGTGTTATAGTTTTGCTGCCACTTTATTTTATTTCCTTTTCAGAGCCACGGACTGTTAATAATTTAGGCAGGGACAGATATATGTACAGTACGTTACTAAAAAATAAAATTGAATGCGCCTTATCTCAGCACTGCTCAGCAGGGTTATTAAATGCAGAATAATTTCTTCCAGCAGATAGCCTTCTACATTGGTAGCAACAGTCTTCTTGTCCACAATTCATCATAGATGATAGGCTGTCTCCATTGACATCGGCCTTAAACTCAGTCATTGCTCAAAATACCATGCTATAGTTGTGTGCAGCTATTTTGCAAATTGATTAAAGAGTGATTATCTTGTCAGATCTTGCCTCTTGTCCGTCTCTGCAGTGTGAGTCTTCATGCTTAATGGATGAGCTATTAAGTAGATGTGAACTCTTGACTGGAAGCCGGAAGCTTGAGGAACTCCACTGCATATAAACACCTTCAGTATTGCTTCATAATCCTGAGAGAGCAGGATTAAATGTATTTTATTTGTAAATATCAATACAAATCATGGTCCTTGTTCCTGGCTTTGTTTTTCAAAAACAAAAATGCATTTTCACTAGGGCTGGGTATTGTTAGGAATTTCACAATTCGATTCGATTTCGATTCTTGAGGCTTCGATTCGATTCGATTTCGATTCGATATTGATTTATTGGCTTCGATATCGATTCAATAATAAGTAAATACACAAGTAATTAAGTACCTTAGTATATTTTTAAAAAATGTGCAGTATTACCAATGTTTAAGAACAAATTGACCCCTGCATGTTTCCTGTCATGGTTTATTTAGCAGAACACATGTACAATATTGTAACGTTACATGTGTTGAATACAAACCACAACTGTAACAAACAGGTGCTTTACTAACACCTCTAAAGTGCATGTAACTGTAAGTAGTAGAAAGTATATTTCTTTCTTCCTATACATTCAAGTTATAAAAGAAATGTAAACAGAAGCACAAAATGTGCATACTCATAAAAAAAGTGCAACCATAGATATTATAACATTACAAAGTGCTATTTTGTCAACACAATAAATAACACTGTATTGATCGATTGTCGAGTTCGCGCGTGCGATCATTGGTAACTAAGTAACAGTGGAGTTACTATCCATTTGCGTTGATATTCCCTGAACACCACACAGACCCGTCATCGGCTGACAGTTGCTTAGTTACCAATGATCGCGCGCGCGCGAACTCGACAATCGACTACTGTGGACTTCGACCGAAAACAGGAAGAAAATACAGGTATGTGAGCTGGCTGAATTAACATCACTTTTATTCATATCTTTCACATCTACTGCAGTCAGATTCACCGTGTCAATAAAATCACTCACATGGCTGTGCACTTGTAATGACATATGAAGGATGTTAAGAGGCTAAACGCAGGTTTGAAATGTGCCCAATTTAAGTCAACAGGGTGCACATTTTAAAAAGAGGATAACACGGTGTAGGCAACACCGATTTTGTCGTTGTTCTCTGTACTGACAGCACTCCAAATGTACAAAAAAAATGAACTCAATGTTAAAATTGACCGGAGTTCTCCTTTAACGTTGGTGGTGCAGGCTTGAACGGAGTGCAGCTGCTGTCCACCTTTTTGCTGTTTTGGTAAAGCGCGTCTTGTACAAAGCTGAACGCTCTCACTAGAGTGTTGCCCACAGCTGGCCGGTGGGCTGAATCGATTCATTGGATTTGATGAATCGATATTGAATTGAGAAACAAATAATTGCAATGCATTGATGAATCGATATTTTTACCCAGCCCTAATTTTCACTGTAACTGATCTTAATGGACATTGTGTTAATGGACAGGTCAAAGGCGAGAGACCAGACGAAAATCCAGTCCACCCTGCTAGCCTGGCAGCAGGGGCTGGTATGCTTAGTATCAGATCGCGCCTGCTGTCACAGCACCTAAGTCGGTCTGTCTCAGCCGCCTGGTGAGCAGAAGAGCACCTCGTCAATGGTCACAGGGCAATAGACCTAGTCAGCGGGTCACTGCGGGGCAACTCACAACTACACCAACCGTCACACATCTGTGTTCCGTTGGAATCTGTAGCATTGAGTCCAGAGGTGGAAGGTTGACCTGCGCATCCTTTCACTTAAAATTTTGCCTGGGCGCTCTCTACTATGAGCATCTCATCTCTCCATTATGACGCCTAACATTCAGCCTCCACAACTGGCAACTCGGGAGCACTCTGTCCTTGAGAGTGGTGCCGTTGCTCTGCAAGGTTCGCGTGTACGGCAGGCGTGACCTGGTCGTCATTCTGCAACTGTTGCATATACCTCCATCGCATGCTGGAATGTGCATTCTCTTGGCGTTAGTTCTGACATGGACTGTGTCTCACCTCGTAAATCAGCCCTGATTGATGCAGAACTACTCCGACTTAACATCTCCATCGCTGCCCTGAGTGAAACTTGGCTGACCGGTGTTGGCTCTGTCCACGAAAAAAATGACACTTTATTCTGGAACGGATACCCAGATGGTGACTGTCCTCAGTGGAAAAATCTGTGCCCATCTCCTCACGTCTCTCCTCACTGCGCCTGCACACAAACTGTGGCCCAGTTACAATCATAGCCACTTACGCCCCTACACTGACTTCTGATCTAGATGTAAATCATTCTACAATCAACTGAGCTCCAATATTCAGAAGACCTCCTCAACCGAACAATTGATGATCCTTGGTGACTTTAATGCCCGAGTGGGTGCTAACTCTAGTGCATGGCCTGACATTCTGGGAAGCCATGGATATGGCAACATGAATGACAACCGTCAGCGCTTACTAGAACTTTGCAGCACTCATAAACTCTGTGTCCCCTCTTCATTCTTTCAGGACTCAAGTTCCTCCAAAGTTACCTGGCGTCATCCACGTTCTAAGCGCTGGAACCCACTTGACCATGTATTGGTGAAGCGTGAGCATTTGAAGGAAGTAACACACTGTCGATCACTGCACTCAGCAGATTGTGACACTGATCACGCCCTTCTACGTTGTAAATTAAGGATGGTCCCAAACTAGTTTCATTACGCAAGGCCCAAGGCTACTCCTTGTCTTGATGTTTCTGCAATCTATGCTCCAGTGTCGCATCATGCGTTCCAGGAACTACTTGCTTCCAGATTTGACTCTTCACCGCCTCATGCGGATATCACGGCTGCCTGGCAGCACTTCCACTCTGTTACCACAAAGGCTGCATTCTCCATCTTTGGAAAGCGATCTAGATCACGGCCTGACTGGTTCAAAACCCATGCCAGCCTGCTCCTACCTACTGTACAATTGACTAAGTGTTCAGCCAGACTGTCCTATCTGCAGCATAACACTCGCTCAAATAGGGCAGCATTGAAGCAGGCATGCCACAATGTCCAACGGGTTGCTCGACACAGCCATGCAGGCTTACTGGAGCACACTGTGTGACCGTATTGAGTTACTGTAAGTGCATCCACTGGAAACATCTGAGGTGTCTTTGAAGGTCTGAAAGAAGCCTTGGGCCCAGTCCCTAAAAAATCCTCTCCACTCCGTTCCCTATCTGGCAAACTTCTGACCGATTTGGAATCTCAATGGGCAGAGCACTACAGCCTTCTTTATGCTCAGCCTGTCACAGCCAACACACTGGCAATAACTGCTGCTGTTCCTGAGCTCCCCCCTATGTCTGATCTGGATGCAGACATTACCATCAAGGAAGTCAAATCTGCAATAACAACATTGAAAAATAACAAGTCTCCCGGAGCTGACACCTCCCCCCTGAGGCTTATAAGGCAGGCGGTGATGTTCTTGCCTCTGTACATCATCTGGTTGTGATGTGCTGGAACAGTGGATATCTCCCAGATGTCCTTAGAGATGCCAACATCATCACCATCTATAAAAACAAGGGAGGCCGTGCAGACTGTAACAACTTCAGAGGAATATCTCTGCTCAGTCTTGCTGGCAAGATATTTGCTCGCACTATTACCATGTCTACAAATCTTTGCTGACCGTAACCTCCCTGAAAGCCAGTGTGGGTTTCGTGCTGGCCGCTCCATAGCAGACATGGTTTTCTGTGTCCGTCAACTAAAGGAAAAGTGTATTGAACAGCATAAACCTCTGTTCTTGGTGTTTCTAGACTTGACCAAGGCCTTTGACTACATTAGTCGATCTGGACTTTTCCTCATTTTACAAAGACTTTTGGCTGCCCTCCAAAGTTACAGAAGGTGATCACTGAGTTTCATTAAGGCATTAAGGCAACTGTACAGTCTGAAGGCACTCGCTCTAAAGAGTTCCAGATAAGGTGTGGGGTAAAGCAGGGATGCGTCCTTGCTCCTACCTTCTTCAGTATCTTCTTCTCTTCCCTACTACGCTGGGCCTTCCCTGATGACTCGGGTATCCTTCTACATACCCGCAGCTCAGGAAAACTGTTCAATCTGGCAAGACTGCAGCCGAAGACTAAAGTACGCCATGTTCTGGTACGTGAGCTGCTTTATGTTGATGAAGCTGCTTTTGTTGCCCACTCTGAGGCAGATCTACAATTACTCTCCTCATCTTTTGCTGCTGCATGTCTAGAGTTTGGTTTGCAGATTAGTCTTAAAAAGTTATTCTTGCCCAACCTGCAACCCTAAACCCTACAGTATACATTAACAACACATGTCTATCTGTGGTAGACAAATTCACCTACCTGGGTTCCACGGTATCAAACAACAATAACCTTGACGCAGAGCTTGACATGCGCATTGGGAAGGTATCTTCAATGTTTGGAAAATTGAGCAAGCGTGTCTGGCACAACAAGAACCTCTCATTGCTCCTCAAAGTCCGTGTGTACCATGCATGTGTACTGAGCTCCTTATTATATGCAAGTGAGACATGGGCAACATACAGGAGGCACGAATATCGCCTCAACACCTTCCATTTTCGCTGTCTTCGTTCCATACTGGGTGTATGCTGGAAGGATCATGTGCTAAACTCTGTCACACTTGAGACAACTGGTTCCAATGACCTGTACACCATCCTTCGTGAACTCCGTTGGAATGGGCATATTTATCGAATGAATGACACTCGCCTTTCAAAAATCGTACTTTATGGCGAGCTGGCAAATGCCCCCCGCAAACACAGTCGCCCCCATCTACGTTTTAAAGACGTCATTAAGAGGGATCTTCAGGCTTTCTCCATCAACCTGGACAACTGGGAGGCACTTGCAAATGACAGAATCAACTGGCGGGCAGCAATTAACAACGGCTGCAGGGATTCTCAGGAGGCCCACAAGTCATTTCTGGAAGAGAGACGCTAGTAGTAGTAGTAAGGGGATTAAATACTAAGCCAGATAATAGTGACGCACAAAGCAGGCAGGTTAGGTGTGAAGGATGTTTTTTTTTTTCAGAAACTGCATTTAGATACTTTTTGGACAAGACTAAACCTTCTGCCATTAAATTGCATAAGCACCTCAGTGCTTTCCGTTTCAGCTACATTCTGTGCAATTATACTTTCTAGTGATATACACTCACCGGCCACTTTATTAGGTACACCTGTCCAACTGCTCCTTAACACTTAATTTCTAAGCAGCCAATCACATGGCGGCAACTCAGTGCATTTAGGCATGTAGACATGGTCAAGACAATCTCCTGCAGTTCAAACCGAGCATCAGTATGGGGAAGAAAGGTGATTTGAGTGACTTTGAACGTGGCATGATTGTTGGTGCCAGAAGGGCTGGTCTGAGTATTTCAGAAACTGCTAATCTACTGGGATTTTCACGCACAACCATCTCTAGGGTTTACAGAGAATGGTCCAAAAAAGAAAAAAACATCCAGTGAGCGGCAGTTCTGTGGGCGGAAATGCCTTGTTGATGCCAGAGGTCAGAGGAGAATGGCCAGACTGGTTCGAGCTGATAGAAGGGCAACAGTGACTCAAATAACCACCCGTTACAACCAAGGTGGGCAGAAGAGCATCTCTGAACGCACAGTACGTCGAACTTTGAGGCAGATGGGCTACAGCAGCAGAAGACCACACCGGGTGCCACTCCTTTCAGCTTAGAACAGGAAACTGAGGCTACAATTTGCACAAGCTCATCGAAATTGGACAATAGAAGATTGGAAAAACGTTGCCTGGTCTGATGAGTCTCGATTTCTGCTGCGACATTCGGATGGTAGGGTCAGAATTTGGCGTCTACAACATGAAAGCATGGATCCATCCTGCCTTGTATCAACGGTTCAGGCTGGTGGTGGTGGTGTCATGGTGTGGGGAATATTTTCTTGGCACTCTTTGGGCCCCTTGGTACCAATTGAGCATCGTTGCAACGCCACAGCCTACCTGAGTATTGTTGCTGACCATGTCCATCCCTTTATGACCACAATGTACCCAACTTCTGATGGCTACTTTCAGCAGGATAATGCGCCATGTCATAAAGCTGGAATCATCTCAGACTGGTTTCTTGAACATGACAATGAGTTCGCTGTACTCAAATGGCCTCCACAGTCACCAGATCTCAATCCAATAGAGCATCTTTGGGATGTGGTGGAACGGGAGATTCGCATCATGGATGTGCAGCCGACAAATCTGCGGCAACTGTGTGATGCCATCATGTCAATATGGACCAAACTCCCTGAGGAATGCTTCCAGCACCTTGTTGAATCTATGCCACGAAGAATTGAGGCAGTTCTGAAGGCAAAAGGGGGTCCAACCCGTTACTAGCATGGGGTACCTAATAAAGTGGCCGGTGAGTGTATATGCCCCTTTCAATAGAGAGAAAATATCTTGTTAAATTTAGGCTACAGTAAAAAATGGCTGCTGTGATTGTCAGAAATTCCCAGTATAAAATATGGTGACAATGTTTCTGGTATTACGGGATAGCATATTGGTCCCTGTATATTTTGATTTCCATTACACGAGAGTAGATGTTAAAACTTCATGCTGATTTGTACTCGGCTTTCGCCAAGATAAGCAACACTAAGACGTAGCTTTACAGTAAACTATGCTTCTCCATCCATTTACGCTTCTTTCCATATGAGGGTGTGACTCCCCTTCTGTCCGGCGTTAACGGCTGCAATTTATAATTGTATATTCATGTGATAAATGTTATAATGTTAATATGCCAATCTACTGCAACTACTAAAATCAACTTTGGACCTTGAAATATACTACTACTACTACTGATAATAATAATAATAATATAATAATACAAGTGGTAAAGTAAATCAGGTTAATCACAAGTGGCCTGGCCATAAAAAAATATATTACTCATGTATAGATGGTGCACAGGGTCATACACACAAACACAAAAATCCGTCAGGGTAACAAACATGACACTAAAATAACGCAATAATCATTAAATAAATAACTGAAAATGTAGCACCATTTTTTTCCCCAGTAAAATTAGTTTAACACCACATTCGAAAAAAGAAAGCTGATGACTAACATTTTCAGGATGTCTTTTTAACTGCAAAATACAAGGTTATGTGATTTGTTATTTATTATTTCCATGTATATATCAATGTAAGTGCATTGCTTTGTTTGTAGAGCATGAATGCAAGGCAATAACAGGTACAATAATATTGGTACAACACTTGACATTTCTATTATTTAACTCTTTCCTTTTTTGCATTTGCTGTTCAGTCATTCAACACAAAAGCCATGAATAAAAAAACAAGACAGACAAATGGGGGTGGACAATACAGAGCGTCAAACCACATCAGCTGGGACGTGATGCTTGGGAAAGTCATGTCCTTCAGAGTTCACATCAATATAGATCACATCAATTTTATAAGACAGCAGTTATCTGAAAGTGAAAATGGCTTCCAATGCAGATGAAGTTCTGTCAAAACAGACTATAAACTGATGCATGTTAATTTATATGTACACATGAAATATTGATCAAGACTTAAAGGCTATTGCAGATTATTGTTTGCTTCTTAGCTTTTTTTTATGAGCATTTTAAGTCAGTTCTGCACTGATTCTTTGTCTCTACTTTGTCCAGAATTTGAGTCAGCTTGATTAAACAACTTAATTAATATGTAAATGCAGCCTAACTGAAAGTTCCTCCCATTCTGTATGTTTTTTATATAATTTATTTTATTAAATAGAGCAATTTTTTTTAAGCTTTAAGTGTTTGTAGACTGTCATCATCTTTTTTTTTATTTTATTTTTTATAAAGTAGCTGATGCAAGCTGGTTTCAAATTATTTTTCCCATTCATCTTTGCTAAAGTTGCTGGTTTGTGCAACAATATATCTTTTATAGAGAAGCCATTGTTCTCTCACCTCAAAGAACAGTCAAGGTGTCTGTGAAAATGACAGTAAATACATGTGAATTGAACCTTGAATTATACATGCTATCTGCCATTTAGAAAGATTGCTGTTAAATTTGATTAGAGGTCTCTGTCAGAACAAGATTTAATGCAACATTTCATTTTTGACATTATAACTATATAATAAGAAAAAGAAAGAAAAACATCTGTAATATGCTGTCATCTGCTCAAAAACCTAATTTCTCCCATGTCTTTTCACACATCTCTCAACAAGAGCACATTCACATTGGAAGTATTTTCCAATTAGGAAGCATAAAATACCAATGCAGCCATTAAACTGCTTTTAAACAATAAATTAAGAACACTGCATAAAAGAGGCTCAATAGTATTCTTCATGTTATATCTTATACTGTATGTCATACTTGTTTATCCTGCATACGTGACCTCGCCTTAAGCTTTCACGAGGAAAGGAGCTTGTTTGCAAGATGTGACTAGTTTAAATTATGCATGACCTCCCAATTTTAGCCATACAAAGCACATACAACACACAAATTTGGTTAGACAATGGAATATAATTCATAAAATGGAAAGCACACGGTAATGTGCATAAAATGGAGAGTGTATTCGTGCACATCTCATTTAAATAATGACATTTAATTATACCTTGTGGGAATATGACATATTGAAGTGGAAATATTCTTCTCAATGTGAAAGATATGGAAGCTTTAGCGTTAAGTTCTGCCAGGAAGACTCAATTGCTACGTCACTTATTACCTTCTCATCTATCCAATCATGTCTAATACTTGCGGTATAAAAGGCCGGTACTTACACATGTTTGAGTTCGCAGATGCTGACGCTTTCATTTACCTCCATCCTCCCCACCACCTCCAAGATGGTTCCTTCCCCTCCATCCTCCCCACCACCACCAGGATGGTCCCTTCCTATACCTCCCAGGGGGTCGGCTGCGCCCCTGCCTTCGTCTTCAGGCAGGAAATGCAGAGTCCGGACCCCCGGATTGCGAGCTATGGACGGGGCCTACGCCAAATAACTTTATTGCTTGCTGGGCTATCAATAAATGTATTTATTGTTACAGTATTCATTCTCCCGAGTCTTTCTGGTAGAAATGAGAGGGTTCCAGTATCATATAGGGTACAACAGGGCTAAAGCCACGCCTTAAGAAAAAATGTGCTTTCCACTACTCCCATATAGTGTATGATTACAGAAAAAAATAGATGTTTGTATAGAACATTTATGGAGCAATTTTGTTTAAAAATCTTATAAATGTATGAGGTGGCGAGGGGGGCCTTTTACCATACACGGGGCAGGCTTGTGCACAATTCAGAATTGAATTGAGAATGACTCCTTAATTCCAATTCAATTCTTGAATTTGAATTGATGTCAAAAACAGGATCTGGAATTACAATTCGAATTTGAATTAAAGGAGGCAGAATTGCAATTCAATAAAAATTCAAAGAAATTCAAATACATATTTTAAATTAAGTGTTTAACAATGAAGCTTTACAGTATATGTCAGATATGATTGCATTATGCACTTTGTGTCATTTGATTACTTTGAAAACTAATTAAACAACATTGAGGGGGTACTTTATTTCAAGAATTTTATCATCTATATTTTATAACAAAAAGTATGCAGGGTTGAGGAGTGACTGGTCACTTTTAATGCAATTATATTATCAAATTACAAAATTAATGCAATTGTATTTATTTGTATTACTGAGGTAAAATGTGTAATTCAATTTGTTACTAATCAAATTAAAAGGAAATTGCTTTGAATTGATAAAGTAATGCAAATAAAATAACCCAAACCACATTTATAATGGGTAACTAATAACAGTAAGCAAATACATTTCCAAAGTAACCTTACTAACACTGAATGTATGTGAGATACAATACATTCAGTTACTGAAAATTTTTTGCTTTAATTAGCTTGTACAAAACTGTACAAGACCTTTTGTCTCAAAATATATTCAGTAATTTTATGGATTCTCATTTGCAACTTAAATCCACAACATTTTAAAAACCATCAAATTAGCTCAGAATCAACTTTGCGCTGCTGTCTGTGATTGGATCAAGGATCAGCCAAATTTCAACATGCATCTTGAAAAGCGGATGTTTTGGAAAGGTCTGTGGCAAGTTTTTGTGCCATCTAATGGTTTAGAGGAAAATAATATCAAAGGTGCCTTTTGCCCGCTACTTGAATATTTAAAAAAGGTATAGCAGGGATGATATCTTTTTTAGACTAATCACCCTTTGTCTCATATTTTGGTCTAAATTGTCTCATACTCCTGCTTTGAAATGTAGAAAAGGTCAATAATTTTTAATTGGTTAATTCATTTATTAATGTTCTCTCCTCAGAAAGATGGCGATGACACTATTGGACCCCAACTCCACTACATCATCTCTATTTTTCTCTCCTGTGGAGGACGGCCACAATGTCTCAGTGAACCGTACCTCCTTTCATCAATATCATTATCCAAACATCACCTACGTGGACTTCTATCTGCACGAGCCCTTGGTGTCTGCCATCTTCATTGTATCCTACCTCCTCATCTTTATCGTGTGCATGGTGGGAAATGGAGTGGTGTGCTTTATCGTGCTAAGGAGCAAGAACATGCGTACTGTCACCAATCTCTTCATTCTCAACCTGGCCATCAGTGACCTGTTGGTTGGTATCTTCTGCATGCCCACAACATTGGTGGACAACATCATCACAGGTAAGGCCCTTCTTGCTATTGTGATCAAATGTTTTCTGTATTTACGTGAATTAAATTTAAACAAACAAAACAATTGTTGTTATCTAATTAGTTACAGTAAATATTATTTTGCACAGTTCACCGTCTAGACATAATTACCTCCAAATATTAGCCACTCTGTTGCTGCTATATGATCACAATGGTAGATTTCCATCCTAATACAATTTCTTTGAAATTATACTATAGTTAATGTTTAAATGTTTGTTATATATTATTATATATAGGTATAATTATTCAAAGAATATATAATGTCACCGGAAACACAGGACAGATGAACTCACAACAGTAGAGACATAAAACAAGCTTAAATGTCACAACAGCACACCATTCAATTCACTACACAGGAATGTGAGACCAAAAAAGCACATTCCCATGATGCTTTGCTAAATAAACAAGCCAATTAGATCCAATCAAAGATAGTTTGCAAGTCAAGCCACCTTTATTTATATGGAGTTTTATACAATACATACTGTTTCAAAGCAGTTTTACAGTGAATATAGGAAAATTATGCATTTCTGCTGTTGTACAGCTTAAGTCAGTTTGGTGTTGATTCAGTTCCATTGTAAAAATCATCAATTATTAAATTAATTCATTTAATCTATAAAGCAGTTCTGCAAAAAAAAATTTTTATCGACCAGCTAAATTCAGTTCATTCATACAACAGCGTCAGTACTGTAAGATCAATAATACTTTTGAATATTAAGTGTCCCCAACTAAAGTAAGCCAGAGGCGACATTGGCAAGGAACCCAAACTCCATCAGGTGACAGAATGAAGAAAAAAACCTTGGGAGAAACCAGGCAATGTGTTTAAATGTTAACTTTTCGTTGAAGGAACAGGTCAGTCTAAAACAGCCACATTTGAGAAATTATATGAGTAGGCCTATGATATAATAGTCTTGTCTTGTATTTTTTGTGTGCTGCTTGCACAGGCACTAAATGCACATTTAATTTATCAGCATATCAAGAGGACGAATTATAGAACCATTAGAGCATTATAGAAATTTGTTGGCAATCAACTGAATCTGACTGAACAAGCTCTTCCTGAACACTCAGAAATTGGTCTGTTCATACATCACAATGAAAGCTGCTAAACCAAGCAAATTTTTTTTTCTTTTGCTCATTGAATTCTTGAGAGAGGAATTACATTTTTTATTGGCCGCATTCTCATTTCTTTCATCTGGTTACCATGCAATTATTACAAAGCTCGAAGCCCACCGAGTGTGCTTATCCATCAGAGAATCTACAATCACTATGGACCTCATGGAGGTCATGGATCATAGTTCTCTTGCCCACTCAGATGTGTGCCCAGCTGGAGCTTAACAAGCGTTCAATCAGTAAACGGGAAGAACCGTCTATTGTGATAAGCATCTGAATACAGAAATAAACTGAAGAAATTATACTGCAATACAAAGACAGTAGCAGGAAAGTAGTTTGATATTGTTACTTTTAAAATAATTTTGAGCCTTTGATGTTTTCTGTACAATAGAAAGAACTGTAGATGACATATCAGTTATGATGCAAAGTAAACAGTACATAGAGATACTGTACATAAAATATGTAAGAAGTGACTCAAGTTCATATGCGCTGTTGAGCAGAGCGACTGAGTGCCGCAGATGTTCACAACCATGCTGATATTCAGAGCAGCATGATTGCAAGTGATTTTAGTGATTTAGATTACCTTTGCTATCATCTAACGCTCATTTGGAACTCATTTTTAACGCTAATAATTTGGTAAGACTGTTCAATGTAATTTTTAGCATTCATTCTGTCAGTATTCAGCTTGGGTTGTTGCAGTATGTAAAATTTAATTAAGTGAAATTTCATTAATCTTAACGTTTACAATGCTTATGCGCCCCATGCACTTATTACTAATACATAACTTATTAAATTCTAAAACAAAACATGATTATACACACAGGCACATTATTTCCGTGTCCAAGTGCATTATTTCCTTTTAACAAAATTTGATAAATTCATGACATAAGCTACATTACTTTCATCTATAAAACCTATTTAGTTTGAGTTGAGAATTTTTAGTACTAAATAATACATATTTTATGTTTTGTTATCTTAAACCTTAATCTTAAACCTTAACCTTGTAATCTTAAAATGCCAGGTTGCGCAACTGTCTGCACAAATGAACAGACTAAGAAACTATTTAAAATGGTGTCTTCTATGGCATCATTTTAGGTTTAAAATCTTTCATTTAAACAATTTTTTATAAATATCAGTAGTTTTAAAGCTGTTGAGATAATGTAAAACTTTTGACCAGAAATTTGCATGTCAGGGTGGCACAATTGCAAACATGGCTCTTATTATGAATTGACAAGGTAATTACAGTATACATGATAATGCATCGTCCAGAGGAGCCTAAATGGTCCTTGAGGCAGAGTGAAAAGGTTTGTAGATCTCTCTCAAATACTGGTAAAAACTGCTGATTTCAAGTATGGGTAGGTTGGTATACTTTCCATGTTAGGTGAATTTAAACACTTAGAAATGTTATGGATGAATAACGCCGCCAGAAATGCATGACTCATCACTGTTCATGACTCGTTCATATATTACATACTGATGTAATATAAATTGCATCATGGATTGTAATATACATCAGTTTTGAAAATATTTGTATAAACGTTATTTAAAAAAAAAATTAAAAACACGCTTTCTTTATCGTGAGGCATTATTTTGTTGCGCTTCTGCTTTGATAAACAGACATCAAATTTTGGATTGTGTGCGTAACGGAGGCCAGCTAGGGAGTGTCACCCTGACGACTGCTAGAGAATGCAGTGTTTACCATTATTGTTAGTGCACTCGCCTTGCATGCCGCTGTTCGGGGTTCTAGGCTGACTCGGAGCAGGGTGGTTAGGATTGGAGGGTGAGCTTGGGAGGCGGAACAATGAAGAGAGGGGTGTGTTTGTTTGGGTTGATTAATGAAGAGAGGGGTGTGTTTGTTTGGGTTGATTTCAAGTATCAACAATGTCCAACAGCGTTTTTGAAATACCACTTACCCCACCTTTAATTGACACTCATAAAGTCAGTCACTTGTTGCCATCTACTGGCGTTACAATGTAAAAAGAGTCTGATAAATTGAGGGGCCGTAAAAACAGAAGACTTTTTATGGGTTTTGGTCATTCATTTACACGACAACAGCATTTTGGTGGCCTAAAAACGCAAACTTATCTCTGTGTAAAGTACAAAAACGCAATTCTGTGAAAGCGTTGACGTCATGAACATGCGTAGGCTACTACTTATTTAGTCTATAGGCTTTTTGATTTGTTTGTTTTCGAAGCCTTTGTGTTTAAAGGTTTTGACATTTTCTTAAAGGAAGTAAAACGGGACTTTATATCAGAGGAGAACATTCTAAAATTGGGATTACAGTGAATGATTCTGGCTTTGTGAGGATGAAATTTACCCAGAAGACAAAGTAATAATACAGTATTACCAAGATTAACATCCTTAGAATTAAAATCGAACAAAAATAAAAATTGTAAATTATGTAATTTGTGTCTATATAGGGTTTTCACCAACGTCACGGTCTGGGCTGTAACCCGGATGCGCGGCCATTATGGAGGCACTCGGATGTAAGCAACAGCAGGGATTGCACTGTTTATGTACTACTGAACACATTGTTACACCAGTAAACCATGGAAAAAACATGTGGAAGCTGTGAAATCATATAGAGATGATCAGACTTAGTAAGCAGGAAAGAGCGTAAAATTTGGACAAACTAAAGTTAATATTGTGGTAAAGATCCGAACGAGCTAGCTTCTCTAGCCCTTAGGCCTACTGCAATTCTTCCTTCTAAGTTATTTCTTATCCCGAAATAGGCTCTGTTCAGATTGTCAGTCCAGAAAAAGCACATGAAATCCGTTCCAAGCTACATCCATATGTGGTTTGAAATCCTGTTTAAATCATATATCAGGACATCAGCTTCAGTCTGAAAGCTCTGATCAGATTTCGCGTGGTATGTGACTTTCCAGCCCGTTCTCATCCCAAGGCGTCATATACTGACGCTCGTGACATTTCGTCTACATTCAACGTGCATGGCACCCTTTAGCGTCAATATGAGACGCAGATATATATGGGTCAGAAGGCGCCTCCTTGCGGTCTTACCCTAACCCTACACCAGACCTAAACCTACCCATATCTGTGCGTGTTATATTGACGCTAAAGGGTACCATGCGCGTTGGATTTAGACAAAATGTCAAAAGTGTCAGATATGACGCCCTAGGATGAGAATGCGTTGGACTTTCTCACGCCACGTAAAATCTACAATTTTTCAGCAGCAATAATCAGCCAAATTTGCGAGTCCGTTCAGTTCAGTGGCATTGTTCACATTCAGTGCCTCCAAAATGGCCGACTTCCGGATTGATGACGTGTAGTGAAAACCCTCCATTCATAGATGCCACCTGTCACTACAAATAGAACGCCGCCATATTTACGAACGATCTCGCCCGGTATGGCCGCCCAAACTGACCATTTGAATGAGAGAGAGAGACAGAGATACCTGGAGAAAATTTCAATTTTAGGCTCCAATCCTCATTGCTCAGTGTCACACACAAGGTCTCTCGCTTGCTCTCCCTCTCTGCCGTGCGCACGCTACACGGTTTGAATACACGTGTGAATCCAATCAAATGCATGTGTCTCACGGCCAATGCGTGAGAGTTGGCAGCTCTGCATTAATCTGGATAATGGTATTTAATGTCAGATGTGTTTACTCATTGAAAGAACATGAAGGGAAACAAGACGATTATGACTTTATGTGAACAGTCTGTGGTGGGTTACTCTGATCACTGTTGATTGTCAGTGCTGCTAGTGAGCACTTCAGCTTTCTGCTTGAGCTTTAGCTGCTCAGTTTTAGTGCTAGCTGCTACTAGGGGTGTGACGGTTATTATATAACCGTGAGACCGACGGTTATAGTTGAACACCGTCATTTGAACTCTATAACCGCCAAAACCGTGTTATTAAAATATCTTGCAGAAGGTTATATACTATCAGTGTTGGGGAGTAATGGAATACATGTACCGGCGTTACGAATTCAGAAAAAAAAATGGATGATAAACTGTAGTCTCCACAGAACATAAAATATTCATTTTATTTTATTTTTCGTGTTCGCATTTATGAGGAAAAAACAATGTTACGGATGTGAGCGCTCTGAAAGCGGCACTAAAAGATGCAAAACTTTCACAGAGACATTAAACAGAAAGCACAAAACCTTTCTTTAAAGTGAATTTCGTTTTGTATTAATTGTATCTTAATTTTAATCAATGTTTCATCAACCAATTGCCTGGATTTAATAAATAAGAAGTAAATATAGCAGACGATAGATAATCACGAAACGGAGGCGCCGGCGCGTGAACTGGAGCTCGTCTCATAAATGAACCGAAACTCAGCGTATAAGGTAGCCTCTCTCACAGACATGTCTACTTTTAAACAGAACAAGTAAAAACGAACGAAAACAGACACAGACTGCTCTCTGCTTATGTAATCCGTTTGAAATGTGCATTTCTCTCTGGCGCGTTCACTACTGCGACGATCACGAGTCAGCATCGTCATCTTTGCAACTTCATCTTTGCAGCCGACACTGAAGAAATAAAACACTTCTCCTTGCTATATTTATTTACATAGTCATAATCATTACTTTTGCTGGTTCTTTGTGACAGATTGTAGGTGCTTTATTGGCAGCGCTTTGTTACATGAACAATATCGCACCACCGCACCCACCAGAATAGCCCTGTTTTTTTTCTGCTAGTTGTCTTGCTGTTAATTTTAAGTAAACGTAGAGCAATCAGTGTCTGCTCGTTTATTCAAACTACAAATGTCGCAACGTCGCTACAGTGACGTCATGTGACCTGAATGAATAGGCATGTGCGTTTGGCTCGAGTGCACTGTTGTAAAAGAATGCGAATGTGCGCAGGATCGTATTCTTTCTTTACAAAGTGACATCGTCAACTACTTGTCTGGCATGCATAACACAGCGTTATTAGTCATTTTCGCTGATCCGTATGAATGGGGATTGTTTTTGATATCGTTGTCATCTGTACAAAGAAAAAACATTTCCATTTTTACCATATCATTGTCGTAAACGGACCCTGAGACTGTCCTCGCTGCAGCCTGTAGCATGATGACGTACTGGATTAAATCCAATATGTTATGGGTACATGCTTTTTGTTTCCCAAACCAGATCAGAGCAAACTCTGCCCCGCAGCTGATTATAAAGATTATATTAATGTGTCAATTGCAGTGCTGCTGATTGCTGCACAATGCTACAACAGACACTAACCCCTAAACCCTAGCCTCAACCTAGTTTGGGGGAAGAAAACAAGTTCACTGGATATTGAATTTAATCTATTCATCATTGCACAACAGGCTGAAGTCAGGACATCTTGTATAAATCTATATATGCACAGACTGATGGATTTGTCAGATATCCTATATAGGAACTATATACTAGTTCTGTCAGTATATTAAATATTTGCTATGGGATATTGATTGATTTCACACAAGACTTTGTGAAAGATCCTTATAAAAATGAGAAGTGACACGTTTCCAGGTCTATTAAGATTAAGATGGGAGTTGGAAAATAGCAGCTTCTTTTTGAGCTGTTGTTCCTATTCCTAGAACACCACATTGTTCATTTTCTACCCTTCATAAAGGCTAAATTATCTAAGAATTAGCAATACAGTCATCTTTATTTGCAGTTGAAAACATTTAAATCTGGACTGTTTTCAGTTTTTTTTAAAAAGGAAAATTAACCTTTAATATTTAATGACCCCTGACATTCTTCTTACCGTCTCCCAATCTCTGCCTAATTCCTTTTCTCACTTATTTCATCTATTCTTCTTACTCCATCTGTCTTTTAAAACCCTCCTTGTCTATCACACCATTATTCATACCCACATGTCAACCAGCTGCTGCACAATATCTCCAAATTTAATCAGCCTCTTAGAAGGATCTTATGGGTTTACTTTTTTTTTAAACAATATGTCCCAGAGTGATTGAGCTGTGTTGTTTTCTTCAGTCTTCTCTATAATCCCCTCAGCTAACACCACTCACCACACAAAAAAGGCCAGCTTATAGTGGTGTGAAAAAGGAAGTAAATAAGGAGAGAAACCTGAATGGGAGAGAGAAAAAGAGAGGGCAGATATTTCAGATCGTCTGTCAAGTTGTATTTATTGTAAACTGAGGAAGAAAACAAGTCGGAAACAGAAGTACAATACAGTATGTACACAGGGATAGTCTTGGATTGACAGCAAAATGTGTAATAAAATTAAATCAAAGTAAACAATACATTTTAGGAGAACTATGTTGTATAGCCGATAAGGTTTGTACTTTCTAGGAAATGAGTCTGAAAAATTATAATGAAAACCAAATTTTTATATGAAAAATTTGTGATTTCTTAAGATGTTTTAAGCTATGTAATTCAAAGTCATTTCTGCCCTGTTGGTCAAATTTCACTTTTCTCCTGCAGGCTGGCCTTTTGGCAGTTTGGTGTGTAAGCTGAGTGGGATGGTGCAGGGAATATCGGTATCCGCCTCTGTCTTCACTTTAGTGGCCATCGCTGTGGACAGGTGGGCAAAAAAGTGGTGTAAAAATTTTTTTTTTCTGATTAATATTTTTGTCCCCCTTGGACAGTTATTATATATACACTACCATTCAAAATGTGGGGATTTAAAAAAAAAATGCTTTTGAAAGATGTCACTCACCAATGCTGCATTTATTTGATTAACAGTAATACTGTGGAATATTATTACACTTTAAAATAAGAGCTTTTTAAAAAAAGATATTTTTAAATATAATTTGTTTCTGTGATGCAAAGCTATTACTTCAGTCTTCAGTGTCAAATGATCTTTCAGAAATCATTATGTGCTTATTTGGTGTTCAAGAAAACATTTGAAACCAATTGTGCAGAAGAATAAAATTTTAGTTGGCCTATTCAATTATTTTTATATATGTTAAAAATCTTACAGACCCCAAACTTCTGAATGATATTTTTAAAATGGTAACATTTTTAATTTTATTTATTTATTGTATGCCTTTTTCTTAAAAAAAAAACACGTTCTTGAAACACTTATTTTCTGTTTCTGTCTCAATTACCTCTGATCTGTTTTCTGTCATCCATCTCTTTTCTTTTCTCCTTTTAATATGTCCTTCCTTTTCCTTGTTTTATATTAATGTGTCAGATTCCGCTGCATTGTCTATCCCTTCAAACAGAAGCTCACTATCTCCACCTCCACCCTCATCATTGTCATCATCTGGGTTCTGGCTATCTCCATCATGTGTCCGTCTGGTGTTATGCTACAGGTCACCAAAGAGCACAGGGTCTCCATCTTGCTAAGTGATGGCAACACCACGCAACCCTTCTACTGGTGCCGTGAAAACTGGCCAAACCAGGAGATGCGCAAGATTTACACCACAGTTCTCTTCGCTAACATTTATTTGGCACCTTTGACCCTGATTGTCATTATGTACGCTCGTATTGGAATCACACTCTTCAAAACATCAATGCCTGCCGCTGTGAGTCAAGTTGGGACCTCAGGCTCCGGTTCTAGCTCTGGAAAACATAGCAGATGTGAAAGTCGTCAACTGGTGTCCCGGAAAAAGAAGCGGGTCATTAAAATGTTGCTAGTGGTGGCCCTGCTCTTCATCCTGTCATGGTTACCATTGTGGGCTCTCATGATGCTGAGCGACTACGCAAGCTTGAGTGAGCATCAGCATCGCGTCATTAATATATATTTTTATCCTCTGGCTCACTGGCTGGCGTTCTGTAACAGCAGCGTCAATCCCATAGTCTATGGGTTTTTCAATGAGAACTTCCGTAAAGGTTTCAAGGCGGCCTTTAAGCTTCAGCTCTGCTCAGCCCTTTCGGGGAAGAGGAGAAGCTATTCTCACCGACTGCAGGGGAATGCTGTATTGCCTGCCAGCTTGCCCATGATCAAGGAGCCTGCACTGGAGGCTGGGGGTCCCAGACCAGGACAAGGGTTCATCCAAGGACTGGTGTCTGTGGGCAATGGTGACAGAAGCCAGTCTTCAGGCAAGAAGAACATAAAAGAACAGGATCTGATCATGGAAGATCTGGAGAAGGTGTGTGCGTGTGTGTGTGTAATAATAAGGAATGTTTCTTGAGCAGCAAATTGATATATTACATATACTGAAGACTGGAGTAATAGCTGCTGAAAATTCAGCTTTGGATCACAGCAATACATATTGCGTATATAAAATACAGAATTACATATATAAAATATTTAAATACTGTTAAAGTTCGGTGAAATGCTTCTCTTTTGATCTGAGAAAAGAATGAAGAGATAGTTATGTTAAATTACATTATTCAACAGAATATGTGCATGGCAAATTCCCTAGTTTCATACTGAAATTGCACACTTTTAAACTGGCATGTATTTGAGCAGGTCACCATTACAACACACTCTAAAGAAATTGGCAAAATGTTTACCTTTAGATGTACAACAGCTGTCCAGCGTACCTTTAGGGTTACAAAAGCTGTACAATGTCACTGTGTCAATACCCTTAAAGGGACTGTAACTTTGTACCGTATTTACCCTTAAAAGTTCTTAATAGTACCTTAATGAAACATATTGCCACTCTAAGGTACTAAAATGCACCTTTAAGGGATAGATAAGGTACAACGTTGTCCTTTTAAGGGTACTGCCCAGTGACAAGCTGTTGTAACCCCAAAGTTTTTTCTGACAAGCTGTAACAAACAAAGGCAATGTACAGCTGTTCTTCTCTAAACTGTCCCCTTCATCTCCTTCTGGCATCAGCAGATTTTTTCTTATAGACCCTGTTTGATCCATTTTTATTACAGAAAGTTTTAGTGAGAAAATTCAGGGTGTTAAACGATTTAAATGTAACCACTGTTTGTGTGTTTTTCTTCACAGGTAATGTATGATCTATAGGTGCTTAATGATCTTCATGGAACCTGTTCAAAGGTACTGTGCACTCAGATGATTTTTCCCTTCTCTTTGACTGTTTTACTGCTGGAGGGACACCATGAGTTCGTCTTTCATCTCATTTCATCTCTTTCATCTTCTAGGCAAGGATGTGCTCTGCCTTTTCTCACATGAAATTTTAAGACAATAATCATTCCAGAAAGGCAGTCTGATCTGGAGGGTTTAATATTCAGCTATTGTGTTTGACAAACACAAACAAGGCCATTTTGTGGACCTAGCTTTGACTTAATAAGATGAGAAATGAAATGACATCTTACTGGATGTCCAATTATGCCCAACGTCATTCATGGATGTTCGTGCTTACATCCGGTTTAATCTGAGGAATACATGAGGTTCATATAAAATTACACCAAATGTCAAGACCTCAACTAATACAGATATTCGCATGGTTTTGATTCTAAGCCACATCTGAAACTGACTGAAGTACCTAAACAGGGAATATTTATGGGGGATTTCTACTGCATCTCTAGATGGTAAAATTACTCCATTTTGTCAAAATGTTCTGTTTAATTTCTTCTCTTTGAGTTGTGAAATTACTACCTTTATTTTATTTTATTTTTTTATTGCCTGCTCAACTTATTAACCAACATTGAATAAATGCCAGCAGCAAAACTTGCAGGCCTCTTGCTGGCGTGTTGACAGGATGAATGTAGTAGATCTTGGTCTGTGAGAAGCATCATAACTATGAATCTGTATTTGCATAAAATAGTTGACTGTAACAGTAAGGCCATTTTTCCAGTTATTTTCACAAACTCAAAAACTCAACAGTTTGTGCCCTGACACGGGGGACAGTGCCTGAGGATCTTTTCAGACTCAAAAACTCAATGTAAATGAGCAGCTGAACAAGAGCTGTGCCTTAAAAAGATGGCATTAGTGGTCAGAAACCATGAGAACAACTTTTATGTGGAACGAGTCAAGAAACACACCCACGAGGGAATGGCAAGTATCCAAACTGTCTCTGGTTATTTCATCTGACATTTATGCATATTTCAAAGTTTCGCTTTTGGCGAATGAGAATCTACGCTGGTAATGTTGTATGTGTAGAAAAAAGACCTCACTTCAAAATGGAATTTTTATTGTCTGTGTTTCTAATGTAAACCTGGCTGTTGATTACAAAGTGATAGACTTGGCACACAATGTATTGATGCTACAAAGTCTTTTTCTTGGTGTGAAACTTTTCAGTTTGGTAATATATCCTCTTGGATGCAATTCTGCATCTTACTATGATTTGCAATGATGTGTAAACAATGAATAATCAAGCGAACAATCTGTTCAGAAAATAGTCATGAATTGTGGTTGGGTTGTCTCTGAGATGTTCTATGAGAGCAAAGCATAAACATTATGAATGTTACGTTATCTAATGCTCAAATTACAAAAGAAATAATTATCATTATACCGCCACTGCTTTTTGCATAATGTGCATCAGACAGGGAACAAGAGTTAGAGAGAGAAGCAGGTCCTTGTTGAAACGTGTTACCTGTTGATGGTCATTATGAGCAACTTTTTATGTTTTTGTATAAGTGAAAAGCAGTGTGGGGTGTCAGCCTACTTGTCAGTGTGTGTTGTGACAGCGTAATCATGTCCATTATTCACAGCCCTATTATTGGGGACATATTTGACAGTATATTTGTTGGATGTTGGCACTGCTGATGTTACCAAAGAAACAACATAGATCAATTACTTATCTCATGCAGAGATCGCAATATCAGAGAGTTATTATTAGGCTAGTATATAAGAATATTCACACATAATTTACATAAATAAAAACATGAGATCAGGTTTCGAAAAATAAACATTTTGAAAGAGAACAAATCATCATGGTTGTTTAACCAATGAGCATTAAGCTGTGTTGTCAGCAAGCCATTTCCCTTCATTCAGCACATTCATGGGAAAGCAACCGTGCCTGAAATCTTTTTCAGCTCTTTGGAGCTTACTTTCATTTATCAAGTACCAATGATACTTGTGGTTAAAGTTGGCATGAAGCTATCCTCTTTTCTCTCCTATTGTGACGTACTGTATATCCAAGTGAAACGGCTTCTTGATTTTGTCAGCGGGATTTTGTCCATCATGAATTGATTGGCTCACTGTCGTTTGCTAATTGCTGTGATCTCCTGTTATTGTCCTGTCCTCACACCAGTGCACATGTCATCAGTCAGAAAAGAGATGTTTTTGCGAGGGGAGGTTATATTGCTTAAAGATTACGAAGACACATTGGGGCCTATCATACAACTGGCGTAATGCAGCCGCAGCGTCAGGCGTGACGCAAGTGTTGCTTGTTTCAGCCTGATGCAGTTATCATTTTCACGTCCTGCACCACATTGTTTTAATAGCATTTGCATTTGTGCCCATTTGTGCGCCCATGGTGTGCTGGTCTGAAAATGAAGTGTGTTCAGGCGCATTGTTGGTGCATTGCTATTTTGAGGCAACTGAAATAGAATGTGACATTGGTGCAATAGTGCTCAGTCAATGGCGCAGTATTTATTTTGTTATTTAAAGAGCGCGTTAGTAATGTGCGCCTATAGGCGGGTCCACAACACACGTACACTCTGCTTATTACACACACAGGGACACGCTGCAGCACACAAACTAGCCAGATATTACAAATAAAAGGATTACAATGTAAAAGATTAATATTGTGTAATGAGCTAACTCAAGTAGGGAGAAATAATGGAAAATACACTGAGATATTTGCATCAATAAACATAATTGGACCCTTAATAAGTTATTCTAAACCTGCTGTGTGTATTGTTTTAATATGTTTGTAGATTATTTAAGACTAAGATCTCCAAATACATCACTTTCTGTTTTAACATATTCCAAGAGTAAGCTATTGACAATTGGCGTTGGGACCCCCCTAGAAGAAGAACTATGCTGTAGGAATTTTGTTTCGAAACATACTCACAAGGTCAATGTTATAGATTTGTTCAAGATGTTTCAGTGACTGTGAACATTTAATCTGGGCAGAGCCTGGCAAAGAGTGGTAAAGAGTGAAAATGTGTTATATGGTGGTGTTATTAAACCGTACATTTTGTGCTATATAATCTTTGTGTTTGAACTCATTGGAATGGTGTTTGTACATAGAATGTCAAATCTATGAACCCGCATGATGTCATATTTGAATATTGTCTGGGCTTACTTAATTTTGTGATTGTTTAACAGATGTCCTCCCTTGTGTGACAGTTTTGTGTGTACAAACCTGGTATCAGAGTCAATTCACTGAACAGTACTTTGGATTTTATACTGAAAAACAGCAAAAAATGTTTTATGGAATGTGTTAGTTATGTTTTTTTACCACCTTTCAAGATTTTAATGGCTTTGTCATTACAAGAAAAATTACTGCTCATCTCTGTTGTTTAAATAGTAGACTATATGTGACTGTAAATATTGACTTAATAGCCTATATATTAAATAAAACTAATAAATACATTTTGTCTATTGAATGTGTTGATTGTGTCTGAGAAATAAAACTACTTATGCAGAATGATTTCAGAATGACGATACCTGCGTTTTGCAGTAAATGTATGTTCCCATGTCTTTTGTCTAAACTTTCTGATTTAAGACCGACGAACAGACAGGCCATGAATTAAGCCTATTCAGTATAAAAAAATGGAATTGGAGATTGGAATTATAGACATACCATTTTAAATGCCTTTAAAACCATTTCTTCATTGAGTGGACACAAAACATTGTTGAAAAATTGCTCCGATTCCCTCTACTTAGAGAAACACAACGCCCATGAGAAAGCAATACTTGGCATATGGCACTTTTGAGAGAAGAAGAGGTAAATGGTAAGCTTTCCCATGACAATGCCATGCAGCAAGCAAAAATAAGAGACGGCACTTCAGCACTTATGACAAGGGTTTCCTGATGGAGGATTTGATAAGAGCAACAAATCTTCCATTATCAGATTATCTCTAAAACTCTTTAGATAAAGGAGAGAAATGCCAGTTTTCCATTAGAGGATTAAGTGCTATTAATTAGAAAGAGAGAGACTTAACCTTCTGCTGATTCTTAAAGAGATTTTTAAAGAGATTCTGCTGATTCTTAAACATTTTTTGCTACTGTTCATGTTTTTGCTTCTCATTATTCAGAATTAATGAAATGCACATTGTGTCTGATGTTATATGCTGACTGATGTGCTTTAACTTCATCAGTGACAAGGAATGTGTTTTGACAAATGACATGAATCTTCTAATGCAATCTCACAGTGAAATGGAACGCATATTATATTAAGTAAAAACTTGTAATTGAATTCAGATTGTAGATTGAATACTGGTGAAAAGCATGTTTAGCTTGTGATTAAAATAACTAATCTTGATTTCATTATAAAGTGTTTATATGTTCAAAGAAATGCTGATTATAAAAAAAAGTCTCATAAAATCCTGGCAACACAAGAATAAATAAGCATTATTGTTTTATATACAACTGCACTGTAAAATAAAAGTAAATGAAAAATCAATTATTATAAGCATATTCAATATGTTTACAGTAAAATTACAATACTTGTCAAGTCAAGTCATCTTCATTTATATAGCGCTTTTAATAATGTAGATTGTTTCAAAGCAGCTTCACAGAGATAAATACAATCCAAGGCACCAGAGATTGTTTTTGCTTTATAGCGGTTCTTGAATAATGTTATTTCCAGCTAAAGTAAGTGTTGATTGATTCACTTCCGGTTAAATTATTATTTGTTATTAAATTAGGGGCTGCTAAGACGACGCTGTTCTCTCTAAACAGACTTTAAACGCGAACCTGTGATAAACACTGATGGCGTTCACATGCGCATTAAGAATTTATTCTATTGTTATGTGTTTGAATATACACTCACCGGCCACTTTATTAGGTACACCTGTCCAACTGCTCCTTAACACTTAATTTCTAAGCAGCCAATCACATGGCGGCAACTCAGTGCATTTAGGCATGTAGACATGGTCAAGACAATCTCCTGCAGTTCAAACCGAGCATCAGTATGGGGAAGAAAGGTGATTTGAGTGACTTTGAACGTGGCATGATTGTTGGTGCCAGAAGGGCTGGTCTGAGTATTTCAGAAACTGCTAATCTACTGGGATTTTCACGCACAACCATCTCTAGGGTTTACAGAGAATGGTCCGAAAAAGAAAAAACATCCAGTGAGCGGCAGTTCTGTGGGCGGAAATGCCTTGTTGATGCCAGAGGTCAGAGGAGAATGGCCAGACTGGTTCGAGCTGATAGAAGGGCAACAGTGACTCAAATAACCACCCGTTACAACCAAGGTGGGCAGAAGAGCATCTCTGAACGCACAGTACGTCGAACTTTGAGGCAGATGGGCTACAGCAGCAGAAGACCACACCGGGTGCCACTCCTTTCAGCTAAGAACAGGAAACTGAGGCTACAATTTGCACAAGCTCATCGAAATTGGACAATAGAAGATTGGAAAAACGTTGCCTGGTCTGATGAGTCTCGATTTCTGCTGCGACATTCGGATGGTAGGGTCAGAATTTGGCGTCTACAACATGAAAGCATGGATCCATCCTGCCTTGTATCAACGGTTCAGGCTGGTGGTGGTGGTGTCATGGTGGGGAATATTTTCTTGGCACTCTTTGGGCCCCTTGGTACCAATTGAGCATCGTTGAAACGCCACAGCCTACCTGAGTATTGTTGCTGACCATGTCCATCCCTTTATGACCACAATGTACCCAACTTCTGATGGCTACTTTCAGCAGGATAATGCGCCATGTCATAAAGCTCAGACTGGTTTCTTGAACATGACAATGAGTTCGCTGTACTCAAATGGCCTCCACAGTCACCAGATCTCAATCCAATAGAGCATCTTTGGGATGTGGTGGAACGGGAGATTCGCATCATGGATGTGCAGCCGACAAATCTGCGGCAACTGTGTGATGCCATCATGTCAATATGGACCAAACTCCCTGAGGAATGCTTCCAGCACCTTGTTGAATCTATGCCACGAAGAATTGAGGCAGTTCTGAAGGCAAAAGGGGGTCCAACCCGTTACTAGCATGGGGTACCTAATAAAGTGGCCGGTGAGTGTATGTGCGCAGGTTTGTAATTCCCTACAAACCATGCCTAAACAAACTTGTCTTGCCTATAAATTTGATACAGAATTTAATTTTATTTGATCACTTCGGGGTAGGTACGCGAACCTTATTTTCCACAACGCTTTATCTGTAGAGTGGGAAAGGGATCCTCCATAGGGAGAGTTGGCACTTCAGCACTGCATTGTCATTAGGTCCAGGCGAAGTTTCTTCGTCAGATCTGGTTACGGCCTGGATCCGGCAGGCTGCGGGAAAACCTTGGGATAAACAAAGACACTAAAATTACGTAGATGCCATTCTTCTTATGATGTAACAAGTACATCAGGATTTAAGGGAAGTGTTCCCAGTTCCGGCTGACCTACTGTAATCTATGCAGCCTAACATTGAATTATAGAAGTCTATAATGTATTATGTGTATGCTAGGTCAAAGAGATGTGTTTTTAGTCTAGCTTTGAACTGACAGAGTGTGTCTGCTTCACGGACAATGGTAGGAAGACTGTTCCAAAGTTTTGGTGCTAAATAGGAAAAGGATCTACCGTCAGCAGTCGATTCTGATATTCTAGGTATTATTAACTGGACGGAATTTTGAGATCGCAATAGACGTGAAGGACTATAATGCGTTAAGAGCTCGCTCAAGTACTGCAGAGCTGAACAATTTAGTGCTTTGTAAGTAATCAACAATATTTTAAAATGTATACGATGTTTAATAGGCAGCCAATGCAGTGTTGACATTAATATTAATATAGACATTAATATGGTCATATTTCCTGGTTCTGGTAAGACCTCGAGCTGCTGCGTTTTGAACTAGTTGTAGTTTATTTATTTAACGTGCAGGGCAACCACCCAGTAGAGCATTACAATAATCTAGTCTTGATGTTCCGCATTTGTCAATGAGAGCATATGGCGTAATTTAGATATATTTTTAAGATGGAAAAATGTGGTTTTACAGATACTAGACACGTGACTTTCAAATGAAAGATTGGTTTCAAAGAGCACACCCAGGTTCCTAACCGACGATGAAGACTTAACAGAGCAGCCATCAAATGTTAGACAGTATAGGTTATTACGTGTGGAAGTTTTTTGTCCAATAATTAGAATCTCTGTTTTTTCAGAATCTAGTAGTAGGAAATTACTAGTCATCCAACTTTTTATATCAGCTATGCATTCCGTAAATTTTGTGAATTGGTAAGTTTAGTTAGGTTTTGAAGAAATATACAGCTGATCAGCATAACAGTGAAAGCTAATTCCATGTTTCCTAATGATATCTCCTAATGTTAGCATGTACAGAGTGAACAGCAGCGGTCCTAGTACTGAGCCTTGTGGTACGCCATACTGAACTTGTGATCGATAAGACATCTCTTCATTTACTGCAACAAACTGATTACGGTCAGATAAGTATGATTTAAACCATGTCTTAATTTTTTCACTTTCACAATTTTAAACCTCAAGCTTTTTTGGTTTGATGGAAAACTGCAAAACATGTCTCATTACAAATCTAATGAAATGCTGTAATCACCATAATTTTTTAGAAATAATGTGGTTGTGAAAATAAAGTGTAATTCTCAAATGCACGTAAACTGACAACGCATGCAGAGATTGAGTTTCAGAGAAAAACGTGTAGTACAGAGATTACAGACTGAAGTCCATAACGTGAAACACTAGCATTCAAACATGCATGAGGGGCTGTTAAAAGCCTTTCAGGAAAATTAATGTCACATATTCTGGGTATATCTTCTGATGTTTCTGCTTCAAGGAACTCTCTCTTGGGTGCTGAGGTAAATTGAGATACTGCAAAGAGGGTAAGAGAGAGAAAGAGAGTATTAGATTGGAAAAAATGCAGTGTTGCTCTAGTGCTTATTTTCTTGCCAAGTGCTGGAGGAGAATGGTTGATGTCATATGCAAACACAATAATGAAAGCGTTCTAAAACTGGCAGAAATTGATATTAAAGGGTACTGTTATGCACACTCTAAAAAATGCTGTGTTGGCTTTAATTAACTTTGTTATGTCAACTGGTCCCACATAACTAGGTTACGTTGGATTTATGTTACATAATTTATTTCAATTAACTTAAGTTAATTACATAAGGTTAATCCAATGTTGTTTAGTTGAATAAGGTTAACAGTCTTAATTTTATCCAAACCAATTACGTTAATTAAGTTCAATTATCCTAATATTATTTTTTTTACATTCAACGTTCATGAGATAATTAAGTGATTGATTGAGTGATGATTGAGCATTATTGAAGACACCTGATGTTAAAAAGCAAAAATAATTTTTTTAAGATACCGTTATGGAGATCAGTGTTTGCTTTAGTTGGGCTCTTCACCCTTGAATCAATAACTTTAGATTTTGGTGTTGGTTCTGTTTTGATGTAATCATAATTTGACCTGAATCACAAATCTCATTTAGAAAGTTATGTCTACATTGTCGATTACAGCAGATCTGTGATTCTACACCTAATGATTATCAGCATTTACAATATAATCCAAAATATTTCTATAAAGTTGTTCTGATCAAAATATTTTGAGAATTACTTTATTTAGACACACTGACATCAATAATCAGCCTGTGAATCTCAACTATGGTGACAATAATAAAGCATGTTGCAGTGCATTCTGGGTGCTGCCAATCAAAACTCATTCACGACTCCCATCATGCATAAGTATGAAGTGCACACGACTCCCAGTATGAATAAATTATGATCTGAATTGTTTTAGTAATTTCCTTTCCCTATTTGAATATTCCGTTTGTCACCATTGTTGAGATTCATACACTGATTATTGAAGTCTGTGTGTGCCTAAAAGGCAGATTTTGTTTTGTCAGAACAACTTTTAAGAAATCCTTTAGAAAAGATCCTTTAGATTATTTAGAATATTACTGATTTTATGTAGAATCACTGTGATGCTGTAATCAAAAATATACATTTAAGTCAGAGATTAGACTCCACATGAGTTCAGTTATTCAGGTCAAATTATGTCAAAACATAACCAACACCTGATCAACATTTCTCTTTGTTCATCTGGCAGTTATAACACGGATACAACAGCCAAACAAAAATTTAAAGTTAGTGATTCAAGGGTCAAGAGTCCAACTAAAGCAAACACTGATCACCATAACGGTGTCTTAAAAAATAGATTTTCTCCTTCAGTGATTCTGCTTGTTACCATTAATAATTATCAATCATTATTTTAGGATAATTGAACTTAATTAACTTCATTGTTTTGGACAAAATTAAGACTGTTAACCTTATTCAACTAAACAGCATTGGATTAACCTTATGTAATTAACTTAAGTTAATTTAAATAAATTATGTTACATAAATCCAACATAACCTAGTTACATGGGACCTGTTGACATAAAAGAGTTAATTAAAGCCAACTGTTAACATAAAGTTAATTAAAGCCAACATAGCATTTTTTAGAGTGCTGTTAGTCTTTCCACTCCTCACACTTGTTTAGACGTCCTCAGTAGGACCTATATTAAAAGCAACTTTTAGCAATGGATATTTACATAAAATTAACACATAAGGAAAGTGGAAAGTCTACATGAAAGTGCTATAGCCATTTTTAAAATCAGCCTTTTAGGGCAACATCAAAAACATATTTTTTTAATGATCTTGAGACATGCTCAGTTGCTTTTTCTCTGAGTGTGTCCTGTCAACTGTGACATTGCTGCTGTCACTGTGATCAAAGCAATCATCCACCGGAAATCTGTCGGTCAACACATTTAACACGCTCACAGCTTTAGAAAGCAGGAAAGTGTTGCTGCAGACACCAAAGTACAAATATTCCAACAAATTACAATAAATGAGTACAGTAAAGACAAGATTTCGGGTCATCTATGTAGTGAATTGAATTGAATTCACTCAGAGTAAACTCAGGAATAAGCACTGTTTGATCACTCTAGGTTAAATCTGGGTTAGAATTTGGTTGACCAGTTAATTGTCTAAAGAGACACCTGTGTTCACACTCACAGAGTTCGTGGTTCGGTTATTGCACAGTAAAAGGAAGAAGAACTTCCCATTGTTGTCCTGACTCAACAAACAAACATTTATGACTTTACTTCAAATCTACTTTACTCTTTCCATTGACTGAATTTTTCGGTACCTTGTTTTCACTGTTATATGTGGGGGGGCGCTATTACGCATTTTCTGAAATAGTACAGAATCTCTGGATCAAAACACAGGTGAAGAAGAAGAAGTAGATATAATATTGCTTATGCAAATGTCAAATAACGTGATCATCAAATAAACAGCATATACAGTAAGTTCAAAACTGCTTAACATTACCTAATGAAATGTTGACCCAAGAAGGGTTAATGACTTTGAAGCTTTGGGGGTGTTAATGGACTCAATCTACTCCATCTTTGATCATCGTTCTGAATCCCATCTAGATGAAGTCTTTGACAAAAATGCAATTTTCTCAGCTTTTTGTTTAAAATGTTGCCTTTTTATGAAACTTATGAAGCCCACATTCAAGTGTTGATATAAAAGAATGCAGGAAGCTAAAACAAAATGTTTTGAAAATGGTTCAAATATTAAATGGTTAACATCCAGTAAATGGTATTTCAGTATAAAAAAGGAATACCTAAATACAAACGTAGTATACTTAAAATGCAAAAATAATATATAAAAAGCGAGCTATAAGTATGATGTCATGTTCACTTAAAGAATACTTGGAGTATACTTGTAGTTTACTGAGAGTAAGGTGTACTTTCATAAACTAAAAAAAAAATGTGCCTCAAGTATTTGACTAGGATTAAACTACCTATAAGTTCACTTTTAGTATGCTTGCAGTAGACTAAAAACAAAAAAACTAAGTTGTAAATTAGTTGTGAGAACCAAATTCTCAATAGCCTAAACCAATTTGTCGAATAAATCCCTCTTTCTGTAAAACATTAAACAAGTTCAGGTAGGTAAAACACTGTTTGCAAATCTCATGCACTCTTTTTACAAAATTCTAAACACATTTTCACTTACTAAAGCACATATTGCACTGTGATGCACTTATGTTTCAAAATGCTAATTACAGGCAGGCAAAAGGTAAACATAACGACTCAAAATTGTTCACACTTGTTTCTATTGATGTGACCAAACCAACTGACAAAATACAAGTCATTTCAGAGTCCCAAAATCGACCCAAAATGTTGCACTGAATGTTGATACCAATAATGGATGGAAACAATAAAAGAGGGAGAGAAGGAAGAGTGTGTGAAATAGGTGGTGAAAAAGGAGGAAGAGGAGGAGGATGAGAAAGAGCAAGGTGTGGAGAATGTTGTCAAGCCTGGGTGTGCTTTAGGGTTTTTCCCTTTGCCTGCAGAGATGACATTGTCTGTGATGTGGAGAAACTCCTCCGGCCGGACCAACATGAACACATGATCCAGAAGCAGAATAAAATCTCTCTCACTGACCTTGATTTTGCAGTTGAACAACTCTTCTGAGTGTGCTTAACTGTAACACGCTTTTCATTTAGAGTTTTTTACTGCAACCTGTTTTGGCTTTTGCAGTTGGGTCACTGTATTTTCACAGTATGCAAGTGCTAAATATACAGACATTCGATAAGCCTACTAATCAATTCAGTACAATACTATACTTGCAGTGCATACAGTATTCAATTTATAATTGAATATACAATATACCTTTTTTCTGTAACTGCATGCTTTGGATTCTGTGTTCTCCATTTTTTTATGTAGTGTCTAACAAATGATCTGTAGGGTTTAAAAAGTTGACTTGCTGTGTGTACGATCTGAAAGCATTGTTTGTTTTTGAGCATACAATGGTTGAGCGGCAATTGTTTGATCTTGCCAGAAGAGTCACAGGGTTCTCTGAATGTGGTTTGAAAATTTGGTTTTCTGTTGAAGGTTTTGAGAAAGTGAGTGATGCTTTCAAGAAATGTGTTTTAGCAATTCAGAAAAACTGAGGCATTGTTTCACTCCAGCTCTTGTTTAACCCTTGAGGGAGGTGTTTGAACTTCAGTTATTTCTGGGTCATTAATGTGTCACTGCTCCTGGCACTGGCACTCATGTTAACTGTCTCTGGATGTTTGTCAGTCTTGAGTTAGCAAGGGTTTTTTTCTGTTCAGTTTTTCAGACTCTAAACATCTGAAACCTAAATATGCAGAACAATTATTTTCTTAAGTTACTCTCCCATAGTTTCTACATAAGATTTCATAAGCATTGTGTGTCCCGTGAGAGCTCTTTGTAACATTACTATAGTCTAATGAATGATGTATCACTTCAGCTGTGTTGCTGTTTCTCTCTCTGTTTACTTACCTTGCACAGAACGTTTCTTGTGCTGCTGTCTTTATTATAATGCATACCATGAATTATGTATAAATGTGAATGCATGTGTGTAGAAACTTGTAATGTTAACAATAATCCAAATGAGGAGATTGGGGCTAGTCGTATAGGACATAGTTGACATTTTCTCAGGACTTTTCCTCATTCTGGCATGATACGTTTAAACAATATGTTTATATGTGTTAGACACCACAAACAAATTCCACAACTGGAAAGGCTAAGTTGTGTTTTACCCAACAATAACCCAATTAAAATGTTGATCATACCACATATCATCTTTTGATACTCATCTTTTCTGCTTTCAATTCTTTGTAGCTCTGCTGCGTTTATTGTCTTCATCTTTATTTTATTTTTTCTATCCATTTTTTTCCTTTCTTTATTTCTTTACAGCACTTTGTCCAACCAAGGTTGATTTTAAATGTGCTTTATAAATCAAATTTGATTTGATTTATTACTGGTCCTCAATGGATAAAGACTTATCCAAGACTTATCCATTGTCAAATTATTTTAACTAAATAAATATTGTTAGAAAACTTGGAATGAAGAGTATCGGTTTAATGGAGTAAAAATTATTGATATAAAAACCTAAAACTAAATTGTAACTACAGAGAGGAGAGCGGGGCACAACGTAATGCGGGGCTAGTTGTAACACACTTGTTTTAAATACTTCCACACATAGCATGACGGAACTTTGTGTATTTACTAGTTGCCATATCAACACTATAGAGAAATAATTGCACCAAAATATATATTTTTTGGAAGATATCAATAAACATTTATTAAACCATAGCAAAAGTAAATTTCTTAAGTTCATTTATCATCTAAATTTGAGTTTATTAAAAATTTTAAATCTGATATTATTTTAATATCCAATATGTTATTTAACAGTTGATATAGTTCTGTAATGCTTCGCTAACTAGCAGAAGACAGTCGCAGGGTTTAAATCCCAGTTGTGCAAGTGGGGCATGTTGTCACACTGCGTTACAATGAGCCCCTATTAGAAATATGCTATTCTATTCTATTGAGAAAACATGAGAAAAAGGTGAATAAAGACTAAGAGTCAATGTTCAGAAATGACTAATTATTAATATGTTTTGAGCTATATTGTATAGCTGTGTTTTCCTATGTTCGTTGTCAAACTCAAAAATGTGTTTATTTTTAATTATTAAAAAATGCCATTATTTTATAAGAAAAAGTTAATAATTGTATTTTATTGAGAAAATATTTTAGTTTGTCTTGTATATTTGTTTGATTAGATCAGATTACATTTTAATCTGGCATATGGTCATGTTACAATGTGCCCCTCACATGTTACAAAGTACCCCACCTATGGGGCATGTTGTCACATTTCCCTTCCATTCTTTCGGAGTATCAAGAAAAAAGTATATACTGTATAATAAAACAAAATCACACAATTCTACTAGACATGGGGAAAAAATAAATACTCTAAACCCTAAGTAGATTTACACAAACTGAGAAAGACAAAAAGCATTACTTTGTGCCCCCGCTGTCCCCTAATCATTTTCATAAGCTATGATAAACTTGGTTGTAGCATTTGAGACTTTCAATTTGAACCTCCCTAACCATTAAAGCAACACCAAGTAACTTTTCCTCTGCGGTCATCCCACAGGTTGGAAGCGGAATCGTCCCATTGTATGTCTCATTAGAACTAGAAACGCAACCCGATCTGGCAATCTTACATAGCGTGGATATACCAGATAAAGGTATATCCTGGATATAGGTATATCCTGGATAAAGGTATATCCTGGATGTGAATACCGCAACAGATACTTTGTGCTCCACTTTAACTTCTTCTTTAGACAATATCTGCCCTCTCTCCTCCAGGCCAGCACGCGTTACTCCCTCCAACCCCTGGTTATCTGAGGTTCTTCGTGAACACCGGACCAAACTCAGGGCGACGGAGAGGAAATGGCGCAAATCAAAAGACACATCTGACCTGAGTATGTATCAATCTCTGCTCTCTTCCTTTGTTGACGTTCATACTGCGAAATCTTCATATTTCCACAACAAGATCAACAGCGCCTCTAACACACGAACACTTTTCAAGACATTCAACTATCTCCTCTGTCCACCTCCACCACCACCACCCTCCTCCTCTTTAACTGCTGATGATTTTGCAAACTTCTTCACCAACAAAACAACTACTATCAGCAGTCAGTTCTCAGCTCCACACACACAGGAACTCAGACCATCCTCTCCCACAACCAAACACTTTCTCTCCTCCTTCTCTCCACTAACCGAGGAAGAAGTATCTAAACTACTTCTCTCCAGTCATCCTACCACCTGCCCTCTAGACACCCACTCTCTCCCACACTTTTACCAGCGCTCACACACATCATCAACTCATCCCTCAATACTGGCCTTTTCCCTACAGCATTCGAGCAGGCTTGGGTAACTCCACTGCTCAAAAAAACAACATTAAACACATCACTTTTAGAAAATTACATACCTGTCTCTCTCCTACCATTCATTGCGAAAACACTTGAACGAGCTGCTTTCAACCAAGTGTCATCTTTCCTGTCTCTGACCAATCAGCTTGATGTAAACCAATCTGGCTTCAAGAAAGGACACTCGACCGAGACTACACTATTGTCTGTCACAGAAGCCCTGCGGATCGCGAAAGCTGCTTCCAAATCATCTGTTCTCATTCTCCTTGATCTGTCTGCTGCCTTCGACACTGTGAATCATCAGATCCTGCTGTCCTCCCTCTCATCACTGGGCATAACTGGATCTGCCCTCCAGTGGTTTGAGTCCTATCTCACAGGTAGGTCCTTCAGGGTTGCATGGAGAGGCGAGGTATCCAAAGCACATCAACTGACCACAGGGGTTCCACAGGGCTCAGTTCTTGGACCCCTCCTTTTCTCCATTTTCACCACCTCACTGGGACCCATCATACAGGCACATTGTTTCTCTTATCATTGCTATGCTGATGACACCCAGCTCTACCTTTCATTTCAACCAGATGATCCCACAGTATCTGCACGTATCTCAAGCTGTCTGGCGGACATCTCGGCATGGATGAAGGAACACCACCTACAGCTCAACCTAGCAAAGACTGAGCTTCTCGTCCTCCCTGCCAATCCATCTCTACAGCACAACTTCACTATCCAGCTAGATTCATCCTCAATCATCCCATCAAGGTCGGTCAGAAATCTTGGAGTTACATTTGACGACCAGCTCACCTTCACAGAGCACATTACAAAAACAGCTCGATCATGCAGGTTCGCACTGTACAACATCAGGAAGGTCAGGCCTTTCCTAACTGAGCATGCAACACAACTTCTAGTCCAGGCCCTGGTTATCTCTAGGCTTGATTACTGCAATGCTCTTTTGGCAGGACTTCCATCATGTGCAACTAAACCTCTACAAATGATCCAGAATGCTGCAGCTCGTCTTGTCTTCAACAAGCCCAAAAGGGCCCATGTGACTCCTCTGTTTGTCTCACTACACTGGCTACCACTCGCTGCTCGCATCAAATTTAAGGCTTTGACGCTTGCTTACAGATCTACCACTGACTCAGCTCCGTCCTACTTCCACTCACTCCTACGAGTTTACACCCCGACCAGAAACCTACGATCGGTCAAGGAGCGGCGGCTCGTGGTACCATCACAGTGAGGCATAAAATCACTCTCCAAAACATTCTCATTCACGGTTCCATGCTGGTGGAATGATCTTCCCACCCTCATCTGGAATGCAGAATCCCTGACAGCATTTAAAAGACAACTGAAAACTCATCTCTTCCAGATGAATGCACTTAACATTATAAAAAAATATAACAAAAAAAATATAACAAAATAAAAATAAAAATCCCTCCCCCTTGTCTGATTTTTACTACTCTGAGCAATGTCTGAACTTTGTATTTTGAATACTTCTTGTGTTGTTCTTTGCGTCTTCCCGATGACTCGCTTGCTTTAGTCCTCAGTTGTAAGTCGCTTTGGATAAAAGCGTCTGCTAAATTACTAAATGTAAGATGTAAATGTAGATAAAGAACCACAAAACGGTGGCATAAGTGCATTTCACCATGTCACGACTTGATGAACCACTGAAACGATTTTGGAAACATTATTTGAAGGTAAAAAATCCTACTTAGTGTTGCTTTAAGTAATGATTCACTGGCTATTAGATGATGGTCTGATTCACCAAAATGCATATAATTAGTGATGGCAATTTCAAAACACTACTTCATGAAGCGTCAAAGCTTTTATAAAAATTTTGTTTCGAATCAATGGTTCAGAGCGTATCAAACTGCCAGAATCACGTGATTTCAGTAAATGAGGCTTCATTAAAAAATTTGCAATAGATTTGTAAAAGGTGTTTTCATGCATGTTTGGCCTGGGTTTGTATTGCATTTACACTGTTCTGACAACTAGGGGTCACCGTGGAAACGGGTGTCGGATTGTTGTTTCGAAGCCTCGCCACAATATGGCACATTTGATTCAAGTGTTTCACAAAGCCTCAATCTGCCCGCCACTACATATAATGAGCTACACAGTTTTACAACCTCTCAAGCAAACTGTGTTGCTAGGCAACCTAGTTATTACCAAAAACTTGAGTGTGTCACGTGCTGGTTGCAGCAATAAATAAAAGTCAGCAAGATCTAGATGTGGAAACTACTATTATTAGAAACAAACTCAAAGAAACAAAACACTCAGAACACTAACTTGAAGGACCATAAACAGAAAAACCAACATAATCTTGATGAGGACCAACAATGAACTGAAAGAAACATAGGGCTTTTCACAAGTTCACACTTAAATCAATTAAACAGAGTAAAGATTATACGTATTTGGTGTGCTGTCCGGGGAGGGCTCCGAGCTCAGAATTTTTGCCCGAACCCAGAGTACTCCCCCATTGTTGTAAGAGTATTAGGACTAGAAGTGAGGAGATGGGGTGGTGGAGGGATGCTGTTAAACTGTCAACGAACGGAGGTAAGTTTGCTGTATACACACACTGCTTAACTTGTTGATTGGGTTGATTAACAGAGTGCTCCACTAGTGTCTAATTAGGTTTGATTATCTGAATGTGCTCCACGTGTGTTTAATTGGGTTTAATTATCTGAACGTGCTTCTCCCGAACTTTGTCAATAAACCATCATAAGTACAAGAGCAAATAATTAATTAAATGAATATCAGGTGCAACAGATAATCAAACAATGAGTAACTAAGGAAACAAACTGAAAACTATAGATCACAGAACAAAAGACCCATCCAAATAAAGACAAAAACCCCTAAAAACTCAAACAAAAGACATTGTGATTTGTCACTTATGGCTAAATACACATTTAAAACTCATATTAAAAACAAAGAACATATGAACCATTTCAGTAGGCTATACCATTCCAAATGTATTTCTCAGATCTGATGCATATAAACACACTCATATCATAAATAATCATATACTACACAGGCTTTACACATTTGACAATGTAATTTTAAAATGTATACTTCAATAACACTTTAATAAAACAATTACATTACATTCAGCATATCTGCAAGATATTAAGAAATGTGAATTTGAAAATAATTAATTCACTAGACCAATAAATGTTATCCTAGTATAATAGACCTTATTCAGACCAGCGCCATGACAGGTATGAAAGTGAGGCTGTGAGGGATAGACTTGCTGTGTTTTCAATGGGATCTGCTGTAAAAAGCTGTATAAAGCTCATAGATCACTTATAATTTTAAACAGATCATATTGTCTGGATTATTTGGTCTACTGGAATTTCTCAGAAACATATTTTTGCAAGGTTTCGTCAGCAGAACAATCCACAAACACATTTAATAGCAGTACAACCCACTGAAGAGATGGAGGTCTATCCCTCACAGCCTCGCTTTCATTCTTGTTAAAAATCAAAGATGGCGCTGCTGTGAATAAGGTCTATAGAATAGAATGTCTGAACAAATGCAAGCTCCTGACATGCATTGCAGAAGCAGCAATTTAAAAGCAGTATTTAAAAGACAATAGTAAACAATCATTATTCAGTAGAAATCAGCTTAGAGTTGATTCAGTTCAGTTCAATAACTGTGTAAAGTTCATCAATTATGGAATGAGTGTAAAGATAAAAAGCAGTGATGTCATGACCATATTTTTGGAGCATCTTCACATTTTTTGTTTTGTTTTTTTTTGCTAAAGTATAATAAATAAAATCAACATCCCCAAATCTAAAATCGAACCATACTGTTTGCAAGTAAACATTTAGATTACAACTTAAATCAACTTAAATTACACACAAAACACTTCAGCATCTATATGTAATAAATACGTTTAGTTGTGGAAGGCATATGAGGATTGGAGTGGACTATTATAATACAGTTATCATTATACAATTATACAATGGCTCATTGTTAACAGCAAGAGGGAAAAGATCCTCTGGAATTTCAAAAAACATAATTCATGCAGAGAGTGAAGAGAGAGGAATGGAATATGTAAGGAGAAAAGACTAAAAGAAATATCTGTTGCTGGACCTGGCACAGCAGATATATTGATGCTTACTCAGCTCAACAGATTTAGAGCTGCTTGCCTATGGATTCTGTCTTCTACTCTGCATAATACCAATTGTTATTTTTTTTAATACGGGTACTTGATTTTCAAACATGTGTTCAAGAACAATGTTAGCAAAGATTTTTTTTAAAGTACAGTTTTGTCAAAATGAGTCAAAGACAATTAAACATTAGAATTTTTTTTTTTTACCATCACAATCACAGTACATCCTTTTTGTTATACAGTTTGAACCTCTCTTCACATCAAGACAGGTGAGAACAGGAAGCTACAACAAACCATCCATGTTTGGTCAACAGAACATGAGAATCATTAGGGTATATAGCCTATATATATTTTTTCATCGAAACATGGCTAATACATTAAAAGACGATTAGCAGATGACAAACAAATTCTATACCCAAACAGGTAGAACTATTTAAGTCTTTCAAAAACTTTCAGTGAAGAAATTAACAGACTTTAAACCTCACACACCTTAAAAGCCGAAAATGTGTAAATTTGATCAGAAAATTAATGACAATAATAATAATAATAATACGCTTTCCTTTGTGTTACGCTTTAACTTCAAACAACTAGTCTTTCTTGAAGTACACATGAGTATTTATGCGCTTTTAATTTGTGATTAAATATATACAGTAAGCGATCAAAGAATGCTCTCTTTATAATGACTGAAGCTGTCGATGACACAGCACGAGTTTATCTGGACACAAAACTCCCGTTATAATCAGTGACTGTTACACTGCACAGTGAACCACTTGCTGTATTTACATCATGTTTGCATTTTTTATTTATGGTGAAAGCATTTGTGAGAGTGCAGAAATCGCATTGCAATGACGAAACATTGCAAGAATTTCAGAATGGTTTTGAGTACAATTTACACAGACATTTATTCTGTTTGTGTTTCATAAATGCAGCCCAATATGTCCATTATATTTTCTCTGCCTTCAGAGACAGAATAATTGCTATCAATCAATTGCGAGACAATGGTAGCATAAATGGACTTTCATGCAGTGTGTTTGTTTTTGTTCAGCCACACTAACATCAGTTGTGTGGGCAAGTTAAATGTAGTGTTCTCAAACTGGACATATACAGAACAAGTCATTTATAATGGGGATGAAAATATTTTCATCCTAAAATATCCTAATAATTTTACAGTAGGCCTATAACAAAGGTATAACATACAGTATAACATAATATCCTAAAAATATTTACAGTATAACAAGGGTTTGACAATACTACAAAATACATCCATTATTAAAATAATAAAAAATGCTGTCACACAGTGCATGGTGCAAAAAAAGTTCCTCTCTCTGATAAAGAGGCTGCCTTCTTTTCCTTCTGATTAAGCATTGATATATCAAGCCCATCAGATGAATATGATTATCAACACCATGCCTGCCTCTATATAAATGAGGTGATGCCTTCAGTTTTCTGTGTTTCTTGGCGGTGGGACCAAACATGTTCAAGGATATTTCTGTGTTAGCAACTTTCCAGTGTTATTCTAATGCTTGGCTAGGTTAACATAACATCAGATAGTTTGTAGCTCAATTGAAATAGTTTCAGAAATAATTCAGTTAATTTTATTGTTCAACACGGATCTGATATGCTTTTGTGAGGAAAAGAAATGAATCCATAAATAATAAAGGTATTCACTTAAAATAGGCATTGTATTCCAAACACATTCCAGATTGAAAACATGAAGTGAGCCAACTACATTTCCAGCTTGTTTGGCTCATTTTAGATATAGCAACCACCAAGTTTCACTAGAAATAACAATGAAATAAAGCTAATTAGTATGAGGAGTGCTCTACATGCAGCCAGCCTTACTGATATTTTGATTTATTATTTATATGTTTAAGTATTCAGAAACAAAGTCCTCCTTTTTGCATTAGATTTTTGTTTTGTTTTTGGGTTGAGTAATGAGTAACCTATGAAATTTCTGAATTTTCATATTGAAATTATTAAATAAAACTACACATATTAATCATAATGTCATTGTTTATGTTTTAAATATCTTTATCTTTCTTCAAAATAACTGCAATAAAAAGCATTTATCTTTTATTTGTTACTAGCCTATATGTTCAGCTGTAATAAAAAGTCAAAATCTGTTCTGACGATTAGCCAATAAAACCTTGGTAAACAGCTGTCACGGTTAGCTGTATAAATCCAACAAGAGCGATGTGTGTGACACAGAATGATAATGAACAATACTTATTTAAACAGAGAGCGAAACAACCACATTTAGCATAATGACCAAAAACTGAGGAAAAGTAGTGAACTTCATGCATAATTGAAAAGAATTAAGTTATTTGTTAATTTTTAAGAATTAAGTTAATTTTTTTGGAAACAAGCTTATAAATAATGCAGAATGATCTTTGGAAAACAAGGAAACAACACGTGCGTGCGTGCGTGCGTGTGTTGTGTGCATGCCTGTGTGTACTGGTTTGACATAGACTATATTATGACAACTTAAAGGGCCCCCATCATGGATTTTTTTTTTTTAAATGACCTTTCATGTAGTGTGTAATATAGCTCTAAGAAGTGAATGAAAACATCCTGCAAAGTTTTAAATCTGAAAGTGCACCGTATATGGGCCATTCTACAGAATTGGTGCAAAGTCAGAGTTGGAAACATCTTTTTTTTTGAATGAATGAATGAATTTGATCGTAACATGAATTTTTTTTGTTTTTTCCCACAAATTTTGCATGTATGCAAATTGTATAATATCCAAGGTACGCTTTTCTAGTAATTGTGCAGTTAATTCTCATATTGTATTTTCAGAAAATGCTGGAATATTTTCCTTCTTGTTTCCAAATTTGTCACTACCGAAACACTATATTAAATAATTTATTAAGAAGGCTTATAATTACCTATTAAGATTTTGTTTACATCAACCTTATAAATGTATATTTTTTCTATTTAAAAAAAATATATTTTTACAGGTTAAATCAATAAAGATTATAATTTTAATAATATTTTAAGTGTAATTTATGAGATTTGTTGTATTTTGAACCCAATCTTTCTTTGTAGAAGGCATAAAGTTTATCGTACATAGAAACATACTCTGTAAATAAATTAGTACAAGTAAAATAATCGGTTGATGGACATGCACTTGTTAATGCTGATGGTGAGGAATAGCAACATCTCATTATGTAAGATACCTCAAACTGAGTGAATCACTGAAACGTCCTGCTCGAGTCGTCCCTGCGATGGAGGTTCGGGTTGAATTAATGGTTCTACTTCTAGCGTTTCATCAGTGGACGTGCGCTCGGATTGATATTGTAAAATCAACGTCATTGTTCGTTACTGTGTTTAGTTTACGGTGTAGGAAGCCTCAGGACACACAGAGCTGTCGTTGTTATGGCAATGTGAAATACGCGTTAAACCAATCACAACAGACTGAGCTGTCTGGCCAATCAGAGCAGAGTAGCTCGCGGAAAGGAGGGATTTAGAGAGATTGATTCATTTGGCAAGTCGTTTGAGAATCATTGAAAATCTGGTGATGTGCAAATGTATATTATGAAAAAATTAAACAGTTTTTTTGACATTTGATGCATGTAAACCTGTTGTTGGAGACTCCAAAACAACATTAGGAAACTTTAAAATATCATAGGGGCCCTTTAATAAGTGTCTATTGGAGGTTTCAGGCCATCCCCTACATGTCAAATCGCTAAATAAATACTAAACGATTTTTATTAAAAATGTAAAAATGCTGAAATTTTCAGTGATGGGTACATTAATGGTCAGGAGCAGAGGTGGACAAAGTACACAACTTCCTTACTTGAGTAGAAGTACAAATACTACTGGTCGAATATTACTCCGTTACAAGTAAAAGTTGAAAAGACTGATTTTTAATTAAGTAAAAGTACAGAAGTACTCGTTTTTGAAAGTAGGCCTACTTAAGTGCATTAAATAACGTCCACAATAAAGCACTTCATGTTGTTGATAAAAAAAGAAAACCTTTTCTTTCACTTAGTATTTTTATATCAATATACAATATTGTCCTATTCAAATGTTTTATTAAATGTTACTTAAACAAGTAAGGTCAAAACTAATCTAAAACTATCAAAAAGAAGTCAAATTATTTTACTATAATGGAAAGTAATACATTAAACAGATAACACAGAACTCAAGGAACAAAACCACGAGGATCACGGAGATAGAAGCAACCATTACATGTAACAACTGGCAAAGTAACAAATGAAACACAAGGGCTATAAATACACAGGGGCAAACAACTTAACAATGAGGAAACAAGATACTGCTGGGGAGACTAATCAACATAAAAACTACAAAGGACTACAAAACATGGCACAGAACAGGAAATAACAAAAGTCCACACAAGACAAGGAATCATGACAATTATACAGAATATGTAATGTAATAGATTACGTTACTAACTACAATTTTCATCATGTAATTTAGAGTAATGGATTACTATTTTAAGTAATCTACCCAGAACTGAAGATCAACATGCATTCAAACAGACATTCTGTATTAATATGCAGCACATATCTTAATTAACTGGATCTATGTATGCTAAAAACAAAAATGATAAACTTGATAAACAAAAATGATTAAAAAAAAAAGAAAAAAAAAAGAAAAGAAAGAAAGCCAAAAAAGAGCAAATCTTTAACCCCAGTAGGTCTCAGATCTCCTTCATGCTTGTGGATATTCAAACTAAGTGAAATAAATAATGTTGATTATTCTCCTCTTTCATGATTCTTTCCACTCCTCACTCCTTCCCTCTTTCAAAGAAGCAAACATTGAATTATGATCTGTATGAACTTTAAGAAAAAGATATCGGTATTCTTTGATATTGTTAAAGCCTGAAGCCTGTCTAAAGTGGTTGAGTTTTTCTTTGTTGTACTGCACAACACGGCCTAAGCACAAGGCAAAGAAATTGCATAAGTTCTCTTCATTTTGATGTCTCAGATCCTTACCTGTTTCTAATATCACCACACAATTGCATCATGAAGTCCCACTTTCTTTCCATTTCATGTAGTACCCCCACCTTGACCTAAATGTTTTAGAATGACTGCAAAAAGGTTCTAGGGTTCTGTCAGGTGTTTAAAGAACCTTTTAGGGGTTCCCATAACGGGATCATTTTATGGATTTAGTTAAAAAATGTTTTTAAAGTTTAAATACTCTCCTCTAAATTTTGCATCTGAAAGGGAAACTCCTATAAATACATATATGCAATATGGTCTGCCACAAAAATAACTGTGCCCACACGCCACACCTTTTCAGCACCTTTTCAGTGTCTTTAGTAAATCCTGATTAACACATTCCACCTGATCTCAGTTAGTGTTCACTGCAGGAATGTAGTCTGTGAATTTTTAGGTTTTGTTTGTCATCTGAGCCCAAGTTTGATTCTGATAAAAGAGAATATGTTTTTGACTATATATATATATATATATATATACATATATATATATATATAACCCTGCATATATAACACCATATAAATTATTATAAATAAATACAAAGATTTTAAATGATGGGCAATGAAGATGAGAGGGGAGAGGGGAGAGGGGAGAGGGGGGAGGGGGGAGGGGGGAGGGGGGAGGGGGGGAGGGTCAAAACCCTGTACAAAGACAATAATTATTATATAATTGTCTCTGTACAGGGTTTTGATCCCAACCCCCTTGAACCCCCTTGAGTTTGAACATTTACAGTATAGCTTTAACTATACTGTAAATGCTGTTTGTTGGCGCCATCTAGTGGAATATTCATTATTTATTATTCATTATTTATATATTATATATTAGTAGAATTCTCATTATTCAAATAATTGTTTGGAAAAAAACGGTTTTATAGCATGATATAATGGGAGTCTATTATGATTGGTTCAAAGTCAGAGTTGGAAATGTCTTGAATTATTTTATTTTACCACAAATTTTGTATGTATGCAAATTGTATAATATCCAAGGTAACAATAATTTGTTAATTATTATATTGTATTTTTTAGAAAGCTTGGGAATATTTTGTCAGTATACTGAAACACAATAATAAATAATTTAATAAGAAGGCTTATATTGATTAATATTTAATATTAACAAAATTAATATTCTGTTTACATCTACCTTGTAAATATATATATTTTTTGCTATTAAAAAAAAATCACAGGTAAATCAATAACAATTACAATTTTAACAATATTTCAAGTCTAATTTATAAGATTTGTTGTATTTTGAATCCAATCCTTCTTTGAAAAAGGCATTAAGTTAATCATACTGATTTCAAAGTTAAGGATTCATTAGTTTGAATATACATTGAACCAAACACTATAATAACATCTTTAGTTGATAATTCAATATACTTTATTTTAGTCAAAACATGCATGTTAGTCCAAACATGCATGCATGCTGAAAGTAATGTTTTGGTACCGACCACATTACAGAATTTTAACTCACATACTAAAACACTACTAAAACATACTAAGATACTAATGATTTGCATAACTGTACTAAAATGTTGTTTATTTCCCCCAAATAAATGATTATGTGTTCCCTTTTGTCACTACCAAAACAATGATGACATGTTTCGGTCATGACTGTTACTTTTGAGCCTCACTCAAAGATGCTAATCAGCACAGTTCTGAACAGTTGTACACACACAAAAACTAAATGTTATCGAATAACACTAAAAAAACCATGATGTCACAACCGAAACCGAAACACCACATGTTTCGGTATAGTGACTGTTTCGGTAGTGACAATTTTAGATACTTTTGAGCCTAGTTCAAAGATGATAGCCAGCACATGGTTACCTAGGACAGTTCTGAACAGTTGTACTCACATAAAATCAAAATTTTTAATTTAGTAAAATGTAGAATTTAGAATTTTTCAATTTCTTTCTTTGTTTGTAGCCAGTCAAGTTGTTGTTTAAATATCCAAACATAATCAAAACCCTGACTACCATTTACTTAATAATTTCTGCAAATTTCTTAGAAGTGAGGGCTTCAGAGCACAGCTGCTTACAGCGTTTGTTTTCCTCTGTCTCACTATTTGTTTCAGGACTGTTCAGGTTTTTGATCTGTTCAGATCTTTATAACAGTTCAAACTCACCTGAAGTTATTGCAGAAATGGAGGCGGCGATCTTTGAACAATACAGGTTGGCTTCTGCGTGATGAAACCGCAAAGTATACTTCAAAATGACACATACATATATCTTACACATAGCCTACATATAGTGACATAGGCTACAGGTCCATGCCAATTTGGGTCACAAATTTTAAATTTTTCTCTCTGGATCGTTCCTGATGCATCCCTGGCATACAACCCTATTTTTGTTAGTATCCCTCACTGCCTGATTCAATAAATTCGGGGATCCCCTATCTGAGATGGAAGAGATGGGGCAGGTTAGCGGCAATGGACCTACAATCCAGGGACATACTCTGCTGGGGTGGTGCTACACCAGCAATGCCCAGCGGGGCCCCCACAGAGCATGCTTAGCTTGCGCTGTCTGCTGCCGTTAACCGTAAACAACGTTATCAGTGACTTCAAATACTCTCAGCATAATTATTTTGCATTTACTATCCTTTATTAATCCTCACTCTCCTTGTCGGAGTGAAGCTCTTCCGCTCTCTTTTTCCAATCTCTTCCATTCAGACAGCCCTAACCAAATAATAAAATCTACCTTGCTTGTTGATTAGCCAGGGATGTCACCAAAGAATAATTGCCCGCATTCTCCACTATAACTGTTAGGGGTACTACAGTCAAAGACCCAGAACCAGATATTTGAAAGAAGACCCGGAGTCAGAATTATAATAAATTGAAGAAAAGTTTTACTGAATATAGTTTGCCGTTTCATCATGTTTCAGGCCTATTCAGGCGCCAGCATGTTCAGAACAACAACTCAGTCAATCTCAAATAATGCCAGTGGTTCCTTAACCTGCAACCAAGAAGACTAACACACACACCGACACACAGCTTTTCCAAGGTTGGATTTGGCCAGGCTCTAACTATAAACAGGAGAGTCGTCTCAAAACATCAAGGTAATGAGTTCTTTCTCTCAAGGATAGATAGATGTTAGTCTAACTGAAAAGTAAGGCTTTAACAAAGAAATCGTCCCTTAAACTATTGGTTTAATGACCCCCATATGTTTTAACACATTGAAGACCTTTCTCAAACACTAAACAAGTCCAAATTTCATTTCTGTTAGCCGGGCTAAATAAGCACGCACTGTTACTGCATTCAGATATCAAATACCGACATTAAAAAATACATGAAAAGAACATTTCAGTAATCACACTATATCACTTCTACAACAAAGTAAAATCTTCAGAGAAGTAATTCAACTAATTTGATATTAGAAGGAAAAAATAGGTATGTATTATGTATTAATACCTATGTATTAATACCTTGATTATAATCACTCATTACATATAGCCTACAGTGAAGCAGTAACTACATTAGACAGTAACTTTTATTTCATTGATTTAACAAAAGAAAAAAAAATTGTGAAATCATTAAAATAATTTTAGGAGAGTCTTTGCATCCTGGTTCCTGCATATTCGTCTTCTTGGGCCTTTTCTAGGCTTTACCCATCATCATGGACTCTGCATTTAAAAACAGGTAATTTTTTGATAAACAAGGTTAGCACAACCCTGATTTGTTCAAACGGTTTCTTATTAAAGGTTGTATCAGTCATTTCAGGCCCCAAAAAAGCCGAAACATAAATTATCACATTCATCTAATCTTTCCTAACGATCCGCTAGCTGCCCGCCCCATAAGCATGCCGTCCAAAAACCGTGTCTCTGTAGGCAGCCTAGGCTCTGAGATCACCGACAGGGGCGGGTGTTGTGAGGTTTTGAGCTCGTTCACAGCTGGACGCGAAGTCGGAGCAACACCCGCCCCTGTCGGTGATTGGTTGAAACACTGTTTGTTTTGGTTTTGAGTGGTGGTTGTACCCATTTGTTTTGTGTGCAGATCTCAGAGCCTAGGCTGCCTACAGAGACGCGGTTTTTGGACGGCATGCTTATGGGGCGGGCAGCTAGCGGATCGTTAGGAAAGATTAGATGAATGTGATCATTTATGTTTCGGCCTTTTTTGGGCCTGAAATGACTGATACAACCTTTAAGGAAACAACTGTTCTGGGATTATATTTCATGTTTTGCACAATACATATAGAAAACGAGGCCTAACTGCACACCATTGCCCTGAGGTGTCACAGAGAACAAATATTTTTTTTTACAAAACTGTCAGTGTTTCACATTATGTATCACACTAATCATGCACCATTTCTGGGCATTGCACCAAAAAAATAAATAAAAAATAAAAAGTCCTGCATTAATAACCAATATCTGTCCTGGACTGTGTTTAAAATATATGAGGGCCATCTTCTGCACTTGTGTCAGCCTCACCCTAGGTAACAATAACGAAATCAGCACTGAAACCATTTGAAGTGCTTTACTGCCAGCAGATGAGAATACAAAGAGTTTTTGCATCAAAAGTGAAGATTGTACATAAAACTAGATGGTAAATGGTAAATGGTAAATGGACTGCATTTATATAGCGCTTTCACAGACCCACTGGGCCACCAAAGCGCTTTACATTTGCCTCACATTCACCCATTCACACACTCATTCATACACCGACGGCGGTGTCAGCCATACAAGGCGCCATCCAGCTCGTCGGGAGCAGCCGGGGTTAGGTGTCTTGCTCATGGACACCTCGACACTTGGTCAGGCGGAACCAGACAAACTTTAAGTTGGCTTGTAAAAGCCTAGCCAGAAAGTTTGAAAAAGTTTTAAATTGTTCTAGCATGGTTTAACATGATTTACCATATTTCAAGTATGGTTTACCACATTGCTAGCATGATTTAGCATGTTTTAACATGACCATGGATGGTTGGATGGATCATCAAGATTTGTTAGAAAGAAAGAAAGATAGAATAGTTAGAAAGAAAGAAAGATAGAATAGTTAAAAAGAAAGAAAGATAGGATAGTTAGAAAGAAAGAAAGATAGAATAGTTAGAAAGAAAGAAAGATTAGTTTGAAAAAAGAAAGAAAGAAAGAAAGAAAGAAAGAAAGATGGATGGATTAGTTAGAAAGAAAGAAAATAAAATTTAAAAAGAAAGAAAGAAAGAAAAAGAATAGTTAGAAAGGAAGAAAAGTAAAAAAGAAAGAATAGTTGGAAGGAAGAAAGAAAGAAAGGAAGAAAAAAAGAAAGAATAGTTAGAAAGGAGGAAAAGAAAAAAAAGAAAGAATAGTTGAAAGAAAGAAAGAAAGGAAGAAAAGTAAAAAAGAAAGAAAGAAAGAAATGTTAGGAAAAAAGAAAAATAAAGAAATGTTAGGAAAAAAGAAAGAAAAAAATGTTAAAAGAAAGAAAAGTAAAAAAGAAAAGTAAAAATGAAAGAAAGAAAAAAGAAAAAAGAAAGAGAAAGAAAGAAAAAAGAAAAAAGAAAGAAAGAAAGAAAACAAGAAAGAATAGTTAGAAAGGAAGAAAAGAACAGACAGAAAGAAAGAGAATGAAAGAAATGTTAGGGAAAAAAAATAAAGAAATGTTAGGAAAAAATAAAGAATAGTTAGAAAGAAAGAAAGAAAGATGGATTAGTTAGAAAGAAAGATATTAGTTAGAAAGAAAAAAAGAAAGATTAGTTAGAAAAAAAGAAAGAATGGTCAGAGGAAGAAAAGTAAAAATGAAAAAGAATAGTTAGAAAGGAAGAAAAGTAAAAAAGAAAGAAAGAATATTTAGAAAGGAAGAAAGATTGATTAGAAAGAAAGAAAGAAAGAAAGATTGATTAGTAAGGAAGAAAGAAATAAAGATTAGTTAAAAGGAAAGAAAGATTAGTTAGAAAGAAAGAAAGATAAATTTGGTAGAAAGAGATAGATAAATAGAAACAGTTCGAAGATAGATAGATAGATAGATAGATAGATAGATAGATAGATAGATAGATAGATAGATAGATAGATAGATAGATAGATAGATAGATAGATAGATAGATGTTTGTAGATAGAGAGATAGAAAAAGTTTAATGAAACAACTTAATGAATGATTGGTTAGAAAGATATATAGATGAGAGAGAGAGAGAGAGAAAGAGAGAGAGAGAGAGAGAGAGAGAGAGAGAGAAAGAAAGAAAGAAAGAAAGAAAGAAAGAAAGAAATATTAGTTATTAGTTAAAAAGAAGATACATAGCTGAGTACATAACTCATACATGAGTATCAAGAGCTTCTGGCAGTTAAACAGTTCAAACAGTCTTGGACATTTGGTCAATGAAAGTCTATGGGATTTTTATGATTTTTAATATTCATTTTTAATATTGCTCACCACAAATGCTATATTGACATTTGATTAAGACTTACAACTGACAAACTCAATTCTCAATTTAGTTTTAGAGGAGAGACTGTATTAATAATAATGATGATTATACATATTATTTATCATTACTGTCACTGATGCATTCTTAAATGAACTTAATACATTAATACTTTTTATGATACTAATACAGTACATGTACAAATAAATATATAATAATTGCCTACAAATACATTTAGACAATCACGAGTTTTAGGGTGTTGAACGTGTTCCAGTTGGTAACACTTTATTTTATTGGTCCCTTTTGAAGAGTATTAGTAGACTGACTGCTTAATATCTGCTAACTCTTTATTGTGATGCTCCCTCAACAGACATTCTACTGACTATACTTTGCAACTATGTCAATTTATTCTAACCCTATAGCCCTTTACCAGTGTTCTAATACTCTTCTAACAGTCTAATGAGAGTTAGTAAACACGGTGCAACGTAGTCAACAGAAATGTGTTAAAGGGGCCATCAAAATAAAATGAAGCCCTTTAGTTTTCTGTAGTAAAATGTACTGTTTACTGTAATTATACTGTATGTGTAAGTAGTATAAAATCCATTGATGATTCTTTCAGCTCTCTCTTGTTAGGATGCATTTTCTAAATCACCTCTGGCCCTATTTATATTATCCTAAGATTCTCTATCCTGTGTGTCATCAGTTTTGCTATGTTTACTCATGGTTAAATGTATGCTATCTGAGTTCATCTTGTATGTGTTTTATGAATGAGATCATGGTTATATCTGTGAAAGGAGGGTATGTTGTGTAGCTTTTTGAAGAAATCAAGAAAATTGGAATGTGTGTGAAAACAGGTGAAATGAATTAAACGGTTTGAGAAATGTCTTTGTTTTGAGAACGAATGGTTTGGGAAACTGCGCCAACTGAATCTGTTATAGTGTGTTAGCAATCGAGAAAAACTGTTAGAAAGCCAGATTACTAAATTACTACCAGGAACTCACAGCTCATTGTTGTATTGCTTAAAGTTCACAGAGTTTATAAAACCTGCTTTGAAGAATCTGAGGTCTGCCGTAAAACAGCTTGTGATTACCTACAAAGCAAGAGAAAAACATTGAACCTCATTAGGCCTGTGGTTTCATAAAAATGTTTATTTCAAGATGATGTCTCAAACCTTGTTGACCTTTTACATCATATAAACCCCATACATTTTCATGTCAGAATCTGTCCACAAACACACAACTCTGCCATCCATCATAAACTGAACACACAAGCGTTTATCATCAATAGGTGCCTCTCTTTGAGGGCAGTATCTGATCTGTCACCAAAGAATACATTGCCATTATGCCCCAAGTTCCTCTATGTACAGATAGTTACGATCCTGTGAAAACTAAAGAAAGATAAAGAGCTGCTGGATAAAAAATCGTAACCTTTTTTCCTCAAAGATGTTGACAGGTAATGAAGGAAAGGGAGACGTACAAAGAGATGATGACAAAGTGCTCATAGTCACAAAAAACACAGATTAAAAATTCTCTGAAACAGAGACATAATAGTTTGCAAATTTAGCACAGCTTATCGCATCTTAAAAGATTGAATGCATTTTTTTTTTTTTTAAATAAATGATCATACAATATCATACCACCATTTTTCATCCGTGGGGGAAAAAAAGAACGTTTTCAGGCAGTCTGAACATACACAACTTTTTTACCATTATTTTATCTATTTTGGGTTTTTGATTTATTTACATTATATAAATGCATGATAACAATGCCAATTTTAAATGTATCACTGCAGAAGCACTGCATTACTAATGTTGTTTTTAGAATACAAAGGTTTTTATAAAGGTGTTTAAAGCAACCAATATAATGAGAGATCATATTTGGAGCAAATCCTTGAGCGAAACATCAAGGAAAATTGGACTGAAATGGCCACACAATGTTCTTAAAATGGCATACAATATATGAGGCTGTCATTTGGGGTCTAATTCAATAGTCCTCTTGTGTTATTCTCACATTCTTGGCCAATGTCTTCTTCATCACTGTTTGTGACCATCTCCTTTGGGCTGGAATTACTAGGATTGGTTTTATTTTTCTCCTTTTTTTTGTCCAGCTTGGTATTTGTTGTCTCTGAAACAGAAGCATTAAACATTTTTACTTTATATGATATCTTAAACACTCTATACTTAATAATTTGAGTGATTTTGATTCACAGTCATAAAGAGAGACTATTTCAAGCATTTATGTTTTTTTTTAGGTTTCACTGATTATCATCTATTTGTATCCGTCAGAATTACTAAACTTCCGCATATTTTAATAGGCATTTTATCTCAATCTGGACAAGGCAAAGCATGCGTTTTGAATTACCCTCTAGATTAAAATGATGGCCACCAATTGCTTCACTGCTTCCAACAGCATCATTTTCTTCCTCACTGAGTTCCACTATTCGCTGTCTTGCACTCTCAAAAACAGACTTCAAAACAATGGAGTCTTCAAAGATCTAGGATATAGAGAGGCATTTAACGATCTCAATACAATTCACTGATACAAACAGTTTTTTGCCTTGCACAAATATTCAGACCCATTTATCACACTTGTTAACTGCTTAAGTAATTGTTTTAATGTTTAATGTGAATATGAATATAATGGTTATGTTTAATGGTTATACAGAATTCTAAAAAAGTGTTAAAGAGATATAATTTTTGGGTGAACTGTCATCAATTACTCACCCTCAAGTTATTTCAAACCTGTATAAATGTCTTTGTTCTGCTGAACACAAAGGAAGATATTTTGAAGAAAGTTTGTACTTTCCTTGAAAAAAAATACTATGGAATTAAACTGTTCAGTTTCCCACATTCTTTAAAATATCCTCCTTTGTGTTCAACAGAACAAAGACATTTATACAGGTTTGGAACATAGATAGGTCAAAAGGTCATAGATACAGTAAATAAATGTGGTATTTTTAATCAATTGAGAAAAGTTCAGGGTATGAATACTATTGCAATGCACAGAAAACGCAAAAGATTTTGAAATGTTTTTTCAAAGTATTTTTAAAGGATGAATGACCCAAGAACATGTTCTTCAGGCACACCTGAGATCCTTCCAGATTAAATGTCTGAGCATTGTGACACATCTGCATGATATCCTTTTCCAGGTCTGCAATGCACCTGTATTTGTGATTACGCACTCTCTCCTGCATAAGCAAAACCAGGATCAATTCAAAGGAATTTGATTAAGAAAGCAGAAGACGGAAACAAATGTCATACATACATTTCCTGTTTTATCCATTTCAATGCAAACACCTACAGAACATTAAAAGTAATGACATATTTTCATTTGTTTTTGATCGAACCTGTAAAAATTCTGCCTCCTGCATATCACTCTAAAACCCAATCAGCAAAAACACACAACCTGTGTGACAAAAGCAAAATCAATGTGTTTCTTGAGCTGAAAGGGGTGTCAGTGTGGCGATAAGAATGGAGAAAAGTGAAGAATGATATGGTGGAAAAGGTCTGTGTAATTGGTAACGATTCAAGTTCACCCTGATCCTTCTGAAGTCGACTGGCTTGCGGATGAGCTCGTAATACTCTGGCACCTCTTTTCTTGACGGCAGCTGGACGAAACCTTTACTGATCTGTCGGCCCAACCTGTAGAACGGAGGTGTATTCAAGAAAAGGCACAAAAAAAGAGCTGTTACTCATTTCATTGTGCTGTCTGACATGTAGAAGTACACGTGCACTGACCTGACTTTAAAAATAAAGGGAAAAAGTATGAACTCAAAACATATTTTTTTGTAAATCATCGTGTTTTAGCATCATGATTTATTTGTCATGAAATAAAAACAGAACAACCGATTTAAGTACTGACGTGTCCTTGTAGTTGATGACCATGTCTACGATGGTGTTCATCTGTTTTGTGAGCTTGGGAGGGTTGGGGGGCAGCTTCTCGGCAGGAGGGCGACCCCGTCGCTTTTTCACTTTCTCCACCAGTTCTTTCTCCTGGCCAGTTTCAGAGCCCTGGTTGCCTTGTTGATCGCTTTTTCGTTTCTTCAAGTTGCTTTCCTCCTCCATAACCTCAGACACTCCGTTTTGGATAGCCTGAGACTGAGGAGAAGACATGATCCATGGGAACACTGATGAGCACTACTGTATGTGCCATAAATAGGGATTTGAACATGAACTGGAACTGAAAAGTATCCTCACTGTGCACATTCTGAGATCAAAAATAAAATGATACCTTTAACTGTCTTGGTTCTCTTCAATAACCTGCTTAATTAATGTTAGCCAGTTAAAGCAACACCAAGGAACTTTTCCTCTGCGGTCGCCCTACTGGTTGGAAGCGGAATTGTCCATTACCGTTGTCGTAAATCATTGAGCCTACCACAGCCCACTGTCGCACGCACGCTCGTTGTTTATCCAGCAACGGCTTTGGAATGAACGATGTCCACAGACAAGGTAGAGTATGTTGCATGATTTCATGAAAGTATGATGTATTGCACCATCAGAAACGAAGAAAAACAAAATAATGACTATTGTAACGCTTGACGTAAAGCAGTCGAATTTTCTAGGTCTTTTTGTGCTCGGGTTACCGCCCGAAACCCGAAGTTACTTAGTGCCAGTAAAAGCGATACAGACACCGTCAGGCTATGGCAGACGTGTCATTTAACCTATTGTAAGTCGATGTACCATCACAAGGGTCTTGGAAATATATTATGAAGGTTAAAAAAAGCTACATAGTGTTGCTTTAACAAGAAAGAGTTTTTATTTTATTTTTTAGATAAGGTTAACTTTATAAGTATGAACTAATAATTATCTTTTAGAGCATTTAATAATCTAGGTGACTGTTAACTTACTGTTCATTGTAAATTCATGTTCTTTTATAATACATTTAAAAAAGATGTATATGTATAAATTAACCTAAATTAGAGTTACAGTTTAGAACACGATATCTAAAATTCAAGGATATGTATATAAGAGCAATTCGGGACATTATTGTGCAAATTTTTATGAAATGCATGGTAGGGGAGACCGGGGACAGTTGACAACAGGGGATGGTTGCAACATGTCATTTTTCTCCGATCAGAAACAAGAGTGATGACACTCACACATTGCACATGCTCAGTTGGATGCCCCGCCTTGCAGAGAAAAATCAAAGAGATTCCTGAGCTGCTCCAGGATTTATTGTCGAAAAACTATTTTTGAGGCATGAAAGTATTTATTTTCTTGAGCTTTGTTTTTGTTATACTGTTGTCACTGTTTTTGTGATTCAGCTCAAACTTATATGGTTTAAATGAGTGATATGTTCACTTTAAGCTAGGATGGTTAGCATGAATCAAGGTAGCCTTGTTTAGCTAGCACATGAGGTTTTATCATGGCTGACAGGAACGGGGACAGTTGCAACACAATGGATAAATATTGCTAAAATGAAAAATAATTATATAAAATTGTATTAAATTTTTTTTTTACATGACAATAGGCTAAATAAAAGTTAATTGCCTCACAAATTGTTCCATTCTTCCTATGTCACTAAAAGCCTACTGTATTTTATATCAGTTTGAATATTTGACATCTGCACATAAGACCTACTCATCTAGACAAATCTATAATTGTCATCTAATCAAAGCTGATGAATAAATAACACTGTAATATTATAACTTAATTTTGATAATAATCATTTTGCTAACACTGACATATATTGTAATATATTGTATTAGTAACATGTTGCAACCATCCCCAAACAATGTTGGAACTGTCCCCATCTGACTCCTTACATTCAAATGCATATTGTGAAAAATGTAGATTCTGTAATTATCTTTAAATGGTCTAGACTATTAACAGACAGATGTAAGATTATTGTATAAACAATTGGTTTGTCTAATCCAAACCATTTCTGAGTAACAGAGCTAAAAGCAAAAAGTGTTGCAACTGTCCCCGGTCTCTCCTACATGTGAATTTGCAACTCATTATAGTGTATATATCATTATAGTAATATTCTTAAGACATATGGAGGGATTAATAATCATGGCAGAAGTTCAATTCCGTGTTTTGTTAGCTTTGTGCCATCAACATGGATTGACAGAAGTTTGCAGGATTTAGGACTTAGGTTTCCAAAGGGGTTTTTTTTTTTTTTTTTTTTTTTTTGCAGCGAATACCATATAGAAGAACTATTAGTTACTCAAAGAACTTTTCAGAACATGTTAATAATAAAGATCCTTTTGTGCAATGGAAAGGTTCAATGTTAAAGACTTCATCACGGAACCACAGCTGTGAATAAAATTATCTTTATTTTTAAGAGTGAATAATAATCAAACCAATATCGTTAACATTAAATAACTAAGCAGTTTAATAAACTTTCTGGCCTTTCATCCTCCAGGTCCAACTTGACACAGATCATCATTAACCTTGGCTGTATGTCTCACCAGGCAAGATGCCTTCAATTTTCAGTCCCCTCTAACACGAACAGCTTTCTGCATCTTTCACCTCCATTTAATATTTGATAAAGCATCACTTAGCAATATATTACGAGCTTATACCACACACAGGTTTTTGGGTAGGCAAGAGATGCTAGTAGGTAGGCTACACTGAACTTCCCTCCCATTGTGAATGAAATGATTGACGTTTACGACAATGCCCATCTTCGTCCAACGCGCCTGACATTACTTCCCCATACACAGCGCTGTGTCCACTGAACGTGTTCCAGTAAACACGAGACGAGGCTCCACGCCGCAGCTTATGAACATGCACACGCACACGCCTCGTGTGAGAATAAGCAAAAGCATAATTCACTGTGTGTATGTGCGTGCGCACGCAAGCTGCCGGATCTGTGGTTTACACAAAGGCAATTAAAGTGCAGTGATATTCCTGCCGTAGCAAGTGCTGGCGCAGAGAGCATATGAGAGGGATGAAAATATGAATTCTGAGTATGACGCTATGCGGGCAGCGCCATCCATTTATGTCTACATCAAACACACACACACGCGCTCACGCACACACAGAACACTCTCAAATACTTAAAATGCAAAACAAAACAATACGCAAATGTCCTGAAGTGAGAGAACAGCCCCTCACAGTGCGCGAGCATTTCATGCAAACATTTTCAACACGGGCGTAAGAGAAATGTGAAAGCGCGAGCACGCAAAGAAGCACACGGAAAGCATTTATTCACACGTACCCCAGGGGACCATGTGGAAGGAAGGAGGCCTAATAATCAACAGAATAATAATGGAATGCAGAATGCACACGCGCGCACAAACACACACACACACACACACACACACACACACACACACACACACACACACGCGCGCGCCCGCTTGCATGCACAGGCGCACAACTGAACCGCTGCACACAAAACATGCAGGGTGTTTGCAAAAAGCACATTCAGAAAAGTCTATATTTGGTGCAACACCCAAAAAAAAAAAAAAACCTTGTTACACTACACAAGCCTGTTCCCATAACCTCTAGAAAGAAAAGAAAAAAGAAGTGTCAGGACGCACACAACCGATTTGTCTGGGCAATGTTTTCCTTCAGCATACACAGACACCTACACACACACTCACACACATTCCCTCTCTCACTTTCTGTCTGTGTGTCCATGTGCTGAAGCTTGGTGTGATTGTGTGCTCTATGTGCAGGAGAGAGAGCAAGGAGAGATAGATAGAGAGAGAGATAGATAGAGAGAGAGAGAGAGAGAGAGAGAGAGAGAGAGAGAGAGAGAGAGAGAGAGAGAGAGAGAGAGAGAGAGAGAGAGAGAGAGAGAGAGAGAGAAAGCAAGAGGGCGATTTACCTGACTGTGGTCTCCAGGCTGGCTCCAGTCTGGAGGAGAGAGAATTAGCAAACCAGCATTGCAGCGCGCAGCCAGTCTCTTCATCAGCTGATCACTCAAAACGCACAGCCCAAAAGGGGGGCGAAAAGCGCCCAGCTTTTCATACACAAATCAATTGCCGTTAGGATGTTGAGAGAGAGAGAGCAGAGAGAAAGAGAGAGAGAGCGAGAGAGAAAGGAGAACTGCGAGAAGCCTTTCTGTAAGTTTGTCCCCGTGGAAAGGCCTGCAGCTCGTTTTCCTCTCTCTCCCCCCTCTCTCTCTCCTTTTCTCTCTCACTCACTGCATGTTTTAATATCGACTGTCGCAATCTGGTTTCTTTTCCTTTTCCCCTCTCCCTCTTTTATGCTCTTGTTCAGTCTTTTTTAAACGCCCCTCTGTTAAAAGAACCGGGCTCCATTTTTTGTGCCTATGCAGATGGTTTTTTGCAAGCTTTTCTGACATCTTGTGAGGATTCCAGGGTAGTTAATATTGTGTTGCACACACTTTCTCTCACACACACACACACACACACACACACACACACACACACACACACACACACACACACACACACGCTAATGGCATGTTTGTATCTGCGTCTGGTAGCTTTTAAAACATAAAAGAGCATAGAGATTCTGGTGAAATCATTTGGGGCTATAAATATTACCAGCTAGTCTAAAACATAACAGTTTCTGTCTGCTTCCCATTGAGAATTGAGACCTTTAACTTATAAATTAGCTTCACATGCAGCTCAAAGTCATGCCTTATACTTCATTACTTGTATGCTGTATTATTGTAGGGGGTCAGCAGTGTCATATAGAATTCTATTCTTGGTCAAATATGATCATAGTATAGTATAACAGCAAAGAAAATGTTTACAAGAATAGGTTAGTAATATCCACTATAATGGCATGTGCTATTTTGTAAACTGATTTTAAATTTATTATGAAAGTTCCTATGAGGTTACATTGCCATCTGCAATCGGAAATCCCTGTACGGAGTCATATTCCTGATTTTAATATTCTCCATCATTTTCATGAATGAAATATGCCTATTACGTGTCAGTTTAAAATAAGATGCAGTTTAAGATGCAACATTGTTCATGTATATTTGCCATGGCAACAGCTTCATTATAGAAACCATTGTTTAAATTAATCAAATAAGTTTATCAAATGTAATAAAATATCTGACAAGCTTCTGAGAAGTATTTAAATGTTGTTTGACCATGGAAGAGCAGATTATTAGTGTGCTGTGGTATGATTACATGCTGTCATAATTTTACATTTCATATGCATGTTTTGCTATCAGGTCGACAAGGGCATTTCGGTAAAACATCTCAGGCGGTTACTATGGCAACACCACGTTTTACTGGCTGCAGACCGCACTGAGCTGTAATGCTATAGCATTTCATCACAAAACACAGACACACACTTTGTCGTACAGACACACTGAGCTGAACATTTTCAAACACAATGAGCCACTGAGCTACATAAAAATGAGCGAAAATACACTAAAATTAATTAAAATAAGAGATGTAATGAGGTTAATGTATTACATACATCTACAGTATATAAGTGATGTATCATCTGTGCTCTGACACAAAAACATGCATTCAAGACGTCGTTACACAAAAGACAAAAAAAGTCATCTTCTAACCCAACCTCAATTAATGCAGCCTTCTAAATTAATTTCTCACCACAGGATATTGTTTGTTGTCTTTTATCTGACAGCCATCTATTTTCCCTTTCAGTAAAGCTGAACAGATTCTACATAACACATATTGAATGTCAGCTGTTGTCCTTTTTACATTTGCTATTCTCTCCTTATTCTTAAAGAAAAGTGCCCTTCATTTTGTGAAGAATCTCTTTTATCATGTTAACAATTGCAAACATGATAGTCTAACCTCAAAAATGGGTGCAGACTGATTGTCATTATGCAGAAGAACGCATTGATATCACATAGGATTTCATTTGAAAAATTTGTTCACACAAGAATGAATTAAAAAAAAACTCCCCCCATGTGGTTTCAAACCTGTAAGACTATTTTTTTTTCAGTGGAGCACAAAATAATTAGTTTTGAAAAATGTACTGGAGAATTACAATGAATGGGGAATTAATCCTTCAAGCTAATATCTATCTATCTATCTATCTATCTATCTATCTATCTATCTATCTATCTATCTATCTATCTATCTATCTATCTATATATAGGTAAAGTGTGGTTCGCGAGCAACCTCTCCAATGATGTGTGGTATGCGGGGGTTAAAAAGAGTAGATCAGTCTAATGGCATAGGTTCACATTCACATCCAGACCAGTTTCTGTAAAAAGCATTCTAAGCAACTGTATCAGTGTCTAGTGTGGGAGCTTCTCCCCTGTGAGCAGACACTAGCAGAGGCTGGTAAAATTAGCTCATCGCCGGCTGTGCTAAGAAGGAAAGGTGTGTTTTCAAAAGTCACATTTCCTGTTCTTCGATCCAATTTTTTTATTTTATTTTTATTATAGTCAAGTCAAGTCACCTTCATTTATAGGCTAGCACTTTTTACAATACAGATGTTTCAAAAACATGCTACCTACAGTGATAATAGGAAATGAATGCAACAAAATATTGTTTTGTTGACTGTAGGCTACAGTAGCAGAAGAGGGTCATTGTCCAGCTGTACGTTTTTAAACTTTTCATTTCCGTTGTAAAAAGCATTAGAACTAATAACTTTATTAACTTAGGGGCCGCTTACACAACAGCGTTTTCAACTGAAAACAGAAAACTTTAAATGCCTTCTGGACGTTTATTTAGGCCTACACGACAACGGCGTTTTGGTGACACGAGAACGCAAACTCTGAAGTTTTAAACACGGCAGGCGTATCCGTAGCAAAAGTTATAGCCTACGTTTTAAAACAAAAATGCACTAGTGTAAACCATAGACTGTAAAAAAATAAAATAATAATATGTGTAAACGTAGTTATTTCTGCTCAGGAAGTTGGAACCTAATGCTCTCGAGCCAAAATGGTTCTTTCAGAGAAGCCTATCGACGGGAGCAAAAAATAAACAAATTAAAAACAAAAAAATCCCCTTCATTAATCAAAGTGCGTCAATTCGATTAAAAATCCTATCACATATTTTAAAATATTACATAATTTATTGATGCTTGTTTGTCATGTAGCCTATAATACACTGACCAATCGTCATCTGACACAAGTTAAATTTTTTCATTAGACAATGTGAAGTGGAATGGTGACGTAAAATTACTTTAATATATTACCATTTTTGATAATTATGCAGCAATAGTAGGCCTATATATATCTCTTGCATGGGTGGCCTTTACCAAGTTAAAGAATCTGCTTACGCTCCACCACCCAAGCCAACGATAGAATTCATGACTCGGCTCTTTACTGCAACTTGTCTATCTGTATTGCTTTATGGCTGTGAGACAAGGGTTCTAACGAAAGCTCTAGAGGAAGAACTGGATGTGTTTGCGAGAAAGTGCTACCGAACCATGCTGGGAATTAGACAAGCAGACGCCCATATGAAAAACTCTATAGACTGACCAAGCAACGTCCAGTCAGCGTGACCATCGCAATTAAGCGACAGTTCGTGGGGCACTGTCTTCGCATGGAAGAGAGCGAACCAGCCCATATCTGCAATCTATCACTCAGAAGTCCGTGATAAGAACAAGCGGAGCTCATCGCTTAACTTTCCGGAGCTATATTGACGAGTAGCCTATTGACGAGTAGCCTACAACAAAAGTCAAAAAGCCCGGAATCAAATAGCTCTCCTCGCAGCGAAGAGCAGTCAGTCACTCACCCATGCCATGTCGAAAGGGAAGAGGAAACTAAAGTGATCATCAGCATCGCCAAGAATAGAGAATTGTGGAAACATATTGTCGAGCTCCATACCAGGGGACCCGACCAATGATGATATAATACATTACCGGTCAAAATTTGGACACATAGGCTATTACTATTTATTTTAATGTTTTTAAAGAAGTCTCTTATGCTCATCAAGCCTGCATTTATTTGATCAAAAATAGCCTATAGAAAAAATATTACAATTTTAAATAATGGTTTGCTTTTTAAATATAGGCTACTTTGCAATATAATAAACGTAGCCTATGTAATGCAAAGCTGAATTTCCATCAGCCAGGCTTCGTGTTCAATGTCACATGATCATGAAAAAAAGAAAGAAAGAAAATTACTGACCCCAAACTTTTGAACGGTATTTTGGTACAAAATATTTCTATTTCAAATAAATGCTGTTCTTTTTTAGTTTTTATTCATCAAAGAATCCTGAAAAAAGTATCAAAGGTTAAGTATAGCCTATATTAAAATAGAAAACAATTATTTTAAATAGAAATATAGGCTATAGGCCTAACTATTTTTTTTCTTTCTGTATTTTGATCAAATAAATTTAACGTTATAGGCCTGATAAACATAAGAGACTTTTTCAAAAGCATAAAAAAAAAAAAAATAGTAATTTGTCCAAACTTTGACCGGTACTTATATTAGCCATATTATATTATAGCCTACCCTGGTGTAGGCTAGGCTATCTGGTCAGTATATCTTTACCTGCTGTCGTTCGCATATGCAGCTGTTGAACTTGATAAAAACCTTCTTTATCAATGACAAACAATAGATTGCCGTTTTTTTTTTTTTAAATAATTGTAGGTCAATCCACTTCATCCAGCGCTCTTATTGTTCTCTGTTATTGTTAATGTCCTGTTAACCGTCTCTCGGAGGGAGAAACAATGAATTGAGTCCTTGATTGGAGCTGTCCAAATGATTGAGACTGAATCGCGAAACGATTCAGGTCCCAGTTTGTCCGATTCAATAAAAAAAAAAATCGCTTTTTTTTGTTTACCCATAGATTATTCCAACTGTACTATATTAGGAATAATAATAACAATAATTATATTTTTGGTAAATATTTTCCTAAGAGATGCACCTAACCTAAAGTATTGTACTAGCCCATTTTCAGATCTAAAATACTACAAGATAGGAAAGTAATGCAATTTTTAAAATAAACACAAGGTGGTGATGTAAGCACATATTTATTTACGTATATATGAACATGATGTTTACATTTAAATAATTTTTATAAAGAGTTGCTAAAATCTAGATTTTAGATTTTGAAATGCATAGAACAAGTGGAATTTATATTACAAGAAATTAAATCAAGCTTTTAAAGGTAAAATAAACTGTAGACAGTATCATAAAATGCATATAATTTATATATTACCTCAAATGAATACATAAAACTGTTTAGACATGCAGTTTCCTAAGTATAACAGTTGAATTTAAAATATAGGTATTTATTAGTAAACGGCATAACTGGTATTTTTATATTTGAGAAAGTTAGTGTTAGTTAGTGCACTGCATTTTTAGAACTACTGCTCTCTTTAATATTACATCTGTTTGAAGAGATTCATATTCATCCCAGAGTCATATTCATCCCAGCCATATGATTGAACTGGTTGTTCAGAGGGGATGTATGAATAGATGAAGAGCGCATGGGAAAATGTCATATTAATCAGAAAAGCTTATGCGTGAAGCAGGTGGAGTCTTGCTTCGAGGGGATCCCTGTGGATGAACATGAAAACAGTTGTGCTGCTAATTTGAGTAATTGGTAAAATAATAAAATGCTATGAGAGAGTACAGGCATAGATAAGAAAGAGTCATACCCTAGGTTGGCCCTTTGAGTAGTTGACATGGGCATAGAGGAGCATAGCAATGTCTTTGTGTCCAGCCTCCAGAGCTATAGAAAGAGCAGTGCTCTCATCCTACCAGCACACAGAAACAAAGCATAGCAAACAAAAACACAGATACAAATGTCATAGACACATTTAAACAAGAACACACATTTAAAATCACAAATAAGATGACCAATGCAAATTAAATCTTTTCTGTCAGATAGCCGTGTGGTTCCTTACATTGTCAGTCAATGTGGCATCACAGCCCGGCTGGGACAGTAAGAGTTTGACAATATCAGCATGGCCGTGTTCACCAGCACACATCAGAGCGGTTGACCCCTCGTCATCTTGGATGTTGACCTCTGCCCCCGCAACCAGTAGAGCCCGGACCATATCTATACGCCCATGACTGACTGCTAGCATGAGAGCGGTCTGACCAGCCTGTGAAGAAAATAGTCCAGTAAACACAAAATAATACTCTTAGGGAGAAACAGTTCTCTTAGTTTAAATACTCATATAAACAGAGACAGATACCTGGCTGGCCTTGGCATTAACATCGCCTCTGCTGAAGAGTTCTTGCACCACCACCATGTCTTCTTTTGCTTCCATGGCAGCCAGGGAGGCAAGCATTATAGGAGTATAGCCAGCCTTATTCTGATGATCAATATTACACACTCCTGCATGAGAAGGAATCAAGACCAAATTAATTATCCATCTAGGTTGTCCACAAAACATTAAAGGATCCATAATTTTAACCCTTTTTAACAATCGAGTGTCTCTTTACAGTTTATTTAAAGTAAACTATGCAAGAAACAGATGCATTTAACACTCTTTCTTTGTCTAGTCTTTGAAATCTTGGATAAACATTTATATTAAACAAACCACAACCATTCAAAGGGTCAGTACAATAAAGAAGTCTCTTATTCTCAACAAGACTACATTTATTTGTTCAAACATACAGTATCTGAACAGTAATATTCTGAAATATAATTACAATTAAAAGTAACTGGGTTAACACCTTATTTTAAAGTGTCATTGTTACATATGTTAATGTAACAGTAGTACTATACTATACTATACTAAACTATAGAAATAACTATTACAGATTACATGCAACTAACCCTAAACAAAATACATGTAGTTATTTACAGGCAAAATATGTAACAATATTTAAGGTTTTAGTTTAAAATATCCAAAAATCACTAGAACAAGGTTATATATTTTGTTGACTTGTGTACTTAGGCTACATTATCCCAAACATTTCCAACAGTTTAAATCCAGAGAAAACAGCTATTTAAACCAGGACACAGACCGCGTCCATGCGTCGCCTGTCAATGTCATATCCGCGCTACCCTTGATTTCCGTAGAAACGATGGAAACACCAAAGACGCTTTATGTTATGTGTTTTATTAAACAGGTGAGCAACTGTTTGGATCCATTTATGAACAGAAAACTAATCATTGTTATATAGCTCAACACGGTTAGTCTTATTGTATCAATTGCTTGTTTTCTTGATTTTTTCTTGATTTCAACACACTCATTTATTTAGCCATGTAAAACAGCTCCGCTGGACTCAACCGGTGTGTATCGCAGATGTCTTTCATTAGCATTTGCTCCAGCGGTCTTGTTCAAATTTAATACATTAGCATCCATGAACATGATTTCTGCCCGAGTCCGTTGGATTGCTTTCCATCGGCTGTGGAGGTGAAGAGTCAAGACGACAATTCCCAAGATTCCACGCCCATTCATGGCGTCAAGCTACCCCTTTGTTTTGAATAAGCGACCTCTAGAGATGAAAATTACATATTGTGCCTTTAATATTACTCAGTACTTAAATGTATAATTACAGTGTAACAAAGACACCTTAAAACAAAGTGTAACCAATAACTGTGTTCTATTTTCATATATGTTAAAAACTAATTTATTCCTGTAATGGAAAGGTGTCTTTACGGTCATTTTTGATTAATTGAATGCATCCTTGCTGAATAAAGGTAAAGGAAAATCTATTTGATCAATAGAGTAATGTTTAGTTGTGAAATATTCAATGCAGATCCTGCAAGCATGTTCGTAATACAGCTACATTGAGGTATAGAGAAGTAACACACAGAGAGGTTTAATCTGGTGTGCTACTTCACATTGGATTAATCAAGGATTATGTGCTGTTACATTAAAATGTGTTTTAATGTAACAGCAGCACATCCATTTGTAAATTTAATGTGTCTGGCTTCCTGCGTCATCTGCTTCCAGTTATTTTTAGCTGTTCAAAACAGCTTGTTATGCTGCTTGATATTGCAAACTGGTAATTCTTACCATATAATTTGAATTTATTGTAATGGTTATGAACTTACTGGTTTGTAGCACAAACAGTTTTAGTGCACTTTGTTATTCTTCTAGTTATTTAACTATAGTGGCTAATGAATCAGAAGTCTCGCACATTCACAGAAAATATCTTACTCCTGCATTGAAAAATAAGGTGGATAGGTTTCAGGGTACCTGCAGCAAGTAGAATCTTTACTACGCTGAAATTAGAATGAGACACACTGTAGTGAAGGGCTGTATTGCCATTTTGGTCAGCCATGTTGGCCACATAGCACAGCACATCTGCCGAGACATGGTGGCAAGCGAAGAGGAAGTCCTCCACCATCTGTGGACATGCCCTCTTCTGACTGGACACACAGAACCACTCCTGCTGCACTGTGCTTAGACAGGAGCGCTTTTGCAAAGACAAACAGATAAAATGCAGAAAAAACGAATAAAAAAGTTGGGTAGAGTATTCGTGTAAACTACATAGACACTTTGTAGACATACTATGCCAAGAACAAAATGACACCAAATAAATGAATGCAGGCGTCACAAGTAGGCTTAAATTACTTTTAACACAGACAAAATACAGCAAAGCTATAATTTTAAACTTCCCAAATCCCAGAGTACCGAACAATCTGATCTATATGCCAGTGGGTAATTAAGGGAGGAGGAGAAGACTGAGCAAACATAGAATACATCAACAACTGAGTTTTTCCAACTGTGAAATGCAGCTCCACAATACATCATAAACTAAGTTTGGCTTGCCCTTTGCTTTCCTGTTGTTGAGTTGTATATTTTTAAACCTTGAGAATTCATTCCCACACGTGAGATGGTTGAACATACATGTTGTTGTTATTGTGTGTGACAAAGTGACTGGAAAAAATAGAAGCCACTAACAACATAGGTGAAATTAATAATTACTATGCAAAAGCCATAGAAACAACCCTATAAAACAATAGTGATTCAAAGTATTGTAATCCATCTCTGATAATAAAGGACATATAAAACACATTCATACAATGTGCTGTAAATGTTACAGACACTTCTTAGAAAGTCTCTACTAACTGCAGAGTATAGAAAAATACATGGAAACGGTAAAACATTAAAAGACAGATCTCAGTTATTGTTCTGTAACTCACCAGTTCTCTGTTGGATATGACCTTACTACCATTAAGGTGAACCTCCACAGTTTGGCAAGCAGAAAGCATCTTCTCACTAAATATATACCTATACAGTAAAAAACAAATGTACCATGATAACTTTGGCTTGACAGTTTCATCTTGCACTGATAAAACAAAATGTCTCGGGTTATATCTGCAACCCTTGTTCCCTGAGAAGAGAACGAGACACTGCGTCGTTGAAAACGACTTTTTGGGGACGCTCCCTGAGCGTGTGCCTCTAAAGTATGAATGCAACTATTCCAATCCTGATTACGTCATGACGTAACATGTGGCGGCATACCCGGAAGTATAAAGTGGCGCCGGCACACACACACATTAGTGGAGAGCCCTAAACAACGCCATGCCTCTAGTAGAGTGGTCCATTACGGCCAAAAGCGAAGGCAAATTGCGCACCTGGTAGGCCGAGGCAATAGCCTGAACAATCCAATTACTAATGGTTTGTTTGGAAGCGGGGAGCCCCTTCTTAGGTGACACAAAACACACTAACAGTTAGTCCGACCTTCTCCAAGAAGAGGACCTCTCGAGGTAAATGCTCAAAGCTCCGACAGGGCAGAGCAAATGGAGCCTTTCTTCTTCTGCCAACACATGAGGTGGAGGATGAAATGCCTGCAGGACCGTAGACCGTGCCATGTTGGAAGGCACCTTAGGCACATAGCCAGGCCTCGGGTGCAAGACGGGCTTAACTCCGCCAGGGGCAAACTCTCCCACCCTCTTTAAAGAGGTAATAGCCAAGAGAAAAGCTTGAACGTCAGGCCAGGGATAACCCTTCGAGAACCACCGTAGGTCCCAGGCAGGAATCCTGGACCTGGTTGTCGGTCTCATCCTCCATGTACCACGGAGAAAACGAATGACCAGCTGGTGCCTCCCCAGAGGCCCATCACTCAGTGGTGCATGGAAAGCCGCAATGGCAACCACGTACACCTTAAGTGTGGAAGAAGAGAAACCCGCAGAGAAACGATCTTGAAGAAACTCCAGAACTGAAGCCACCGGGCTGTTAACTGGATCTAACTCATGTTCTCTACACCAAGTGGAAAACACATTCCACTTAAGGCCATATAATCTCCTAGTAAAAAGAGCCCTAGAGATAAGTACTTGGTCTCAACCACCCCAGCTGATAGTCCAGCATCTAGTTACTGAACCCCATCAGGGGCCAGACCCACAATTTCCACAGCTCCAGGCGAGGGTGGAATATCGTGCCTTCCGCCTGAGACAACAGGTCCCTCCTCAGAGGAATCTGCCATGGCGGACCTATAAGGAGTGATATTATGTCTGAAAACCAAACTCGGGCCGGCCACAATGGGGCTACCAGAATTAGACTGATGCCCTCCTGACGGACCCTCTCCAGGACTCCCAGGAGCAGAGCGATCGGGGGAAAAGCATACAGGCGTAGCCTTGGCCAGGCCTGTACCATGGCATCCAACCCCAGTGGGGCTGGATGTGTGATGGAGAACAAAAGTGGAGAGTGGGAAGTCTCTCGAGACGCAAACAGATCCACTTCCATTGGTCCAAACCTCTCCCATATCAGCTTCACCACATCTGGGTGACGTCTCCATTCCCTGGGCCTCAGCAACGTACATGGCTCTGATAGACAATAGTTTCCCTTGGGACCATAGGATAATCTGATGCACCAAACTGAATAGAGGGCACGATCTGAGTCCCCCTTGTCGGTTCAGATAAGCTACCACTGATGGATTGTCCGAACGTACCAGGACGTGGTAACCCTTGATGTCTGGGAGGAAGCTCCTCAGAGCCCTGAACACAGCCAACATCTCCAGGCAATTTATATGCCAAGTGTGATGATGGCCGCCATATAAGCCCTGCCAACCAATGCAGAGGTGCGCTGGGCAGTGCCGGGACTTTCAGGGATGATGCCACTTCAGGAGAGAGGTAACCAGCGAAAGCCTCTTCCATCTTCAGCATCTTGCCATACCCCATCTCTCTTGCGCCCAAAACATTGCTATAAATCCACAGCAGATGGATCAGAAACGCGGGAAGAGTAGGGTTTTTCCCAGGACTTAGATATTTCTCTATGAAGGTCTGGGAAAAATGCGCTGAGGTTGTGACCTGCTGCAGAAAACAATTTAATTTAATTTACTTTTATTTTGAGATTCCTGCACATCATGTGGCCAGCTGATGTTAAGTCTGGCTACAGCACGCGTCACAACCTCAATGAGCTCCTCATAAGCGGGAAAATGAACCGGCGAGTCTAGCTCATGTTCATCCGCCTCTATGCTGAGCACATCCACTTCCTCAGAAGCAGACAGCTCAAGCATCGGACCCTCGTCACGGGCAGAAGAAGCCGCAGCGCGGGCTTCTGCACCACGAACAAGAGCCTCATGACCTTCAGACAAAGAATGAGAAGGTGCCGCAGCAGTCTCATTCTCGTCTGCAAGATCCTTTTGCGAACCCCACAATCTGAGTCACCGCACCGCTTCAACAGACGCAGGACCAGAACCACAGTGAACGCGAGCCTGGCCGTCTTCATCAAAGACATCCAGGCGGGAACGCAGCACTATCATAGGAAGTGCTTCCCAATCACCACAAGCAGCCCCCTCAAGAGCTTCCCGGGCACGCTGCACTCCCAAACAATTCACACATAGCTGATGTGTGTCCCCACCCCTTATATATCTAGGGCAGGGGTGCACACACTTCTTGAATTGTTCACTCGCCATATTATATATATATATATATATATATATATATATATATATATATATATATATATATATATGATTCTGATACGTGACAAACAACACCAAATAGAACAGACAACAACAGAGAGCGATTGCTGAAGAGCGAAAGCTAGCGCGTATGTGTGTGCCGGCGTCATTTTATACTTCCTGGTATGCCGTCACATGTTACATCATGACGCAACACCAATCAGGATTGGAATAGTTTCATTCATACTTCAGAGGCGCACGCTCAGGGAGCTTAAATAGTCGTTTTTAACAACGCAGTGCGAGTTCCCTTGAAAGGGAACTTCTTATTATGAGTATGAACCTTTCATTTCTTTTAGGAATCTTCACTTTATCTTTGGTGCTGCCCTCTTTCTCTCTCTTTTCTCTTTTTTTCTTCTCTTCATTTTCAGAATCGCCACCCTCAGACAAGAGGTCCACAATACCTCTCTGTGTACTGTATATTGACAGAGAGAGAGATGTTACAATTAAATGTACAATGCATATAGCAATGTATATTATTCAAATAATAAAAAAAGACATGCAGTACACAACCAATCTGGTAAAAGAGCTCTAGCTCAACAAAACAATGCGACACTATTTATTAGTAATTTAATAAATAATGAAAACCTTTGTTTACCCTAGTGATGCAGTCGTAGGGTTGGTACTATGTGTGGTGCTTTTCCTTTTCATGATAGACCTAAGACAGTAGTCATCACTGGGAGAGCCTGAAGGAAATGGATAAAAGATAAAAACAAATTTGCATAGAGTTGATGTTCATCCCCCTTCTTTGGAACTAATATATATTAAAGGTAGGGTAGGTAGAATTTTTCTAACAAAATATGTTTAAACTGTCTATATATACCAACACATAATTAAAATGTAAGTACTCTGAAAAAGAAAGTATAAAAATCGAGTGTCTGTAGTCCTCTCAGGGCTGCAATAAACACAGCTACTTATCTCCATTCGGGACGAATGAAATGATTGGCTGGAGCGACTGTCACTCTCCCTCGCTACCATGGCAACCAGCCCTGCAGCTACAGGAGCTGCCCACACACGCGCATTCGTTTGACTCGAGGAGTGGAAGAGGCACGGACGCTAGGAAGAATCACAATTATGGCCGCAAATTTAGCAGTCAAAATTCCCAGTACCTGCATACAGTCAGCGAAGGCAAACCAGGCAAGAAAAGGAAGACAGTTTTTGAAAAGGCTATGCCCAAAAAGTCTTTGGATAAAGCAAGCAATATCAGGACTTTCCAGCGGTGGACAACTGAGGGACATCAAGGGGCTGAAAAGTGACGGTAACAGTGCTTTCATTGTGGAAGCTCTTACAATCAAAACACCGTATATGTTATGAATCTTACACGAAATTCACCTTCATCACAGTGTAACTGATGGTAACAGGAAAAACGTGTATCAATGCAACCTGTTTTTAGCTTAAAGTTTGCCTTGTTACTAGCTTGTTACCGAATCAAACTCAATATATTTTCAACTTTACCAGTATCGATATGCTGGCTTGATAGTGAGTACTAACAGCCATGTTAGTTGTTTATATTCATAAAGTTAGGTATTTTATTACATGTGATTCTGACATGATGTCACTCTATGCACTGCTCGTCTCCGCTCGGCGCTGGGAAATGCGTCCTTCAAATGAGCGCGGGCGGCATCGCGCGGTCATGTGTTTTGGAGGCGTGGCTTTGGAAGGAGCCCAGACGGGAGGGGGTGGGTGTCAATGGAATAAGTAGCTGTGTTTATTGCAGCCCTGAGGAGGACTACAGTTTTTTACACTCGATTTTTAAAATCTCTTTTTCAGAGTACTTACATTTTAATTATCTATTGGTATATACAGACAGTTTAAACAAATTTGGGAATTGTTTTTTTTTTTTTAAATCCTGCCTACCCTACCTTTAAGAAAAGAAGCTCTGTGGAAGGGAATCGTCATATTTACGGGTCCTTGACATGAAGAAGCCTGAAAACCCCAGAAAACATTCCCTGGCCCTGGTTTGAAATGACATCACCTAAGCACCCACAAACTTTTTTATACACCAAAAACACCTGCTAAAGGCTCTTTTTTCTTTAATAAGGACTTCTGATACACAAGCACTCCTGCCTTTCAGAAACCATGCACAGTGCAGGCTTCCAGTGTGGATGGTATTCATGTCTGTGTCTGCCACATACCAAAGGACATTAGAGCATTCCTCAAACCAACAGCAGCCCAAATATTCTAAGTGTAGGGCTTATTCAGCCAAAGGACAAACCAGAGAGAGAGAGAGAGCTATTTTCACCTCCTGTTCAAATTCCACAGCAGAAAGATTGCTCTGAAAAAAAGTCTTCTCTTTTCTGCTTATTTTTGTATCTTACATGCACTTCTTTGTCGGGTGGAGTCATTTCGACCAGGATGAAATACTTTTGCTTGCTAACTTGAGTTACCTTTGACACATGTAAATACAAACCATGAAGAGCAGCGGACATCTGCAATTCCATTTGATTCTTCTGTTTAACCACTGAAGTCTTATTTGATGACTCGCTTTGTGCACTGACTGGAAATTAGCAAGAAAATGAAAGAAAGCAATTAGCTGAAACCGCATAAAGCATCTAAATATAAATTTGATGAAAAATGATTTTAAAAGGTAGATACACAAATATACACATCCTTACCTTTTACTTGTTCACCTAAGTGACCGTGGGACTGGAGAGTGACCCCATGTTTTGAGCCAGGGTGGCTGTCGGTTAACAGGTCCTGTTGTTCTTTAAGTAATTTCTGCATGCGATCTATATAATGATCAAGTCCAGGCTCAGTCTGCACTAACATCTGTCCCTCCGTGTCGCGTATCCTCCCGTCCCCCACTTCCACGCCGATGCTACGTGTCTTGACCGGATCTGGTAGACGGGATGGACCACATGCAATGTTTCGTGTATAGAGACCAATGAGGATATTCTCATTGATATTAGCCATTCCGATACCAACATCTCGTGTTATAACATTAGGGACAGCAGGGGTGTTGGTGTCTCTACCTAAGCATGTTGTGGTTCCAACAGAGTGCATCTGAACAGCAGCCATTCGGTCAGAAACCTTCCCATCCCCAACCGCCAGAGATCGAGTGATTGTGTGTGCTGTGTTGGTATGTCTTTCCCTGGTGAGTGTGTGTTTTGTGTTGGTGCTGGCTTCAGAGATACAGGCCTGCAAAGTGCTGGTGCTGCGCGAGACGGTGCAAAAGGCTGTGCTGGTACGCTGCGACAAAGTCTGTGGGATTGCCATTACACTAAAGTCAACGCTTCGCACTGGGTCAGTGACAGTTCCTTGGGAAATTAGCGATTTGACAGCTATTACATCCATGTCGACCGTACAGTCACCACAGCCCACCGTTTGGTGGGAAATGTTCTTCTTCTCAATTGTCTCCAAAGTAATTGTGGCAGTGTCACACATGTACATTGTTGTCCCAACACCTTGATTTTGTGTTGCTGCACGCTCGTTTCCAACACATTGATCTTTTCGCGCCACTTCCCACTCTTCCATAGGTATATCTGGGCCAGATGAAACAACCCTCACCTCCGGTTTGCAGGAGACTCCAACAGCAATGAAAATCCGCTCTAGTCCTCCCCCAACAGCAGTATGCACAAGGTCGGTGTGGTTTCCAACCCCAAGAGTGCGAGTTTGCGACCTGGTCTGGGTTGCAACGCAGTTCACCTGTGGTTGTGCTGAGGAACTCTTGTCAGCATGGTTTCTCGCTTCTGCTTCCCGCAGTTCACTTCTTAGCTTGCCCATTTCTGCCTTGAGCATTGCTTCTTTAAGCTCAGCCTCCAGTATCTGAACCCGGTCACTTAAATGTTGGATGGTTTGCTGTTGGAACTCTGTTTCTGCTTCCTTGTTGGATAGAACCCCCAGCATAGTCTCAGTGACACTGACAGCCACTGACTGAGTCTCAGGTTTTGCACCAACAGCAACATCCTTACAAAAGTTTAATTTGTGTTGATGAATAACATCTACTTCATCAATGCACCTGTCATCTCCAACTGCAACAGACTTTTGATCTCTCATCTTAAAGGCAGAGGATTCAAGACGTGCATCTTGGATCTTCCTTTCAAGCAGTTGCATTTCAACACTAAGCTGTTGGAAATCCGTCAGACCAGAGATGGCACCGTGCTCCCAACTCTCTATCGCTGGTTTGCTGCTAAAATCTTTGTCAATGATAGAGCCTGATTTTTGATCTTCATCTTGCCTCTTGACCAAGGTGGTCAGATGTCTCTTTTCTTCCTGCAAAACAGAAATCTTCACCTGTAGGACAGGAATGGCCTTCACTTGTTCCTCCAGGTCCTTTAACCTTCGTAAAGCAGCTGCCATCTGATCCCTGACCATCTGCAGGTGGAGTGGGCTCACACCGCTCACTGGAGATGCTCGTCCAGAGCTTGAGGGGCTGATTTTATGGGTTTTCCCCAATAACAAGGAACTTTGTCGGGGCTGGTCTAGGACTGTCATCTTAGCACCTTGATTTAGGCTACTCCAGCTCGTATACGGAGATAGGGTACCACTAGAGCCAAGACCCCCAAAACTGGCCAGTCTACGCCGTGGCTGTGGTTCTGGAGGTCCTTGCTGCGACAAGCCTTTCTCATGTTCCAAACGTTTGCATGTTTCCATCAAAGTTTTTTCCACTAGAGGATTTGGTTTGGTTGGGGTAGGACATTGTGTGGCTGGGGCAGACGTCCCATCTACATACCTCTGAGAGGTAACTAGGTCTTGAGGGACCTCAGGTCTTGGACAGGAGGATTTAGGTTTGGAATGGGGAAGTGGGGGTCTTCTTCTGTTGACAGAAGAAGAGGAAGAGGATGAAGAAGGAGACAGAGACGTTTTCTTGGCTTCATCGCTGCTTACTGAGGACAAAGACTCTGAAGAATTCCAGTGTGTGGGGTTTAAGATGCGTTGCGACTCAGAGGCAGCGTTCGCTGCTCTGGGCCGCTTGTTAAAATTCAGTCGTCGAATGGTGTCACTTCGCTCAATATCATCCACGTATTTAACAAAGTCTAAGTCGAGCTGGTACCCGTATGGTGTATCGACGCTGAATGGGCTACTCTGAAAAGTGTCAGCAGTAATCTCACTCCAGCCTGTTTAAACAAAGAAAACAAAATGACTTTGGTAGAGGAGATTGGAGAGTTTATATTCAAAGTTCATATTTTTTAAAGTGAATGTCTACTTTTTTGTGAGTAAAACTGTGTGTTTTATCTTCAATAATAAGATAAAAATATACTTCCAAGACAAGAACATGAACATTTATGACTGTGGACTGTTTTTAACTAACATGCCTGAAAACACCATTTAAAAAAATCACAGAATGAAACTGAGACAGAAAGAAAATTCAGAATAAAATAGTGCATACATATACTTCATATTCACAGTATTGCAGGCACATTTAAAATGTGTAGATTTCTGATAAATCTGATTTCCATAAAAATATGCATTCCTTACTAAAAAAAACTCAGCAGCAAATGTCTTTCAAAACAAAATAAGGCTTAAGTATTAACTTTCTTACCTGCAGATTAGAATTTTCACCAAAAAGAAAATGTTGTAGAGACAGGGAAAAAAGTTCTAGTAAACATCCATTTGCGTTCTCCTCTCTGCCCTTGTCTTACTCATTCTGCTCTCCTCTTCCAGGCCTTCAGTCTCTTATTTTGTTTCTCTCCTCCCACTGCTTTTTTATTCCCTTTCTCTATCATGAACTCAAGCATTAAAAAACTCTTCTATTGAAAAGTAAAAAACAAACAAACCATGCCTTTACACTGAAAAAACATCTAAATATGCGTAAATAAAGATATCCCCATGCATTCAGAAACTGGGAGTATGTAAGTCAAAACCATTTTATGATAATTTATATATAATTTAAGGAAACTACAGTTGCTGATTCTTACCTTGTTGATTCAGGTGGAAATGTGTTTTCTGAGTCATGGCAGCTTGGAAGATACCACCACTAAAATGTATTTCTCAGCAGTGACTATAAAAGCAAGAACAGACAATAGCATATTAAACATATCACCTAAGACATGTTTAGCTGAGAAACTGTATTATACTACAACAAGGACACCGCTAATAATCTAAATTGTTATAATAATAACAATAAACTGGTACATTTAGGGTTGTGTTTCAATTTACAAAAATTAAAGACACTTGGATTAAAAAAATTTAATACAAATATTTTGTGTCTGGTTATTTGTGGTTAACAGATAAAAGTAAGGGAAACCTTTCAATCATGAATCTCACATGATTTATCTTTTCATATACTGCCCCCTACTGAAGATAAAAGTAATCAGTCTCATGTAGATCTGCAATACACCGCCTGAAAAAACAGAGGCTGAAAAGCAACAGACAATTATAGTAAAAAAAGAAAAGAAAAGAAAACCATAAAGATTAAGATTTGGATCTTTTGAATGACCGGTTTGAATGAATCATTCATGACTAGATTTGACTGATCCAGGTCTTTATCTATTCAACACATGACTATGACATCAGTTGACTTACAATCTAGTGCATACATAAAGTGTTTTATGATACTTTTAAAGTCCAATTATGGTGGTTTTGCATCCTTTTTTTTAATCTGGAAAGTTCCAGTCAGTCTCATTTAATCATAATTGCAAGGAAAACTGTATATTATTTAAAATATATCCTTTTGTGTTACATGGAAAAAAGAAAGTCAAAAGGGAATGACATGACAGTGCGTAACTCATGACATTATTTTTTCCCCCCTTTTAAGACAAACTGTCCCTTTCATGCATAGTTTTTACAGTTTCTGCAGCTGCAAGCAGGAGTTATAGCTTAAAGACACACAACAACAAGCAAAACCATGTGTCTGCCACATAATGTCAAAATTCCTTCTGATTAAGGAAAGGAAGAGGGGGAGAAACCCTGCAAACCAGGAGAAGCTTGCACTGTCACTGCAGACAGATATCTGAAACATGAGACCTGCATTGTGTCAGCTGAATTGCTTGGCAGTGAGAGGACATGGACACATCGACACAACACGCACGAAAGGACACACACTGATCCATGAACACACACGTATATCTGATATGAACAAAGGCTTTAGGGCATAAAGTAAACCTGAGAATAACAACCAAGAAAATGATTGATGAAAAAGAGAACAACAAAGAGATAAATAATTTAGAAATAAACAATTGATACAAATGTTTTGTTTTATTTAAAAAAATTTTTTTTTACTGCAGAATAACAAATGACCTGAAATAACTACTAATTGATTAATAATTTGTGCATCTAATATAGATATAATTAGCACAAAATGTCCTTTATAGTACAAAATATACTTAAAAGACTATGGAAACACAAAAATAAGTTTGATTACTAAATATAATAAATGTCCACATTGTTGACTGTCAGCACACTAACAGAACAACTCAAATTTTCTCTTTATTCCATATGTTGGATACTTTTTCTGCAACAAAACAATGGATGTTTTGTTGGAATTCAATGAAAGAGGATAACGTTAAACCAATCTGGTTAAGTTTACTGGAAATTGCATTCTGAAGATTGAATTCGTTTTAAAAGGGAATTATGTGTGCATTAATGGATATAATCTGCTCCTGGTACAGCCCAGTACATCTTCGATTTACCGGATTATACATTGCCTGGAGACTAGCTGTACCACATCCTCAACAAATTAGCACAGCCATTTAACATTCTTGTAAACATAACTTGAATAAAGTGTGCTGCATTGCAATAACTAATAAAGTGTATTTTGGTAGCACTAATAAATACTCCACCTTAACTTGTTTTAAAACATTTCTATGAAACATTATTGTTATTTACATAGGCTACATGTCATGTCTGCAGCAAAATATTCTTAGACCGTCCAAATTTGTGACAACAATGCAGTGAATTCAATCCTATCCTCATTAGTGCAGGTGAGTCTGTTGTTTACATACCAGAGCGAAGCGCAACTTCAGAGATGAACTGCGTTTCTTCTTCGTTTACATCTTAACATTTTTGTTTATCTTGAAACAGTGGTCCCGTAATGAATGCTTAACGTAAAAAGCCAGTCCTGGAGTAACTTTACCATGTTCTGTATGCGCATGGAGGAGTTGCTGCTTACGCCATGACGCACTACGGCAGGTGTGCAGTAGGCTTCTACTTTGACTTTTTCCCCCCTGCCATATAAAGAAAAACTAATAGTATAGTTCCCAATTGACTTATACCTGTATTTAGTAGAAAAGGAGGCGGGGGGGGGGGGGGATAACAATTATACTATGGGCTAAATAACTACGTGCATGGTTACGAGCCATTTATTTGATTTAAAATAGCAGTTTTTATTCAACAAAATTATTTAAATTCAGCCCAATACTGTAATAGCAGCAGATCCTCTACAAAAATTAAGAACAGAAAATGTTGTAGCCTATCAGTTAACGCTCAAAACATATGTCTTCAAGATTACAGCGACATCTGCTGGTAGTTTTCTAAAGTAGGCTATAGACCTGTACAGTATGTGCGCATGGGAGATGCCTACTTATTACTCAAGTGAATATTTTTCAAAGTAGGGAGTTTAGAAAGTCATGTCTGTATACTTGAAAGTTATGTGCTGCAACCACGTTGAGTTTCCATGTTTTATGGGGACTTTTCATAGACAAAATAATTTGTATACTGTACAAACTGTATATTCTATCCCCTAACCCACAGAAAACCTTCTGCATTTTCACATTTTCACAAAATATCACTATGATTTATAAGCTGTTTTCTTTTCATTATGGATACCAAAAATGTGCCCACAAAGAAATGATTTTGGATATTGGCAACCCTACTGGGACATTTTGTCCCCATAACGTAGTTTACCAGTACAACGTTGTTTTGGCCAACAAGTTATATTACTTACATATCCCATGCATTATATCATGTCCCTCTCTGTATGATTTTATGTATATATAATATAGAAGTAATTTTAAGTTTAATATATTTTTATTTAATTAATATAATACTTACTACCGTTATTAACTAATGTTGTGAAATATTACCTATCTACAGTAATGTACATTATATATATATATATAGTCACAACATACACCATGTTTTCACAAGACACAGAACAATCCTGTCTTCATGTATTATTTTATTAGGCAGTTGTATTTACAAATCTTTTTAATTGTAAATTATCAGTAATTTTCTGTAAATTTACATTGGCAAGCCTCTGTCAGGTGTATCTCTTCATAGATAATCAACATAAATGCAGTTAAGAGAAGTACATCAACAGATTTTCTAAACTTGTTTTCAAAGGCTGAAGTTGTTCCCTAATGATAAGGAAGAGTAATCATTTGAATAAGACTACTACACAGGGAAATATATTTCGAAAGAAAGAAAAAATGTAAAGGGGACAGCGCAAAATCAAAATTTCTCTGGATTTGTCTTAAGCTGGTTTACAAAGCATGGATTGTCAAGTTTTAGCTATAAAGTCTCATTAATAAAGAATTTAAAAATGACAGTGCAGTTTTGAACAAAAAAGATGTAATCATATATATATATGAAACTAGACATGAACATGTAAAAAAAAAAAATTCCATCAGTCAAATCAGAGATTTAGAGGCCTATTTTTTTCTTGAGAATATGATGTTGCTGTATTTGTTAGGACCAATCAAGTTATCATCATCAATCAAGTTATACTTTGTGGTAAGAATGTGCATTAAGACATTCTTCTTGCTTATATCACATAACTTGTAAATGAGCTGTGCCAAACAAACAAAAGTATGAATTTATGGTTTAAAAAATTATATAATCAATTTGAACAGCTGGAGCTCCAGGCAGGCAAACAAATACGAGCAAACAATTTAAAAAACATTATTTTCATTGCATTCTGTGAAACATAAAACACTGATCTGAAGGATGATTCCTCCAATCAGTAAGCTCCTGCATAAAATATTTTTTTAATACATGTTGACCTTTCTTTGTGGACTTACGATGGCACATGAAGCTACATACATGTAGGAGGAGCTTTCCGATTTTCCGATCTTTCAGATTATGAATTCCCACTGGCTTTCAAACAGGAATAAGACTATGTGGCTCACTCAGCCACAGTTCGTCAATATTTAAAGGATATCTGCCAATATGAGTTAATATTTAAACTCATTCATTGTGGTGATTAACTATATTGAACACCTCAGCATGTTTTTTTAAAGTGTTCATCACTTATCTTTGCAGCCTACATTTAAAACAAAAACAAAAAAAAACTAAAGAAAGTTAAAGGGGGGGGACAGAGACATTTGATTTAAGAAGTACTTATTGTTGAAGCAACCATTGTTTTGTAAAACAACTAAAATAATAGTAAAAAAAAAATGTTTTTGATAAAGCAGTGTATAGAATAAAACATCTTACAGCGATATAATCAAACATTTCTTTAAAAAAAATAATCCAGTCCAATATCACAATTTCAGTACAATCTACAACCCCATTTAAAGCACTGATAAACATAAATCTGAACGCATGTTTAAATTCTGTATATACTTAAATTTATGTAAAATGTGAGCAAATAGAAAAAAAGTCTAAGGTGTGACAAACAAACAAAAATCTATGAAACAGAGGCAAGAACATTGCACTCCCTCAGGATAAATGGGTCTTACATTGGTCTCTTCCTTAAGAAAGGCTGACTTATCAAGTTGTCCCTTTGTGTTAAAGTGCCCACCATGTTAAATTGGCCCGTCCCAGCAGTGGCCCGCAATTTAAGTAGGCTCCTCTTAATCGAGTGCCCTTCCCAGTAGGCTGTGTCAATGGGATAACCAGTCATGACACTGGTCCACAAAAACTTGCAGGTAAAACTGTGCAAAAGCGCTTTCTGTCTCACTTGTTGGCCCACATGGGCTCTTTCTCTACAGATCTCTTGGTCCACCAAGAATTGCAACAGCATAGTGTACAGTACAGCTAGCTCAGTGTATAACTCTATGCCTCACTCTCTGCAAGGAAATTCTTGCTATAAAACCCGAAAAAGAATTGTAAAACCATCTCTAAAAGAGTATAGATACAATAAAGTGGCTTAGCAATCTTTCTGACACCTTGACTGTGGCACAAAAAATAACCTCCATCCTTTTCCCTTTTGGACCTTTTCTCAGTCCCCTTAAACGGGCTGATGCTGGCGACTGTACGGCCACAGACCATTCAGCTTGTTCATGCAAGTGGGATGCATGGAGTCTGTCTGCATGCTTATTGCTCTAAAGACACTGAGAGAGAAAAAGAGAGACAAAAGAATAGAGATAGGAGGACTGCTGTGGATGAAGACAGACATGAGAATGAAGAGGTAGAGAGTATTCTAGAAGAAAAAGAAATCGAGAGCGAGAGAGAGAGAGAGAGAGAGAGAAGGCATCAGAGGAACCACAAGTTATCGCGCTAGCAGCTTGATGAGGTTGGCGCACATCTCAAAGAACTCTATGGTGTGACTTCCCGGCCGGGGGAGGATCTCTCCCCCAGTGGAATCCACTGAGGAGGTAAGAGAAGAAGCCAGAGAGCTTTCCGCCGCTTTCCCTCCAGATATCGGAGGTGTGGAGGGTGCGGACGCTTCGCCCTTTGTTGCGTCCTCACATTCGTTTTTCTCGTTCTTTAGGGTAGTCCGGTAGTTACCGACTGAGCCAGAGCGGTGAGGCGTGGCAGTCCCTGATTTTACTTCCATCATGTCATCTGAAAGTAACAGAAAACATCAGATGGTGAAGTACGCAGAAAACACACCAGAACACGCCACAACAGGGATGAGAATTGTAAGGAATTTTTCAATATAAGCCTGAACCTCAAGCTGAGACTCGAACGCAGGTTGTCATGTGTACAGCTACGGCAAATGACAGTGCTCCTCACAAGACTACAGCTCCTACATAGCTTATTTTTTATCAGTTCTTTTGTCTTTGAGTTTTTATAATTCTCACTTCTGCTCATTCTAAATCAGATACAGATAAAGTAGCACAGTAAAGATGATTACATTTATATGAATGCATTAGTGAGAGAGCGATTGCATGTGAATTAATTCTTCCTGGTAGTATCTCTAATAATAGTGTGGGTTTTAGTTACTAAGATTATATGCTAGAACTTTTCAGTTTCCTAGCCATTTTATTGATAAATCACAGAACAGTGTTTTTTCACAGAACAGAGTTGACAATACATTTCAGATTATTCAAATACAAACTGAATACAAACTTAAAGTTTCTGTGTGCACTATCTGCACGTGATGTGCGAGTAACAATGCAGCATTAGTTTAAAACGGCGATTAACTAAATTAGCTATGCATACATAAAACGTGCATTCACCTGATCAATTTTGAGCATCCAGATGGTATAATCAAACATGTATTGTGAAGGACTCTCGCAGTATGCATTTGTCATGTTGACTGTTGGAAACGGAGCGTAAAAGTGGACTTCAAAGATTTCTTATCCTATTGCGCCCTCTATAGGCCATGATCAGCAACTAATCAACGTCAAGCTTAAAAGAGTCATGGCAGAGCATTAAAGTCAACTAGTCTGTGCAACCCCTATTTACAATAAGAAACTACATAAATTGTATTGTTTACCTAAGCAGTATGTTGCCAGAAGATGAGATTTTAGCAGAATAAACATCAATCAGAAGTAAATTAAATATTTTATTTAAATTTTAATTTAATTGGAACTTTTGGAAATTTCTTGCTGACATAACTACAATAACACAATGGCAATTCAATAATTGCAACATATTAAGTAAAAATATTACATTTAAAGATACAACTGACTACAAAACTCATGTGTAGTTGCACAATGTCACATAAACAACCATTCAGTAACTACTCTGACTGATGTCTCACAAACTTTAAGTAGTGTAAAACATAATAACAGTTCAGACATGCTGAAAATAAAACTTGTATTATTCAGTCAGATCTATTCAGTATTCATATTCTTATGTGTGATTTAATTTTTTTTTATTGGTTATTGGTAAATTAAAGCAGTAATAAACAAATCATGAAATAAAATTAAACACTGAATAAAACCACACACAGCGCGACAATTTTACCATCTATGCTCCTGAAGTCTAGTAAATATGTCCTGCTGTCCACCTGGTAGAGTTGGAGGCTCATCTTTGTATGTATGCCAGTGACTGGGTTCTTCCTCCGCACTCGCAAGTAATAAGGATTCACTACCTATCAAACCAAAGAGGAAAAAAGAGAGGAGAGTTAAAGATATGACTGTAAAAAGACCCTAAGTTCATTCATATTTACCAACGTTTAACTTTAAAAAGGACTGTGCCGACGGGTTCATTGCACTGTAACACTATTTGCACTGTTTTGAGGAGGTCTGAATGGCATACTCCTGAACAACAGTAAACACTGTTCACCCTGATAAGAGAGGCCGCTAAGAAAAAAAGACAAAGAATGAACACTCTTGTAAACTAAGACGTAGGCCATTTCCATCCAAAACTGATGACTCACTCAGTCAAACATGCTTGAATTGAACTTCAGCCAGTTGAATTAAAACACACAAACCATTTAACGCCTTCAGCCACAGGCTAACATCAAAGAAGGTCTTTCTACGACGGCAGCACATACATTAATTTGTCAGACAACATTTAATAGATATTCCTCTTACTATAAACATAACATAAAAATCAAAACAATCCTCTGTGATTTTGTTTCAACCATAGAATAGATGTCAACAGAGACCAGAATTCCATAGTGTACCTTTAATTTACACTATCATTCAAAAGTTTGAGGTTAGTTTAAAAATAATAATAATTTATTCAGCAAGGACCCACTTGACAGCAGTAAAGACCTTTACAATATTACAAAAGTTTTCTATTTCAAATAAATGCTGTTATTTTGAGCTTTCTATTCATCAAACAATCATGAGGGGGAAAAAAAAAGTATCAAATGCCATCACAGGAATAAATAAAACTTGACCAAAAACATATTTTAAATTGTAAATTTTACATAAATACAGCCAAGAGACTACTTTCAAAAACCTTTTTTTTTTTTTGTACCGACCCCCAACTTTGGAACAGAAGTGTACCATTAAAAAACTATTCTTACATTTTAGCTCCAGGCTCTTCTAATAATGACTGTACGATATGAAGACACCATACTGTAAAGTTTGTTGTTAACATTCTATTTGCTTACTCTGTAAGTGTGTGTGTGTGTGTGTTAGGGCTGTAATCAACCAAAGAAAATCTTGGTCGACTGAAGTCCTGACATTTTTTACTAAAAAAATCTACTAAAAATGACGTTAGGAAAAGAAAACCGTTAAATTAATTAGCTGAGCACTGTACGCAGTACTTGGTAGCCTTGTTGTCCGCCTAAATGAAAACAAAAACTAGTAAGCTATTTGCAGTATATTAAATAGTTTTTGACCTAATTATTATGAGTATGTTGGCTCTGACAGCGTTGCATCACGTGCACCTGCGCAATATCATAGCCTATGATTTCTGAAAATAGTACTATGTTGTCAACTAGTGATATCATCACAAGAACTTTTGAGGAATATGCAACATAATTTAGACAATTGTTTTTGTCATATGTATTATAATAACTGACAGACACTATAATTTCAGCCTGTGCACCTGAACATAGGAGCTCAGCTTCGCGGCTGAGACACGAATTAACTTTTTAAAAAATGATGCCACATTGCCGATGTCTTTGTTGACATGCTAAAAGAGGACTGACTATGAATTAAACGCTCTACAATTAAATAAATAATATTCAGCAAACCTTCTAGTAGCCTACTTTCTTCAATCTGTCTCTCTTCTCCAGTGGGTTGGGCTAATCCAAAAGAAGTGAAAACAAGGGGGGTGTTTTGAATACAGACTGTTACCTGTGAAACAGGGGTGCTCTGAAAACACCCCCATTATCAATTAGTGCTTTCCACCTGATGAAATGAACACAGCAAAACTGATGAAATTAATGCGGCTAAAAATCGACCAATCAAAATTAGTCGAGCCTGAACGTGTCATTTAGTAATTTAGCAGACGCTTTTATCCAAAGCTATGAGTATCGACCAATAATCGACTGGGAGATTACAGCCCTAGTGTGTGTGTGTGTGTGTGTGTGTGTGTGAGAAATAGAGAAAGCGGTCAAGTCTTTTCTTTTTATAGAATTTACCAGAAGCCCCAAAACTCTTTCCCACAAGGAAGAGATGGAATTTACCCTAAGATCATGAACCTCATGAGGATAAGCAGAAAAAATGCATAGCACGACATGCATTCCCTCCATTTATCTATTGTTACCACTCCTCCACACTTTATTACTGCAATTTGTTAAATCCTGGCCTAAACGGACTAACAGGTTTTTTTGTCTTGATGCAATTTATTCACATAATCTGTTCAATAATCTTCTCACTTTAAAGGAATAGTTATGCTGGACACCACTGACTTTTATTGTATGGACAAAAACAGTTGAAACGTTCTTCAAAATATCTTCTTTTAAGTTCCGTCGAAGTCAGTGAGCCATACAGGTTTAGGATCACTTCTTTCATTTTTGGAACTATCCCTTTAAATGCTGCAGTGATCCGAGAAATTTAAAGTAAAAAACCTTACCTTCCACTCATAGTCCAGCTGCTTCATAGCACGACAGACCTCACTCATGATATCATTCGGTCTGCTCTGACTACGGATTCCCAGGTGCCACTTTGCCCGCCGAACACCGAGATGCTTAGACTTTTGGGGGTTAAGCTCATCCAGCGTGTGTCGGGGACGCGGTTGAGACTCTGCCACTAGGAATGGCACTCTTTCAGGGTGAACCTTAGCAGTGTGATGAGCGGGCAGATCATCTAGAAAGCTGTCTGGGGGGCTGGAGGCCAAATAGAAGTCTTTGGCCTCACTCATAATGCGGCGGTTGTCTATGATCAAGTGATAGGCCACAGCAAGAGGATCCTGGTGATTGCGACTGCAAAACAGGGGAGGATAAAGGCAGTACATATTAGAAAAGCTAACATATATGAAACAACAACCAGAACCCATATTTTTGTACAAGGTTTTGAGATGGGGTTTGTTGAAGTGCCTTTGCACAGAATCCATCTTTTCTCAGTGATAGTATCTGGTGATGTTGCGGTTGGTGTTCGTTTGGCACTTTCAGGCCCAGGAATTGCGTTTATTTTAAGAGATGGTTTAGCTGGGGGGAATGTTCAGGGAGAGAGTATTGTGGTAGCTCCACCCATAGTAGTATCTGTACCCATAAAATATGAGGTTGATAATGCAACGAAGAATTCCCTGATTTGTTTTCAGCTTGTGCAGTCATTTGATCAATGGCAACAACTATCTGAACATCAAGTTGTAGAGGTTCCACTTAATGATACCCTCTTTTCCTTGTCAGTTCAGGCGAACCAGAATCTAATGATGTGTTTGTGTCTGGAAGAATCTAGTGTAAAACAATGATCGAATCTGTTAAAAGGTTAATGTTCACTCCTGAGAATATTAGTTGTGCTGATCTTTCTAATGTTGATGGTTGTTCTCTAACTCCTCTTTTACAGATCTCTCAAGAGGAGTTAATTACAGCAAAAGAGACAGACGACGATCAGACAGATCTGACGATCAATCTGAATTGTATTTCCTTGAAGATGGTCTACTTTGTCAAAAGTAGGAATTGTATTACTCAGATTGTAGTTCCCTTACGCTTAGAGAACATATATCGCAATTGGCTCATCAAGGACTTGCTGGTCATACCAGGGTCTGAAAAACGGATTATGCGAAAGTTTTCAGTTTTTGAAACAAGATCGACTGTGTTGGTCCTTTGCCACGGTCTAGGACTGGTCATCATTATCGTCTTACAATAATGTACCAGACTACCCGTTATCCTGCAGCTTACCCATTAAGGTCTATCACTAGTAAGTCTATCTTGAAAGCCCTCACTAACTTTGTCTATTTTTGGTATCCCAAAGCAATTCAATCTGGTATGGGTTCGAAGACAAGAGAGTTCTCAAAAACCCTCCATCAACTTCAAGATTCCCACAATATTTATAGTGCTTTGCTTACCATCTACAGAGTCAGGGGGATCTTGAAAGGTTTCATCAAACCTTGAAATCTCTTAAGATCATATTGTGAGAAACTAGCCTGCCGTGGATGTTATTGGCTATATGTGAAGTAACCTCTAAGCCTCCCGAAAATGCTGTAGACTACGTGAGTGGGCTTAGCTGTAGACTTTATGAGGCACAAGCTATTGCTCAAAAGAAGTTGTGTAAATCTCAAACTAAAATGCAACAACTTTTTGATAAAAAGGCTAAGGAGATTTCAGGAGGATGATCAGGTATTGGCTTTGCTACCTCTTACTTCTTAATAACCCATTTCAAGCAAAGTTTACAGAACCTTACAGTATAGCCAAGCAAATTTCAGTTAATAATTATCTGCTGAATACTCCTGATCGAAGGAAAGTTCAGGTTTTGTCACATTCATTTTTAAAAATCTTATATAGCTCCTGTAACTTCAGTCTCTGTTGGTGTTGTGCCAACTTGTGATCTTTTTAATCCAGAACTACAGTCTGTGGTTTCACCCATTTCATCCTACTAAATGACTCTTCTCCAGAAAATACTGATGAGGATGTAAATCTTCTTTCTCGGGGAAAAGTAGATGGATGCTAGCCTGGCATGCCAGACCTACATCAGGATGTTAGGTCTGGGAACTCACAATTGACAGGGCTCAATACGAGGGGCGGGATAAACGGTTGTCTTTCAAATTCCCTCTGCACGCAATAGGATAGCGCTACAACCAACCAGAACAATGAAGAAGGTGACCTTCCTTTTTTAAAAATGACTCAAGTGCCGGTCTTTGTTCTTGTTTCAAAGAAAAGCTTAACTTCAAATCATCCAGAGTCGCGGCCAAAGCCGAATCGAAAGACAGCAGCAACAGTCATTCTTTGTTTTCAAGTAGCAGTGAACCGTCGCAAATCTGTCATCATTATGTTAAGCCCGCACACCGACTCTATACACAATGTGATAGGCCTGACTAGAGTTTGGTTTTTCCAGCTCGAAAGTCAACGGAGAGTTGCTAGACTACACTGGCTGCAAAATAAATTTTACTGCCGCTATGTGGAGTCTAGATTTCTAGGCTAGATAGACACCTTAACAACTGAAATTCTTACTGATTTGCCCTGTCATCTGTCTTATTTGGTAGAGAAAGAGAGGAATTACTTTTTTTTTTTTTGCTGGATTCTTTGCAGAATCTTTTTGAGGAGAGGTGTTATGGCCCCGTTTTCCACATTCTGTCTCCTGGGGACAGTAGGGTGTTGAAATGTGATTGGCGGGACTCGCGGAAGACTTCATTGTTAATTAATTGATTTGTGGGTGGAGAGTATAAACGTTTATGGTGTCCTTCTCAACAGTACTTTAAATGTAAGTACTCTTAAGGAAATGTTCTCCGGAAAAGACATTTCTGCCAACTTGCTGATTTTTCTTTGTTTAATGCTTTGTGCAATGTTTATCACTCCAATGGATTCATATTTTTCCTGTTATTGTTTAAACCCCTTGACATGGTGTTATTTTTGTAATAAATAATTTCTGCATAAATAAAGAAACTAATTCAAACAGTTTGTTTGTGAATGTGATTCTCTTTAAGTGACGGTCAAGAACGAGTTGCCCATTACAGATTAAAATAAATAAATGAACACAAACCTGTACAAGCAGTTGAGCACCTCCTCCTCAGTGCACTCAAACTTCTCACACACCTCCTTCAGCGCCTCCTCATCAATCATATTACTGCTGTATGCAGCGTCCTCCGGGAACAGATACTTGGGGAGATCTTGCTTAAACCACTCATCATCCCTGAGAATGGAGAGCAATGAACAGATAGAGAGAGATGATGTTGATTTTAACTTTTACAAATCTTACCTCTCCACATCCTAATAGTTATGGCATTACTAAATGAAATAGTGCTTGGAGTAGTTTCTGACCGAATCTCTTTGATGGTGGCTCTCTTCATGGGGTCCACCTGGAGCATGTGTTTCAAAAGGCTAATAACGGAGGGGTTCAGGTACTGAGGCGTGAAGAAGATTCCATCACAGATCTTCTTGAACAGTGTTGGCACGTGGTCGTCGTCAAACGGCAGCGTTCCGCACAAAAGGGCATACAATATCACTCCGCTGCTCCAGATGTCCACCTCAGGGCCTGCGTATAACCTGGATCAGAACAGCAAGATCCGTCAAGAGATAACCTGAATGAACGGACTTCACACAGCCATTTGAAACCGCACAGAGCATCATCTTAGAGGAAGAGAGCAGGTTTTTGAGAAGATTATAAAAAAAAATAATAAAAAAAAAATGGTAAAAGGTAAATACAGGCACAGAGGTAACCGGTACCTTCCAGAGATGACTTCCGGAGCAGCATAATTAGGAGAGCCGCAACTCGTCCTCAAGAATTCACCATCCGACATCATGTTTGACAAGCCTGCATGAGAAAAAAGTCACAGTCTGTATAGCTTGAGATATAAACATTAAAACAACCACCATGTTTCACAAATATGAAGAGCTCACATACCAAAGTCTGCAATCTTGGCATTCATGTGCGCATCCAGCAGGACATTCTCAGGCTTGAGGTCTCTGTGCACCACCATATGTCTGTGGCAGTAATCCACCCCTGAGATGATTTGCTGGAACAGCCGCCTGCTTTCCTTCTCATCCAACTAACCAGAGACACAGGACCATGTATTATTTTAACATCTCCCATGTGGCCTAAACTGAACATTCTGCATTTAATGTTCCCCTGTTGCAACTTACTGTGCCAATTTTGTGGACCCTGATAAACACAACTGTTCAAATGTTTGGGGTTGGAAAGACGTTTTTATTCCTTATTAGTCTTATGTTCACCCAGGCTGCATTTATTTGATCAAAAATACAGTAAAAACTATATTATTGTGAAATATTATTACAATTATTATTACAACAGAACTCTTTTCTATTTTAATACATTTTATTCCAGTGATGGCAAAGCTGAATTTTCAGGATCATTACTCCAGTTTCAGTGTCACGTGACCCTTTAGAAATCATTCTAATATGCTGATTTGCTGCTCAAAAAACATTACTTATTATTATCAATGTTAAGAACAGTTGTGCTGCTTAACATTTTTATGCAAACTGTTTTTTAGGATTCTTTGATAAATAGAAAAGTGGTTGCTGTGGTAACGAAGGGGTTCAGGTTGCCTTAATGTGCTGAGTGACTTATGTTGACTAACTAATATTTGAGGAAATCGGTTCATAATAGATTAATAGGTTTGAACTTTTTGGACCTATTGATTTAGTTGATTTGAATAAATGTATATGGCTAACATAGCTTAAGTGAACACTTAAAAGGGAATTAAATATTTTTTTTAAATTCTGTCATTAATTACTCACCCTCATGTCATTTCAAACCCTTAACACTTTCGTTCACTGTAGGAACACAAATTAAATCTGAGAGACTGCAACGCATCTATCAATCTGATGCTTCAAAAAGTTCATAAAAAGATCGTAACACTAATCCATGTGAATTGAGTGGATTAGTCCACATTTTTCTGAAGACACACAGTCGCTTTATATGATGAACAGATTGAATTTAGGCTTTTATTCACATATAAAGTTTGATCAGCGAACATAAACAGGAGCTCAACTAAACCTTGCGGAAACTCAAACATGCTGCACAACACATGAGAATGAACCTTATTGGTTCTTGCACATCAAGAGAACATGCCTGAGCCTTTGTTTACCACAACTGATGTGTGTTAATGAATGTTTAAATATGAATAAAAGCCGAAATTCAATCTGTTCAGCTTAAAGCGAAGCGATCGTCTCTTCAGAAAATGTGGACTAAACCGCTCAATTCATATGGATTAGTTTTACAATCGCTTTTTAAAGCATTAAAGTGTCAGTTGCGTAGTTGTCTGTGGAGGGACAGAAAGCTCTCAGATTTCATCAAAAATATCTAAATTAGTGTTCTGCCCACATCCTTAGATTGTACTTCCTTTAGCAATTACAGTGGCATTTAATCTCTCACTTCCTGCTGGACTCTCTGCTTTGCAAAACTGAAATGTTTGAATTATAAGAATATATCATATCAAAAAGTAAAAACATTTTTTTCACTACACTAAAGTGCCATCACTGATGGAGGTTCTCCAGTGACAGCACAAAAGACCCAACTATACACCAATTAGCCTAAATGAACAGTTGATTATTTTATCATCAATATAAGCAATTCGTTGTCCAGTCTTAGTCATAACCAACAAATTAAAAAGCTGTACCTTTCCATTTTTACAGATGTAGTCGAAGAGTTCCCCTCCTGAAACATATTCCATTACCATGAAGATGTCTGTTGGTGTGCTGATGACTTGGTAACTGCCAAACAAAACAAGCAAAAAAAAGCACAAATTTGTAAAGAATACATGTGTTTGCTTCTGTAGTCACAGCAAAATGCATATGAATGATGAAAACATCTGAAATGTAGGCTAAATGCTTTTAAGATCTACAACATTCTAAACAAGAAAACATATTGTGAAAACATTCCCTTTCTTGAACTGGTTAAGCGATGAATTCAGGGCAGGCATATTTTAACAGTTACGTTTTTAGTTTTAATGCTAGTTAGTAATGATAGATTGTATACTTATAATTTTTTGTATATTTACTCAATTATATAATAAAATAAATAATAAACTATTTACTATAAATTTTTATGGGAAATGTCACTGAATCCCTAATGATTTTGGAGTAAGTCTGGATAGCTTCGACATTTCCATGTATTATCAACCCAGAGTAAAGGTGTGTGTCTTTATTATTGACACTGACTGAGTTCAAAATAAAACATCAACAGACAAACAGCTCACATGTACAGACACAGACAAAAAAACAAGGAAACAGACAGAAAATAATTGTTCAGAACATAAAAGACAAAGATTTACTGCTTCTCTATAATGGGAGGAAAACCCCCCCTCTCTTTTCAACCACTATAATTCTGTGACTGTCTTGCCTCATTCCATGTCACAAAAGAAAAAAAAGAAGAAAAATGAAGAAGAAATAAGAAGCATTGTCACAAGAGAAGCAAAGCCAGTCCACAGATGCTGGGTCTCATTCACACGCACATCAAGTTTGTTCCTCTTTTACTTATGACTCTGGGATAGATATACATAAAAAATAAAATAAACTCAAAATGATTATCTGTAGGTCAAATAGGTGCACATTCTATCCCCTAAATAAAATACTGCATTATCTGTGAATTAGAATTCAGAGGGAATGAATCTGCCAGGGAAACAGAAATGTGTTTGGTGAATTTTCATTGCATGGGAAACGAGAGAAAGGGAATGAAGGGAAAAAAATGATAAATTTGAGAAAAACCAATCCGCTAAAGCCTCTAAATCAAGGGAAGAGATGCACAGACACTAACTTTATCTGCTGATATGATTGAGAAAAAAAAACCTAATGCTGTCAACTTTACAGGGAACCCTCTCATTTGGTACACTGCTATCATATTAGAGGTTAGAATTAGCCCAAACTATTATATTGAACTGGTATTTATTTTCATATATAATACACTCAAGTAAAAACAGAAAGGTAGTTTTTATAAACACTTAAGCAAATTTATTCACACATACGTCAGAACTCGTCTCATTGAGACGTGGTCTGGGAACCACATAATAATTTAGTGAAAATAATTGCTTTTGTTACATCTGTGCATCCCTGATCAAGGGTACACGTTCTTAACAAATAGGTCATGGATGTTACTCACAGTTTGATTATATGCGGGTGACGGAAGAGTTTGAGGTTCTGGATCTCACGTCGAATCTTCCCCACCACATCCAGACTGCGAATCTTCTGCCGGTTTAGAATCTTTACCGCCACCTGGTGCTTGGTCAACTCATGCTGGCCAACTGCAGACAGGTAGAAGGTCAATGTATATACAATAAAATTCACAATGTATTTATGAAAAAGACACATGAATCCAATGTAGAAGCAACTGTCCTATGAATCTTTAAAGAAGATCTTCTTGAATAACCCATTAGCTCTAACTCAAAATCAATGCCGGTGTGTTGCATGTCTGTTTTGAGAAGGAAAAAATGCTTTTTGTAAATAATAAAAATGCAACCAACCATGTAATCATGCATAGTTACATTATCAAAAAATGAGAGCAGAAAGCATTTCCTGTAGCCTATTTTTTGCTGTTGATGGCAAAAACTGTCACTTGGTAATATGGCTAATACTAGCCTAATACTTTATTTCAGTTTGCTGTTGTAAGCATTTACAATTGTCCATTTTACTTGTCAGCCTAACCAGTTTGCAGATTGTTAAGCCAATGCGGTTTATGCTAATAATATTTTATATATATATATATATATATATATATATATATATATATATATATATTACAACTTTGGTACTGCCCTGGGTTGAACTCTGTTAGGAAACAGTGGGATAAATGACACTAAAATATACTGTCAATCTGCTGAAAAGCAGAATGTGTGATGTAAGGGAGTCAACAACTTTAAAGCGTGAATTAACATTACAGTGCCAGTAATGTGTAAATTACGCCGCATATTTATTACATTTTTCCATTAACTGTTTTTTATATGGACAAAGGTCTTGCAAACCAGCTTCTTATAAGGCTGGATTTGGCTGCATTAGTACGTTCTGGAAGCTGTAGATTGAAGTTTGAACTGTTCCCAGAAGTTGTATATGATCTCAGTCAACTTGCAACATTTAAAACAGCATGCCTGCTTTAACTAGACTGCTCTAGTTATGCATTAACACAAAACCCAGTCATGCAGAGGGAACTGTGTGTGTGTGAGTTTCTTAGACCCCGTAGACCTAACAGAGCACTAGCCTATTAATCGTCTTTATGAAGGCTATTTTGTTTGATTGATAATTAGTAGTTTCCATGTTTTGTCAGCAATGTACATGTATCAACTTCTCTGTTTCCCAAAGACCCTTATTATGAAATATTTGCCCTAACCAACAGGGGGGGCGGGTCATGACATTTCTCAACATGATTGAGAAATAATGGTATTTTAGAAATGCCATCAACTGCTGGGTGCTTCTGGGCAATCATACGGTTATAAGTAGGGTTACAAATATTTCAATTAATCTGTTGATTCTGTCTTTAATTAAATAAATTTAAAAATAAATTATTTTAAGAAAAAGTTTCTTCATCCTGCCTGCTGTTGTCCTTCAAACAGTGTGCAAACTAAAGAATTTATGTAGGCTGTTATACATGTGCAAATAATGGTTTAAAATACACACATTACATTCTAAAACTTGAGCACCATAATAAAGTAAAACAAAATAAAAGATGCATATATTACCCATAGATATGCGTTATTCACTACTGTAAAGTCACGTGACTGGCGGATAATTTCCTTGCGCAGGCGTGATTTAAAACATATTACATTTCGTTATCTATTATTATCGATTAGTTGTTTCAGCCCTGAAATAAAAAAGATTAACCTAACCTAGCCTGACTAATACGAATGTCATTAACCTGACATGAATATACAGTACATTCTGGATTAAGTTACAAAAACGCGATCATTTTAATTAATCTTACACACAACACATGCAAAATTAGTTTTAGCCAATAATTAATTTCTCTTGTCATTTTGACAGACTTTCTGAAAGCTTCATCTGCGTTTGACATTTGGCCTGTGCACGAGCGCATCCATCAGTCCCCACCAACTGCAACTTCAGAACACCAATAATCACTCCATAAACCGTGAAGCTAACTTAAGCATGTTAGCTGCGACCAATCCATCTACTAACCACACAAACATACCGGATGCGTGCGACTATTCAGAAAACAACGGAAGCATCGATCGCCTGACACTATCAACAGCGACAAACGCAGAAAGCTCCGTTGTTTAATGTTTGTTCCATGACTACACTGTTATTAGCCAACAAGTGCTGCTTTAGCCGCATTCAAAGACTCGATCATCTCTAGTTTTGCTTTACCGTCTTTACAACAGCAATAACCCAAACCATCTGGGACAGTTTTACCTTTGACTTTTCCAAACGTTCCCACTCCTAGCGTGTCTCCAAGAATATAATGTCCAATTTTCACCCTGCCTTCATGTTTCTGTTTGTCCGTCGCCATCTTCGCTCTGTCTGAGGCCCTACCTGAGAGAGGCAGCAACGGGACGGGGACGGGAGGGAGCGGCGTCTATACTGACAACTACCGGTACAGAAGAGCGCGCCAAAAAACCCTGCTCCAAACACTTGGATTAATGTTTAAGACATTTTTACAAAATGTTAACTAATTATAAATAAAATAAAATAAAATACACTATTTAAATATTATTATTATTATTGATATTATAGCTGGATTGAGTGATTAACTGGCAACATTTGGTACACTATTGGATTCCAAAGATGTAGTTTCTTTTGAGATGATCACAAACAATAAATAAATAAATAAACCCACAATTTAATGTCCTGGGAAGAAATAAAGAAATTTGGGTTAAACAACAACAACAACAACAAACTTTACTCAAATGTTTTATTTGGTTCACAAAATAACCAAATGGAGACCATAACATTCAGTTTTTTTCTGGGATGTGTGTGTGTGTGTGTGTATACATATACATATTTCTTGTTAATATCTTTCATTACTCTTGCAAGACCAATAGGTTACTGAATGTTATGGATATAAATGATTTAAGAACAAGTCTTAAAAGGCATTCAGACATTAATTCTTTGGAGGAGTTAAAAACTTTGAAATCTTGATGTGAGTTGACTCAGTGTCTGGGAAAAGATGATGATGACGGTAATGATGGCAGCAATATTTAGGCATCGAGCTCTACTGCCATAAGACCGTGCCGATGAGTAGTCTCCAAGCAATCTGCGGTCCCTGGCCTGACACACATAAAACGTATATTACCTGTATGAAAAGCAGCAGGACATTATATAATGAAATAGGCCTAAATGTATTACTTACCTTTATTGAGTTGTAAAATGCTCCAAACCCAAGGCAGCATGGGTTACAGAAGTGAAGATTGAATGTGGAAAAAACTATATCATCATTGAGATTCTGCTCAGGCATGGACACTATCACTGGCTGAGGAGTGGAGACTCTATTCTCCTGCATCGGGACCCTGCCAGCTGCTGGATAGTTCTGCATCGCCATGTCAATTCAAGAACAAGAAGTTGCTCTCATGATGTCTGTAAGTGTTCAGCTCTCTTTTATAAAGAGCTCCAACTGGTGTGTGTGTGTGTTTGTTTGTTTTGCAATGTAAAGGAACATTGGGTGGAGATAAAGTGAAGTGTACCCAAAAACATTGTCTCAGAGTAGCAGCTTTTTTATTTGTATAATGCTTTCATTTTTGGCAGAATTGGCTATCTATTTGAAAAACTACTAAATGTTTTTGACACAGACACACACCAACAAAGATGGTATACACAAATATTTATTATTTGTGTAATGTATAAACATCTTTGTTGGCATTTACTTTTTTTTTTTCAGGTACTCTCAGACATACATTGGAAAACATTGTTTTTTTGTGTTAGGTTATTATTCTGTCTTAAATTATTTTAAATTTTATTCCATTCTGTCCATTTATTAATACAGCAACATTATAAAACTAATTTTGTAACATAAAAAAATGATAAATGTATTTATTGTAGTCAATATTTAAGAAATCCCCTTCTCTTTCCATTGAGGTTAGAGTGAGTTGGGCTACAAGTTTTTGGAACATTGCACATTTTAATTTAATTTTGCAGCATTGTTGTTGTGAATAAAAAAGACTCTTTACAGTATAGACTTTTCTGTGTAATATCCATTCTCCAAACTGCTTGTGAGTAGGGTCACAGGGATGATGGAGTCTATTCCAGCATCGGAAACAGACATAAAGTCTGTTAGTCACGTCTTACACCTAAAGTCACACACCTAAAGTCACGTCTTAGTGTCACGAATTCACACCGAAACACTGTGAGGAAACCCAAGCATCCAACATAGGGAGAGCATGCAAACTCCACACAGGAAGGCCTCCTCTCAGCTGAGAGTCCAACCAGTGACCTTCTTGCTGTAAGATGCTACACACTGTGCAATAGCCTAACAAAACTCTTCTTAACACATTATGCTGTGTCTGTGTCTTTTTACACATCGGTTATTTTATTATTCTGCACTCAACTTAATTCAACAATGGTCAGTGGTTCCACACAATGGAAACATGTTATCTCAAATATACTGAATACTAAAATACTTAATGTAAAATTAACTTAAACTCAACATGTCCAAACTTGATAGAATCAAGTTATTTTGAGGCAAACTGTTTAGTGTAAATTCCACTGTTTGGTGAAAATATGTGTCATAAAAATATCTACACACAGAAGGTCATTTTAATGACAGTACTTCATTATATCTAAATCAACATCAAAATCTAATTTATATTTAGTACACATGAATGAATTTCAATAGTGTTAACCTGAGTTTTTAACAGTAATTGCACTGTATTACATAATTACAGTACCATGTAGTTACTGTAAAAGTGAAATAAGGTTATGGTACTGGAAAATACCGTTGAAATGTATCCTTGTATCCAGACCCATGCAAAGTATGATGGGAAGTAGAAATCCTGGTCCTAGTTTCTAATGCTACTTTAACACAACAAAAAGCATTCATGTTATTCCAACACAAATTGATAGAAGTAAATTGGTTGAACAAGATCAAATTAAGTTGTGATAACATCCTAAAAGAATTTAAAGAATTGGTAACTTGTTTTTGTCTTATTATTTTTTTTACTGTGTTTAGCTGCTGTGTCAGTGTTGTGGGTGATAAATGCGGCACATATTCGTTTTGTAATTGTAATTGGTAAAAAAAGAAGAAAAAAAAGAAAAGTATTTGTACAGCACAAAGCACAGTCAGGTTCCATGTGAACACATTATTTGAACAGTTTAAAATAAGAAAATTCTTTTTTTGACCTCCATGAAAAGTAAACCCATGCACGAGTATATATGCCTCTCCAGAATTCACATTCTAAAAGGTAAGAGTAAGTGTTCATGTATACTAAAATAGAAGTTAAATGTATTTTTTGAAGAAAAAGGAATTGCATCACTTCCCACATACAATCTTATGTTTCCTCTGGCAATGTTTCTATTTGGCAATACTGATGGGAATTTTGCAGTTTTTAGAAACAACTCTAACAATAAAGGCAGTCTGCTTTACTTATTATATGCAAGTAGTTAGTGCGTAAAAAGAAAAGGAAAGAAAAGACAATTTATCACAGAGGAGTATATTTAAATTCGTTTTATTAAGATTCAACACTAAGTGCGCATATCTAACAGTCAAAAAGCTCAATGAGGGCGCTCAATCATGAAAAAATTTCAAAAGGAAGTAAAAGTTGTTCTCACACCACAGGTGACGTTTTGAGCCCAATGGCTCTTCATCATATTTGTTTTATTACAATTACACTGCAATCAATATAGTGTGTTCTTTATTTAAAACAAACCAGTGTGTGAAAATGACATTTTATTGCATTCTCCTGCAGCAATGAACATATTTATGTAAACGGGACAGTGCCTAGATCTATTAAAAAAAGTTTTACATGCAGATGCATGAGGTAGTTTGGAATATTTTATAAGAAAATTGGCTGAACATAATACTTACATTGATTAGATTATGTTGATAAAACAGTTTAACATTAAGAGAAATCTATTAATGTGTCATTTGTAACTTGGAGTGGAGCCAGACCGTAATAACAGACAGTGTTGCAGTTTAAAGTATAATCCAAATGGCAGAAAATATATGCCAACATGACAAACAACAGCAAAAAATGAGAACATGACAATCAAAAGGATAACAATGCTTAACCGACTAAAAAAATTCCACCCACTATTATGCTTTTGAGGCCAAAATTAGTATATGACATATATTGAATATTATCAAGGCAGCAATGATTCTCAATTGCACATTCAAGGACATAAAACAAAATAGAACAGGAAAAAATAGGCAGAAGTTAACCCCATTTAAAAAAAAAAATTAACCCCATTTGCCATTCTAATACAGTGTGCCATTCTTTATTTACCGGACCACAGAAAAAAAATAAAAAATAAAATAAAAAAAATGTCCCGCTCGAGCTCATCCATATAACAGTAGTGAATTGTGACCATCATCAAGCTTAAAAAAAGAAGATGCAGCAAACGTTAGCAAAAGTGCATTCATTAGTTCACTCCGACTTGCCAAGAAAAAGCACAAAAGTTATGAGAAATCAATAATAAAAAAACACGACATGAAATACAATACAGAGAATTCCCAAAAAAGTATCCATGTACTTTCTTCACTAAACTAAATACCTCAAGACTGGAACTACAGCTCTCAGTCAGAATGACAAGTTGACAGATGTGAACGTGATAAGTTCTTGTTGTGATAAACACAAATGATACATTTCACCTCAGAGAAGAAAGTACATGGATTGTATTTCATGTCATGATTTACTAGGTCTTGATTTAATACAACTTGTGTGCTTTTTTTCTGGGTGAGTCGGAGTGAACTGCGGCCCAATCAGAGTCTAATGAATGTGCAAAGAAGAAAGGCCAAGGTCAGGATTTTCTGTAAATAATACATTAAATTACGGTTTATTTTTTACTAAACCATATCATATACCCCCAGCATACTTAAAACACATGAAACATCAGACCATGCCATGATCCTTTTGAGTCTTTTTTTAAAAGCTTGATTCGGGTAACAATATTCGCTGCCATTACATGTACAAGTGCGAGCAGGACGTTTTTTTTTTTATTTCTTCTCTTGTGGTCCATTAAAGAAAGCATGGCATACGGCATTAGAACAACACCAGGGCGTGTAAATGATGATTTAATTTTCATTTTAGGGGTAAACTATCCCTAACCATAACAAATGCTTTTTAAAATAACTATTCATATCACAAAGTGCTACGCGTCTCATTTTAGCTTTGCTACGTCTTTACAAAAAGCACTCACTTGCTTTTCACACTGTTTGAAGGCCTATACTGTCAGGATTTTGAATTTTCATTTGCTTTCACTCCACTGCCTCAGGATGTCCTCTGCTGCTTGCAGGGTAGAGTCCTCCTATTAATATTAACGAAAATATGAATGAAATAATATAAACAACATTTTAACAAGGTGAACTACAGATCACAATGGCAATCACCTTTTCTGCATTAATGTATGATTCACCTATATAAAGCAACCTATATTGCATCTAAATGGGCTGTCAAAATGAACAGTTCAATTTGTTAAGGTTTAACAGAGTTGATTAAAAAAAAAAGAAAACTAAAAACACTAGTCATGGTGATAATTAAACTTGATAACGGTCTCTAAAGCATTACATTGGCATCCCATAAAACATTGACATCCCAAAAATTAAGCAATTTTATTTCTAAAATGCCTATTTCAAATGATTTCATGTTTAATTTCTGTCTTAAAAATACCTTCACGAAGCAGAATCTGATGTATTTCTGGAATTCTTCTCTGTGTTCCGGGCTGTAGAATGCAGACACAGGGATAGTTGCCAGTCCCTATTCAGAAGTGAAGAACTTGCTTTAATAATTTAAAAACATATTTTGCTATATAGATTATTAAAGATTTTATAACAGTAAATACTCATGGTTGTAAGTACCTTCTCTTTTATGAGCCATTTCACAAATCTGTAGTCATAGAGTTCGTCTTTAGTACTAGGGTCAGTAAGGTTGATATCTTAAAGAAAAACATTTAAGATCAAAAACCAATATTAAGATCATTTTATTTTTGAATAGTCATGTCAAAACATGAATTGCTATCACAGCGATTGCCTTGTTGTACTTAGATTTCTTATAATAAAAATGCATTTAAATTCTGTATAAAATTATAGAAATATTCTATAATGTATATTTATGAATATTGTATATTTTATTTTATTATATCTTATATACATTTATATTTGTGTATTTTATTTTATTATTACTGAAAAAGACAATAAAATGAAAGAACACTGCAATTAAATTAACAAGCTCAAAAAGAGAATTTTCAGAACAAAATAAACATGAAAGCTACTCATCTCAGGCAGATAGATCGGAAATTCATAGATGTGAAAATTTTATTTCTATAATCCATAATTCTATAATCCATAATTTATATTATATGTATATAGTTACAGTTTTAATACTTTGTTCTACACTTTTTCTGTTACTTACTAAGATTTGAGATATCTGCAATCATGAAGTATCCTCCCTGGGGCAGAATAGGTCTTAGGCCAACACTCTTCAGACAATCTGCCAGTCTCAGTCGCTTTTCACGAAGATGGAGGGGTAACTGGAGGAAATAGCTGTCCTCTGTTCCAAATAAATCATATTCCCTCTGAAAACCTACTGCTACAGCTTCCTTAAGAAACAATAATTGACAATGTCAGTCCACTGAAAAAAAAACAAAAAAACAAATGACACAAACTTTATATTTAAAACTCAGGAGCATTGTTTTACCTGGGCAGCTGTGGCACAGTGATACACTGAGTTCTGATGGACAGTTTTTAAGTGCTTCAGGATATGCCCTGATCCCATTGCCCAACCCACCTAAATTAAAATAATGTAATGTGATGACCAAAAATAGAGATAATCTAAAACAACCTACCACTTCCAGCCAGCCAAAGACAGAATGACAAATATAGGCAATTAATATTGCAAAAAACAAACCCTGTTGAATTTGGCCAGCTCACCTTCCACCCTGTGGCACTGAAAGTCTTGCCAGCACTCCCAATGGTGACAGTGCGTTCCCACATACCTGGGAGACTGGCTGTCAAAAAAAAAGAGAGTTATTTTTCTTTAAAAGTCCACAAAACTGTGATATATTGCATTATTAACACAGTTCTGTTCTTACCGATCTTCACATGTTTCGTTCCATCATATGTGAGCCACTCGTACACCTCGTCGCTGATGCAAATGACATCATGTTTAATGCATAAGTCAGCAATCACCTGAAGTTCCTCCTGCAGATAGACCTGCAAGAAACCACAGTAGGGTTAGGCTGAGCATATAGGCATGTGTATCTGTGGTTAACCTTAAAAACCTTGCAGCTCAGTTTTAGCTCCAGCTCTGAATTAACGGAATTTAATTTTTTATATAAATCACCCTACCATTATGGGGTCAGTTTATAAAAAAAAAAATACTGCAGAACACAGCAACAAAAGTGACAGTAAAGGCATTTCTATTTCAAATAAATGATGTTCTCCTGAACTTTCTATTCATCAAAGAATCGTGATTTTAATTTTATTTTGTAGTATCTATCAAAATATTAACCAGAACAACTGTTCTACTTCATCTCGGTCAACACATCACACACACAACCAACCTAAACCTGGGTTACCTGCGTAACCCTCCGATTTCTTGACAGATTTGGTGACATTTGCTTATTGGATAAAGTATAAAAATGGGTAAAATTGTCTTCTGTTTGTTGGTGCCTCACCTTGCCAAGAGGGTTATTAGGAGTGTTAAAGACAATGGCTTTGGTACGAGGACTAAATTTACTCGCCAACTCTTCAGGAGACAACACCCAGTCAGCACTGGATAAAGCAGGACCACAACCTTCCCTCTGTCAATACACATCAAGTATTATTCAAAAGAAACATTTTAATCTCAGATAAAGTTGACAGATCTTGTCACATGATGTAAGAACATACTGGTTTAAGAGGCACATATATAGCTGTTCCTCCCGCCATCTTTACCATTGGCTGATAACAGTCAAAGAATGGCTCCACAATAATCACCTGCTCATTAAAAGGAAAAAAGGGGCATTCTAATATCACATTAGAATGAAACAGACATTGAGTGACTTTATTCCCTACTAACAATGTATCACAGTATAAAATATAATTTTATGAACATGAATATTGCCTTGACAATGATAACTTTACCTCATCACCCTCATCAATAAGAGCCTGGAAGGTGCAGAAAAGTGCTTGATATGCTCCAACAGAAACCAATATATCCTCCATTGGATCTATTTCCCGGCCAACAATCCTACTGAAGAACTTGGCCAGGATCTTCACAAGATTTGGGTGGCCCTGTATGACAGCATGTTGTTAGAATCTTTTACAAAGTTTTACTAATATACTTATTATATTATGCAGCAGTTGTTCATTCAGTAAACAAGCAAATCGTTACTTCTAATATCTTACAAAAGCACGTGTGTACTGGTGCATGGAGAAACCTCCATTCAGTGCTTTGCAGAAGGCTTCCTGAATGAAGTTAGGAGGGGGGAAATCAGGGAACCCTTGACCCAGGTTCACAACCTTATAATCGGCAGCCAGCTGAGTGAATTCCACCCTACACAAAAGGAATACCATGGAGTTTTAAACATACAAATGTATTTACTTTACTTCAATATGTAGGATGCAGAATGGTATGGAATGCCAAAGCTGACTTAATTAAAAATAAATAAATACATAAATAAATAAATATACGAAGAAATGTAAAAAAGCAAAAATACATAAATAAATATACAAAGAAATGTAAAAAAGTACAAATAAATGAGTATTTATACTTTTATTTCCTTATGTATAATTGTATTTTTTAACACATTTTATTTATTTCCACATTTATTTATTTCTACATTTATTTATTTCTACATTGCTTTCTCCGTATGCTAATGAGGGGGGCGTGTTTTAACTCAGACATCAGCAATCGAGCTCAGAGTGGCAGTGCTGAAGCTTTGAGGCCACAGTGACACCTTGTGGTGTGTGACCAAACGAAACGCAAGAGGTGTGCGGACAATATCATATTGACATAAAAACATAAATACATAAATGAATGTGGAAATAAATAAAAGTGGAAAATAAATAAATGAATAAATGTATAAATAAAAAAATAAATAAATGTGTGAAAAAATACAATTATACATAAATAAGGAAATAAAAGTATAAATACTCATATATTTGTACTTTTTTACATTTCTTTGTATATTTATTTATGTATTTTTGCTTTTTTACATTTCTTCGTATATTTATGTATGTATTTATTTATTTTTAATTAAGTCAGCTTTGGCATTCCATAGTATGGTAAGGTAGATCCAGAGCCATGGCTCTGGGTAGATCTATCATTACTATAACCAGATAATTACAAAGCTCCCTCTAATACAATAATGACTATTTAGCGCCATCTTGGGACTCAAAAATGTTATTGCGCATACCGACTTTAAAAATGGAGGTCAGTATTTTGAATATTTATTGTAAGTATAAAACCTTATATAAACACTATGTGTAACTACGTTTTAAATATATGGGAATAGTTTGCAGTGTTCGTTGTTGCTTGGCCATTTTTTTTTTCTACATAAGATAATTACTCAATATGTCCATGTATTTCCTTGTTTGGTACGTTAAATGCCGTGTAATAAGCCGAATGTAAAGCACTATGGATACAGTCTTATACTTTCACTTGCCTTAGGCCATGAAAACGACTTACCATATATTTTTGTCAATTCCTTCAATCCTTCTCGCGTGCAATTTACGAGACATTATGCCCTGCGTGATAAAGCAGAAAATAATGTAATAAGACACAACTATTTCAAAGTACACCACTAAACCACAACATGATAAGGAATACCGATCGAGTGTGAAATGTCTCCTACCTTATTATGAAAACCTTCGATTGCTAATCGGTTTGACAGCAAAGGTCCAATTACCGCTGCTCTTCTCCACATGCAGTTTTCTAATAACTTACTGACGTTATAGATTTTCTGCTAAAGCCGTGAATCAGTAACACACAGTAACAGAACAGAATCAGGCCACATCTCTAGCAACTAACTGTCAACCTAACAATGACGTGCAGTCAATGATTCAGACATGACAGTTGTTTTGTCCATGGGAGTTAACGTTAGAGATTCAAGAGACAAAAGAAAACAACGTTAATGTGGTAAATGTCGCTTTAACTCTGTATTCTAAAAACGAATGCACTAAACTTTCTGTTTCGTACCAAACCTTGATGTTTTACTTCCTTCAGCTATTACGTCACACATTTACTTCTTTGAGCCAATGAACCTGCGAGCAGAGCTCCTCCTCCAGACAGCAGACTTAAGCAGATAAGACATTCTTCAAAAGATATTCTTTTGTGTTGAGCAGAATAAATAAATTCGTACAGGTTTGGAAAAACTTGAGGGTGAGTAAATGATAACAGAATTTTGCCAGTGACTGCTAGCACTAACGCTGTCAACATACACATTGTAATTTGTAATGATCATTCTTATTGTACAATGTATAAACACACAAAATGAGAACAAAAGAGGCAAAAAAAGAAGCATAATTTTTCTTTTCTCTTGTCTGTTTCCCAATCTAACATTCTAATGAAACTTGCATAATACACCATGAATAATAGTGTTGGCTCTGTGTACCTCTACTGCAAGTCACGTTGGATAAAAGTGTCTGCTAAATCAATACATGTAAAAGTAGATAAACATCTCCAACCCTGGCTTGGCAGAATAATAAAAACACAAAATATGGACACAAATTATTTTCTTTATAAAAAAACAATTTCTTCACATTGAAATTTTGTGAAACATTAGTACATTTTAATGTCTCTTTCCATCCCAAGTACAAGGCAAAGTCCTCAATTCCAGCTTTCTGCCTATAAGTCAACCTTCTTGAGATCCCCAGGCAGCACACGGCCCTTTTTTCTTGCCCTCTGTTTGCGCTTCTCTATCTTGGCATCCTTGCGTTGCTTAATATTCCTTTTCCGCTTGTCTTGTCTCTTTTGCATCTTCTCCACAACTTGCTGGCTCCTCTTTGTCCACTTCTTTTTCTTCTGAGTTTTCATTTTCTCCTTCTTCTTCAATGATTTGTGCAAGAGTTCCTCATTGTCTTTGATCTTCATACCTTCAGCCTTGTAGAGAACATTGGTCCACCTCATCTTCTCTTCCTCTTTTTCTGCTTTGCTTTCATCCTTCTCCCTAAGCTGCTCCAGGTAATCTTTCCTCGCCTCAATGCGTGTTAAAAGCTGCTTGTAGTTTTTACCAGTGAGCGGAGTCAGCATTCCTTTCACTTTCCTTTTCTTTTTATTCAGGATCAGCTTTGTTCCCTTGTCCACATAGTCTTCTCCAACATCCATCTTATTGAAGACGATGAAGCTCTGCTCCGTTTTGACAGGCGTGCTCGATGTAGAGCTGACTTGCAGTTGAGGTTTTGCTGTTTCTTTGTCATCTTCTCCTGCCTGCAATGCTGCGGCATCTGCTAACTTTTTCATTCGAAACTCTTTCTTTTTCCTCTTACGACGCTCCCTTTCTTGTTTTCGTTTTTCTCGTTTTTTCTTTACCTCCTCCGAGGAAGGATCTTTAGGAGTGCCCTGAAAAAAAGCACATATAAATACTTGGCTTAAAATCTCCTAAATGTGAAATATAATAAATGTCTTATTTTATTCATGTAATATTTTATTTAAATTTAAAAATACAAGTAATGTTTATCATGTTGTTTTTTTAAGAAAAACATCATGTAGCTTTTATGAACAATTTACGCAATTTCTATGACCCTTAGAAAACATAAGCTCTTAAGTAAAAAGATTCAGCATTTTAACACTTAATATCCCTCTGACAGACATGGCATTTTCTTCCTTTTTTAATCTTTTAGTCCAACTGGAGCATGTACCTGTCCACGAGACTCCTCAATCTTCTGGTGGAGCCTCTGACGAAGAATGTCTACAGCATTAAATTCCTGTGATGTTCCACCTAACAGGGATGAATCAGATCAGTTCAGATAAAGCATTCTGAGTGAACTAATATTCTCTCTTTACGAACTGCTTTTTTACCCTCAGTCTTCTTTTGTGTATCTGGAATCCCATTCTGAACATTTTTTCTCTGAGCTGGAGTTACGGCAGGCTGAGTGCTCTTTGAAACTGGTTTATTTTTGCTTGCATTCATATTATCTCCTTTCGTTTGCTTTTGCTTGTTCTTTTTCTTCTTTGGAGGCGCACCATCTTTAACCCCACTGGCTTGGAATGGAACTAAAGGGGGATTAATACAACTTTATTAATTATAATGAATAACTAGGTTATTTTGTGCTTCTTCCAACTGCTGACTTGAAAATTCTAACTTTGCATGAATAAATAAACCAACAATAATAATTTCAACACTGCTGCAGGTGACTATTTAATATGAATAATTCATTAATGTGCAATTAACAATGCAGAATATTACCATAGGGTCTTTTCTTTGGCTCCTTGTTCTGAGACACACATACTTTACGTGTCAACTTCTCCAGGTAATCATACTTCGCAGCAAGGCTGGCCATGATTCCTATTACAAACAAACTAGTAAATAACAAATACATCAATTAATAAATGTACGCGTATCATTATGCGTTTAATTTGTTCGATATATTTACCTCGCACAATAAAAAAACGTCGCAATTTCACCGCACAACTTCTGTGATGTTTTAACTATGTTTCATCAGCTGGAGAATAAAAATAAAGGCATTATACCTCCCTAGAAATTACACACTCGTTACTGAATCGGATAAAAGCCTTCAAATCTGGACTGAATACGACAGCCCTAATAACTTCACCAAATGTGTATTCAGAAACATGCCCCACGTGTGTTTGATCTTGCGCATGCGCATGATGGTTCAGAATCCCCGGAAATGGTTACATTGAAAGCATTCCCCTGAAAGCACAAGCCATGTTATCATGTTATGTAGTCGACCTGGCAGTTGATGTTTAGGTTACAACAATCCCAGCTATCATGAGCAGTTTCAGATTAATGCTGATGTTCTCTCATAATACATTTAAGATCATTCGAGGAAGTGTAAGTTCATTTTCATTTTTTCCCACCTCATAAAGCAGATTTCCATAAAAATAATGTTTATTTACTATCAAAATGTTTGTGTAGTTAATTTGTTCTTTTCTCAGATTCTCATCTCACCCAAGAGGACCCTGTTTGTGACGCGACAGGGTTTATTCAGACGGCAGGATGCCCCAGTGATCCGGTGTAATTCTCTTTACGTTTCTCATTTACTAAATTCTTCATTTTAAAATTTAGCATAATTACTCCAGTCTTCAGAGTCACATGATCCTTCAGAAGTCATTAATATGCTGATTTGCAGCTCAAGAAACATTTCTTATTAATAATGATAAAAAAAAAACTGTTCTGCTGTTTGTGGAAACTGAAAGAACAACATTTATTTGAAATATATATATTTTTAAACAATGTAAAATTATACTTTGTCACTTTTATCAATTTAACGCATCCTTGCTGAATAACTATTAATTTCTGTTGAACCCCAAACTTTTGAATGGTGGTGTAAAATAAAAAAGGTTAACAGTTAGAGCGAGTTTCTAAAAGGCTAGACTAAAATATAGCTGTCTTTCTTTCAGGCATTATGCTTGAACAAATCTTCTGATTTTTAAAGTGTTTTATATATTTTTTTTTTCATAGTTAACCTACCCAGGTTTAGTCAGCGCTCAAGTTCCACTGTTGCAGGAACGGAGAAAGGAGAAGACTCCTTCCTGAAGTGGTTACTCTTGTTAATACCTGCCACCACCTTTTGTCTTGGAACATGGCAGGTACATGCATGAGGGTGGTGTTTATCTGTAAAAAAATAAATAAAATCATAACTAAACCTGCAATTAGCTTTTGATTTTGTAGTTAAAACGCAGAGAGTGGAAGTTGGAGCTGATCCGTGATCTTCAGAGCCTGACGACTTCAGAGCCTATCCCAATGCCCATAGAGTGAGTCTGTCTGTGTCTTCACCACATCTGAGTGCCATACTCTCCAGTGTTATTAAGCTTAGACGTTGTGATGAAGTGGTAATGTAATCTGTGTGTGACAGTTCTATGGAAATCAAACAGCTGGAGTACAGGCGAGTGAAGGTGCGTGGGCGTTTTGATCACTCAAAAGAGCTGTATGTCCTGCCTCGCTCCCCTGTGGACCCTGAGAGAGAGACTCGTGAGGCAGGCAGGATTTCCTCCAGCGCTGAGAGCGGAGCTAATGTCATTACTCCATTCTACTGCACTGATCTGGGGTAAAAACACAATCATTTTAGATTCCACTGAATTCTGTACACTTGTCTTTCACTCTAATATGGGCATAAAAACTTTCTGGATCAATTTTTAGGATCACTATCTTGGTGAACAGAGGTTATGTACCCAAAGCTAAGATCAGACCAGAAACCAGGATGAAGGGACAGGTAATAATGTCTTCATTAATCTCTACTCAATCAAATCCATGCATAAACATTATCAACTCACATCAGGGTCTTACTGTATTCATTTTTCTATGAGAATTATTTTAAATGACATTTATCTTAATCTTTCTACATGTTAAATAATTTTTGAGGTTGTTTATATTTTCTAAAAGGTGACTGAGGATGTGGATCTTGTTGGCGTGGTGCGTTTAACCGAGCAGCGGAAACCATTTGTCCCTCAAAACAATGTGAAAGCAAATAGTTGGCACTATCGGGATCTGGAGGCCATGGCGAATGTCACTGGTGCTGAGGAGATCTTCATTGATGCTGTGTTTGGTTAGAGCTGCTCTTAATATACTAACTTTTGGTGAATATTTAGTATAAACCCAATGTTTTGCCCAGTGATCACATCAAATGTAATGAATGTGAATCAGTAAAAAAATTTCGATTATTTCGTTCAGACAGCACAATACCTGGTGGGCCAATAGGAGGGCAGACAAGAGTGGCCTTGAGAAATGAACACATGCAATATGTCATCACATGGTTTGTTAAACACATTTTTACTCATTCATTGTCATGCCTCAAAACATGTCTGGATTGCTAAATAGACAGTTATTTTTATTTAAGTCCTCATGCATTTACCTTTGAATTGAAAAAGAAACTAAATTGCTTTAAAACTATTTAGGAACTATTTGATTAAAGTGAAGTGTTTTTTATTGTTAACTGAATATTTATTGCTTTTTTTTTTTTTTTAGGTATGGACTGTGTGCTGCCACCTCCTACATGTGGTATGCAAAATTCATCAAGCGTATTTTATAAAAAAAAAATACACTTTGCCCCTGTGGAATATACACTGTAGAATAATAAAACTCTTTTAATGTTGAACCCAATACTGTTCATAAAGATGTGGATCTGTTGTCTGATAAAATAATGAATTAAAGAAACTTGCTATGATACAAAGGTAATAAAGGGGAATTATCCTCTAAAGCAGTGGTTCTCAACCAGAGGGCTCAGCAAACTTCAAAGGAGGCCATAGGATACCAAAATTCTGTAAACTGAAATTTTATAATTTAAAAAAAAAAAACAGTACGAATCACAAAATATTTCTTATCAAAACTTAGTTTTCATGCACTCAGATGTCATACACCGGACTGTGCAGCGCCACTTTAAAGGGATAGTTCACCCAAAAATGAAAATTCTGTCAGTAATTACTCACCCTCATGTTGTTCCAACCCCGTAAGACTTTCGTTCATCTTCGGAACACGAATTAAGATATTTGTGATTAAATCTGAGAGCTGGATCACTCCTCCATAGGCTTCTAAGGGACTAAAACTTGTTCCCCCGAAAAGTTATTAAAGACATCGTTAAAATAGTCCAAGTGACTACAGTGGCTCAATCTTCAGTTTATTAAGCGACGAGAATACTTTTTGTGTGCAAAAACAAACAAAAATAAAGACTTTATTTCAACTACTAATTTCCTTCTCTGTGGGCCTCGTCAGTTAACGTAGTGTGATAGCGTAGGGCTACGTCACATGCAGGCTCACTATTGGCTGACGCTGGTTATGTGTGTGATGCGTGTGACGTCCACCACAGAAGCGCTATGCAGTTTTACTACAAGAGGCCGATCGAGAAGGAATTTAATAGTTGAATAAAGTCGATATTTTAGTTTTTTTTTGCACACAAAGTATTCTCGTCGCTTAATAAACTGAAGATTGAGCCACTGTAGTCACTTGGACTATTTTAACGATGTCTTTTAATAACTTTTTGGGGGAACAAGTTTCAGTCCCTTAGAAGCCTATGGAGGACTGATCCAGCTCTCAGATTTAATCACAAATATCTTAATCCGTGTTCCGAAGATGAAGGAAAGTCTTACGGGGTTGGAACAACATGAGGGTGAGTAATTATGGACAAAATTTTCATTTTTGCGTGAACTAACCCTTTAAGTTGAACACATTATCTTAGCTAATGAGGACATTTAACCCTCTGGTGTTCATGTGGCAGTCAAAAAGTTTTTTTTATTTTAATGAAACGTACTGTTTTGTATTTTTAGAGGATTTTACCGTACACAACTGTTTGTATTTTTAGAGGATTTTACTGTACGTAATTATAACCCATTTATTCACTTTGCACAGACCTGAACATGAAATTTCCAACTTGCATACATTAATGGCTTTGGAACAAGTCTCTTTTTTGAAAATGACACTTGGCAGAATATTCATGAAGTGAATTTTAGTGAAATTGATTAAATTTGACAATTTACGAAAAATTCATAATACCACACTTTTTTATATGAAATATACTATGCAAGACAGTGCAGATTCTTGCAGACTCAAACTGCAAGAAAATAAAGCCATAAATCTAAACTAGCATTTCAAAGTTGAGCTTGATATTTCAAATGAGCTTTCAGCCAGATTTTGTGTAGTAAACCAAAAGCTTCCACTAGATGAAATTAGATTCCCATTCATTTTCCGATGCAGTACTAGCGAGCTTTTCAGAATAATGTTTTTGAATCATGTCCATAGTGTTCACCATTATCAAATTTTGAACCTTTCTGATATAAAATGACCGAAGAGCACCAGAGGGTTATTTATGGAAATGAATGGGATGCCCTTGAGTATAAATGTTGAAACCTATCTTTTTTTACCATCTATGGTTGAAACCCAGCTCTATAAGGTGGTTTAATTTAAATTAAACATTTAGCAATTTGTATAAATGGTAAACTTTTTTTTTAAATAAATAGTACCTGAAATCATTCAGTTGAATGTATGGACTAAGATGTAAAAAAATATATATATTGAAAGTTTAAAAAGAACAAAGTCAGACTCAAGATACTTGTGTGAACATTTTTATTTATTAAACAAGATGGGAACTCAACCCAGTTTAGTAGCCAGCTCCTTGGCCTTTGCCTTCTCGATTTTAGCAATGCGAGCAGTTGACTTGGAACCCAGGACATTGCCTCCCCAGTGACGACGGATCTGAAGAGAGAATTGAAACAGGAGAAAGAAATATTAGATTCAGATATCAGGTAGCAGAAAGCAACTTGGTTATAAAAATGTTAAATTAATTGAAAATAAAAGTGTAGTGTATTAGTTTCAGCAATTGCAACCACAGTAGGAAACAAACTGACCTCCTCGTATCTGTCATTGTAGTTGGTCTTGATAGCTTCCACCAGTTTAGCAAGAGCTGCTTTATCTTCACTAAAGAGTGGGAGGGAAGGACAAAAACCAAACATTAACCACAAAGGTCTTGTGTCCATAATGCCCAAATTAGAGAGAAACTGCAAATCATTTTGCTCAGGGTTAAAAAGCTCTTTGAAACCACATGGTTGTTCAGTTGAAGAAATTCAGACATCATAGCCATAGGATGTGCAGCACAGGAAAGTGAAACATGAATGTGTTCGTTACTCACGGGTTGGTCTGTGTGAAGGCAACAGAAGTGCAGGTCTTTCTGTGCACAAGTCTGCCCAGTCTGGCCTTGCCCTTGACAATGCAGTATGGGACACCCATCTTACGGCACAGAGCCGGCAAGAACACCACCAGCTACAAATGACAAGTTAACCAATTAAGAATTGACAAAAAAAACCACATATACAAATCAAACTAGAAGCCAAACCAATTCTGAAAAGAACTGTTACAGAAATGCTCCTGAGACATTGAGTGGTTGTTGCTCAGGGTTAAAAAGCTCGTATTTTTAATCTTCAATTTGAATTCAGTTGAAGAAATTCAAGACATCATTGCAGACAACCACAAAAATGTATGACAAGACGTCCATTGTTTTCCATTCTATAAAAAACAAAAACAAAAAACCCACACCTCAATGGGATCCACATCGTGCGCAATAACGACCAGTTGTGCCTTCTTACTCTCCACTAAAGTGGTCACTGTGTTCACACCTGAGAAATAACAAGAGAAAAAAAGGGATATACAGCTAGCACTGGACAAAGGGAGGCATTGAAGTCAAAAAGGTTGAGAACAACTGATGGATACCATGTACAAATGAGTAATTCATAACTCAAGAAAAGATGGTCCCTTTCAGAGTCTTGAAGGACACTTTAAAAAGACCCACCTGCACGGAGGACTGGTGGCCTCTTAGTGGGCACGTCTCCCTTTCCAGCAGCCTTCTGTTCAGCACGAGCCAGCAGTCTCTGTTTCTTCTCCTGCTTGGTCTCTGGCCTGTATTTGTGGGCCAGCTTGAACAGCTGGGTAGCTACAGAAAGTTAAAATTAAGGGTAAATGTAAAAGCTATTAGTTTTTTAATTATTCTTGCAAAAATGCTAGGTCCCTCTAAGTTTACAATTTAGGACAAACTTAAGCAAACTAATTTTAAAAGTACAATTCCTAGGCAGCATTATACAACAGTGCATCAGTGATCTTGGTGGAAACTGTCATCAACTTTTCAGATAGCAAATATTCTTCACATCATCTGCACATCCACAAAAAGTAAAATGCCACATCTAATATAAAACATTTAGAGGCCGACCAATGTAGTGTTTACTGATTAACTGGTGGAACTATTGGTTCTCTGTTAAAAAAAAAAAAAGTACAGTTTAATTCCCTCCAAGATATACAATGATATACAAGATATAAAATAAGTTACTCTTGTCGCTCCAAACCCGTAAGACTTTTGGTCATCTTCAGAACACAAATTGAGATTTTTTAAGAAATCTGAGATCGTTCGGTCCCTTCATTGGCAGCCTATACAACTAGGCTACTTTCCAGTCTCAGAAAGGCTATAAAACATTAAAGTAATCCTTGACTTCAGTCATTTGCCCTCAATTTTATCAAGCGAAGCGAGTGCTGTTTGCACCAACCTTTCACACCACTTTATTTACAAAATATTAAACTCCGACACGCAACATCTGCTCACAACATACATGTGCTCTTGTGAACGTGTCAGAGATGTATATTTTGTAAAAGTAGTGAATTGTGCTTTTGCGTAAACAAAAGGACTCACGTTGCTTCATAAAATGGAGGTTAAACCACTGGAGGCACATGGAATAATTTAATGTCTTTACTACCTTTCTGGGGCTTGAAAGTGGTTGTTGCATAGACTGTCAATAGAGGAACAGAAATCTCTCAATTTCATTAAGATCTTCATTTGTGTTCCAAAGATAAACAAATCTTACAGGTTTGAAACATGAGGGGCAAGGGTTAATTCATTGTTAATTTTCTAACAAAGCACTTTTACATTAAGCAGAAATGTTCCTTCACATTACGGATTAAAAACCATATAATTAATCTTACAAGCACATTTTCCATTTAGAATTATCGTATCGGCAAAATCCACTATCGTCGGCCTCTACATGCATTGTTGTACAGACAGCATCAGAATGTCAAGAGACTCACCGGTCTGTCGGTCCAGAGCCTGGGTGAACTGGTTGATTGCAGGGGGAACCTTCAGACGTTTGTAGAGAATAGCCCGCTGCCGCTGTAGTCGGACATAACGTGGCCATTTCACAAATCGGGTCAGATCCCGCTTCGGCTGGATGTCCTGACCTGAAGATTAAAGCACTTGACTTTCATTTGCAATAAATGGCAAAAATGTCCAGCTTTACAGACATTTGTGCATCAGCGATCTTGGTGGAAGATTGTCAGCATTACTGTTAAGATAGCAAATATTAGCTACATCATCTGCACTTATTTGACTGTCACACTTCAAACGACTGTGTGGACTCAAATCTCATCAACGGTCCAGTTGTTACTCACCAATGCCAAAGTTCTTAGGCCTCTTCTCAAACAGGGGGTTCACGACTTTCTTGGCCTCATGCTTCTTGGCCACTGAAGGGGCTGGTGCCACCTTCTTCCCCTTAGCCTTTTTCCCCTTAGGCTATGGAGAGACACAGCATTACTTAATGTGAGTCCACAAAGATCAGAACATTCAACAGAAACAGCATTTTACAGCTCTTGCTCAGTTTAAAAGTTGAGTTCTACACAATGTTCAGGTGAAGAAATTCAAGTCATCACTGCAAAAGCAAAAAAAAAAAGCTAATGATGAAAATACACCAACTTATGTTTTGACATGCGTAATTAGCAACTTAATTGCTCAAACATTTTAACATTGAAGATTGAAACCCAACACTGCATTTTAACTCAATATAATTGGCAAATTATTAATTAACATGCGGGCGTGTAATACTGTAGACTACAACAACGCATGTGTTCAAGAAACACCAGCGGGCCGATCCGATTCATTTTTTGGCCTACAACTCAATAAGCTAATGTGCTAGCATTCGAGTTAGAGTCCATTATTGAGTTATTCGTAATAATAAACATGTTATTAACAAATAATAATAGAGTGAGTCCGTTTTAAAACTACGGATAATTAAAAGCTTACGGTCTAAAGGCGCCACATCTCGAGTCGTCACTGCTGACATAAAGCGGACACTACACCTTATAGAAGTTGTCATAATTCTTCATCTACATACTTAAAATGATCACAATTCTCGTTCAGAGAGCAAGCGCTGATGCTTTATTTTCCATAACCGATTTACTATGAGCCCTACAACAACCTACAAAACAGGATGCTTAAGGATTTTAAAAAGTAAAGGCTTCCAAGTCAAAACCATCCGACACTCACCATGTTGGTTCAGACGGAAAGGAAGAAGAAGAGGATTGTGGGAAATATAACTACCGCGACAATTGGTAATGACATCATCTGTACGCGACAGAACAAAATCTTATTTGAAGCGATATTAGAAAAACATGAATCCGTTCACTGTAATCATTGTGGACTTCCAGAAACAGTAGAGCATGTGCTGAAAAACTGTAGGGCATAAGACTCCAATTAAAAGAGGAATTAAAATTCTCTGACATTACAGAATGTGCTAAACAGTTTTTTAATAAAGATTATAAAGCTTTTATAAGTTTCTAGAAAATAACAAAGTTATTTAAAAGAATATAGGTCGATTTTTTTCTTATTTCACCCTATCTTTTAATATTATTATTTCCTTTGATATCATTGCCTCACACTCCATCCCAGTAGGTGGCGGAATATGCACCATAAACTGGTTTGCCAACCGCCATAAAACATCAAAAGAAGAAGAAGCGCTATTATAAGAATGCTTGGCAGTGTAAGTAAGTTAGCGATTTTATATATTTAAGCTGTAGTATACCTACATGAACATGTTCTTAACTGATTAATTATGAATGCATGATGTACAGTCGCAGAAATATTTACGTGCTGTTAAGTTACAGCGTCTGAGTGAAACAAAATAAATCTCGAATGGAGACATTCGCAAAATGCATTAATCTAACGTTAACTATGTTGAAGAATAGAGACGTAAGTTACTCGGTTCCACTTTTATGTGTTTCTAGCCAGGATAGAAATTTTCACAGATGGGCGAGCTGCTATTAAATGAAGTTGCGTCGCTATCACGAGCACATATTTGTCCAATTGATCTCTTATTTTATGCAGATAAGAACGATACACCAGAATATACACGTGTACAGTATGAAAATGCACAATTTGAGAGCACAATTTCATAAAAAAAAATGCAATAATGCTTGTTTATTATATTTGCTAAGTAGCGCTTTGTGTGAAAAAAAATTGCAATTCTAATAAAGTTTTGTTTCAGATCCAAAATTAAGTAGAGAGTGACCGACCGAAACGTGCAGAGATGACCTCACAGAGAGTCCTCCCGCAAAGCAAAGAGACTCTACTGCAGAACTACAACAAGAGACTTAAAGATGACATCAGGTCAATTCTAGACAATTTTACAGAAATAATCAAAACTGCCAAGGTATGTTAGCATGAATGCATTGTGCTGGATGACATTCATATTGATATGATTTAGCTCCAAAACAATAATCTGGTTATCTCATCGATCAGGTGGAAGATGAGACTCAGGTTTTCAGGGCGACACAAGCTGAGCAGGACCACTATGAAATGCATGTGCGAGCCGCCAACATTGTAAGATCTACAATAAACAGACACCTCAGAAACCAGTTAACACATTTAAAAGGATAGTTAACCCCAAAATGAAAATTCTGTCATCAATTACTCGTGCTTGCGTCATTCCTAATCCATAAGATTTTCGTTCATTTTCAAACACAAATAAGGATTTTTATAAAAATAATCTGAGATTTCTGTCCCTCCAATGAAAGTCTAATCGGCCAAAACTTTGATGTTTCAAAACGTTCATAAAGAGATTGTAAAACATTGATCAGCAGATATATATACATAGGGCACTCACATATGGTAAACAGAATCTCAGTTGTACTTGCGTTAAACGCGTGAATGAACCTCAGTGGTTCTTGCGTGTCAAGCTTCCGTTTACCATATTTGATTTGCTGTATGTGCGTTCACTGATCAATGTTTATATGTGAATAAAAGCCTAAATTAAATCTGTTCGTCATATAAAGCGAACGTGTCTCTTCAGAAGACTTTAGATTAAACCGCTCGATTCATATGGATGTTTTTTACAATCCCTTTACATTTTGAAGCGACTAGACTTTAAATGGAGGGACAGAAATCTCTCAGATTTCATTAAAAATATCTTTATTTGTGTTCTGAAGATGAATGAAAGTTCCATGGGTTTGTGATAACATGAGGGTGAGTAATTGAAAACAGAATCTTCCTTTATGTGTGTACTATACCTTCAATGTGTTTGTGTTTTAGGTACGTGCAGGAGAGTCTCTCATGAAGCTTGTCTCGGACCTGAAGCAGTTCCTCATCCTAAATGACTTCCCCTCTGTCAATGAGGCCATCAGTCTCCGCAACCAGCAGCTGCGCACGCTGCAGGAAGAGTGCGACAAGAAGCTCATCTCCCTGCGTGATGAGATTGCCATCGACCTGTATGAGCTCGAGGAAGAGTATTACTCCTCCAGGTACAAATAGACCAGTGATCCCAAACGTGTGCAGTTACCTCTGCCTTCCATTGCTTACAAACGTGATGCATATGTACATCATAAGAACATAACACAGGGGGATTTATGGAGCCAGGCATTAATATGTCTATAAAGATATTTTTAACTTACTTGCACAACCAATTATTGGCTCCAACTGTTGATCATTTTAAAATATGCGCTAACCTTGTTGGTTTGCCGTATTTGTTTTATTACATCTTGCTAGTTTGACACATTCATATCATACCATTGTGCCTTAATAAGTAGGGCTGGGTAATAAATATCGATTTCTCGATATTAATCGATTCTCATTTTTACGAACCGATATCGATTCTTACATCTCAAGAATCGATTAGTCATCCTGTTTCATTTGAATGAATGGAACATTGTAGCGCGCATCCAAAACATCGCAATAATCTTTGTCCTTTGTTACTATTGATATGAAACAGTCTAAATGTTCAAATTACGTCCATTTTCTTTCGAAATTCAAAAACATATACCGTTTTGGCGCTGTGACGCGAGATCGCTCTGGCGCAGCTCAAGAGAAGCACATGATCTCTCTTCCGGCTTAATAATACCAATACAGCGCGAAATAAACATGAATGAGCATCTGAAAGTGTGTTAAAAGATAGAGTACAACTTATCGAAATCCGTATCATGTCACATTGATTCGCTCAATCAGTGTTTCAACCGTGGAAAGACGTCAGTTAAACAGCTTGTAATCAATGTCATGTATCTCATATTTACCTCTGAAAAACCATGTGAAAAACCACATGTGACCATAAACTCGTTAGTCAGCCAGAAAAATGAACTCTAGAGAGGAGCATTTTGCTAAATATTTGCACCATATTACATATGCATTATAATCTTAATGTTCTTCAATATTTAATGCATATTTGAATAAATCTGGCAAGTTTTTATGACAGCCACCATTTTTGTTTATATTTCATATAATCTTATTATTATAAAAATAAATAAAAGTGTAATTTAAAGTCCCGGTAAAGGCCATTTAAAAAAAAAAATCTAAACACATTATGTTAGAAATGTATTGCTAAAACATATTAGAAAGACTGAACTGTGAAGTAGTGTTTGTATAGCTACAAAAGAGTTAATTATTATCTTCATATTAGGCTAATGAAGCCTAGTAGGCTACAACTAGACTCCCATAGTTTACAGAATTAGTTAAGAGATTTGATTTCCTTGAGAAAATGTGCCATTTATTGTAACTGATATCCAAAATAATCAATATTGAATCGAATCGAATCGGAATCGAAATCGAATCGAATTGCAAGCTTGTGCATCGAAATCGAATCGAATTGTGAAATTTGTGTCAATACCCAGCCCTATTAATAAGTGTGTTCGTTCTTGCAGGTAAGCCTATAGCTAATGAAAGAGTGTATTCTCCTCTCAAACAGCTCAGTCATGTAGTAAGACTCGCTTACAATTTAGATCCTGTAGACCCTTGGGTTTTATTCCACTTGTCATGTTTATAACAAGACAGACATCATCATATCTGTTTCTGCTATGCTTCTATATAGTAAAATCCATATATCCATATTGTCATATCCATCCATATTGCAGTCACACCAAAGACATTATAAAGCACTTTCCATATAACTGGTTTTGTACAAGAAATCCTTTCTGTTATACATATATAAGTGCATGTAAATATTTCACCTCTGGGTGCCTTAATCAATTGTGTTTGAGAAGATTTACTTCATTTTGCAATCAGGAATCAGGATCTGTATTTACTTTTATTAATGGTGCTGGTCAGATAATTTTTTTTATAGAGATTAGTATTGGATAAATCTGGATCTTTATTGCTATTTAAAGATTGTAGATACATTTAAGATGTCTTTGAAGCGCAACATTGTAACCATTAATAGTTATATGTGAAGAGAACATTTCTTTGGGTTATAATGGAAATAATTTCATAATTGAAATAGTTTTTAATTTGAATGTCATTTGATATTTAATTGGACACAATGTTGGATGAGCTTCAAAATTCACCGTCTTGAGAATTTAAAAAAAAGAATATAGGGTGCTGTAAGTATTGTATAAATTACTTTTAAATAATCATATTCATTTGCTTACTGGAAGAAAATTGTTAAGATCAAGAAACAATTTGTCATAAATGCCATTTATTTCTTTTTCTGTTACATTAATTGCTAAATAGTTTAGCTTTCAGTGGCATATGTCAATTTCAAAATGTAATATTTATTATTTTAAAAAGCATTTGTTTTCCTCAGTGGTTTAAAATCGCACTATATTATGTTTCTTTGTGGTGACGTATTTAGTAGAAACAGTGTTGGTCACATAAGTGCCTGTTTAAAATGTATCAGATTATTTGTCAGTTTTTCCACAAACCATTTCAAATTCCATAAATAAACCAGATAGAAACGAGAGCACATTTAGTGTCCGATCTATTATTTGCTCGTCTCCGATTTGGAATTTATGTTCTGCCTCTGTCTGTTGAATTCATAGTCTAAATTCTCTGCTGCTTACAGCCTTTCGCTTTTCATCTATTAAGCAATTCTATTATTTAACTCTACACACATCTGTTCAATGCACAGAAACACAGCAAACAGAAGAGTAATGTGATCTGACAGACCAAAACTCAAAGGACATCATGTGACCACACGTTTCCAATCAATAAGTTAGTGGCAATCCTGAATAATGCTTTTCACAACTTCCTTTCCCTGCTTGGGCTTCCTTTCCCAGTTCTTTCATGTTTTGTGAGTTTGTCCGTGTTTGTGTCCTTTACGAATGTTCATTATTCATATATACTCCTAATTGTTTACTGAGTGCGTTTTTAGGCAGAAGTGGACAGTAGAAATGTTAGTTTGTGTGCTTGTGTGTAACGTGTGCTCGTGTGTGTATAACGTTTCTAGCTGTGGACAGTGGGATGGTGTTGAGTTGCCACTTTGTGAAGCCTTTCATCGGCGGGACAGTTGGGGGTCCCCCGAGACGACCTCTGACCTTTCACATGCCAACCAAGAGGATTCAGACCATTTGGGGACCCAGGAGTCCATGCACGGAAGCAGCACTAGTGAGCAGTCGTGAAATGCTGGCGGCTTCCTTCATGGACCAGTTAGATTACACAGCCAAGAAACTTGCCATCTAAATAAGCTCCATTTAAAACCTCCATCTGTAGACTGCAAATCTAGAGAACTACTTGAATTGATGAGATTTTTTCCTGCAAAAATGACACTGAATTAATACTGAGAACATTTCTTATAAATAGTATTTCAATATTGTAGCTGGGTAACTTAGTTCTGGGTAACAGTGGTATAATAAAGTGTTTTTCTTTCTGTCTGTTTATTGGTTACATTTAATGCCTCTAGTTTGAGTAATAATGGAGTAGTACAATTATTCTATACATTATTTGAATCATTGTTCTGCAAAAAAAAAAAAAAAAGTAGAATAAAATAAAATCTGTAATGAAACTGGTTTAAGGAAATGGTGTTTTGTATGCTAATATAAAATAAGACTTTTGTAAACATGCTGCATACATTCAGAGTAAATCTTTCTCCTCTATTTAAGTAAAATACACTCACTATGTTACATGTAAGTACATGTGTGCACTGTAATGCTCTTCATGACTGCCAAGGAAGTGTTCTCTTTGTCATTTTAATCTCACACATGTACATTATATGTACGTGTGTGTGTGTGTATATATATATATATATATATATATAAATAATTTGATTGCTGTGATACCTGAGGGTGACCTTTCCATTTTAGGTTGTAAGACATCCAAGCTAAAACTAATAAAGATGAAAATTTTACTTTTATTTCATTAGGAAATTCTGTATAATAAAAATAACTTCTAATAATAAAAATTTGGTTTAATTATTATAGTGATCAAGCAACTTTGTTGATTTGTTCTACATCAGACAGAAACGCATAACATTAACAGTAGGTGAAACTCGAAAAATTGGAATATCGTGCAAAAGTTTTTCAGTAATTCAAATTAAAAAGGTGAAAACAAATATTTTTAGTATATATAACTATATACATATGCATGATTATACTTTTCAGAGGGCTGACATTTCTGTATTTAAAATCTTTTTTTTTTTTTAAATTGATTTCATGTAATATTCGAATTTTCTGAGATTTTGAATTTGGGGTTTTCATAAGCTGTAAGCCATTATCATCAAAATTATAACTTTTGCATGATATTCTAATTTTTCAAGTTTCACCTGTAGCAATTAAACCAAAATGATCTACTTTTAAAAAGTTTGCAAAAACTATAAATGTTTGGGGGAAAGTTTTATTGTAAAATGTTCATGATTGTAAGCTATGGATACATTTTTACCGCTAAAAAATATTTACATCACTCAGTTTACAGAAAGAAAAAGTGTGCGTCTAGTTGACTATAACAAAGGTGGAGGATTAGTATCGTCGGTTCATCTTCTTGAATTTCTCATAGTGGTAGTCATCTGTGGCCTTCTCATTATTTGGTCTCTTGCGGAAGTTGGGTGGTGAGGCTGAAGAAAAAAAACATGAACAAATTCATTAAATGCGATTCAATTTGTCCATTAAGCGAAATAGGTTTTCATCCTGATCTTACGCTCAGGTGCTGGATTCTCAGTGTCTCCTACTCGTAGCGGCCTGGCTTTGGGCTCTTCTCTGTGGGCTCTTCTCTGGGGAGCGTTCACATCCTCATGATAGACTTGAGAGAAGAACAGAAAATGACTTAACATTTCTCCTTTAGGGAAGGACAGGAAATGTTTCAAATATTCCTAGTTAGTAATCTACATGTTTAAACGTTAGGCATGGATAAAGCTGTAATTCATAAAACTGAACTGAATCTTGATGTGATGGAAAAAACAATACTTCTGAATATAAAATAAATAAACATAGGTTTACTGACATAGTAAATTGATTTATGTAAAGAAATAATTGTATAATTATTTATTGAAGGACAAATACATTTATTGTATTTATATATACATTTAAACATTTAAAAATAAATTTATATCTATTTAAAATAAAATGTTTTGTAATTTCTATTCATATAGGAATCATAAAAAAACGGAAGTAGCACAACTGCTGTCAACATTGCTAATAAGAAAAGTTTCTAGAGCAGCAAATCAACAGAATGATTTCTGAAGGATCATGTGACACTGAAGACTGGAGTAATGATGCTGAAAATTACAGAAATAAATTACATTTTAAATTATTAAAATACAACCCCATTTCCAGAGAAGTTGGGATATTTTCTCTGTATATATATATTATATATTATAGTATATATTTCTATTTAACCTTTTTTTAACTGACAAAAGTACAAAGAAAAGTTTTCACTGAGCAACATAATTGTATTTTGTAAATATGAACCAATTTTGATTTTGATGGCTGCAACACACCCCAAAAAAGTTGGGACAGATGCAGTAAGGCATCAGGCACATCCCTTGGTGAGTGTCTAGAAACCACTGTTTTAGCATGTGCAGAATGAGGCCTGCCATTGTCTTGCTTCCCAGGAAAGATGTCATGTTGATGGCAGTTTATGTCTCTGTACAATTCAAATGTATGCCTCCATGTCAATGGTACCTTCACACAAGTTACCCATACCGTTGGCAATGATGCACCTCAATACCAGGACAGATGTTTGTTTTAGCACCTGTCGCTGGTGAAAGTCTGGTTGGTCCCTTTCGTCTTTGGGACTGAGAACCAGATGTCTGTTTTTTCCAAAAACAAGCTGAAACATGGACTCATCAGACCCCAGCAGACATTTCCACTGTCTTCTAGACCATCTGAGATGAGCTCAGGCCCAGAGAACTCGCTGGCATCTCCACATAGAACTGATGCAAAGCTTTCTCCTTGTGTAACAGAGATTCAAGTGGCATTTCTTGATGCAGCGGCAGACTGTGTTCAGTGAAAAATGGTTTTCCAAAGTCCTCCTGAGGACATGTGGCTGTATTTAACACAGTAGCATGATGGTATCTTGTGCAATGCCATCTGAGGGCTCGAAGGTCAAGCACATTCAACAGAGGTACCCTGCCTTGCTCTACACAGACTGAGATTTCTCTGGATTCCCTGAATCTTTGCACAATATGTGTGCCGTTTGGTGAAAGACATAAATTCTTTGCAATTTTGCATTGAGAAATGTGATTTTTTAAATATTTGAAAATTCTCTTATGATATTTGGCACAAAGTGGTGAGCCATAACCCATCTTTGCTTGCAAAGACTATAAGAAGCTCCTTTTTCACACAAACATGATATCCTCACCTCACCTCACCTGATCATTGTGGACTGTTTCAAACGAGATGGATAATTTAACCTTTATAATCTTTTCACTTTTATTTTGCCTCTGTCCCAACTTTTTTTGTAGTATGTTGCAGTCATCAATATCAAAATGTGTTTATATTTACAAAATAGGTACCCTGCCTTGCCCTACACAGACTGAGATTTCTCTGGATTCCCTGAATTTTGTATGGAAGATGATGAAAGACATACATTTTTTGCAATCTTGCATTGAGAAATGTGATTTTTTATTGTTTGACAATTATCTTATGATAGTGATGAGCCGTGACCCATCTTTGCTTAAAAAGACTGAGAAGCACTTTTACACCCAAACACAATACCCTCAACTATTACCAATTCACCTGCTCATTGTGGACCGTTTCAAAAGAGTTGGATAATCTAATTTGGATAATCTTTTCACTTTTATTTTGCCTCTGTCCCAACTTTTTTGGGGTGTTTTGCAGCCATCAAAATTGGTTCATATTTACAAAATACAATTATGTTGCTCAGTGAAAACATTGGAAAACTTTTCTTTGTACTTTTGTCAGTTAAAAAAAGGTTAAATAGAATTAACAAAATCTATTTTGTATATATAATCTATATACAGTATTTGGTGAACATAAGAGACTTCAAAAACATTACAATCTTACTGACCCCAAACTTTTGATGGAACGGTAGAATACGTGTACACTTACAGCGATTATGCTGGACATAATTCACAGCAATGTTAGTGGGAACAAAGGAGGTCCCGTTGTCTTTCTTCTTATTCCTCTGCTCAGCAAGCAGCTTTGCTTTGGCATCTTCTGTGCTGATGATGTTCTTTATCTTCGCACTTAAAAGGATTGGAAAAGGGTTTTGGAGTTGGCATCGTAGGTCTGATTAGCCAGACTACAGAGAAAATATCTGATGCGATCAATGGAAAATGTCTGAATTAGTTTTGGTCTTTACTTACTCTATCCCCAGATCCACCTCTGGAATTCCACTCAGCATCTGATTGGACAACATCTCTTCGGTTTTTTTGGCAGAATTGACACGGATGCTCTCTGGAAGCTCGTACAAGAGGTCCTCTGGATTCTTCACCTTCACCTTCTGCACCTCTGCCTCCACCATGCCTTTCTTTTTCTTTAACTCAGTCTCAATGTACTTCATCCTGAATTAAATCACATACAAGGAGAGAGAAGATAAAAACATAAATTGAGGCAAAAACACCAATGAAGAAAGACTATCATGCAGAAACTTGAATGCAGATGGTTTGCCCACACACATAGGAACTTACATGTCTGCATCTTCATCTCGTCTGTTAGTCTCAGCAGAAAAGGATGTACCAAGATTCAAGTCGTTTTCATCAGCTGTCCTATAGTGGAGGAAAAGTTCATTTTTTTGTTGTAAAATGCAAAAACATCAACTTTAAATGAAAAGCAAACATGACATCATCAAAACGTACATGTCTCGGTTTCTGTCTTTGACTTTCTTCATATCCACAACACCTCCAGACTTCAGTTTAAATGGGTCATCCTAATGCACAAAACATTATTTGACCCCACTATCATAAATTATGAGTTCATTAGTTATTAGATAGCCTACACGACCTATAACACTACAAGACCTTCATTGTACTACAAAATGTAGTTTGATTAAAATCAGAAAAAAAACATACCTCAAGCTCAGCATCCAAAGGAAGCTTCTCACCTACAAGTAACGTTGCAATGCTGGAGGAACAGAATGAAAAAGCTGCATGTATAATTCCGAAAATAATTGAGCATCATTGAAAATGATTTTGTATACAAAAATTAGAAATTAAACACTGTACAAAAATAAGCCTTGAGCAAACGTTTAAGACTGACTAGACATCTGACCAACCTCACTCCATGCTGCCTTTTTCGTAGACTTTGAAGCTCCCTGGCTTCATCCAGTTTGGACCTTGGAAAACAAATTTAAATGTAACATCGTTAAAAATATTGACATTATATATTGTTTATAAAAAGGCATCTGCATGTAACATCTGAATAATTCTGACACGTGTATAAATTATTTTTTTTAACTTAGTTCGGTTGATCATGGCTAAATTTTGTGTATTTGGCCTGAATGTGATAAACATATCAAGTTAACGTTAACGTACCAGACCACGGCTTTTGTCTCATCGTCTTCCTCGTCGGACGAATCCTCTTTCTTCCTTCTAAAATTCTTACCCGGTGGCATGATTTCAAAGACCTATTTAAATCTATATATTTAATGTTTATTTTACCCCTTCACACGCCAGTACGCAACAACGTCGGCGGTCTGTGTTTAGTGACGGACCTCTTTCTCCACATTTCCCGAAACTTCCGCTGACGTCACAATTACTATGTTAACAGCTGATCTAAGATCAGCGCATCCGTTTTCCATATAACCGTTCGACGGAGTAAAGCGACTATGGGGGGATAAAGAGACTGGTTTAAGATCAGCTGCTTTTATGAATAAAAAAAAATAAAAAAACGGAGTAAAAATAATAACAAAAATAATTAACAACATTAACAGCCCAAACAAGTAGTATGTGCATTTTAATAGTGTAAGTAAATAAAAAAAATGTTTTTGATCAGATGAAAGAGCTGAAAGCATTCATTGGCTCTGGTCAAAGCTGTGACGCACAATTGCTATATTCAGTATGGATGCTGTTTAGTGCACTGTTACCCACCTCTGTTACAAACACCACAGATTGGCCTAAAATGATCATCTTTGAGTGTCATTTTTGTTTATGTCTGACAGGTAAATAACTGTTTTTATCTTTCCTTCGGTTAAAGCGAAGTGTCACTGTTTATTTGTCAAGATAACATCATGTCGACTGAGCGTATGAAAAGTGTCTTGCAGCCCGAGTGGAAATATGGCCTGTTTATTCTGCAAGATCGTGTGATGTAAAACAGCTTTTGAGTGGTTGACGTTGTATTGTGTATTGGTCGAGTGGAATTGTATTGTGTTGAAGAACAAGATAATTAACGTTACCGAACCCGCAGAAAGTATCCGTATGTTTTGAGATTATTTTCTATGATGAATAGAGTCTAGTTCATATTATTATTGTTTTTCAGTTTGTCTTCGGATAAGTTAAAGCTACTTTTCGTGGGGAAAGCAGATTTTCAGACTATTTGTATAATGTATTATTGTGCATTTCTCCACTGTAACAAAATAACAATGGGGTGATTTGCGATGAATTCATCATTCAGCCGTGCTAGGCGCATGAAACAGCAGTTTTGGGCTCCTCAGTCCTGAGAGTTTCAGGCACCGACTCACATTGCCATCTCATATTAAGCAGATGTGCTAGAAATCAGTATCAGTTTTATTCCTGTTTTCTTCTATAATTATCATTTTAATTTTAAATAATGTATTCAATGGTGGCAGATTTTCTCTTTCACAGTGATATTGAGTGTAAGTTTATTTTAGAAGGTTATACTTAAGGGGACAGTTCAACAAACAATTTAATTGTCATAATTTTCTCACCCTCATATTTTTCCAAACCTGTTTATTTTTCTTTCTTCTGTAGAACACAAATTGAGATGTTTGGCAGAATCTTGTGTGTGTGTGTGTGTGTGTGTGTGTGTGTGTGTGTGTGTGTGTGTGTGTGTGTGTGTGTGTGTGTGTGCATGTCCATAGAATAAATGTGAATGCATTGGTGACTTAATATTTATTTTAGTTTACCACAGAAGTTAGAAAGTCAAAAACAATTTGAGGCTAAATAGATGAATTCAATCCTGTGTTGGGGTGTACTTTAACCCTACAACTTCACAGTGTTTATTGTATTGATGTTGTGCAGAATAGTTGTCAATTCTTTGTGCTTTGTAATAGAGTGATGTCAAAATCAAGATGACTGACAGCGGGGATCTTTGTCCTCACTTGGACTTTATTGGTGAAGTAACTAAGGAGGAACTTATTCAGAAATCAAAGGTTTGAATTGCTTTGGCTGATATTTAAGTCTTAAATGTATTATAAGTTCTGTGTATTGAATTTTGTAATGTTGTTTTTTACTAAAGGGCACGTGTCAGTCATGTGGGGTAGGTGGACCAAACCTCTGGGCATGTCTACAGGTAAGGAGCCTTTTCTCTAGCAAACATACAAGCACAATAGACTTTTAAGCATGTAGAAAGATTTATGAATGCAGTCTTTAAGATTAGGCCCAGAACATTTCTTTAAAATCAGCATGAAATCAAAAATCACAGTTATTTTTTTTAAATGGAATATTTTAGTATCTTATCTTATCGTATCGTATCTGTGCACATCATTATTTTTTAAATTCATGTGCCCTCATAATCTTTATTCAAAATAACTTCCCTTCCTCTTGCAACAACATTTCCTCTCTTCTCTGATCATGGCTTTAAATTATGGACAAAACAGACCAAGTGCATGAACACAGCGCACAAGTGAATTACAGCAGTGTGAGCACAGTGAAAAAGCTTGCACGTAAAATGAAGACTTGCAGAAATCACAAATCCCAAACTCAAGCACAAAAAATGTGATTGTGCAGTGCACACAAATCAGTTTTCCAAACATTTGTGTTAACAAATGCTATTGGTGGCTGGCCTTCTCTGGAACTCTTATTTTGATTGGCTGTTTGTATTACATTTACAATGTCCTCCTGTTGTGATTGGCTGTTGTTGGCCCTCTCCGATCAAAGACATTCAAAATGGGCTGTGTTGGGAATGGGATGGCAGACAGTAAAGTTTTCTGTCCAAGTTCATACATATGTCTTAGTGGTGGTAAGATTCTTCTTGAATTGGGGCAGCGGCATACTACGGAAGCCCTAAAAGGCCATGCATTATTATTTTTTCCTTCTTGTTTACTTATGATCTTGGCATAGCAAGTTGTTTTCTCATGATCTTGACATTAAAGTTGTTTTCTCTTGATCTAAACATAAAATGCTGTTCTCTTTCATAGGTTCACTCAACGCTGCGGAAAGCGCAGTGGGATATTCTCTGAATGTGCCGATTGTCTGAAGCCTTATAGAATCACGCCAATTCATTGGCTGATGGCGTCCGCGCGATATGGCTCCGCCCCGATGCTCTTGCGTCGCATCATTACATATTCGCGCGCGCGCCATCTGCTCCTCAGATTTCTCTGCCTTCAGAACGAAGCGGTCACGTTTGCCCTTCGCTCGTGATTTTTCTGAGCTAAAACAAATACATCTAAGGATTATTCTCGGCGCTTCTGCGACTGTTCAAGCGGAACTCTGTTTCTCCTTACGGTGAAGTTGCCATGGATTTCAGACGCTGTACTCCGCCATGTGCTCGTTACATCTCTAACGACGACCCACACAGTAAGTGCGTTAAATGTTTGGGTTTTTCACATGCGCGTGAGGCAGTTATAGGATCGTCTAAATGCAAATTCTGTGAAAATTTGTTGCTCAAAACCCTCAAATCGCGGCTCGCGGTCTTTGAGAGGGAATCATTCGTCTCCCCCTGTCGCGCTCCCGAGGCCTCTCGAGGATCCGCGACTTGGGGTTCGGATGTAGAGCTTGAGGATGTGGAGTTCGAGCAGACGAGCCCCGCTCTTTCTCTCCCTCCCTCCCTCCCTCCCCTCGGCACGCGCGAGGCATGCCAGTCGAATTTTCACACGAATATTTGCGCCCCAGCCCGGGAGCACGCGACGCGGTTTCTTTCGGGCTGGAGGATATACTTTTTACCGAGGCTTCCGACTCCGAGGATTTCGGGCCTACTCTCGCCGACGAGGTTATCCCGCCGAGCGGCCAGGAAGCGCGGCCTACTGCGGCCTACGCGGAGCTCGTTGACGTGCTTTCGCGCGCTACGGAGAAGCTCACTATTGATTGGCCCGACGAGCCACGTGAGTCTCAGTCGTCGAAACTCGACGAAAGGCTTCTCAGTGGCCCTAATTCTAGGCCTCAACGGAGGAAGCTGCCATTTTTCAGTGATCTGCATCATGAGATCTCCAGATCCTGGAAGCAGCCTTTCTCTTCGCGCCTCACTAATGCGGCGGCTGCTGATTTCACCAACCTGGTAGGTTCTGTGGATCAGGGCTATTCCGCCATTCCGGCGATTGAGGAAACTTTAGCCGACCATCTTGCTCCGTCGTCTGCGCCGTCCTGGAAGTCGCGCCCCCTTCTCCCTTCTAAAGCATGTAGGACGACTTCCTCTCTCATTGGGAAATCCTACATGGCGGCTGGGCAGGCAGGCATGACCCTGCACACTATGGCCATTCTTCAGGCCTATCAGGCAGACGTCCTGAAGGAAATGGACGAGGGCGACGGCGTGACCCCTGAAACGGTCAAGGAGCTTCGTAAGGCTACGGATTTAGCCTTAAGAGCCACCAAACATACCGCACGCGCTATAGGTCGCTCTATGGCTGGTTCTGTTGCGGTGGAGCGCCACTTGTGGCTTAATCTCACGGAGATCCGTGACAAAGAGAAGGTTTTCCTCTTGGACGCCCCCATTTCTCAAACGGGTTTGTTTGGGGAGGCGGTCAACACAGTGGTTGAGAAATTCCGCTCCTCCAAATCCCAATCGGCCGCGTTCAGACAGTTCATGCCCAGGAGGGCTAGGGAACCTTCTGCTCCTCCCCCGGTGCGACCCAGAGAACGTCCCTCTCATAGACCGGAGTTCTCTTCCAGAAGAAGCGAACCAGGGCATCCCCCACCTACCACGGTTTGGGGAGCCCGCGGTCGCCCGTTTCCCCGTCAACGGCCTCACAAGCGCCTCCAGTTGAAGCGGTCCGACAAACCGACTGCTCCGGCGGCCCAGAGCCGTTCCTGACCTTCCGGTCAGAAAAAGGAGAGCTCCTCTGCTTCCTCAAGGTTGGGTCAGACCGCACAAGCGTTTCTGCCCACCTCCCAGCTCTCCTTTCCTCGCCCTGTCACCTTCGCCACTCAGAGTGTCTCGAAGTGCAGGCCATATTTCACCTTCTCTACTCAGTCCGGTGCGGGAGGTAGGAGACGCTTTCTGCTTTCTCCCCTCACCCCCCACACTCTCTATAACTGCCGGCCGCATCCTCGGAGGCACTTTCCGTTTTCCTCCGGAGCAGGCGGACCGGGTCACCATAACCTCAGCATCGATGCCCCCCATCACGTGCCAGGACGCCGATGGCCCTCCTGCACAGTCAACTTCTTTACCCCAGGAGCGTCAGCACGGCACCCTCACTCAGGTATGTCGTCTGCATTACAACATCCCTCCTCCTCTATCACATTTCCTTCCAGAGTGGGAGCGCTTACCAGGGGTATCGTCTTGGGTTCTTCGCACAATTCGGTTCGGCTACACTCTTCAGTTTTGCCGCAATCCCCCCTGTTTCAACTGGGTGTTTCCTACTGTAGTAGACAGCGCCACTCAGGCTTCTGTACTTCAGCAGGAAATCTCTTCCCTCCTCCTCAAAGGAGCAATAGAGGAGATTACTCCAGGGGAAACCGAGCGGGGCTTTTACAGCCGTTACTTCCTGGTCCCGAAGAAGGGCGGCGGTTTGCGTCCCATACTGGACCTCCGCCGACTGAACTTCGCCCTTTACAAAGGGAAATTCAAGATGTTGACGCTGAAAGCTGTCATATCTCAGATTCGGCCAGGGGATTGGTTCGTGACGATAGACCTAAAGGATGCTTATTTTCACATCCAGGTTGTACAGCGACACAGGCAGTTCCTCAGGTTCGCCGTTGGAGAAAGGGCGTTCCAGTACAGGGTCCTTCCCTTCGGCCTATCTCTGGCCCCGAGGACATTCACAAAGTGCATGGATGCAGCTCTGGCCCCATTGCGGCTCCAGGGCATCCGTGTCCTAAATTACCTGGACGATTGGCTCATTTTAGCCCAGTCCAGGAAGCTAGTGGCCCACCACAGAGACATCGTCCTGAGTCATATCCAGTCTCTCGGTTTGAGGTTGAACTCGGAGAAGAGTGTTCTTGCTCCGGCTCAAAGCACCGTTTTCTTGGGGGTGATCATGGATTCCGTTCTCATGCAGGCCCGCTTGGCCCCTGCACGGATTTCCAGCTTGACGACATGCTTGGCTCGTTTTTTGCTAGGCCATCATGTGTCTGTGGGCACCTGCCGCAGGATGATGGGCCTTATGGCCGCGGCCTCCTCCGTGCTACCGCTGGGCCTACTCCACATGAGACCCTTCATGTGGTGGGTGAAACTCTCAGGGGTTCGACCCGCCGGGTCAACCCTTCGCCTACTGAAGGTATCGCGCAGTTGCTTTCGAGCCCTGTCAGTTTGGCGGGACCCTCTTTTTCTTCGGAAAGGGGTCAGCATGGGAGCGGTATATCGTCGCCAGATGATTACGACGGATGCCTCTCTCACCGGCTGGGGAGCGGTTTTCGAGGGCAGACCAGCGTGTGGGGTCTGGACCGGAGTGGCTCTCTCTTGGCACATAAACTGCCTAGAGTTAAGAGCCGTTTTTCTGGCTCTGCATCATTTCCTCCCTCTTCTGGAGGGTCACCATGTCATTGTCAGAACAGACAACATGGCAGTGGTGTCTCACGTGAACCGGCAGGGAGGTTCTCGGTCGCGCACCCTAGACAGGCATGCGCGTCACCTTCTCCTGTGGTCTCAGAGCAGATTCCTATCTCTAAGAGCGGTTCATGTCCCAGGGGTTCTGAACCTCGCAGCAGATTTTCTGTCAAGACAGAAACTCAGATCGGGGGAATGGATGTTGAACCGCCAGACGATGGCCCTGATCTGGGAGGTTTTTGGAGAGGCGGAGGTGGACCTCTTTGCATCTCAAGAATCGTCCCAATGCCCGCTTTGGTTCTCCCTGAGTCCCCCGGCCCCATTGGGGATAGATGCGTTCGCTCACCCTTGGCCAACGCAGAAACTCTATGCCTTCCCGCCCATCAAACTGATCCAGGCGGTCTTGACCAGAGTGAGAGAGAGCGGAGTCCGCCTCCTCCTGGTAGCTCCGTTCTGGCCATCTCAGCCATGGTTTTCGGAGCTAATTCCTCTACTGGAATCTTCCCCTTGGAGGATCCCGGTCAGGGAAGATCTGCTGTCCCAGCTACAGGGCAGGATATGGCATCCTCGCCCAGACATGTGGAAGCTGTATGTTTGGCCGATCAGAGGCCGTTAGCATTAAGCTCTGGTCTCCCAACTGACGTTCAGGAGACCATTGCGAGTGCTAGAGCCCCTTCTACAAGGAGGTTATATTCTTCCAAATGGAAGGTTTTTGAGACTTGGTGCTTAGGAGCCCAGTTAACTGCCCTGCTGGTTCAGTACTGGAATTCCTGCAGGAGAAGTTTGCGGCTGGAGCAGCCGCTACCACTCTCAGAGTTTATGTCGCGGCTATTGCAGCGCATAGGGAATCGGATGAGATTCCCTTGGGCAAATTAAGGCTAGTTTCTGCCTTTATGCGTGGGGTGAAGCGCCTGAAACCGGCTCGCTCCCCTAGAGTTCCCTCATGGGATCTTTCTGTTGTCCTAGAGGGTTTGACGAAAGCCCCCTTTGAGCCCTTGGAGTCAGCTCCGGATAGGATTCTGACTCTCAAGGTTTCTCTTTTGTTAGCTTTGTCCTCTTTAAAGCGGGTGGGGGACTTACAAGCTCTTTCTGTTAGCGAGTCTTGCTTGGACTTTGCCCCTGGCCTGGTCAAAGTTTCCTTGAGGCCGAGACCAGGGTATGTCCCCAAGGTTCTTTCCTCAACTTTCCGCTCACAGGTAGTTAACCTTAACGCTTTCCACCCTCCTCCATTTTCGTCTGAGGAAGATAGGAAGCTTAACTTGCTTTGCCCAGTTCGTTCTCTTAAGATATATGTAGACCGCTCAGGCGGTTGGAGGAAATCTAACCAGCTTCTGGTTTGCTTCGGTGCTAGCCGCCGTGGGCTTGCTGCATCAAAGCAGAGGATTTCTCACTGGGTCACAGAGGCTATCTCGTTGGCTTACGGGGTGCGTGGCTTGCCTTCACCTCTTAGCATTAGAGCAAAATCCATCAGAAGTGTAGCATCTTCTCAAGCTCTTTTCAGAGGAGCACTTTTGGAGGATATTTGTGTTGCGGCAGGCTGGTCCTCTCCGCACACTTTTGTAAGGTTCTATAGCTTGGACCTTGACATGACCCCGGGTTCCCAGGTTCTTTCTGTTTGAACTCTTTTCGGTCGTTGTCTCTTTTATCTACCAGTCATAAAAAGCGCTCTAGCTTGGCGAGTTTGGTAGTCCGTTCCCACTGCGCTTTCCGCAGCGTTGAGTGAACCTATGAAAGAGAACGTCTCTGGTTACTTGCGTAACCTATGTTCTCTGAATAGGGAACGAGACGCTGCGTTAGCGGCCAAGCTCCTCGTGCTGCTGACAGTTTCTTTTCGGCAGAGAAATCTGAGGAGCAGATGGCGCGCGCGCGAATATGTAATGATGCGACGCAAGAGCATCGGGGCGGAGCCATATCGCGCGGACGCCATCAGCCAATGAATTGGCGTGATTCTATAAGGCTTCAGACAATCGGCACATTCAGAGAATATCCCACTGCGCTTTCCGCAGCGTCTCGTTCCCTATTCAGAGAACATAGGTTACGCAAGTAACCAGAGACGTTTTCTCACGATGTAATTTTATCTTAAACTGGTTTGATATAAACAACGGTAAATTTGGTTTAATATTGGACTTCCGTTTGACAAAAAAAAATTCTTCAACATTAAACAATGTGCAATCACAAAATAGTAGTGGTTCATTGCTGTCTCTCGTTTAGATAATGCACATAAAGCATAATTTCTAAATATAGCCGCAAGCACCAATGGCCCATGCCATGACCAATAATAATATACTATATTGAATGCAGAAATACTACACAGGACAAACTTTCATATTACTTAAATACAGCATGTTCGAAAAAGCTAATTAATTGAAGAATTCTTGTGCTGCAGGTGCTTCTAAGCTGGTGTCAGGTTATAAGAGAATGTGCTGTGTTTTATCGGTGTCTATAAAAGTTAAATAAACATTTCATGATCCATAAGCCCTTCACATATTTCTATGTACACTAATTATATAAAACTACAAGTGAACTAGATCAATGCATTTATTTCTGTTTAAAGGGATGGAAACTGATAGAAAAACATTAGGCTAAAAAGATACCTTATCCTGTGGCCTCTCTAGTGGGCAACATTAATATCACAACCTTCATCTTTCATTTGAAATAGCTGATCGTTTATAATTTGCTATAAGCCTCTCGAACATCATACATTAATGAAACTAAGCATATTTGCCTTAATGTAAGCATGTTTGCTGCTTCTCCAATGCACAAAGATTTGTACAGCTACTAAGACATCTGTAGGAACTGAGAAAGAAAATGCATTCCTTTAATGTAACACAAGCAGCCAAACAAAATAAGAGTTCCAAAGAAGACCAGCAACCAATTACATTTATTAACACATAGGTTTGGATCCTGCCCCTTGTCAAAACTCACGTGTGATTTGCGATTTCTGCGACTTTACATTTTATGTGTGAGCTTTGACACTGCTGCTCACAATGCTGTAATTCACTTGCACTGTGTTCTTGCGCTTAGGCTGTTTTGTTAATCATTTAACACCAAATCTGATGATGTGTTTTTCGGTGCGAGGGCAGGACAACATGTAACTCATATTAGATTGCAGCATTAGCAAATAACAACGGTCCAATCAATTACCAATGGACAAAATCAAGTCCCGCCCTGCATTTTTTCTCTTTTGAGAGGCGGTTTCACTCAGATATACGTCACAATAAGAAACTAAAGACTACTGCAACTTCTGTTTCATGTTGATTTCAAAGTAAATCATATATTTCTTGAAAATCATTACTCTCTTTGTCCCGTTTTGCCCACAGTGTGACTGTCCCTATGTAGGCTGCGGAGAATCTTATTCTGATCACAGTACTATACACGCACAGGTGACTTTCTTACAGTTTGCTTAATCATTTAAATATTTTGTACACACTTTCTTTTTATCTGAGCATTCATTCTATTTCTATCTAGGTATCATCCATATATGATTTTTTTGTTCTTTTGTACATGTGTGCATCTTCTTTTTACCTTTTTCCAGGCCAGAAAACACAATCTGACAGTAAACTTGACCACATTCAGGGTGTGGTGTTATGTCTGTGAGAGGGAGGTGTTTCTGGAACCCAAACCTGTTACTCCTATATCATTAGCTCACTGCTGCAAACCACATGAACAGGTAAATTCATCCGAATATTTAAGAAATCTACACTTTCTGCTGTTTAAGATTGTATAAACATGATTAAGATGGTACTTCCTGTTCCTGCATTATTAATATCAGTCTGAAGATCTCATTTAGAATTTATAAAGCACATGTACAATATAAAATACACAATTCCAGGGTTCTCAAATCTCACGCATTGGAAAAGAGGTTTTAAATCTCAATGAGATAACCTGGTTAAAAAAACAATAATAATTGGCCGTAAGACACATTCAACCAGTTCACACGCCACACTGTGTATTTCTCACGCTGAAAAGGCAATGCCAACCAAGTTGTCCTGCAAGCACATATAACATATATATAACGTTGTATACGAGGCGCAGGCACACAAAGTGAAGTTTCCTGCCACCAGCACGTATCTCGGCCAGATTGCGTTCGTTACTAGGCAACATAGATGCGTGAACACACGGAAGTTGACGGAACATTCTCGGCCACCGTATGTTCGTTACTAGGTAACCTACAACATCGCGCGAACACAGGTCGTGATGGAGAAGGTAAGTTGGAAGAAAGCTTGTCTAACATTCATACATTATTATTGATGCAGTCAAAAACTCTACAACTACTTTGCAACCAGGCCAGAAGCTTTGGCTCAGTTTGGCTAGCTTACGTTATCTAAAACTAAGGGAAATGTTAGTGGGTATGGGAGGGAATGAAGATGTATTTCTTCATTTTATTTAAAATTATATATTATACTGTATTAATGGTCTTTCTAGTTACATTAAGGCTACATGTGCAGAGTGCTCTGGGTAATATTTTATATCCTGTCAAAACATACATTAATCATTGCCATTGCATTTGTATTTTTGTAATTTTTGTATATTTGTAATTTTGAAATATAACATTAAAGATTATATTTGATGTGATGAATTGCTCTGTCATTTATCAGATTTACCAATTGTTATAATTTAAATTTGTGCTGGTTAATTATGAACAATGGGTAAAATTGGGGGGCGGGGATGGGCGGGGCTCCATTAGGGCTCCTCCCCTAACCGCATGTGATCTCACTCCAAGCTTTTGATAAAACTTGAGAACCCTGCAATTCACTCATTTTTAAGGATCATCTTCCCCAGACATATCACCCACTGAAGGCGGTTCCTATCGCAGTGGCGGATGAGGAAGGCTCAGAATCTGAGGAGGATGAGCTTAAACCTAGAGGTATAATCATGTTGTCAGGAAGCTAGTACATATTGCATGGCATTTCAAATCCAATAAATGATAAAGGGCAAGGACACCCACCTAGGGATTGATGAGGACACGTGCACTACCATTCAAAAGTTTGAGATCAGTATGATTTTTTAAATGTTTTTCAAAGTCTTTTATGTGATTAAATACACAGTAAGAACTGTAATATTTTGAAATTTTATTACAGTTCAAAATACCCGTTTTCTCTTTTTTACATATATTTTAAAAGAGCTGGGTTTTTAGTAGCCATTTTTCCAGTCTTTAGAATGATTCTAATATGTTTATATGCTGCTGTTTTGGTAAAATATAAAACTTTACTGTCAGATTTGAACAATGTAATGCAATCTTGTTAAATAAAAGTATTAATTCTTATTATTTATATTATTAAAATATTACATAAAATAATAATAATAAATATAAAATATTATATTCGTTTTGATGACCTTTTGGTAAAATATAAAACTTTTTACTGTCATTTGATCGATGTAATGCATTGTTGTTAAATAAAAATATTAATTCTTATTATTTATATTATTAAAATATTATATAAAATAACAATAATAAATATAAAATATTATATTCGTATTGATGTCCTTTTATATAAACGTCTAGTTTTATATTTACTAACAGATGTGACCTGCACTGTTTATACAACAGCTTAATGAGCTGATTCAATAATGAACGAATAACCTGTCAATTTCTTTTTCTGTTTTTTTAATATGAAAATATTGCCTAATTGAAGTACATAGCCTGAATTAAATTGAATCTGAATTGATTATGTGTAATGACTAAGGTCAGAGCCGATCCTGACCTCCAAGAGGCCCTCCTACCTGACCCGTGTAAGTTATTTGCCATTGCCACACAGTCGAAACATATGAACGCATGTTAACGCACGACGCGGTAAATCTTTTCCGAGCTGCAGTTTATAAACAAACACCGTCCGTCGCCCTTTGACGTTCATCAAACGTAACAAATAGTTGTTTTTCACTCTCACTTTTTTTGTCAGTCACAGAACACAGCCCTGGAAGTGGTCGGTGTTGTAAGCAAGACACAAAAAGACCAAAATATGTACTGCCCAGCTGGGTTAGACAGACAGACAGACAGACAGACTAGAGAGAGATGCACATCAACTTAACTTAACTGTTCTTTGCTGACATCAAACTTGGAGAGGAGAGAACAGTCTGCCTGATTGCTGTTCCCGCAATTTACTCTCATGGTGTGTTTTTTTCTCTCTTTTTGTGACCAGAAGGATAGTTCCGCCGATGTTGTAAACTTTGATTGACACGCTTTGACACAAGGGGGGAGGTGGGGCCTTGAGTAATTTGCGGGGCCCTAGGCAACTTGGGTAGTGTACGCACACTACCCAAGTTGCCTAGGGCCCCGCAAATTACTCAAGGCTAGGGCTGATTGGCTCTGACTAAGATTCTATTCCACACTGCAAAATTTGAGGGTCATCTGTCATTTCCAAAAGCAATATTTAGCAAAGTTGTAGGCTGGTGTTTGCATTACTCGTTATGCTTAGTAATCTTTATTCTATCTCAGGTCTCACAGGGATGAAGAACATTGGGAACTCCTGTTACATGAACGCTGCGCTGCAGGCCCTGTCCAACTGGTGAGCTCACAACATGTGCAGCATAAATAGGCATTTTCCAGACAGCACAGATTAGAAGCGTGACTTATTCCACTGATTTGCTTTTCATTTCTGTGCATCATGCCCCTTACACTGACAATGGTTTTCCTGTTTATTTTTATTTTTCTCTTCAGTCCTCCTTTGACTCAGTTTTTCCTGGATTGCAGTGGGTTGGTGCGTACGGATAAGAAGCCGGCGTTGTGTAAAAGCTTTCAGAAGCTTATCTCTGAGCTCTGGCACAAGAAACGGTAACAGGCACTGACTTGCCAAACCGCTAAACTAGATCTGGCCAGTTACAGCGAACCTAATTTTAATCTATTGAGCTTGGTCCTAATTATCTGAACCTTACCGTTCTCTGTTGGTTTTCTTTTCCCTCTTCTGTACTTTCTTTTGCTTTCTGTCCAGGCCAAGCTATGTTGTTCCCACTAGTCTGTTTCATGGAATCAAACTGGTGAATCCCATGTTTCGGGGCTACGCTCAACAGGTATATAAATTAGTGTTATTTTAGTATTATTTATATAATATTATATAGTAATTACTCGTTTATTGAATTGGCTTTATTTTTTATTTTCAGTTTTCATTGCAATTTTTGTTTATTTTAGTAATTTTTTTATGTGATTTTGTCAATTATATTGAGTTTATAAATATTTATATTCAGCTTTATTTTGTTTTTATTTCAGTATTAGTTTCAGTAATTTTAATACGTCAACTTCAACTTATTTTATTTTAGTTAGTTGCTAATTTTCGTTTAATATTTAAGTTTACGTTTTCCATCCAATAGTTTTATTTTATTTTAGCTTTATTTAAATTAACAATAGTTTAGTTTGAATTAACAGTAACAATGCTGATATGAAGATTACTATGCAATCTTTCAAGACTGTAGTTGTGTTTCTCATATAAGCCCCATAGTCTTTTTGTAAAGTACACACTTCTTGCTTCTGTGTTTTTAGGACACTCAGGAGTTTTTGCGATGTCTGATGGACCAGCTTCATGAGGAGCTGAAGGAGCCTTTGACCGACTGCAGCATTGCGATCTCAGATGTCGACCCTGGCCACAACCATGACAACCTTAACCATGTTGATGGAGACCGAAGCCCCTCTGAGGACGAGTTCCTGTCGTGTGACTCAGGATCAGGAAGCGAGAAAGGAGATGTAGAGAGGGCAGGAGGAGAAGCAGAGCTGCTCATCCAAGATGAGTGCGTTGGAGTGAGAGGAAACGGAGGGATCTCGGAGAAAGAGAGGCTGAAGGAGAGAAGAGGAGAAGAGAGGACACGGGAAATGGATGAGGATGCAGATGTGGATACGGCTGCACAAGAGGGACAGGCTGAGAGAGAAACAGAGGCAACCACTACAACCACAACTGTGCCGACATCAGGGAATACAGGTATGATGTTCTTATAATCTTAGGCTACGTTCACACTGTCAGTGGGATTGCCCACCACATTTACAGGTATGAGTCTCAAAATGTCCCGTTCACACAGCAACTTACAGTAGCGTCTTGAATACTGTCTGTATGAATGTGCAACATGAGTCAAGCCTGTATTCTCTTACCAGTAACCATAATGACAGTGATCAAAGTAATAGTAATAGTAAAGATGGCAACGTCCATAAACCTGAAAAGTCTTATCACTTCTGGACACGACTAGAGTTCCATCTGTCAAATCTTCATTAACTGACGACACCAGCTTTTATATCTGGATGGAGAGCAGAGAATTTGAGTTGCGCGTGCAACACAAAACTGATACGAGCAGCTCCAGTGGAGAACAGTGACTGGATCTAAAACCTTCAGATCACACACAGCTCACATCTGCATCGCTTTAAGCTACAGAAACCACACATGAAAACCCATAACACACAGTAGACACACATTTGTGCAGCACAGAGCGGCTCTTTCACACTGTATGACGTGATGGATAACTAGTTGTCCAGTCCGGTTCCGTTCACACACAGCACAGGTTTTTTAGAGAATGCGGTTGTGAGTATGGGTGTTAGTTCGGTTATAGAATGCGGTTGTGAACATAACCGTGTTAAGGACTCAAATACAGGACTGACAAGCGTATTCTGCTGCTGTGTGAACGTGACCTTACACTAACAATGGTTTGGGGACAAGTAATGTTTTTGTGTTTTTGAAAGAGTTCAGATCAAAAATGCAGCAAAAACAGTAATACTGTGAAATACTATTATGATTTTAAAATGATCTATTCCTATGATGACAAAGCAAATTTTTCATCAGTCATTACTCCAGTCTTCAGTGTCACATGATCCTTCAGAAATGAATCTAATATGCTGATTTGATGCTCAACAAACATTTCTTATTATTGTCTATGTATGAACAGTTGTGCTGGTTAATATTTTTGTGGAAACCATGATAATATTTTTGGAATTCTTGCTGGATAAAAGTATTCATTTCTCTTTTTACTGACTCCAAACTTTTGAGAGAGTATGTTTACAGAGTTTATGAAGTGTTTGGATGTGAGAAATAAATCTTTTCACTTCCTGATCCCTCTTTTTCTTGCAGAACCTGATAATGAAGCTTCCATGCACTGTCCGTCCTCTCATCCTTCTAGTCCCGCTCACAGTTTGCAGGAGCTTCACTCCAGACTCTCCAGCAGCCCACCAAGATCCAGCCCCCTCAGAACTGGACCCACTTATACTTTCAAAAAAGGTTTGCTTCTCTCATATAGACAAATACAGCATGTCATAGTATATTGCTTTACACTAAATAACCATTATGTTTGTTTGTCTTGTAGCTCAGATGCTCCTGAGCACCAAGAAGAAGAAGCAGTCCCGTTTCCGCAGTGTTATTTCAGATACCTTTGACGGATCCATTCTGAGTCTGGTTCAGTGTTTGACATGTGACCGGGTGAGGAAGGATGCATGGAGTTTTTCTGTCTCTAGAGGGCACCAAGCTTCAAATCACATTCATTACACTTAAAAATATACCACTACAGTAGTGATGGGAAGTTCAGATCATTTTTCTGTCTTGGATCTTTGAATCTCTTTCATCAAAATGAATGAACCTTTTTTTCAATTGATTTAGTTCATTTCAGCAGAACATATTTAAAATGTTGCATGTTAATGGGCAAATACCCCAACACATCTACTATAAAAAAAAACTATAATGCAACCAAATTATGAGAAACAAAAAAAAAAAGATTAATGTATTGCTTAGCTGGGTCTTCAGGCAAAGCATTCAGTTAGTTTACCTCACCTCCCGATCTAATATACATTCATTCTTTTGTCTCATCACATCCCCATAAGCTGAGTTGTGCAGTCTACTGGAAACAGAATTTATTAGTTCACCGCTCTAGTCTTTGGATTCAAGTCGTTCGTTCATCCCGTGACAGCCCAGAAGCTGAAGTAATGATTAGTTTACCTCTCGAGTCTTCGGGTTTGAGTTGTTTTCTCTTTTGTCACGTAACTGTATGTTATTATATGTCGGTATCTTTGCTTTATCAAAGTGATTTTACCCATCATAAGGATAACGTTTAAAGCATTAACCAACTCTTTACCACATTCAATGTTATGGAAAAGAAACATCATAACAGAAATTCCCAAATTTATAAATTGTAAGAAATAAGAAAGCTACAATTTGAGACCAGAAACCCATCACTAACTGTAAGAGTAAAAAAAATTACTGTGCTCTTGTCTTGTAAGGAAGTTTGGGAATTATTAACTAATTTCTTTATCCAATACGGCTGTCACGTCATGTGACAAAAGAATAAATGACTCAGGAGGTGAAGTAATAATTTCTGTTTCCTATACAGAACCAATAGGATGTTGCGCATGCGTGGTTAACACAAAATTAACGAATCACTCTCTGAGGCAACTCGTTCCAGAGTCAATTTAAATAGTTGTTCAAAATGAACAAATCGTTTATGATCAAACCTACAGGGAAGTCAGTGATGCACCATGTGGGTTCTGAGGTCCTCCACTTTCACTTCTAGCCTGGAAAAACCCTGACGAACCTCCGTCAAATTTGAGATTTGCTCTGCAAGTCCGTCTGGCCAAGGGCCCATTCAAGCCAATTTCCAATTTTTCCAAATCGAGGCACCAATCACAAATGTTGTGGCGGGCTTTACACGATTCGTTGTTCACCTTTCGTTGATCAACCTTCATCGCTCTAATTGGTTTTAAGTCTATCCAATTGCTCCCAGAGGCATTTGAGGGACGTCCGTTGGTGACGCCCCTTTGGAAATGGGCTGTGAATGAACCTTCTCCAGACCCACTCTCAGTTACAACTGAGAAGGGTCTGGTGTCAACCAGGCTATTTCACTTCAGGTCATTCTAGAAGAATTCAGCAATTTGTAGCTGCACAAAACAGACTGTTCATATTACATAAACCAAATGTTATGTAACTGTAGAAGGATATATTTCAAGTGTATGGGACAGTATGTGTAAGACTCCAGAAATAGCTATTTTTTTTAAAGAAAATATCTGCCTTTGTAGGTTTCGACAACTGTGGAGACCTTTCAGGACCTGTCTTTGCCTATTCCGGGTAAAGAAGATTTGGCCAAACTCCATTCCTCTATCCACCAGAGCGCTCCAGTTAAAGCTGGTGTCTGCACGGATGCCTATGCGGCACAGGGCTGGATCTCCTACATCATGGATTCTATACGAAGGTATAGTGAGAGTGTGGTTGAGGCTGAGAATGAACTAAAAGTCTCAAAGACTGAAAGAAGTCTCGTATGCTTACCAAGGCTGTATTTATTTGAACAAATATACAGTAAAAAGTCAATGTGAAATATTATTACAATTTAAAATAACTGTTTTCTAATTTTTTTATTGTAATTTATTCCTGTGATAACAGCTGAATGTTTAGATGCCATTACTCCAGTCATCAGTGTCACATGATCCTTTTGAAATCATTCTAATATGCTGATTTGGTGCTCAAGACCGTATTATTATTATTATTGATGTTTAAAATATTTTTGTTGTAACCTTGATTTTTAAAGATTTCTTTGATGAATATAGTACATAAGTTCAAAAGAACAGTATTTATTTGAAATAGTAAAGACTACTACTTTTTAACAAAAAATCTAACTTTTGTGCATAAATTTGATAAATCATTGCTTAATAAGATTTTTATTTTAAAATCTTTCAAAAAAAACATACTGACCCCAAACTTTTAAACAGTAGTGTGTTCACCAAAAGCTGAATGTAAAACTATGTAATTGCTCTGGAAAAAAAACCCCATCTTATATTGTAATGTAAATGTATGTCTATTAGTGATCGTGAAAACTATATCTTACAATGCGGATGATCTGTAGGTTGGCGGGCCAAGTAAAAAAAAAAAAAAAACGTTCTGATTAATTGCAGGGGGTTCATGGGTGGATAAGATAAATCATTAATGATGGAAATATTAACCTGTTTAAAGGGATAGTTCACCCAAAAATGAAGATTTTCATAATTTACTCATCCTTAAGTTGTTCCAAACCTGTATGAATTTATTTTTTCTGCTTAACACAAAAGAAGATATTTATAAGAATATGGGTAACCAAACAGTTGATGGACCCCATTGACTTCCATAGTATGGAAAAAAAAAATACTGTGGAAGTCAACAAGGCTATTGACTTCCATAGTATTCTTTTAGTCTATCCCTTTAGAGCTTAATTTTAGAGGCTCTAATTTGCAGACTCTCACTAAGGTACGTAGTTGCAGGGTCTACTTGTTTAAGCAGCAATGGAGGCGAAACCGATCCAAGAGAAATTCCAAAAAGGATAATTAAAACACAAAACAAAAGGAAGAAAGGACAGCAAAGTACCGCGTTGGGACCATTTTAATGAAGTTGTTAACCAGGATGAATCAAGTGATGGCTATGTGATATGTAACGGCTTGGAAATGCTATATGTATGTGACAAAAAACGAATAAAGCCTATCCAGCCTTTGCTTGGGTTGAGCATATTTCCTCTTGTGTGTGTTTGGGATATTGCAGTGACGGAAACAGTAACAATTTAAGTTTTTATCCAAAGAAGAACTGTCTTGTACTTTAATAAATTTTCCTTTAAAATCAGCCTAATCCAGTGTAATATTATCACGCTTAAAGGCACACTATGCAGAAATTGTGTTTTTGTCAAACAGCGACCCCTAGAGTCGCTGTGCAATACTTGCACTGTCGTAAATACACCCCCCACCCTGTACACCGGTACCTGTTCGGTAGCAGGGATGGAAATTACCTTTTTTGTCCACCGGCCACTGTGACTGGTGGATTTCAAAATCTACCAGCCACTCAATGCTTTTACCAGTCACTTTCTTGTTTTTAACCGACAATGTGTAACTGCATGTGAAAATGAATACTACAAGATCTACAATACAGTTTATTTAATCTCAAGTCTCAATGAAATACTGGCATTTTCTCTTTCTCTCTTATAGCCTACACACACAAACCATGAACTGATATTCATTTCAGTTCGCATATGAGGAAAAAACAATGTTACGGAGGGACGTGACCACTGTGAAAGCGGCACTAAAAGATGCTTTAAAACTTTCACAGAGACATCAAACAGAAAGCACAAAAACAACAACACAAAATCACCCGCATTTGGCTGGTGGCGGGTGCTAATTTCCATCCCTGTTCGGTAGGATAGTAGCGTTGGTCATGGAACAGGCACAAGACACCGAAGATATTGACCAGGTAATGTTTCACAATTTCATAAAAATACTGGGCTATTGCATACATAGCCTACTGCATAGTCTACTGAACTAATGATGATGTTCAAAATCGGATAATATATGTCTTATAATATAATATAAGTGTTAGACTACTTTATAATAATAAAGTAGCCTACCGCATTTGGCAGCTTATAACGTTTTTACATGATTGCAGCTAAATCACAAGTAAATAGCCTATAGTCTAGGCCTAATGTATAATTTCATTTATGTTTTTTGATTGTAATGTAAACATTACAAAATGCCTGATGACATCAATAAAGTTAAATGTACGTCGCATTATTTCATAACATTGGTCGTTATGATGTCATTAGACATGATTATTGCAATTTATCATAATAGTTGGCAAATTGTGCTCGTTTACACTAGATAATTATGTGTGAGATATTGACAACTGTTCTCATGATAATCGCAGGAATCAACGTCAACAGCGTTGTGCGGCAAGCTAGGCAATAAAACATATAACGCAAAAAAATAAATTAAAAACGTAAGAGAAACAAGTGTTTATTAGCAAGTCTGCTAACAGCTCTGATAATCGAAATCTAGCTAAATATATGTGGAAATTATTGGACTGGTCTAATTATCACCAATGAATGAATGAACAGCATCGTAAAAACAATGACATACTACAAGCAAGCACAAGTTGCGCAACAACATAAAACATAGAACGCAAACAAGTTTACAAGTAAGATATTTACTTACTAGTCCATCAACAAGATCGCCAGGTCAGCATCGCTGTTGCATCCAGTGCAACTTTTTAACTTGCGCCAACGAGTGAAAGCCTGACCGAGTGGCACTCTTGTCCGGCGGTCAGATTCTCTTTTCCTTTTCCTACTTTCTTCCTACCGTGTTTTCTTTGCTTTTTCCATCATCTGAAATGAGCGCAAGTGTCTTCGTGCTTCATATGTTGTTGTTGTGTGTGACGTCGTTGCCGTAAAGCAAGTTGCGATTCTCGCGAGATTTGTCAGGGGCGCCCCTCTCAGACTTGCATTGCTGGTATTTCCAGCGGCGACCCCCCCCCCCCAAGCTTTAATACCAGGATGATTCGCCCTATTATGAGTTTGTTTACCACCGAAATTACTTTGAAGCTGTTATATTAAGGTAAAATTCCTGCATAGTGTGCCTTTAACACTGAGAATTTGAATAATTGTAATGTGTAATTGTAATCGGGTGCGAGTTGAGTGTGGATATCTAAATCAGAGAAAATCCTAAGTTCGGGTGGATGATTTCTTTTTAACGGCGGATTCGGGTGACTTTATATCTGATCCGCACATCTCTAATGTGTGTTTTTATGCAGGTTTGTAGTGTCTTGTATTCCCAGTTGGTTTTGGGGTCCCATGGTAACGCTGGAGGACTGCCTGGCCGCCTTCTTTGCTGCTGATGAGCTGAAAGGTAAGCACACCATGTTTGACATAGATGAATGTGGAATGTGACAACAAAGGGTAAAACAATTAATATTCACTTTCCATACTGTTGTACTGTTTAGAAACCCTTGGTTGATGTTCTTTTCTTTCTGCCAAACAGGAGACAACATGTACAGCTGTGAACGATGTAAAAAGTAAGATTCTTATATAAAAAAAGGCTAAATTGTAATCTAATCTAAATAGTAATTATGGTTTTACAGCCAAAACCATACTGTAGCTGTTAGGTTTACATGTTTAGAAACATGCTAATTTACTCTACCTGCTTCCCAGATTGAGAAATGGTGTGAAATATTGTAAAGTTCTGCGTCTACCAGAAGTAAGAACCCCCTCCATTTCGATCTGCTCTTTTCAATACAACTTGTATTTCTAGTTTGTTTGTTAATGTGTGATCTCCTTTGCAGATATTGTGCGTTCACCTGAAGCGTTTCAGGCATGAAGTCATGTACTCGTTCAAGATAAATAGCCACGTGTCATTTCCATTGGAGGGTTTGGATCTCAAGCCCTTCTTGGCTAAGGAGAGCTCATCTCAGATTACTACATACGACCTGCTGTCTGTCATCTGTCATCACGGAACTGCTGGGAGTAAGTAACTTCTGTGTAATATTGTGAAATATAGCTGGAGTTTTGAGGTTTTGATGAATGGCCTGGTGTTTGTTAATTGCTGGTGCTTTTCCCAGATGAGAAAAAAATAAAATAATTTAGTTTAATTTATTTGAGTGAAAAAATAAAAAAAATTCCCCCCCCTGTTGAATAGGTGGTCACTACATAGCGTACTGTCAGAATGTGATCAATGGACAGTGGTACGAGTTTGATGATCAGTATGTAACAGAAGTGCACGAGACAGTAGTCCAGAATGCTGAAGCGTATGTCCTTTTCTACAGGTAATTTTTTGTGATTTTGTAATGTTTGTTTAAAGAGCACACAGTAATGTTTTTCTTATTAAAGTTGGCTTGAAATGAAAATTCACCCTTTTTTAAAATGCACCTTATTGTTTATGATTCATCCTCGCATATATTGCATATATCTTTTCTTTTTCTTTTTGTTTACCTCATAATTTTTAATACAAATATTATAACTCAATATTCCAGTCAAACGGCAGACTGGTGATGTACAGTAAGGTCCATATATATTTGGACACTGACACAATTTTCATAATTTTGGCTCTGTATGCCACAGAATAGAATTAACATACAACTATCAAGATGAAAGTGAAGTGCAGAATATCCCACTGCAGAATATAAGTGCGGAATATCTGCCATTGCAGAATATCCCACTTCTTTTCCTTTAAATCTCATTGGTTGCATTTACAGTGTTTCATTGTCCATCTGTACTCTGTACTGAATCTGGCCTGACATTATATTCCTATACCCTTCAGAATTCATCTGGCTGCTTTGAGCCAGAGCCACTTGAAGCTGTGCATGCCTATGTCATCACACTGCCTCCTCTGTGTTTTACAGATAATGTTGTATGCTTTGGATCATGAGCTGTTTCAAACTTTTTTTCTTCCCATCATTCTGGTACAGGTTGTTCTTAGTTTCATTTGTCCAAAGAATGCTTTTCCAGAACTGCTCTGGAGAGTGTTCTTAACTTGGATGGATGTTCTGAAGGGGTTTTTCTTTACCATGGAAAGATCCTGTGATCATCCACCACTGTTGTCTTTCTTTGACCTCCAGGCCTTTTTGTTGCTGGGCTCACCAGTGCATTCTTTTTTTTTTCTCTCAGAATGTTACAAACTGTTGGCCAATCCTAATGTTCCTGCTATCGCTCTGATAGGTTTGTTTTGTTTTTGAAACAGCCTAATGATGGCGTGGTTCACTTGCATGGAGAGCTACTTTGACCACGTGATCCAAATGCAAATGCCGCACTTAGGGGCTGTTTACACGACACCGTTTTCAACTAAAAACGCGTATGTGTTTTGGCCATTCGTTTACACGTTCGTTTTGGGGGCCTGGAAACGGGTTTCAAAAGTTTTTGAAAACGGTCTCCGTGTAAACAACAAAAACACAAATCTCTGAAGGCAATGACGTCATGCACATGTGTGTTACGTGTTTAGTCTATAGTGTTTCATCGCCATATAATGGCCTGGCAGCAGAATACAGGGTTTTTAGTTGTTTTCGCGGATTCGTGTGAATGGGGATCGTTTTGACAATGGTGTCATCGTACGCCGAAAACTCAAAGGAAAGACATCCCGTTTTAAGCGTATCGCTGTCGTGTAAATGTACACTTAGAATAAACTCCAGAGTCAGACTCCATCTTTTACCTCCTTAAGCAATGAAGAAATAATGAAGGAATAGCCCACACCTTTCCATGAAACAGCCCTGGAGTCAATTGTCTAATTACTTGTGGTCCCTTGAAAAGGGGAGATGTGAAACCCTCAAATTAAAGCAGAGAGTGTGCACATTAAGCCCATTCCTTATATAACTGTAACTTGAATATGTTTTGGCAAATGGCTAAAATAACAAAAATTGTGCCTGTGTCCAAATATATGGACCTGACTGTATGCCAGACTTATCCAATCATTCAGTCCACATAAATCCACCCCTTTTCTTACAATCACAGGCTTACATTTAGATCTGCCTCCATCCAATCAACAACGGATGGATATAACCAAGTCCCTAGCCTACATTTTTGTGAGAATCTTGGTTCACTTGTATGTACATCACGATAACTAAGAAAATATCTGTCGCTACCTATGTTACTCTGCAACTGTTTTACATATAATTAAATGATTTTTAATTTTTTTTTATTAATATGAGTAAAACAATGTATGCTAAGTTCATTAGGTTCCATGCCAATAGATAAAATCCAATACTATTGGGACATAGACAGTGCTGAGTGCACTTTTAAATGTTTTTTTCTTTACAAATTTTTTTTAGGAAGAGCAGCGAAGAATCTGTGAGAGAGAGACAGAAGATTGTCGCACTGGCTAATTTAAAGGAGCCCAGTCTGCTTCAGTTCTACATTTCCAGAGAATGGCTCAACAAGTTCAACACATTCACTGAGCCTGGACCCATCGCCAACCACACTTTCCTCTGTCAGCATGGAGGTATAATCACACACAAATACTGTCATGTATATATATCCAAACTGGACCAATTTAGGTTGAATTAAAGGTTGTATCAGTCATTTCAGACCCAAAAAAGGCCGAAACATAATTGATCACATTCACCTAATCTTTCCTAACGATCCGCTAGCTGCCCGCCTCATAAGCATGCCGTCTGTAGGCAGCCTCTGAGATCTGCACACAAAAATAAATGGGTACAACCACCACTCAAAACCAAAACAAACAGTGTTTCAACCAATCACCGACAGGGGCGGGTGTTGCTCCGACTTCGCGTCCAGACGTGAACGAGCTCAAAACCTCACAACACCCGCCCCTGTCGGTGATTGGTTGAAACACTGTTTATTTTGGTTTTGAGTGGTGGTTGGACCCACTTGTTTTCGTGTGCAGATTTCAGAGCCTAGGCTGCCTACAGAGACGCGGTTTTTGGACGGCATGCTTATGGGGCGGGCTTATGTTTCGGCCTTTTTTGGGCCTGAAATGACTGATACAACCTTTAATTACATGACTGTAATATTAATTTACCTACATCAAGGTTTTGTCAGACCATAGGTTCAGAAGAGTTTAGGGGGTGCCAGGGGGCACTTCTGAGCCTTACTCTGTGATAAAGTTTGCTGCTCTAATGAAACCACACATTTTTTTCTCTGTACTGTGCTTACTGTGTAAGTATGAAGAGTACAAAGAGTACTTGCGAGTACAAATTGACTTTAGTGGGTGAGTAAATGGATTTACTGGCTACAGTATGTGGTATGTGGCTACAATTAAAAACTATTACGAGATTAACATAGACAATACATAATCACACACCCCTATCTGACCCTCACAGTTTTTTTGTTTGTTTTTTTGCTTGACATAAGTGACATACAGTCTTAAAACGTTGTATTTTCTTCTCTGTCTGCATGTAAAGACTCGTGTGGCTGTCACAACTTGCTCATCTTACAAGTTTATCTAGGATGGCCTGAAGTTTTTTTTTTCTTTTTCCTCTCTTTCTCTTCTAGAGCTCCATGTGATGACTCATATGTGAACTATTCATTGCATTAAGCCACTGAATCTAGCGTGTAAATGGTTTTTTTTGTGATACAAAGTGATACAGTGAAGAGCTAAAATAATCCTATAATTAATCACCTTTTTTATGTTATTATTTTTACTCATTTTACCTGCTATTGGCACTTTTGGCAAATAGCTCATTTTCAACCCAGTATATGCCCCCCTATGGTTTGCACATTGGTAGATATTTTTGAATCTTTTTCACTTGCTGTAGCAGTAAAAACTTAATTCAGGTATGATTTTTATACAGGAATCCCTCCTACTAAGTACCATTATGTTGACGATCTGGTCGTTATCCTTCCTCAGAATGTGTGGGAATATCTCTACAACAGGTGAGTCATGCATAGCAATGCACATTTTTGACCTTTAGGAAGTCCTCAGGACATTTATCACCTCAGTTGAACATGGATTATTTTTGAGCTTTTGATCTGGTGAAGTCAACAAAACCTCAGTCTAACCCTGAACTCACAAGATGTTTATGGCGTTCTGTCGGTTCGAGGCATCTGATGTCATGTTTAAGGACCTACACCAGCAGTGCAATGTAAACATTGTTGAGTTATGTGTTTGCGCTTTTCACTGGCCATACTTTGAACATTTCTTCATGTCTTTCACAGGTTTGGGGGAGGCCCAGCCGTGAATCACTTATATGTGTGTGCCATCTGCCAAGTAGAGATCGAGACCTTAGCCAAACGACGGAAGCTGGAGATAGACACCTTCATCAAGGTGAACAAATGACTTCACACAGATAGAGTTCTCTAATGTTTGCGAAAATTAGTTTGCTCTTGCGGGTTTAATATGTTGCCAACTTTTGTAGCCCACTTAAAAGTAAACAATGAGATGCTGTCCATCTCCACAACACTCACTGTGAATCACAGATAGGAGGAAGTGCATTTGAATTCTGTTCGTCAAGGTTATCCACTCAGATCTACAGCATTTTAGGTAACATAGTGTGGAAACTCCTCTTGGAAGGAGCATAATGTTCTTGGAAGCGTTTGCTGCTCGTAAAGCCAGAGAACTGATGAAAAACAGACTGCATACTGAACAGATCAAGGATGTGACTTGTACTGGAATATTATCAGGAGTGCAGCATCTTATCCGGTGCATCAACAGCTTTGAAACATGTTTTGAAGCTTTGGAAAAATTTGTATTTAATTTTTTAAACTCAACAGTTTTTAAAGGGGCGCATCAATATTAAATGCAGCTATGACTATTATTCTAAAGAATACGGAAACACTCAGATTGTTTAGAGGGAGTATGAAGTTGATAATGGTCATATCCCTCTCTGTTTCTTTTTTTCTCTGTCTGTCTATAGTTAAATAAAGAGTTCCAGGCTGAAGAAGCGCCTACGGTTATCCTGTGTATCAGCATGCAGTGGTTCAGAGAATGGGAGAACTTTGTCAAGGGCAAAGACAACGGTACTCTCTTATACAAACTCACAAACATGTGAAACTGCTTATTTTATTATTTTAAAAAAAATGCAGCAAAATTAATAATAATGTCAATCTGTGGGATTTAGTTCACTGACCTGAGGGAGGAAATTAAAGTGTCTGTTTATATTGTACAGTTATTTTAAGCATTCTATTTGTATTCAAATATTCAATAGGGATGCAACGGATCACGGTTGATCCGTGATCCATACGAACCAGGCCTCACGGTTAGGCATGCATGTGATTTGTGAATTATTTGCTAAATTTAACCATCATAGACTGAAAGTTTATCATTTGCATGTGTTTTTTTTTCTTGACAGTTTACACATTCAAGCGATTTTAAACCATTCAGAGAAGAGGCGAAAGGATACTTGATCATGCGCTGCTATGTGAGCGTACGACATGGACACATAAACACAAAATTATGTTAAAAGTATTTTCGTAAACACAGTCGGTTATGTCTTAAGTGAATATAAACAGTTGAGAAAGAAATCAGATGTGTATTATAATATTGGATCCGTTCATTAGGTCTTAAATTGACAGCAGCCTATAAAAATCTACTGATGTCTATATCATTAATGTTAAACAAACAACAAAACACATCTGAAACAAAGATTAATTCATGTGACCTCATAATCTTTAAACAAAAACATTAAAGGGCCCCTATCATGGATTTTTTAGTGTATATGTTGTTTTGGAGTCTGGTTTGCATGTATCAAACGTCAAAAACTGTTTCATTTTCTCATAATATACATTTGCACATAATCAGATTTTCAATGATTCTCAAACGACTCGCCAAATGAATCAATCTCTCTAAATCCCTCCTTTCCGCGAGCTACTCTGCTCTGATTGGCCAGACAGCTCAGTCTGTTGTGATTGGTTTACCGCGTAATTCCCATTGCTATAACACCGACAGCTCTGCGTGTCCTGAGGCTTCCTACACTGTAAACTAAACACAGTAACGAACAATGACGTTGATTTTACCATATCAATCCGAGCGTGAGCCCGATGATAAAACTAGAAGTAGAACCATTAATTCAACCCGAACCTCCATCGCAAGGACGACTCGAGGAGGACGTTTCAGTGATTCACTACTCAGTTTGAGGTTACTAATAGTAATAGCCAAGCTCTAGCGTGAATGACTGATGTAACATAAACATTGGTAGTGGAAAAAAAATGTCTTTACCGTCACATTGTAGAGCACAGCGTCTTTCTCGACATGATGCTCTCCAGTATCCACAGGATCAGCTGCCGGTTTGAGGTTTAAGTTTCCCTGGTGCGCACGCAATAAGTGGGTGGGCTAATGTTTCGTCTTGACGTCACAACGAAACGGCTTATGACTCGTTTGAAAAACAATTCATTTCATTGACTCAGAGTCGACTCTTACTTTTGAAAGACAATAACTTTACATACGGTGCACTTTCAGATTTAAAACTTTGCAGGATGTTTTCATTCACTTAGAGCTATACTACACACTACATGAAAGGTCATTTTCAAAAATCCATGATAGGGGCCCTTTAACATCTCTTCTCTGTTGGCGTGTAAACCAGAACAAGGACTTGGCAATAAGGTTGTCCAATGGCCTGACGAGTTTCAATTCCTCCCCTCCAGCAATTTGTCACTCACATGCAGGCTTGGGAGGGTTACTTTAAAAATGTATTCCGTTACAGTTACAAATTACTTCATAAAAAAAGTATTCAGGAACGTAATCCAAGTACCACAATATTAAAGTAATGTAACTGATTACTTTTGGATTACTTCAAGGACAGATATTATTTTAAAAAACAACAACTTTTATTTATTAAGAATTTCACAGCCCTGAATAAATATTTATGTAAAGGACTATACAGACATCTAACGTTAGTGGCTACAGTATGGTATTACAGATTATTTTGTTTTATTTTTAACTTGACATGTACAAGGAAAAAATAAAATAGAAATGTTTATACATATACATACTACAAATAACACTATATTAAGCGTTGCTTTAATGACTCACGACACTCGTGTGCCACCCGCTGGTGCATGCGCAAAATAACAGCTCTCTACAACAATCTCCTCAGACACAGATTGAATCACAATTTTCGTTGCTGGAAGGCACAGTTTGCGCTGTACAACCATGTTGTTGGCATTTTCTTCTTTAAAAACAAAATAGCAGCGGAATTTCCAAGAAATAAAAGCATTTTTACCCGTGGACAGCATCGTTTCTAGCAGCAGTGACTCGATCCGTGTCTGAGGAGATTGTTGTAGAGAGCTGTTATTTTGCGCATGCACCCGCGAGTGGCACACGAGTCGTGTCGTGAGCGTGAGTCATTAATCAAGCAACGCTTAATATAGTGTTATTATGGCAAAATACAGATTTATTTAGTTTTAAATTAAACCATTGTAATCCTGAAAGTATTCCCCCTTTTTTCCAAAAGTAACTATAATCTGATTACTACATGTTTAGACGTAACTGTAACGGATTACAGTTACTGGATTTTTGTATCCTGATTACATAACGCCGTTACATGAATTCCGTTACTCCCCAACCCTGCTCACATGAAATAATCGCAGCAATTAGCAAATGGCAACAATCCAATCAATTCCTGTTGAACAAAATGAAGTCCCAAACTTTTTGTTTTCTTGCTCTAGGTGCCCTTTTACTTGCATTTATGTCACAATAGGGAAGAAAATTCCATTGAATTTTCCAGTTAGTGATGACTTTAAAGGGATAGCTTACCTCAAATTTGTCATCATGCTGTTACAAACCTGTATGACTTTCTTTTTTTCTTTACACAAAATAAGTCATTTTCATTATATGGACAAAAAAACACAGACATTTTTCAAAATATCTTCTTTATCTTTTTCTTGTGTTCCACAGAAGAAAGAAATGCATACAAGTTGAATGACATGAGAGTGAGTAAATGATGACAGAATTTTAATTTTTGGGGGAACTATCCCTTTAAGACTTTGTGTAAAATACTTTACAAAAGTCCATATAACATTAGGTGATGTGTGTGTAATTTTTATCTGATGTTATAGTTCTCCCTAAAAATTATAAACATTGTGGCTCTGAAACGCATTCAAAACATCCCTCTATATGTTTGAATGTCCTGACCAGCCTGACTTGGCAACATTGACTCAACCAATGGCAGGATTTCTTGTCCGCTCTGCCAAGACCACCCTCTGTATTTTCAAGGGAATGTTTGCTTATGCACTGAAAAGGTCATTATTCTTTTTCTCTCCCCCCTCCCCCCCCTCCCTCTCTCTCTCTCTCTCTCTCTCTCTCTCTGCTGGTTTAGAACCGCCCGGCCCCATTGACAACAGCAAGATTGCAGTAATGAAAGGCGGACATATCCAGCTTAAACAGGGTATTGCTTGTCCAAAAATTTATGTGTCTGTGACTCATCTTGTGTCAAAACTCTGTCTGACTTTGTATATTATTCATTAACCACGGTTTGGTTTGTAGGAGCAGACTACGGGCAGATATCTGAAGAAACGTGGCAGTACTTGTTATGTATTTATGGCGGTGGGCCAGAAATTGCAGTACGGCAAACCATCAGCCACCCAGACACTGACACGCATGGTGAGAGGAAGATAGAGGCAGAGACCAGAGCTCTCTGAAATGGTAAGAGTGACCTCAAAAAACGATTTGAACACTTAGCCACACTTGTATGTATGTTTGGGCCAATAAGATTTTTTTCTAAAGAATTCACCAAGGAAGCATAACATTGATTAAAAGTGATATATTGTTTAAAATTAAAGTATTTTGACACTTTTTTTGTTTTTATTATAGATTTAGTAGAATATATAGAATATGTCTGTAGTTAAAGCATTGCCTACTCTAATACAAAACCTACACTTCTGTGGAACCTGTGTTGTGAACCCTTTATAAACCCTCTTGTCTGAGAAAGTTCTGAGAAAGTTCTGAGATAGTTCTGAGAAAGTTCTGAGATAGTTCTGAGAAAAGCTGAAGTATTATTAATTCCAGACACGTTTCGTCAGCATATGGTACAGACTGGTATGATTCAGTCAGGCTGATTAATCACATCTACATACATCACCCTTGTGTTTGGCTGATTCTTCAAATAGGGGCACTTTTAAGTCCTGAAAAATTCATAAAAAGTGCATAAAAAAAAATCTTAATGAAATTATTTATCACATGTCGTGCAATAAAGATCTGGTCATGATTTTGGTGAAGCTTCAGGTGGATTTTGGTATAATGTGTAATCTCGTTTTTTTAATTGTTTGTGTAATTGTAATGACATGACTATGGTGAGAAATTCAACAAATGGGAAATATGCTTTTGTGTTAACTTAAACTACGTAAAATCAGATCCAAAGCATGCACATCCACACCAAAGCAATATGTTGCTCAAATTGGGTGCTTAACAAGGAAATTAATAAAAAAGTACGTTACCACCTGTGTGTGTCTAGACTGTCTACCATTACATTTTTCACATTTTTGGAGCCATGGTGTGTTAACTTAAAACTACAAAATAACAAATGCTCAGAAATGAAAATAAAATACAAATTTAAATTCTCAAATAACTGGATTAGTAATGGTTTGATTCGATCTCAGATCAAAGTGTAAAACATGTATAAAATTAAGATTATAGTGTTTGTCTGCTGCCCTTGCTTCACATTTCTACTCATTTTATTTATGTATATCATGACCAATTAGAAACTTAGCAGTAGTTTTGGGGAAAGTGAATTTTTTATTTATATATACATTTCCCATATATTTTAATAAAGGAATGAAACAGTCACTTGTTATTGATATTGGTTTTGTTTGTTTCTTTGCTCTACTGTAGGTGATGAAGACCAATGTGTGGATGACAGTCACGCACTGCGCTTACTGTTTTACAAGCACTTTGTGAGCATTTCTGTGATCTCTGTTATCTGTGACTGACAGAGCTCTCCTAGTGTAGGAAAAGGGTCTTATTTATTAGGTGAATTATCAGACACACACATAAAACATATTTAACATTCATGAAGAAGCTTACGTGCGCACTGGTGATATGCTTGTTTCTGTTGTCATTGGGATTCAGGGCAGTGATGTAAGCCCTTCTCAGTAGTGCAGAGTGAAATACATAATGCCTCAAGCAGGACATATTCAAACTCTCACTCAATTTTTGTTAGAGCTCTCTACTGACGTCTGCCTAGGACAAATAAGGTATCTTAGTTATAACTTAGTATCTGCATGTTCAAAGAAGCTTTCTTTGCCACCCAACTCCACTATATCACAAGAATTCACAGTACAAATGTGATGAAATTGAGCATGTTGACACTGAGTTTTTTGTTTTGTTATTATTAATATATATATATATATATTATTTTTTTTATGAATAGTTGAAACATGATGATGTTAATCTGAGGCTAAATGAGGCTTAATCTTTTCAGCATTATTTTACAGTGAGTTGTGTTTACATTCCTACCTCCGAGATCTACTAAAACAATTTCCATCAATACTCAACAGTCAAATCTTCATGTTCACGCTAGCCACTAAATCATGTTCTCTGGAAACTATAGGAAGGGTTAAGATTTGATATTACACATATATGCCGGTTCCAACACTTTTCATTTGGAAGTTATAATTCAGGCATTACAATAATTCATCTTAAGTAGCAACAGGCTTTTCATTTTGAATCTAGGGCTGTTTAATCAATGCTACTGAAATTTGATCGAAATTGTCATTACACAATATGAGATTTCAATATTAAAAGCTCAGGATGTGTTTCCCATTAATATTACAATGTGTTTTAATGCTTTAAAATCCTCAATTTTGACATAGCTTCATGCTCTGTCGCAATAGAAGGATGCGAATCCTTCACGGATATCCCCAGCTCTGACACAGGGTTGCGTAAGATACTATGTTTGACGTATTCACTGTTAAATGGTCTTCACATTTTTCACAATTTCCTCAGTCTGGCAAAAACATACAGTAACTGCTTACTCAAATGCTTGGTGTGCTGTCTGTTGAAAGCTGCATCATTTATATGTCACAATGTTTAATGATGCAGCTCCACAGCCTCAAATGAAACTAAACTACTTTTCCAAGGGAACGTGCAATGAGGCGAATCAGATGTGTTGGAAATGCTAATAGAATGCCGATAAGCTAGCCTAACTATGTCATTTCGAACATATTCTTTGTACATAAAAAATGGAACAGTATTTATTTATGAATGTCTTCTTTTCTCATAAGCAAACAGTCAGAATTGTGGAAAATTGCTTGTGTATAGGACAATATGGTCTGTTACATATTTTGTTGCAGGAACTTCCAAGGTAACTTCTGATGTAATGCCTTTTTAACTTAAGTGATTTAAATGTTTAGATCTGTCTGATTTGACTAATAGAAATAAAGCCTGTTCTTTCTCCACAGTGTCTATTTCTTTATTTTATTACTTTTTATATAGTTCTGTGATCATATTACTGTGGTTCCCAGAATTGTTTTGAATTGCTACATTCATGACCAGCTTGATCCAGCTATAAACTGCAGATCCGTTTTGTTTAACCTAAAGCCATGCCCACACTTGTTAAGTTGTTTCTTAACCAGAATCCTATAATCGTCTCTTGAGTTTTATTTGTATTTTTAGCTGATGATTTATGCTTTCAGTTTTCAAGTTTTATTATATATTTCTATTTGGCTTTAAATTATATTAAGTTGAAGTTTTTCCATATTATATTTCATTTAATCTTTAATGAATTAATCATTAAAGTGTTAATGGTCAATAAAAAATAAAAAAAAGTTTAGTAGCTTTAGTTAACAATAACGACACTAATCTACCACATAAACTGGACAATTCTTTCAGCCTACCTATCTAAAATTATATATTTGCTATTACTATGTATAAGGAAAAAAGCCTAGTTTTTAGGCTGAGCTATTTCCACGGGTCCATCACTTCTGGATACAAACTGCGTCTTAAAATCTTCAAGGATCCATATTTGGCTCCCAGAGCCAGGCCTTCTTTAAGCATGCTGAGGAACATCTACTCAGTGTTACCTTCATGCTCGAGGCTGTGTTCATCTTAATCACCACTCCCTGCATGCCCCCAACCCCCCACCCTTCGTCTCCATCCTCTCTTTGTCCTCACACAGCCCCTGGAATATTGCTTCAACTGCCTTGTATAATCTCACAGCGAAGGTGAATATTTATGTGACAGAGCTCATTATCATTGTTGATGTCATTTTAAGTCATCTTTCTGTCTGCAGGCTGAAGAAAGGAGCGCAGGAGGAGGAGGAGAGAAGGATGCGGAGAGCTGCAGACCACCCATCTGAGCGGCTGTCTTGTCTGCCGTAAAGGATTCTAATTTTCATCCCAAAGTGAGTCGTCATTCCTCTGTTTTTGCGCAATAAATTGCTGCATCTGGCTTTCATTATCTAAAGGGTCATTTCAGGAAATAAACATGCTTTGTGTATGACGTATGACATCTTTCTGGTTTGGTCCACTGTTTCTGTAAACATTAGCATGTGTGGTATAGCTGGGCTGCAGAAACATCTGGCAGCTCTTTTGTTTAGCACAATAGATACATATTGAATTGCTGTGTCTAAATGATCAGGTTATTGTTAGTCAAGACTCTGTTTACAGTGTGCTTATTTTAAATGATAACATGTGAACCACAGCCTTAAAACCATAGAAATCATTGGATGCCAGTTTAAACTGATGTGATATTTATGGTATGAATAAGGGTAAAATTGCTGTACACAGAGATGAAATTTTAAAAAAGTTACCAGTTACCTTCCTGCTTTATTAACACTTGAAGAGGTATATCCAGAAAGGCCTAATATAAAGTGGCAATCTTTACTAAACAAAATATTGCTGTGCTTTCTGCTCAGTTTTGATGCTTGTGAACATCCTATTTGTTGTGCTGTTTTTGGAAATTTCATATAAATATAAGTGTATTGAAATGGGCTTTCTCTCATAGCTAAAAGCAATTGCATGAATCAATCAACATATCCAGGTAACCAGGAGGTAATTCTGCGGTCTCCCAGAAGGACATCGCCAAACCTCAAATGTCTGCTATAAAAGAGATTTCCTTCAGTTATCTCAGACACAAAGACAGCAGGCAAGAGGCGTTAACAATGAGCTCAGAGCAATGTTGTCAACCAGGGCAGCATCGCATCAGGCATGAGGTAATAACCTCATGGCTGTGAAATGAATTTTTAATAGACCTTGTTATTAACACTTCAGTGGGTGCAGAGCTTGTGCATCTCTGTCTGCCTGTCACAGCTCGAGTGCTCAAATTGATTAATGTTAAGACCCATTCAAAGTTATTTAGTTGCACTCTTATTAACAAACACACACACACACACACACACACACACACACACACGCACCTAAAATATAGAACACCTAATGCCGTAATCACACATGTAAGGATCTAATGATTTTCATTTATATCCATGTAATGGAGAATAAAAATGTTATCGATATTAGAGATTGTATCGGTCATTCTCATTTTGCCCTTTTTTACATTTAGATCAAATTTGCTGTCATCTAAAGTTATCTTTAAAAACACTAATTATTTAAAAACAGTTAAATGTAGGTTTTCAGCAAATCTGAAGATGAAATACATTTTTCATACTGTACATTTAAATGTACTTATAGCATGTAGAATTTTGATACAAGTCTTTTACCCAGAGTTCTTGTAAACCGCAGTCCACATTAGTGTAAAGTTAATTGTTATGAGGTGCAGATTATCTGTGATGCCATCAGACGACACTGCTGAATGTGTTGTGTTTCTTTCCCCAGGCTGGACAATGGTCCGAGAGATGTACTCATGACACCACCGAGACTTAAGCAACAATAGCGACAATGATCAGAGTCACACCCAGGATTCACAGGGTGGGAGAATACAGCTTCACTGATCTTTGACTAGGGCAAAATGGAGACTTTATTAGCTTCTGATATTCTATCTGTTGATAATGTGAGTTCAATGCAAAGTAAGGTGTTGTACTGCATTTTTTAGATAAACAATTATCACTGATATCATATGCCAGTTTTTTACATATTCATATTTTTAACCAACACAGAAATGACAGAAACACTACTGACCATGTTTCAATATTTTGCTCTTCACTTACAATTGACCTTGTAACCTTGTGACCTTTCAGTAATTGTGTTGCAGACCTCAGTCTAGCTCTGATCCATTTGTGGTTTGCAATGCACATGCTAAAACAATTTGACCCATAGTCCCTCTGCCTTTTCTTGTCTCAATGTATCCTTTTCAGTTTTCAGCTTGTACTCCACCTTGTAATTGTCACTACCTCCAGGCGAGGGTTTGAACAAAGCATTCCTAGGAAAGACCTAAGTCTAAATTTGCTTTCTCACGCTCTCTTTTCTTTCCGTATAGCTCTTTTCACACAGACACGCTCACTATTTGCCATCATTTGTTGACTCAACTGAATCCTTAAATGACAGCCAGTGCTTGAATGAGTAAAGGCCTTTACACTGCAGACATGTGTTTCAGTGTATACCTGATAAAAGGTTATGTCATTTAGGAAGAAAGTTTCTTAAGAAATTTGCATCTGACGACATTCTCAACAATGGGTTGTGCCATTTGCACACAGTTGATTGATATGTGGAGTGTTTCTGGCTCACAAAGAGGCCAGACACCAATGGACATGTCCCATTTGCCCGAGAATTCTCAGCAGGACTACCACAGACTCTCAGGCCTCCACTACACTTCCTCTTTCTCTGATGCGGAGGACTGCTGCGATGACATCACAAATACAAGCTCTTCCTCCTCCTCCTCGGACTATCTCGGAATAGACTGTTGACACTTGTAGTTTTGTACTATTGCAGGTTACTGACACCTTTTGCAAAATATTGCCATTCACCTTACTGCGCATGCGTAAAACCTCATAATAGCTCACTGAGATGATACAGATGAAACAGATTTAAATTTATCACGCTATTCTTCTGGCAGGATCATTTTATTTAGCAAGATATCTCACCATTCACTGATGCATCCAGGTCACATTCAGCCACCATTAGGCTATATGTTTGGTCTAAAATGAAACTGCTCTCATGTTTTGCCATAGAACAGCAATTGCGAGTAAATTTTCTGTTATCTTTGCAGGACTGCGTTATGAAGAGTGTGCAAAGTGATATATCCTTTTATAACAGTGTGAAAGTGAATAGCACATTACAGGCTATTTCACAGTACACAGTTCCACACTACAACACGAAAACGGCATTTTCGAATGTATCCACCTGGGAAAGCGTTTTACAAAAGCGCAGTTTTTGCAGGACAAAAACGCTGTCTTAGTGTGGACAGAAAGCCAAAATGGAGAGAAAGAGATGCATTGGACAAGGCCTTAGTCTGCCCGAATTAAACCTTGTGTCTTGACTGTGTGTAAAGGGTTTAGCTCTCATTATGTCCACAATTTAGTTCCTACTCCAGTTTGAGCAATAACCCAATTTAGTTCCTACTTCATCATTGTCAGGGAAAAACTATAATAGAATTATATTCTATTATAGAATCACCCTTATTTTTATCATTATGGATGGAAATTCTTTTTGGAAATATGAATATACATTATAAAAAATAAAGCATTCAATTTTGTGAAAATTTTAATGCTGTTGGTTTCTTCTGGGAGGAACAAAAACATTCAAAATGAATATTGTGATGAAATTATGGTGTTTTAAGGTGTGGTCAGATTTACTATTGTTTGGCAGATTTTCACAGGGGCAATCCTGCAATTTTAAAGGGAATCCATGCGATCTGGAATTTCACGTGAAGTAAAAAAAAAAAAACACTTGCAGAATTCGCAACGGAAATTTGCTTTGCCATAGATCTGGCTCAAATAAACAGCTGAAGTGTGACCCAAGTTAGATTGTTTTTGCCTGCCCAAATCTGGTCCACTTCTTAGCCAGAACCAAACCAAAACAGTGCCATAAGTCCACCCAAAGTAAGCCAAATTATAAAAACAATATTTGGACCATATGGGAACCTTATATGTAATTTTTGTTTGGTTGAGTTCTGTAAAGGGACCCTTGCATGACCCAAATGTGGCTGACAGACCCAAAGCCATTATTTAACCATATTTATACCACACCTTTTTTTATATATATTTTTTTATATCCATAAAACAGTAAATCAAACAGTCTCAAACTCAAAAACTGATTCAGTCTTTTTTTATTATTTATTAATAATAGCATCTTAAACTTAAAAGAAGTGTGCTAATGTTGCAGTCACTAGTAATCCACCAATAGGAGCTCAAGAAAAAATGCAACAAAAAAAAGAAGAAAGCAACCTATAGCGTAGTTAAATTGGCTGAGGTGTGGACTGCCACAAACCTGCCGCACATGACTAGCAGCAGGTTACATGTGTTTTTCCAAGTATGAACCAAATATTAACCATAAGATAACAGTCTATGGTGTGCCATAGCCATGCCACATATGATCCTCAGTTGTGTACTGTCATCTGGGAAAATTCCCTCCAATTCTAAAGCCATGGCAAAAAATGGTGAAAAGTTACATAGTGCCAGTAAAAGCGATACAGACCACGTCAGGCTATGGCAGACGTGTCATTTAACCTATTGTAAGTCGATGTACCATCACAAGGGTCTTGGAAATATATTATGAAGGTTGAAAAGCTACATAGTGTTACTTTAAACCGTTATGAAGTCAAATGGGTTTAATACTGATTAATTCCCATCAAGGCTTCTGTGTTGCTACAGTTAATTGATTTAAGATCTGATTAAAAGCAAGTAAATTAATTAATAATTTGGTAACTTTATTGTTGAAATAAAAGTTTATGAAATAAAGAATAACGCTTGCAGCTGTGGAAATAGAACATTCTATTGACTAGAAATGCTGTCTACAGTAAGACTTTTGAAGAACAGAGGGTGGAAAGAGCCCAGTTGAAATAAAGAAACTTGGGTAACACTTTATTTGAAGGGGTGTGCATAAGACTGACATGACACTGTCATAAACATGACATAACACCTGTCATGAACATGAAGGAGTCTTTATGAATGTTTATGACTGTTGTCATTAAGTGTCATTCGGTAAATTATGACACTTTTAATGCAAAGTTGACATTGTTTAAAATGTCTTTGTTATGACAACTTGACATTACCCAAGACAAAAATGTCTTGATTATGACAACTTGACATTAACAAAGACAGAAATGTCTTTGTTATGACAACTTGACATTAACCAAGAAATCATAACCTGTTAACCTGTCACAACTTTGGCCGTCATGACACCATTATAACTGTGTCATGAATATTACTTGTCCTCAAGTAAAGTGGAACACATTGTACTAGTTATGAAGATGTCATTAAGGGTTATTACACTGTCAAATGCTTTAAGTTTGATAATTAGGTTATAATTTCTTGGTTAATGTCAAGTTGTCATAACAAAGACATTTCTGTCTTTGTTAATGTCAAGTTGTCACAATCAAGACATTTTTGTCTTGGGTAATGTCAAGTTGTCATAACAAAGACATTTTTGTCTTTGTTAATGTCAAGTTGTCATAACAAAGACATTTTAAACAATGTCAACTTTGCATTAAAAGTGTCATAATTTACCGAATGACACTTAATGACAACAGTCACAAACATTCATAAAGACTCCTTCATGTTCATGACAGGTGTTATGTCATGTTTATGACAGTGTCATGTCAGTCTTATGCACACCCCTTCAAATAAAGTGTTACCGAAACTTGCACTGTTTGTTTCTTTTTTCATTTATTATCCTTGTTATTATCCTATCCTTATCTCTCCACAATATACCTTATTCGAGACCTAAAACAAACAAACAAAATTATGTTTTATTAACAAATTTCGGGAGGAGCACGTTCAGATAATTAACACGGGTGGAGAGCACTCAACAATCAATGATAAGAGGTGTATATATAGACTCAGCAGTGTCACCTTAATCCATTGACAGTTTAACAGCAACTTAGCAGCTTCTTAGTTCGCTGTTCTTCTACCATGTCTCAACGCTTAAACTCTTCATCTGACGAATAAGCAAAAATCCCCAGGGATCCGCCTTCTCATCCCACCAGTCCCACGACCATCCCTCCTACGCCGGACATCGCACCTGAGCCCCAGGCTTCTTCACGCGGCCGCACACCGACGCTCACCAAGACGTCGAGGCCAGTCTTCACCGCCCCCGGCGAGACTTCCATCCTCCTCCCCGGCCTCCTCCTACTGCTTGGCCGTCCCGACGATCCCACCTATCGGGAAATGGGCCGTAGCTGGATTGAGGCAAGCGCTGGGAAATTCAGACATACAGGCTTCGCGAAAAATGAGCAAAGCGGAGCTGTATGATCTGTACGTTACCTTACAGTCAGCCAACCACTCTCCAAAGTCCACACCAAGTCCCAAGACGACTCACAAGCAAAGCAAAGCCCGCAGGGGCCAAAAGTCACCTGCCCAGTCACCACCGTCGTCCTCCCGCAGAAGATCCGGCTCACTTCACCCATCGAACCGTAGGCCTTCAGCGAGCCTGGGCCGCGCCACCAGATTACGCTGTTACAGGTCAATCCCACCTCTTGATGCGCCTCAGCCCTCAACCACGACTCCCACTGTCGCAGAGCCGAATGCAGCCGGGCCCTGCGGCCTCGCCACAGCCTCTCAGTTTTATACTCATTCTGTTCATAACCCTTTTCCTTTTCAGTGGTCTCCAGCTCCAGTCGCAGACACTAGCATCACAGGCCCAACCCTTTCAACAGTCTCACCCAACAGGTTACAACCCCGCCCACATCCAGTGGCCACATCCAGTAGTTCAAACAAGCGCGAGCCCGCCTCTGCTTGCAACACAAGCCCACTCTTCATACTACCACCCTTTGTTTCCTTTCTATCCTCCAACTAACTATCCTTTTCAAGCCACAGCGTGTAATCCAAGTGTGAGGCCGCCGCCAAAATTCGCAGACCCGGCTTATAGCCTTCTCAGCTCTCTCATTCAACCTAAGTCACAATATTCTCTCTTCACAGCAACACCGATGCCCGTCCCGTCCAACGCCGTCGCCATGGAACCCTCACCAGTGTCCCAAAACATCCGCGCACAGATCCTCTCAGAAATTCAGGATGCTGGTTCCAGAGGCGGACCAATTCCAAACTCCAGTACCTCGCTATTTGGAACTGATATTCCTGTAACCCACCCGCTAAAACCCCTCCTCGACACATCGATCGACACTATCCTCCAAGCAGTTTCTCCCAGGACCCTCCAATCCTACGTGACTGCTTGGAGATGTTTCAAAGCTTTCAATATATTTTTTTCTGTCCAGCGAGCATTTGGTCTCACAGCGGACACAGTGAGAACTTTCCCGGTAGAGCACTTACGTTTTCTCTTTCTCCCAGCGACGCAGTGTGAGAAAATCTCCCGGTTGAGTACTCATTTTCTTCTTTTCCCGTTTCCTCTTTCTGTCCAACGAGCTTTTGGTCCCACAGTGGACGCAGTGAGAACTTTCTCAGTAGAGCACTTACGTTTTCTCTTTTGTCCAGCGAGCATTTGGTCTCTCAGCGGACGCAGTGTGAGAAAATCTCCCGGTTGAGTACTCATTTTCCTCTTTCCTGCTTTCTATTTTTTCCAGCAAGCATGTGTTCTCACAGGGCACGCGGGGAAAATTTTCCTCTAAGCCTAGATCGGAATGGTCACTCCACAGTCAGCGGATAGGCCCCGACGACCGCAAGCTGCCCCCGTCGAAGCTACATGGGCCTCTCGGCCTGTCGTCCGTGATTTGCACAGTCAAGAAAGGCACAACTCTCCCAAATTTGTCATTCCAAAATACAACTGCTCCCCGTTCGCAGGGCCCATCAGTCCAGCGCAGTGAGCCGCCACCACAGGCCCTCCTGGCCAATTACCCAGACCCTTTCTCGAGATGCCAGTCCTCCAAACTCTGCACTCATTTGGGGGGTCTTTAGTCCGGCAGCTGTCCTCTGCTCTTTAGCCTTTTGGGGGGAGTACTCTGGGTTTGGGCCGAACTCCGAGCTCGGAGCTCTCCCCCCGGACAGCACGCCAAATAATTGTATGTAAGTGTGAACTCGTGAAACAATATTGGTATTTACAAGGAATTTACATTTCATACAAAATGAAAAGAAACAATTGGCTATTTAAAGGTGCAAAACGCAAGTCTCTGAGTTTTTGCAGAACTACGCCCCCTCTGGCGACAAGCGAAACTGCAACCAGAGTTGTGCACACTCATGGACCACACGCACACGCACGCATGCACGAGCTGTTCATAACTAAAGGAGCATCTGCCGCACAGATCTTTGGTGTACAGCCAAAATGTCTTCAGAGGTAACAAAGTTATAAATCTGCAAGTCATTTCAAATATATGTAAGGAAAGACATTTGAGTAAATTACTCTTATGTGTGAGGGGAAAACGGGGAAGTAGAAAACTTTGTTTATGTGTTTACTGTATCCACCTATGATTGTATTGTTATGAAAACACGTTCATGAACAATATAATTGATTACTTCGCAATAGCTCAAAATAATAATCATACCGTACACGGTTGGTCAACAACGTTCACTCAAATGTCTCAAGGTAATAAACAATTAAATGTCACCATGACGTTTTCATAAAAGCCAAACAGGCTAATCCGCCGAAGACTTGCGGGGTTCAGCCTGTTTTATTGATCTTCTAAGTAGCATATTCCAATAACAATACATCCTTTTTCTGTTAGAATTTACTCAAAATTTTTGTCTAATTATTGCTCATATTTTTCAGCATGTTATATCACACTCAAGAATCTTGAACTGTTTTGCTAATCACTAAACTACATGTAGCGCTGATTTAGTAGATATTTTGACAGGGACAATACACACTGACAAATGTGAAATGTGTCAATACTTTATTTAGTAAATAGTTAGTCTGCTAAACAGTATGAGTAAAGTAAAAATATTTACCCCTTTACCATTGTATTTCCCTTCCTGCAATGTTCAGAATAAAACATGTATTTTATCACAATACCAAAATATTTTACGTTTTCCTCATTTTGATAGAATACGAGCTCTGACCAATTTGATGTTATTGTGGAGAGAAGCACTGAGGATAGCAGTGACAGCAGTGAAAGTTGTCTTCGCTGATGCGGAAAATGGCTGCTTATACACAAACCTACCAGACATAGCCTGGTGAGCGTGAACGCGCATGACGTCACGCCCAGTCTCAAATTCGAGCCCGAATCCCTCTTATATATTTTACTGTACAGGATTATAGAGGCAATCTCAGTGAGCAGAGAAGGGCTCATTCAGCCCATAAGGCATTCTTTAAGCATGTATAGGATAGAAAAACAGGTATTTTTAACATGAAAAGTTGCGCAATGCACCTTTAACAACAAAATTATAGGACTAGTATTTAATGTAAAAAACTTAAAGTTACTCATAAATAAATTAAAAACATAAAACAAGCATAAAGGCAAGACACATATAAATGCATAAATATATATGACTAACCTTGTTCTTTTTTCAAACATGTAGGCCTACTAAAACAGCCAAAGATGAAAATACAAAAATAAAACATCAAACAGCAACTTTATGCCCTAAATTCCTTTTATTTTCTAATTTAACTCTTTGACCATTTGTCTCCGTCTATGGGTGATCTCTCTCCTTCTTCGTTCTCCCGTCTCTTTTAGATTAAACTACATTTTAGAATCTAGTCATCTAGAATCTAAAAGTCTATATAGGTATCTTAAAGAGGGCAAAATAACATTTCAAAATAAAATAAACTAATATTACTAATAAGAAAATATAGAATTACTAAATATTATATTATAATAATATATTAAACCCCAAAAACTACTGAATTAACTGAGGGTTATTTACACTCCCAACAAATCATGAATGAATATAAATCTCAAGCTTTAAAGGAACCGTATGTAAGAAATGTATTTCAATTAATCATAAAATGGCCCTGGTATGTCACTAGACATTAAGAAATCATGTTCATTTCAAATACTTATATTACTGACAATAGTAGTCCGGCCAGGATATTGTCATTTAAAAAGTGAAGTTGCAGCCCTCAACTGAGGTTGATGTTGTCATGTTGTGTTTTGGTCTGATGCTCCACCCTCCACCGATCTACCAATCACAAAGTCAGTAGTGTTGCGGCATCTGGGTTGCCAGCTCTCCTCTAGTTACCACAGCTGCAGCTACAAACGTGTTGGAATCCAAAAAACCCATTATGGAATAAAAAAACCATTACGAATCCATTATGATTCCGAAATACTTCGTGACAAAGTCTGAAATAAAACAAGGATTTATATAGGAGATGCCTTTGAAAGATGGAGACGACTGAAAACGGCGAAGAATTTGAAGACTATCTGGCAACCTCGAGTCAGGGAGGAGGGGGAGGGGATACACCGCTCTACAGTAATTTGAAAGGGATTCCAGTACCAGTTTTGGCCACAGTCTTACATATGGTTCCTTTAATCACAAACTAATTCTAAAATAAATTAACTTTTACTGAATTTTCACTCATTCTTCCTTTAACATTCACTGCAACTGACACAAACGCAGCAGTCAACTCTAATAAGGGAATTTTTGTGACCTTAAGTGGGGCTACTCTAGATTTTGCTATGAGCAAAGCACAATGGATGTCACCCTGTATTCTCGATCCTAAGGTACGAGCGCTGGCCATACCCGCTAATGCTTGCGTCTGAGAAGTTAGGAATCTCTCTCTTTGTAATTATCACAAACCCAGCAGGCACAATACAATGGGGTACCTTGATCTTCGCTGAGTTAGCAAGATCGACCTTCCTATGCTCCCACCTTGGCTGTAAAACATCAGCTAAGCAATCATTCCAGCCCATGCCATCTCTGATCATTTCTTCAAGCACAGCTTTTCCTTTGAGCAACAATGGAGCAAGAAACCCTAAGTGATCAAAAAAATGATGCCACAGTAGACAGTAGGCTATGCCTTTACGGGTTTCTGGCTGATTTTTAAGGTTGACACCAAATTGTCATGTTTCACATGTCAATAACTGCCCAAGGTTCTTTTTGCAAAGGCTGATCAGTGGGGGAAAGATCAACAGCGTTGACATCTAGAGCACACTCAGTGGGTTGTACTGTATGCTCTCCAAAGCTGCCTTGTCATTAGACATGGACTTGTGCAGCCTTAAACCTCCTAGTTCACAAAACAGACAAGCTTCTCGAGCCAACTGGATGGCCTTCTCTGCACTTTTGACACTGGAAACTCCAACATCCATGTATAAATCTTGCATGATGAATTGTGAACCTAGGGCGTATGAATACTCACCTTTTCTTGCAAGATGCATTTTCCTGTAGTTAGCACACCCAGGGGACAATGTGGCACTGAAGAGATGTACTGGAATGTTTGAGGCTGTGAGTTGAAATCAGCATTTCTCCACCACCATAGAAATCATAAGTAATCTTGATCTGCTTCGTTGCCATGGAACTGGTGGAACATCCTCTCAATATCACACATCAAGGCCACTGGATACTGTCTGAAAGAAGATAACACTTTATTTTGATGGTCCATTTTAAACATTCTGTTGACTATAAGTAAGTTTGCAACTGCATGTCTACTTTTTCTCATTAGAGTATTAGTAGACTGACTGATTAATATCTACTAACTCTTTATTGTGATGCTACTCCAACAGACATTCTATTAAGTAACTTTGCAAGTGCATGTAAACTTATTCTAACCCTAACCCTTTCCTAGGGTTCTAATACTCTACTAACAGTCTAATGAGAGTTAGTAGACATTTAGGTGCAACATTCCTCATAGTCAACACCATGTGTTAAAGGGACCTGACATGTCTTGAAAAGGAAAGTTACTAACAAGTGGCTAAATGGGACTACAGGGGCTGTCGGGGAATTAAATGCCATCACGCCGAACAGAGAAGCTCAGTCCACTTTTACAGCCTGATTATGCTTATAATTGTGCTCTCATAAATTATTCTAAATCCAACTTTCTGGGAAAATGTTTTTAGATAAAAATGTAAAGAGTTGTCAGCAGCTTAGTGATGGGGATGTTGAATTAGTGGGACTGTGGTGTAGTTTGTTTATAGCATACCTTAAGCTTTTTACTTCTGGCAACTGCATTTAGGCTTCAAAGTAAAAAAAGATCTGTGAAAATAATCTTGATGGACAAAACGTCTAAGTATCATAAATTTAGTTGACCACAGAGCTTGTTTTTTCACGATAACCCAAAAGCCTATGAAAAAATCCTATTGGGTTTTTGTCGAGGGTACCAGTGTGATGCTAACTCCCGGTTGGCCAACCAAGTGACGTCATATCCGCACCACTCAATTGGATGAAAACTGAACTGAGCTGAACGATGACAGCACTGTTTTCTCCAGAGCTGCTTTATAGCTAAATTGAACTTGTTTCATGTTTGATTTACTTTACACAATTATTGAATGGAACGGAATCATTCTGAACGGACTTCAGCTGAACAATGACGCTAAGACACGCCATGTGTAAATGTATCAGTCAAAACCATTGCTGAGTATTTTCTCCTTAAAACTGCAGTGAACCAAAGATGTTCTTAAAATCGTGGTTTGAAACCTCCCTTGTTTTTTACGTCACAAATAGGTTGTTACCAATTCCGTCAAAGTGCGTGGCAGGTTTTAGCATATAATTAACTATGCTTTAAAGCAGGGTAGTCTCAATAGGCTCTATGCACAGCTGAACTACTTCCTGAACTTCAGGCAGCTCCTTTGTTTCCTGTCTGCCCTTATTGGACAAACTGATTAGTTCAGGTGTGCCTGACTAATGGCCATTAGTCAGGCACACCTGAACTAATCAGTTTGTCCAATAAGGGCAGACAGGAAACAAAGGAGCTGCCTGAAGTTCAGGAAGTAGTTCAGCTACTCGGACTAATGGCCATTAGTCAGGCACACCTGAACTAATCAGTTTGTCCAATAAGGGCAGACAGGAAACAAAAGACACACCTGAACTAATCAGTTTGTCCAATAAGGGCAGACAGGAAACAAAGGACCTGCCTGAAGTTCAGGAAGTAGTGCAGCTGTGCATAGAGCGTTTGATTGACAGGAGATCTGACCAATCATAATCTGTCATCCACTGAATCCACCATTTTTTTCCAACAAAGCAGTCAGGAGAGTTAGTAGATTAACGTTGGAGGATTTGAACTTGAAAAACGGAGTGTACTGATGTCTTTCCGCGGTTAAAACAACATTCCTTCTTATGTTCTTTCATATTTATTTGATGCTATAAATTAAAAGTAAGAGATGATCGGTTTACAAGCAGCTTTAAGAGGCTCTACAGCGATCTGTCACAACACATTAAAGAGCCACAAAACGTTATTTATTGATACATTTTTATAAAAAAATGTCCCAATTTGAAAGCTGAGACTTTGTTACATATCAAAAGTAACCTGGCCTGTCTAGTCCTGTCTGTCAGCGTGTTGTCAGTGTCCTCTTTGCTTGCTCCGCGATGTATTTTTCACTGCGTGAGAAGAACATGATCTGTGGTGTGAGAGCGGTGTGGCTTGTCGGACATAGCAACAGTAACTGGGGCCGGTCTTTGCAAATGGTCAATTGAAGACAGGTTATCCCAGTGTATTTTTCTGTTGATATGAAAAATCGGGTTCATTTAGCAATATAGCGGGTGATATATATATTACAATGTTGAATTATGGACTATGTCTTTATCCACTGACATTCTTTCATTCAAAGCGTTCATAAGGACTTATTTTTAGAAGGCAGCTGTCTGACTTTGAGATGGTGAATGGGAACGTCCGATGTTGAGGGGTGCAATACATAAAATGCTACCATTCCGATGCATCGGCTTGTAGATGACCCTTCCAGCCAGGCTCTTATAGATGACTCTTCCAATTCTTCTTCTGAATCAGTTTCTGGTTCAAACACATATGGCTGAATTAAACTAGTATTTCTAATTTAATTTCCATTGTGCAGCTACTAGTAAAGGTGACCGAGTGGATCTCTGAGCTGTGTTTGTGGAGGCGGGGCTAATTTGCATATTCATGGACTTCACATAAATATATATATATACAGGTCCTTCTCAAAAAATTTGCATATTGTGATAAAGTTCATTATTTTCCATAATGTAATGATAAAAATTAAACTGTCATATATTTTAGATTCATTGCACACCAACTGAAATATTTCAGGTCTTTTATTGTTTTAATACTGATGATTTTGGCATACAGCTCATGAAAACCCAAAATTCCTGTCTCAATAAATTAGCATATCATGAAAAGGTTCTCTAAACAAGCTATTAACCTAATTAATAGCTCTAAACGAGCTATTAACCTTTTTATGTTTGGGGTGCCAGAGCAGGCTACCAATGATTAGCTATGCTGGAAAATATAGCTGGACATTTGTACTTTTAATAGGATATTAATAATTGTGGAAAAACAGAATGTAGTAATACAGTTGAAGAAATCTTAATAAACAACTTTTATTAATTAATTTTGTATAGATGGGGCCTTGAGACCAATCAAAAGAAGGCTACCACACATTTTTTACCTGGAGGACAGCTGAATTGTGGAGAAGGACCGATTCCAGACCTTGGGGGACCTGCGGAGGCAGTGGTCTGAGTCTGGAGTAGAAACATCCAGAGCCACCGTGCACAGGCGTGTGCAGGAAATGGGCTACAGGTGCCGCATTCCCCAGGTCAAGCCACTTTTTAACCAGAAACAGCGGCAGAAGCGCCTGACCTGGGCTACAGAGAAGCAGCACTGGACTTCAGGCATTTTGCCATTTCCTTCTCCCCAGTCTTCCTCCAGACTCTGGCACCTTGATTTCCGAATGACATGCAAAATTTGCTTTCATCCGAAAAAAGTACTTTGGACCACTGAGCAACAGTCCAGTGCTGCTTCTCTGTAGCCCAGGTCAGGCGCTTCTGCCGCTGTTTCTGGTTCAAAAGTGGCTTGACCTGGGGAATGCGGCACCTGTAGCCCATTTCCTGCACACGCCTGTGCACGGTGGCTCTGGATGTTTCTACTCCAGACTCAGTCCACTGCTTCCGCAGGTCCCCCAAGGTCTGGAATCGGTCCTTCTCCACAATCTTCCTCAGGGTCCGGTCACCTCTTCTCGTTGTGCAGCGTTTTTTGCCACACTTTTTCCTTCCCACAGACTTCCCACTGAGGTGCCTTGATATAGCACTCTGGGAACAGCCTATTTGTTCAGAAATTTCTTTCTGTGTCTTACCCTCTTGCTTGAGAGTGTCAATGATGGCCTTCTGACAGCAGTCAGGTCGTCTTACCCATGATTGCGGTTTTGAGTAATGAAACAGGCTGGGAGTTTTTAAAAGCCTCAGGAATCTTTAGCAGGTGTTTAGAGTTAATTCGTTGATTCAGGTTATTAGGTTAATAGCTCGTTTAGAGAAACTTTTCATGATATGCTAATTTATTGAGACAGGAATTTTGGGTTTTCATGAGCTGTATGCCAAAATCATCAGTATTAAAACAATAAAAGACCTGAAATATTTCAGTTGGTGTGCAATGAATCTAAAATATATGAAAGTTGAATTTTTATCATTACATTATGGAAAATAATGAACTTTATCACAATATGCTAATTTTTTTAGAAGGACCTGTATATATAATTTGAAAACTGATTTTGATAATTTTGCAAACTATTTCAATTCCAGGCTATTACAATTCAGCTGTCCTCCAGGTAAAAAATGTGCGGTAGCCTTCTTTTGATTGGTCTCAAGGCCCCATCTATACAAAATTAATTAATAAAAGTTGTTTATTAAGATTTCTTCAACTGTATTACTACATTCTGTTTTTCCACAATTATTAATATCCTATTAAAAGTACAAATGTCCAGCTATATTTTCCAGCATAGCTAATCATTGGTAGCCTGCTCTGGCACCCCAAACATAAAAAGGTTAATAGCTCGTTTAGAGCTATTAATTAGGTTAATAGCTTGTTTAGAGAACCTTTTCATGATATGCTAATTTATTGAGACAGGAATTTTGGGTTTTCATGAGCTGTATGCCAAAATCATCAGTATTAAAACAATAAAAGACCTGAAATATTTCAGTTGGTGTGCAATGAATCTAAAATATATGAAAGTTGAATTTTTATCATTACATTATGGAAAATAATGAACTTTATCACAATATGCTAATTTTTTTAGAAGGACCTGTATATATAATTTGAAAACTGATTTTGATAATTTTGCAAACTATTTCAATTCCAGGCTATTACAATTCAGCTGTCCTCCAGGTAAAAAATGTGCGGTAGCCTTCTTTTGATTGGTCTCAGGGCCCCATCTATACAAAATTAATTAATAAAAGTTGTTTATTAAGATTTCTTCTTATTTCTTATTTCTACTAGATTTCTATTACTACATTCTGTTTTTCCGCAATTATTAATATCCTATTAAAAGTACAAATGTCCAGCTATATTTTCCAGCATAGCTAATCATTGGTAGCCTGCTCTGGCACCCCAAACATAAAAACAGTAAACACAAGGGTTAATTCTTTCCACGGTTTAAATTTGTATTCCATTTGAAATGTGGTGGAAGTTAAATTTGTTAAAATGAATGTAACATTGTCCAGATCCTATGTCTCACCCTATCCTCATATGGGAGTGGGACATGTGTGTCATCACACTGCCAGGAAGTCTGCACGTCAGTGAAAGTTTCTTGCCAGGTAGTGAATGACTGGGGAATAGGCTGGACAAAACGGTCTGGGGTTCGCATAAAAAAACTTCTCCAAATAGGCTACGTCTCCATCATATCATACACAAACACACACACACACACACACATAGTCAGTCAGTCTGTTGAAGTCAAAATGTTCGGGAACGATGTACTGTTGTGCTTCATCTTTTACAGCACGCTCTTAATCTTAAAGATGTATATCATTGCCATCACTACGGGCCAAGTGAGACTTCGGAAAAAGGTACGTTGTGGAACTTTTTATCCAAAATACTTTTCATTACTGCAACACACCACTAGCGACGAGACAGAATCACTGCAAGACAGTCGAGTTATAAAATAAAATGTTTCTATTTCGAATAGAAATAGTTGGCATATTGCAACTTTCTGGATTAACTTATAAAATAAACGAAGGTAGTTGGTCAGTGCTTTCATAGAATGGCTTGACGTCTTAGACAGATGTAAAACCTACGTGTTTTTGACAGGCGTTTGCTAATCCCGAGGACGCCGAAAGACACGGAGGTGTGCAGTTCTGTCGCATCGATCCATACGTGGAACGCTGTAGGAGGTAGGAGTACAATTCTACACATCTAAATTCTGGGCTCTGTGATTTTATGTTTAATGTAACTAATTAGAGTGTTCAGTCCCCATGGTTAATTGACAACAAACCTGGACAATGTTAACAAATGCATTTTTTTTTTGGCATGTTACATGTTAGGCTAATGCATGCCCCTATTTATCTCTAACTTATAGCTACTAATGAAACAAGATTTCAAGATTAAATGATATGGGCCCACAGCATTTTATTTTTATTTTTTGCAATATCAAGACAATATTGTTAAAATTCCCTTGTGTAAGTAAAAGTTTGAGTCACCTTAATTTACATAAAAAAATTATGTTCCCAATATGTTCCTGTGTAAAACAAATTATATTAGGCTATAATTATATTAGGCTATATAATAGTATATTATGTTTCACACAGGAACATATGGGAACATAGTTTTTGAATGTAAATTAAGGTGACTCAAACTTTTACTTAGACAAGAGAATATACTGTATATATGAAGAGTTCAGATGCAAAAGCCTCTAAATGCCATCTGAAATTTTCTTCTAGAATGATAATTTTTATCAAGCTCGTATATTTAAGTTCAGTAATTTCACTTAAATGGCTATGAAAATTACCTATTAATTGTCATTTAAGTGAAATTATTGAACTTAAATAAACAAGCTTGATAAAAATGATCATTCTAGAAGAAAATTTCAGATGGCACTTAGAGGCTTTTGCATCTGAACTCTTCATATATATAATTATATTATATATTTTTTTCAAAATTAGTCTGATAGATTAGTTCCTTTCTGTAGTACTGTCAATTCATCAGAAAAGGAGTACTGGAATGGCTCTGTGTGGAAGTTCACAGGTCCTCTATATAGGAAGCATCATGCTTAATTCATAATGGACTGCATGTAGTTAAGATATCTTTATTTTGCCCATTTGTGTAATAATTATTAGTCAGTCACCATTGCTATTTGTTCGAATATGTTTCCACAGTATCAATAGCTTACCTGTGTATGTGAGAGCATGTGAACAAGAGAGATTTTATTTTGAGACTAGGCTACACACTCTGAAACAATCATAGACTCGTCTGCCTGTTAGGTAACATTCATCATACTTAAGCTGCAGGGTTCTTAGTGTTTGGCATTCCCTAACTTATCATCAGGAAACTCATTTCTTCTGCCCATTACAGACCACTCCAACCTACATCTGCACAATCGGAAAATAATAAAGATGTTATTTCAGTAGACTGCTCTGAAATTACTTAATGGCACTGGAAAGTCTTGTTTTCTGTAAGTGATTCGTTTAAGATATTCATATATGATCTTAAGTTGCCAGATTGGTAAAATGTGATATGGTAGGACTTGTCAGCAAGTCCTGACAAGACAAGTCCATCAAGACCAACTCAGGTTTGCGTATTTCAGCTGTTTTATCTCCTTGAACCTGGTCAGATTTTGGATAAAATCTAGACATTTTTTTTAAGGAAGGTTGTGGAAAATGGTGAATAACAAATAAGTCAAAGTTATACCAGCAGAAAATGGTTATAATGAAAAGGCCTTGTTGGGGCAAAAAGATAAGGAAGAAGCAACGTAATGCAGGATTTCACAACGATGACTGTCTGCTACATAACTGTTGTGCTTAAAATAATGGGAAATGTGACCATCATCTATTCATGGCGATATGAATGTCAACATATGATTAACTCCTTTAAAGCGGGTACAGGAAGCACTTCTGATTGCTGTGATCCGTTCATCCGATGACGTTCTGCGTGAGTGATTCGTAGTGAAAGTAAATTTTTATTGCAAGATTGTGTGATGTTGGCAATGTTTGCTGTCCTGGCATGCTGCCATTAGACAGAGCAAGATAGTTTACAGTCCTGATTAAAGCCAGATGTTGAGAGTACATTCCTCAGCTCCTTAGAAAAGCAGCTTTCCATATGTATTTCGGCAGTCTTGAATGTTAAAATTGCCTCAAAGGGCTATTCATTCAAATTCAGTGTTTAGAGAATAACATTACCTAGAAGTAGTTGAAAGAGGGGCTTAAATGACAAAATGGGAATGCATGAGAGATTTGGTCAACACTTGAAAAGATCTTACTTTCGATGAGCTATGATTAAACAAGCATGGTCATGTTGCTGTACATCATTCATAAATGGCAACAAAACTATTTGTTTTCTATTACCAAAGTCATGTCATGTTTTCAACAGCTTTCTGCAGTTCTCCTTATACTTCCTCTATACACCAATACACACTGTTTACATTACAATTTTCAAAGGTTTTCCTATTAATTTTACACTGTGTGTGTGTGTGTGGGTTTCTTTTTCAGAGCACACCGCAATGATATGGAGAACATTTTCCCCTTTTTATTTCTCGGAGCCATCTACTCCATGACAGGCCCCTCGTATGCAGTAGCACGACTTCATTTTCTGGTCTTCTTCCTGGGTCGAGTTCTTCACAGCATAGCATACCTGTTGGCACTTAAAGCACCGACGCGTTCATTTGCCTATGTCATCGCTCAGGTGCCTTGCGTTTCCATGGCAATACAGATACTCATGGACATATCCTCATTCGCATAACCCTGTCAAATATGGAATCCTGTGATTGGTTAAGACTTCTAGTTACAACTGTGATGCGGAATGCTGCTTTGATGGACTTACAGCATCTCAACATTTCACTTTAGAATCAACCTTGATTGATGACTGAAACGGTATTGTTGGAATCAATTTCAGAACAATTTTTTCCAGCTTATGAACTATAGAAACATTAACAGTCAATTAGAATCCACTCTGCTTTAAAGAGCTCAAGCATTTAAAGCTGCAGACGAAAACTGCAGGACATGCTTCGAATGAACAGGACGATCTCATCCTTCCGTTGCTGTGGACGCTAATATAGTTATTAATATAGTTATGTTCTTAATGTGAATAGGCCCTTACTCACCTTGAATGGACCTCCAGTCTATAGCGCAGTCATTATTTACAAGACTTTCCGTGACAAGCAACATTTTTTCACTTTCATACTGCAAAGTTTACACAAGCAATAACTGCTGAGGTCAGTTCAGAGTCCACGTGACTGTTCCACAATAACTTTCCAAACTTGTAAAAATTCCTCTGTTATTGAACCATAAACCCTGCAGAGCCCAGACCTTTCAAATTTATTGTAGCGTTAAACAAGTGCTGTTGTCCTTCCTCTTTGCCCACTGGGCTTTGGGTCTTACTGCATTTCAAACACAGCCAGGGGCTTTGCCTGTCCTCAAGAATGCTTGCATCGTGCAAAGCCAGTGTTTTGGTTGAACAAGCTTTTATTATATATGTAGGCCTATATATTTACAGTATATATATTTGTTAAATATTTTTTAAGATGTAACTTATTTTAAATTTGTTTATAGTATTGTATCATTTGTGTAGTGATGATGAGAAAATTATAGTTTTTATAATAAAGGAATAATTAAAGATTTTGTGTGTGCATGGGTAAGTGTGATACTTTGTTGACTCAGAAAAAAAAATGAGGGAGAGTGGACTGCCTACACGCCAAAACCAAGAGCTGAGAGAGAAAGAGGGACAAAGAGAGAAAAAAATCAGAGGAGATGGATATGAATAGCTGCCAAATAGGCAATTATAACAGCAGACCCCATTGTTAGTACAAAAAGGGAAGGAAAAAGACTGTCAGGAAAAGATATATGAGTTCTAAAAACTTTGTGAGAAAGGAATGTTATTGCTTGACATTAAAATAAACCAGATCTCCGGCACTATTATTACAGATCACAAATGAATGACGCAATCTTAATTGGTTTGATGAAAACACCACTGCCACCAATGGTGGAGGTGAATGAAGATAAATATGTGAAAGGGCAGCAGACGTTATCTTGCTAGAGAGCATGGAAGGAAAAGTGTGTGTTTGAGTTTAAAGAACCTATGTAGTCATGTATAGTCTAGTCGTCTGTAACATGCTCTGGCTTGTCAGCGAAAATGTCTGTATACGTGTGTGTTCAGAGCTTAAAACTAGAGATGTCCATAAGAAAGCCTTCAACAAAGAGACAAGCAAAAATACAGTGACAAACAACAGGGACGTGCACTGACATTTTGAGGGGCAGGGGCTCAAGCGAAAAAAAGGGCACTTCTCATAATTAGCCTACGTAGCTATTTAAAAAAATAAATAATTTAAACAAAAAAGTATATTAACACAACTCTGACTTGTGAAAAGTGAATTAATGTTATCTTCCTCAAACTCATGCAATTGTTTCATTTACAAAGGATGTCTACAAAATAATCAGTTCACACATAAACCATGGTCTCCTTAGTATTACATTTTTATTAAAACATTTATTAGGCTTCAAAAAAATAAAACAGCTTTTAATTTAAGTGAACTTCAAACAATCCTCACATAAACCCATAATAAATGTCATATTTACCTGTGCCCTTCCTGTCTAACAGGTAGGACATACAGAAATTGAATAAAGTTATCAGACAGTCTACACTGCATTAATTATATATAGACTAATCCTTATTAAAGCTACGCAAGTTCTTTAGTCAAGAGCAGTGAGTAATTTTCTCTGTTCCCTTTGTTCTTAGATTAACTTTACTGACAGAAAGCTTAGGTAGCTGGCCCTTTAAGACCAGCCGCTTCAGACAGAGACGCGATCTCACACGCGCCTCATTCTCTCACAACTCTTTACGTCCATCATAAGAATGCTCTTATGTTATGAAGATACTTGACAAACGACATTTTGGCATAATTGTGTGTGTTATTATTCGTTCAAGCGCGAAAGAGAACTGTAGGCTATTCTGGCGCGCTGTCTGTGCTTGCGCATTATACGGGCGCGCGTCTTTTTTGTGAGTCACAGTCAGGACATTCACATGCAACGCGCTCTCTTTTGACTTGTCGATCGCGCATTGGTTTGAAGCAGGTTTAGCGCTTCTAACTCCTGACCTGATATTTAGATACACTATTCAATAAATATATTTGTTTGACAGGGAATCTGTGCACAAACAGGAATATATTATTTTTCACACAAAAAAAAGGGCACTTTCTCTCCAGGAATAAAAAGAGCAGGTGCTCAAGCCCCTTTTGATGTCTGCACGTGCCTGACAAACAATGTCATACTCAATCAGAAAAATAGCACTATTAAAATAGCACTATTGTATCTGGTATGAACATTATACTGTGATATTGTCAACATTATACTGTGATATTGTCAAAACAAGCATCAGCTATTGATAGAGTATTGATCAAGAGTATTTAGCATGTCCAATGTATGTATTAAATTAGTATTAGTATTATTGTTTTATTATCAGGGAAGGCCAACTTTTATTATTAAAATTATAGGCTATTATAATTAATTTGCCAGGCAATAATTTTATAGCCCATCCCCGCATAATCGACATGCTGCAAAGATTAGATAGAAGCTTGACTCCTCATTGAAAATTGTCTAAAAACATTTAGGTTGATTACAATGAATTAGACCTATAATTAACATTATTAAGTCTTTAATAAAAGAGGCACATCGCAGGTGGCTCGGAAGACGTGGGTAATGGTTTATCCATTTTGCAACAGGAACTGTAGGTAAGCAACAGTAATTTGTTGCTAGTTTGATATCTACAGAACTTAAAGATCTCCCTCTTTTCATTTTCTTGCTGCATTAAAGATGAAATAGTTAAACTTCTGTTTTCGCGCAGGCGCAGTGAGGGAAAAAACACTGAGTTTAGGGCAATCGGTTCTTAGCTCTGCTTCAACTGTATGATATAGTCACGAGAAGCGACCAAAATGTCTGACATGCCAGAAATTAATCCGACCATCCGATTGCCTGTCGGGAGAGGTTAATCGCCTCTCGTTTCCCCCTGTACACTGCACGAACACTGCATGACAAACGGCGCACGACAAAGCTGAAAATCATCCCGACATGAAAAAGAGTTGCACGAGTCAGAATTCGGCTCAAAATTGACCTAATCCTCCGTAACGCTCGTCGGGCCGCCCAAACCTGCGGGCGCGCCATGGCACTTTCTGTGGTGGGAGAGCGTGCGCTCTGACTGAACCTGTCTTGCCTCCCTGACAGTGAGAAGAGGTGCATCACGGGTGCCCCTGCCCTGTAGAGCCCAGCCGGGCTCTCTTTAGCCCCGCCGTCGCATTGATGCCGCAACGAGGCCTTCAAGCTATGCCTTACCAGGAAGGCGGCCCCACGCCAGGCATCCCCTGCGCATTTTTCTAACCCCCCTGTCTCGGGACGTAACTTCCATCAGAGCAAGGAAAGGTGGCGCATCAAACCCCCCACCACAACAGAGCAACCCACCCTCTGCTAAGCCCTGGGGGAAACCGAATCCTGCCGTGGCGGGAAAACCGTCGAACCCTACCCCCACTTACTCAAATGCAAGTGGCCTGCCTGATGTTCGGCCAATGGGGGCATCGAGTCCACGTTCATGAGCCTCAAGCTCTTCGGACTATCTTCCTGCCCTAGAGCCCCTGTTCAAGAGACGGAGGGTTTCTTATAGGGAGTCGGCCACCCCCCTCTCAAGGCTGCCCGCCCCATGTGTTCAGTGGACGATGTGTGTTCTCCCCCATGTTCAGGGGGTCTGTTGTGAGGAAAAGAGAGGAGAGGGTCTGCAGGGTCTTATGGCTTCATCTATCCAGGTTTTGCCCCTAGGACTAGCGTTCATGAAATGGTATGAAGTTTTGTCACTGCGTTCATGAAATGGCATGAAGTTTGTCATTACATTGCAGCCCATTACGCGATCTTTTCCGCTCTGTAACAGTGACGCGCACCTGCACGACAGCTCTGTACCACCGAAGAGCGCATACTTTTATTCACAGGGAACTCCTCTGGGGACGATAATGTTGTGGAAAGTTCTGACGACAGATGCGTCCTTAACAGGCTGGGGTGCCACCCAGGAGGGCAGAACAGTGAACGGTTTGTGGCAGAGCAAACTTGATCGCACATAAATTATTTAGAGCTTTTGACCATTTAGAAAGCTCTGAATTATTTTCTGCCTCGTCTGCAGGGACATCATGTGCTCGTACGCTGCGACAATACCACAGCTTTGGCATATCAACCGTCAAGGCGGCGTGCGCTCGTCGAAACTTCAAGCTCTATAGCTTACAAACTTCTGGTGTGGAGAAGACAGGTTTTTCTGTCGTTACGCACGACTCATGATCCAGGCATTCTGAACAGAGGCGCGGACCTTCTATCAAGGGGGAACCCACTCTACAGAGATTGGTGCCTCCTCCCTCAGATAGTGGGTATGATATGGATGAGATTCGTACAGGCAACCATAGATCTATATGCCTCGGGCGAAAACACCCATTGCCCTATGTTCTTCTGGCTAAAGGACGTGGACGCGCCCCTTTGGGGTGGATGCACTGGCCCACACATGGCCCTGAGTGCTGCATGCTTTTCCTCCCTTATGCCTGATAATTCCCACACCTGCCAGAGTGAGAGAGAACTGCCTGTCTCTCATACCCAGGTGGCCCAAACACTGTGGCTGGCGGAGATAATCCCTCTGTTATACGTCCAGCCGTGGCACCTGGATCAACTTGCAGGCTTTATATGCCCGCAGCCGCAGGTTAGAGGTGGGGCCTCACCGGGCATTGGCTGCGCGCTTCTGTCTGTCTTGCCAGACTTGGTGCAATTGGATGCTTCTGCAGAGGTCAGGTACAGATGCCCTTCCCATAGACGGATCTCTCCACTTGATGTTTCAGAGAACCGGGGTTACTACAGTAACCTATAGGCCTATGTCACACTTCCTGCTTCCGGAACGCGGAGTAGGGATTCAGAACTTCCGGTCAACAGTATTTCTTGATAAGGATTTAGATTATCAGCCATAATGTCTAAACCATCCGAGGTAGAATGACCACGAGCTATGAGGTTGTGAAACAAAGGTTTTTGCTCCTGTAGAAGCTATAAGTTCGTATGAAATCAACCTTGTTTTAAGAAAAACATGTTTCATCCATGATCTTATGAAAAAAACTACACTACCCACAATCCTAAGCGTAGCAGCAACGTTTGCTGATTGGTCCAACTCGCTGTTACCATAGAAACGTTTACCTTACTGGTGAACGGCTAGAGCTATAACAACAATGGCAGGCTACACCCGCAGCTGTTGTTGTGGTGTAGACTTTCATCAGAATTTTGACGTTTCCACTTGGAGTTTTCAATTACCATCCGAACCACATCGTCATATGTGACTTCAGGCAGGTTGCGGAGAGATTTGGTCCAGCGGTATCTATCGGACTCCGCCATTGTAAAAAGCTAACCGGAAGAGCCATATCCCTACTAAAAGACGTACTTCCGGTCTTTAATTTTTTCGTGACAGGCCTATTGTTTCACCAAGCTGATTGCTCACTAAAAAAACACAGTCATCATGTTTTCAGGTTTCAAGTTTGATTTTGACATGACATAAAGCGTTGATATCTAAGTGGCTGAGCTGTTTACTTACATTTTAATAAATCTTCCCATTAACTACATCATAATCTTCATTCGGCCGATTCGAGAGCGTGCACGAAAACAAGAGGCACGATTTATTGCATGAATCATAATAACCGATCCTCGTGTGACTTCCTCCTCTCGTGTGACTTTCATTCCCGCATTCATTCTCAATTACCCCCATCAAACCCACCGCATGCTTTGGGTGGTCCGTTAAAAGTCAATGCGATCAGGGGAGGCAAGCCTCTCGCTGTAACTTCACCTATGGGTGTTGCTGTTGGACAGTTGGTTGGTTAATTTATAAAAATTTCACTTTCACACATTTTAATGTCAAATTTTGTAATATTTGTGTTGTTTTTATTTTTGGTAATATTGATTCTTTTCTCATCCTCCTCAGAGGAAACGCTCCTGACCGTAGATCTGGTCAGAATGGATTTTTACCTAAATATTTTCTGGTCGTTAGCATCACACTGGTTCCCTTGACAAAAAACACAATAGGATTTTCTCGTAGGCTTTTGTATTATCGCTAAAAACAAGCTGATCAACAAGTTTATGATACTTGCACGTTTTGTCCATCAAGACAATTATCACAGATGAACACAACTTTTATGAATTTTGAAGTAAAGTCGCTAGAAGTAAAACTCTAAAGGTATAAAGGTATTAGGCTATAACAAACCATTCTGACCAGATCTATGGTCAGGAGCGTTTCCTCCGAGGAATCAATTGAACTATGCTGATGACGACGGAACTTGGCTATTTAGGAAACGCACCCCTGGTCAGTTTATTTGACATATTTAACTTGGGAGGTTACGCAGCGCTGTTTCACTTGGTCTACACTATCATACTAAACTGCATTTGAGTGTGTTGAAAGTTATAATGTTATTCAATGAGTTAGTTTGTTGGCTGTATGAGACTAGCAGTAGGCCTATAGCTAGATCAACATTAGAATAACATACTGATCATATTGTAACATTTCATCATGTTGATCTATATAACATTGATTCATTTTATGTACAGTTTTTCCACTGTCAAATAAAGTACATGCAAGAGCGTGTAAGTACATGTAAGAGCTCTGTCAAGTCGTGAAGTCGAAGTTAGTCGCGGACGTGGAGCTCTCGGCATCTCGAAAACGCTAAGGCGAAATTTTATTTCTCCTTTTGTCCTAAAGTCTGCTTGGCATCGATATTGTTTGAACGAAACACCAACAGTGTGCCGGTAGACGTTACGCAGTTGTCCACTCCTGTAGCTGTGGATACTATGGCAGTAGCCTACTAGCGGAAACCTGGGAGAACGCCGATGTTACGTCATTGACAAGTGACAAGGGAGGGGCACTATTTAGGATATTTAGGATAATGTAAGTACACAATTGAAAGAAATATATAACATTGTGCAAGTAATTTTTTGATATTTTGATACAAAATTCTTACATATTGTACCTTTAATTAATTACAATAATGCACAGAATACTAATAATTTCACACAAAATTCTCCTCATATATTCATTTATTATTTTGTCATATCTTCCAACAAACCTTGATGAATTAAAAACTCGTAAAAATGTTGGTTGTAGGTAGCATTGCGTTATGTGACCAATGTGGGCTGTTGATCGCAGACTAGTTTGATTCAACAATACTACCACCTATAGATCAGTGTAAAACAACTTTTTGGAACCCTTTTTTGGGTTGTGAAAAAAAACAATGCTGAAGCAGGGATTACACTTTAATGTTGACAGAATTTTTAGAGGTCAAATACTCAAGGAATGGTAATATCTGTAATTTCTTTCCTCTGAAAAATGTGGTAGTTCAGTCACTTTTTTAAATGGCTAAATTACATACAGTTCCTAAACTACTGGTTCCTAATTGGGATTAATACATTGCTGACCCTAACTCTCTGCAGCCTTGACGACCTATTGAGCTCCCTACCTATAGCATTATGTATCATATTAGTGGCAGGTGTATCTTTGTTTTGGTGGAAAAGCAAACAATTCAATATTGTAAAACCACACAACAAAAATGTTAAGATATGTGTTAGTCTATCTATATATTATCTAAATGATGTCTGTAGTTGTTGTCTGCTGTTTAAACTTGTTAAAAAACAAACTGCATGGTCAAATTTCATAAATATTTATTTAATTTCAATGAACAATATTAACTACAGCAGTGGGCTACAGCACTTTTTCCAATAAATGCTATAATAATATTTTTGAGGCCACATCTGAAACACAGACATTTACAAGTAATACTTGGCATTAAAAACAATGGCAATACAATATTTTAAGACACTTGGTGTTTTTTTTATATTCATTTTTGTTTATTTTCCGATATCACAGAGTTTCTGCAACAGTCTAAACAGTTACTATTGATATAGATACAAAACCACTGTGAAAAGAGTGAACAGAGGGAGGAAAGACAACAGTATGTCAAAGGAAGAAAAAAAAAACAGAAAAATATATTCCATCAGTCTCTAGCTCACTCTATTACCCTCAAAGAACAACTAAAAGCTAATACATAATATGTAAAACTTATCATTTACAAAAATATTTCCAAGTTTTCCCTTTTTAGTCCAGAATGCTTCTAGTGTTGAGTGGTTCACATTCAGATGAAGAAAGGTTGAGGTGTGTATGGGGCGTGGGCATGCATTCAGCTAAGCAGTTTAACACTCCTTCTCTTGTGCTGTTCCTGAGGCTCTTGTGTTCTGGTGTCACTTTGTTGACATTTTTAAACATATCTGAGTTTGAACTGTAAACAGCAGAATCAGTATTCTCTTATTACACATTACACAGCAATAATAATTTTTCTGATTTTCGTATTGTTCTCCAGTCTAAATATCTAAACGTCCTTAAAATGTATATATATATATATATCATTTTTGCTGAGTAATCCAGAGTCTGAGCTTTAATCTAAGTGACCCTGGCTTGAATTCCAGGTGGTTTCTTTCAATTTGTACCAAATTCATGAGAAAAATAAAGATAATACATCCTAATTCTAAACCTTTAATACATTAAATCCCTAATATTTTTTGTAGTGGGATTGAAGGGAGGCATGCAGGTGATCCAGAGCCCTTTTCTGTGTACCTGTAAATGCGGATGCTATTGTTAGCATAGTAAACAGCTGCAAATTTACCAGCTGTGACCAAACTGTGTTCTTTAATGATTTTTTGTTGGCTTCTGCCTCATGACATGTAATTCATGGTCAGTCTGATAGAGGGCGCTAGTGGATGACGTGTGCAGTAGAAAATGGCACTTGTGGGAGACTCCTGCCGTTTCTGCCAAGGGTTTGCATGTCAGGGTTTAAAAGCATGGTAAAGGGCGAAGGCAGGTTAGACCATAACATTGATATACACAAGAAGTGAGTATTATTTCTCCATAATACAACAGAACGAGAAATGTATATATATATATATATATGTTCATGTGCATCTGGTCCGAGATGCATATAGTTTTTTACAACTTTGAAATAATCACAGAATGTACAAATCACAAACATAGAAAACATTTAAAAACACAAAATAAGGAGTTAAAAAATATGTCATTGTTTTTAGGAGCGTCAATCTTACAATCACGTCTTCGAGTAAAAAGTAATATTATTTTGTCTTGACCTTAGATTTAGGCTCAAACCTTTCAAGCCAAAATTGTTTACATTTTCTATTTCTGTTCATATGGCTTCAGGTTTGCTACAAAGCTACATATTTGTCCCAAAGCTGATGGAGAACGTGTCTCATTAATCATAGACACTAAATCAAACTCAGATTCTTGGGGGTTTTGTAACATTTTTGGTCAGTTTTTCTTTGAGCAGAATTCTGAAATGATCGCAAATAATCACATTTTTGTTGTATTTCTACTAGTATCTTTCTTTTAGAGTAAACACGGGAACACACACACACACACACACACACACACACACACACACACACACACACACACACACACACACACACACACACACACACGGAGTGAATTTTGACATCACCATACTGTAAACTCCTTTTAGTTTAAAGCTCTGGGGATTCATTTGCACATACAAATGAGTGGGCAGACTAAGAAAAACACAAAATTCAATGTAACATGATAAAAAAGAATGATATAAAGTAAAAGGTAAGAGGATTTGTAAGGTGAGAGGGGCACTTTAATCCACAGACTGTGATTGTCATCACTTAAGGTCCAAAATATCCTCCTCAAAAGATGTGGATATGGTAAAAGGGCTGGCCGTGGGTGGGCTATCTTCTCGTGGCTCCACCTCAGAGCCAGATGAGCAAATCCTCTGGACGTCAGTTTCTCCCTCTACAGACTCCATTCCCACTCTGATTGGAGATATCTCAGAGTCAGTATACATTACTGGTATACTTGCATGTAACATGCAGAATAAAGCTTATAGCTGCATATAGCCAAACAAAAGTATAGCTCAATATTCTCAGCCTATGCAATATCTACTACTATTCAAAAAAATTTTACTGATTTTTCAATGTACTGAAAAAAATAAACTGATTAAAAGTGACAGAAATCTTTTGTAATATAAATATTTTACTATTTCAAATAAATGATGTTCTGTTGAACTTTTTTATTGATCAAAGAACCCAGGAAAAAATGCATCACAGTTTCCACAAAAATAAGGCGGCACAACTGATTTTAATAAGAAATGTTTCTTGAGAAATCATCATATGAGAATGATTTCTGAAGGATTAATGCTGAAAGTTCAGCTTTGCCATCACAGGAATAAATTATATATTAAAATATATTACAATAGAAAAGAGATATGTTAACTTGTACTAATATTACTGTTTTTACTTTAATTAAAAAAAAATAATTTCATCTTTTAGTTGAGACATCTCAACTAACTGTATGATTTGTCTCTGTTCCTTTTTGCCATGACCTGACACAGCCAAACTCTGATAACAGATAATGTAACATTTTCTGTAAATGTGCTTTGAAACAATATATATTGTGAAAAGCGCTATACAAATAAATGTGAATTGAACTGAAATGGAACTTTAAACATTCAAACATCTTACTGACCCCAAACTTACGGCATATGTCAATAAATATTGCTATTAATAATTAGTAATATTTTATTTTAATACATGATTTCAAATTAATTGAATAAATCAATGGAATAAATCTATATTTATATATGAATATTCAATATGTATCTCCCAGCCCTACAACACACCCAACATACACACACACTTACTGTTCAGTGGTGCTGATCTCCGCTGTTCTCTTCTGCTCTTCCTCCTTGTTCTTTTTGCTCATTCTTCTCTGCTTCACGGAGTTACCGTCTGCCTTACTGCTGGGTTCCTCAGTTAAACCTACAACAGGTACAGAGTTTATAGACAAACTCAGACTTCTTATGTTACTGTATTTTAAGCAGAATTTTTAAGATGACATTAAAGATGCACCTGCTGGTGGTGCAATAGCGCTTCCTATAGTCCACCTCGTGTGTGTGTGTGTCTGTATGTGGGGTGTGAAGTGTGGCAGCCTAGTGGATCTAGCAGCTTATCTAATGTGTGATCATGATGTCTCGCTCCAACACTTCATAATGAAAAATGTCTATCTCATCTCAATTTGACTGCAGAACAAGCATTACAACAGATCAAGAATGCAAGTATCATTGCAGTTTTTCTTTATCACACGCAATTAAAATGTTAATAAATGGTACTGAGCTGCACCACTTGGAGCTTTATTTTCCAACCCTAGAAACACATCCAAAGAGAGGCACTTATCCTGTGGCAGATTTCATTCGGTACATTTCATGCCAGCCTCCCACTGCGCCACACATACGTAATGATAGCTTTCAGTTCAAGAGCTCACAAATACAGAGACACTCACCCAGCAGTTCTTTCCGTGTGCGGCTGGCGATCTCTTTGATCTCCATGCGAGACAGCGAGAGCGAGGTTGTGCTAGCGATCATGGGAGTGGGGCCGATCACACTTGGGACAGGTGCCGTGAGCACTTTATTGACCAACGGAGACTTGAGGGGCCTCTCTATGCTCCGTCCAACTAGGTTACTCAACGGAATCTTATAGATGTGTTTTGAGGGAGCTTCACCTTGAAGAAAGAAAGGGATGGTTGGAAAGGGGCAGAAAAGAAGAGAGTGAAGGCTAAAGAATGAGACTTTAGAAAAAATGGTGTAACTACCACAGTGATCGATCTAGGAGCAGAGCTGCTGTTAGGCACATTAATATCTACTCTGCACAGAATAAAACATAACATGTTCGCCTTGTGTTTAAAGACACACACATATATAGAAATACAGTCATATTTAGAGTCACTGCTGGTGCCACACTTTTGTAATTAGCTTAAATGAAAACAACTGTTTCATCTACCCACAGGTAAGCCTATTTTAAATCTGTATTAGTGGGGTAACTAAAAACACAGTTTAATACAATTCAGAAAGAGCCGTCTATTAGTAAACACATTTCTTTTTAAATGTTTGGGGTCAGTAAGATTATTTTTTAGGTTTTTGAAATAAGTCCCTTATGGTCACCAAGGTTGCATTTATTTGATGAAAAATACAGTAAATAGTTATCTTAAATTGTAATAATATTTCACAATATTAGTATTTTTTAAAATGTATTTTAAAATGTAATTTATTCCTATAATAGCAAAGCTGAATTTTCAGCATCATTACTCCAGTCTTCATTGTCACATGATCCTTCAGAAATCATTCTGATATGAATGCTCAAGAAACTTTTTATTACGTTGAAAAACACTGCTTAATATTTTTATGGAAACCGCTTTTCAGGATTCTTTGATGAATAGAAAGTCAAAAATAATGTAAAAAATAAATAAATAGAAGATTATACATTTATTTACTCATCTTTTGATCAATTTAATGCATCCTTGCTGAATAAAAGTATTAATTTCTTAAAAAACAAAACAAAATCTTACTGACTCGAAACTTTTGAATTTAAGTAAATGGACTGCATTTTATATAGCGCTTTCACAGACCCAATAGCCACCAAAGCGCTTTACATATTGCCACTCACTCACTCACTCACTCACTCACTCACTCACTCACTCAGTCAATCAGTCAGTCAGTCACTCACACACTCACACACCGACGGCGGTGTCAGCCATGCAAGGCGCCATCCAGCTCGTCGGGAGCAGCTGGGGTTAGGTGTCTTGCTCATGGACACCTCGACACTTGGTCAGGTGGGACCGGAAATTGAACCAACCTTCCGGTTTGAAGATAAACTACATGAACCACTGAGCCACTGCCGCCCCGTTGTATGTACACACATACACCCATGTGTACTGCAACATTGCTACCAAACTATTCCATGTCTCTTCCATTCCATGCGTTGCACTGTTATGTAGTCCCGCATTTTTGTGAAATGTCATTTTTCCAAAATCTCACTCTCGCTATAAATTAAACATAGCTATGTCTGATTGGCTTTGACTGTCACACTGCTCTTCCACATTCAGACAGACAAATTACTTGTATCAGGAAACTTATCACATCCCGTCTGGTTAGGACACAGTGATTAGAGTATTTTTTCCCCTCTCCAAAGTGTGGGCTTCAGACTCATGACTTGGACACGAGTCAGACTGTGTCTGTTTTTAGACGTCATGGCATTTACTTGTGACTCAACTCAGACTTGACTCTGGTTGAGCTATTTATTCACAGACTGACATAGTCGTTTACATTTGTCTACGGTCTCAAACATTCTGAGCAAGAGACAGTAATCCTGTTAGTTTAACACGCTTTTTAATAAAGCCTACTGAGTCAGAACAGGAATGAGATTTTTAAGTTGTTTCATTTCAGTCAGAAAAGTCTGATCGGTTACATTATTGATTTTTGTTTTAATGCTAGAGATTAGCATAAAAACTAAACAAAAGCACATTTACAATGATAGAAGTAGAAGTCTATAGGGTAAATGTACAGCACCACAAATGTACAACACTTCTTGGTTCTCTTTATCCACTAGACTTGAAAATCAAGTTTAAAGGGGTCATGACATGGATTTTTGTTTTGTTTTATTATGGTCCCCTAGGTGCAATTATAGTATTACTATAGTTTTTTTGTACACATTTTTAAAAAAAATTAGTGATTTGTGACCTTTTCCCACCCTGTTTCTCCCCCTCTGATTCAAACAGTCTGTTTTGGAGGTGTTTCCCCTTTAAGAGTTCAGTGTTAACGCCCACTGTTAAGATTGGCTAACATCAGTGCTGCTTATGCATAAATTATTAACGTTAATCAGTAGGCTACACAATGCTCCACCACGTGAACCTTCGGTCTTCCAATCTTTTATCATCGTGTCAATTCTCAATTGATTTTGATTCATATGCGTGAGGGAGGGGTAGAGAGAGAGCAAGACAGTTTGAAAGCGCGCGCGCGGCCGGGGCTCTCTCTCTCTGCTCATTCTTTCAGTAACATGCGCCCTGTTACACTCATCTAAGTTACATCACTCACCGATCAAATAAAGCTTTGGCGGGCTGCATATGCTGCAAATAAACTGCATCTGACTGCTTTCCCTGACGTCTGGATCGTTCGGCAGCGTATTCAAACATGTTGTTTGTCCACAGCCAGGGACAGCACATCTGTGTGGCATCGCAGTCACCTTGTAAACAGACCCACTCGCTGCACGACAACGCATGCGATGATGCGAAATGAGGCGTAGTTGTCCTGCGCTGGAGGCGGTCATATGCAAACAACTGGTACGTCACTTCGCACCGTGACGTCACTTCATACCATTGATCCAGAACGAGCTGTATTTAGAGCTTGATTAAATAAATGCTTCGTTTATAATGGGGAGGACATCTTAAGCTATGAAACTTGCAGGAAGTTTTAATAGTACATAGATCTCTTACATACCAAAAGATCAAGGCAAATTTGGTTTCTCATGTCATGACCCCTGTAAGACTTGACTCTTGACTCAGTCTTGTAAAACAATGATGTGACATCACGCAGACAGAGAATCTAGGAAAGGCAGGTGTTTAAAAGGGAAACCAATTGATCAGTGCTGACATATTAATAAACCATTCCATATAAAAATCATTTGGTTTTGGGAAACTTTTGGTAGAGTGAGAGCAGGAAATGATGGAATGGTACTAACTGCTAGGCCACTGCGACAAAATAGGGTTAATATCAATATAAAGTGTGAACCTTCTCAATAAAAAAAGAATAAACAAACAACTACAAAATAAATAAAGATGATAAAGAAACAACACAATACAAATCTAAAGCACATGACATAACCCTTAAACAAATGCTACTTTTGTCTGGGTAAGAAAAATAAGAAATAATACATGGTATTATGCATATGAAGTATGTTGGTGATACCAGTGCACAAGCATGATTGCTATTTTGAATACTGTATTCACATTTTTTTGTTAATCTTTTTAAACCTTTTGTAACTATGCTTTGGATATTTGTCACAGGCATGGTAATTTGGAGAAAATAATTCACACATATTTAGTAGCAACAAACAATAATCTTGAAAACTGTATCATGTTAGATAAAAGAGCAAGGATCTGGTTAGAGACATGACAATGTCCAACAGCATAAACAGATTTCCAGGCAGGGAAGAATGCTTCCCCTTTACGTTCATTTAGAATAATTAGAGAGTCATAATCAAACACAGGACTATTTCGTTATGAATCCATGCGTGTGTCTGGAATACACTGAAAGTATTCCACAGACATCTTTGCTCCATGGGACAGCACAATACATAAAATATATAATTATGCATATATATATATATATATATATAGTGTATCTATGCACATATACACTCACCGGCCACTTTATTAGGTACACCTGTCCAACTGCTCGTTAACACTTAATTTCTAAGCAGCCAATCACATGGCGGCAACTCAGTGTATTTAGGCATGTAGACATGGTCAAGACAATCTCCTGCAGTTCAAACCGAGCATCAGTATGGGGAAGAAAGGTGATTTGAGTGACTTTGAACGTGGCATGATTGTTGGTGCCAGAAGGGCTGGTCTGAGTATTTCAGAAACTGCTAATCTACTGGGATTTTCACGCACAACCATCTCTAGGGTTTACAGAGAATGGTCCGAAAAAGAAAAAACATCCAGTGAGCGGCAGTTCTGTGGGCGGAAATGCCTTGTTGATGCCAGAGGTCAGAGGAGAATGGCCAGACTGGTTCGAGCTGATAGAAGGGCAACAGTGACTCAAATAACCACCCGTTACAACCAAGGTGGGCAGAAGAGCATCTCTGAACGCACAGTACGTCGAACTTTGAGGCAGATGGGCTACAGCAGCAGAAGACCACACCGGGTGCCACTCCTTTCAGCTAAGAACAGGAAACTGAGGCTACAATTTGCACAAGCTCATCGAAATTGGACAATAGAAGATTGGAAAAACGTTGCCTGGTCTGATGAGTCTCGATTTCTGCTGCGACATTCGGATGGTAGGGTCAGAATTTGGCGTCTACAACATGAAAGCATGGATCCATCCTGCCTTGTATCAACGGTTCAGGCTGGTGGTGGTGGTGTCATGGTGTGGGGAATATTTTCTTGGCACTCTTTGGGCCCCTTGGTACCAATTGAGCATCGTTGCAACGCCACAGCCTACCTGAGTATTGTTGCTGACCATGTCCATCCCTTTATGACCACAATGTACCCAACTTCTGATGGCTACTTTCAGCAGGATAATGCGCCATGTCATAAAGCTGGAATCATCTCAGACTGGTTTCTTGAACATGACAATGAGTTCGCTGTACTCAAATGGCCTCCACAGTCACCAGATCTCAATCCAATAGAGCATCTTTGGGATGTGGTGGAACGGGAGATTCGCATCATGGATGTGCAGCCGACAAATCTGCGGCAACTGTGTGATGCCATCATGTCAATATGGACCAAACTCCCTGAGGAATGCTTCCAGCACCTTGTTGAATCTATGCCACGAAGAATTGAGGCAGTTCTGAAGGCAAAAGGGGGTCCAACCCGTTACTAGCATGGGGTACCTAATAAAGTGGCCGGTGAGTGTATACACTATATGTATATAGCACAAACATGTTGCATGAGCATGAAATCAGCATATTAAAATGATTTCTGAAGATAATTCAGCTTTGCCATCACAGGAATAAACTCAATTAAATGATAACAATATTTGACAATATTACTGTTTTTACTATATTTTTGTTCAAATAAATGCAGCCTTGATGAGCATAAGAATTTCAAAAACTGAATTTGAAAAATGTTTAAATAGAAATGAACAGATTAATAAATGCTGTAAAAGTAATTTTCATTTTTAGTTCATTATACCAAATACGTGAACTAATGTTAACAAATTGAACCTTAATAAAGTGTTACCAAAATATGTTGGCTATAACTATTAATGTGAACATTATGTTGAGATAAGTCATGGTATGCTATCAGTCTATTTCCCATGTGCAAAAATGGCAGCCACAGACAATTGGCTGGATGTTTCAAAACACCAGGATATGTATTTTGTCACAGCCCCTTGACGGCCCTCTTCAGGCCGCGCGTGTAGACAGAAGTGCTAAGCTCTGGAGGGCCGTCCAGACTGTGTGTGTGTGTGTGTGTGTGTGTGTGCATGAAGAGAAGAGGGGCTCTGACAAAAGTATCCATGGTGACACAGCGATCTGTAACTCATGCTGCAGCAAATGTGTCCCATTTCCCTAAAGTCTCAATGTATCTGTCTATTGATTTCCTCTGCCATCTCTCTATCTCATTCACTTCAGTCATTTCCCCCCAAAGACTCCTCATGCCACCATTTCTCTATCTGTCTTTGTTATTCTTTCTGTGAAACTGCAAGAAGGAAGGGACACATTATGTTAGCTGCACATTTCACTCAACACCGTCTGCATGCGTTTGTAAATTGAATAATAGACAGGGTGAGTCTCCATGGTAACGTGCATTAGTGAGGCAGCATGGGAAATGTAGGCAACAGAAGTGCCTGCAGTACCTTCAGAGTCTTTAGACATGTAGAGGGATAGCTTGGTGCCGTAGGGGATCCGAATACAATCTGGACCAGGGATGGAAAAGAGCAATATATCAACCCAACCCACGCACAGATTAAAAGACAAAAGACAATTCACAAAGACAGTTAGACGACTCGCATGTACGTAACTCGCTACCCTATAACAGCAAAAAAATATATATAAATCAACATATCATACACTGAATTTGCCCAGTATCACACTCTCTCAAATCCTAAACACAAATACCTAAGTTCAATAGCATGGGAATTCAGTTTAAGAAAATTGCTGAGGTAAATTGTGCACATGTTCTGTCAAGGGCAGAAACGTACCATCTCCAAGCGGTGAAGGGAAGACGGGCATCTCATAGCCGGTGGGAGTCTGAGGGGAACTCTGGGAACTAGTGTCCCTGGAGCTACAGTTAGAGGCAGAGTTTATAGGTGCTGACGAGATGAAATAGATATCAGACTGCAGAAAAAAGAGAGGAAGAAATAACAAGATAAAACAGTGAGAGAGACGTGACTGACAGAGGAATGCATTATATAAAAGAGATGACACAATCATCAATATATTTTCAATTAAGAATTTCTCCTTGCACTACCATTCAAAACTTTGGGGTCAGTAAGGTTTATTAATTCAACTGATAAAAAAAATTACGGTAAATACTTTTATATTGTTACAAAAAATAAATTATGTTCTTTTGAACAAAAAATCCTAAAAATATCAGTTTCCACAAAATATTAAGCAGAACAACTGTTCTCCACATTGATAATAATAAACTTGCCATCACAGGAATTAATTACATTTTAAAATATATTAAAAAGGAAAACAGTTATTTGAAATAATAATAATAATAATAATAATATTATGTAATATTAATAAATAAAATTCACTGTATTATTGATCAATTAATGCAGCCTTGGTGAGTCATTTTTCAAAAATCTTACAGACCCAAAATGTTTGAACAGTGTTGCGTAACGAGTGTAGAGTTATACACTGTAACAAAAAGACAAGCCTCATATATCAAATAAATACATAAATCAGATACAGTGGGGTCCAAAATGGTTCAACATCACATTTTTTCACCACTAATTATTTTATCAGTACAGATTTTAAATATGGTCTAAGACTAAACAAATAAATAAAAATATACTTTTGGACCCCACTGTATATACTGTATAGACCTTATTCACAGCAGCGCCATCTTTGATTTTTAACAGGAATGAAAGCGAGGCTGTGAGGGATAGACCTCCATCTCTTCAGTGGGTTGTACTGCTATTAAGTGTGTTTGTGGATTGTTCTGCTGACGAAAACATGCAAAAATATGTTTCTGAGAAATTCCAGTAGACCAAATAATCCAGACAATATGATCTGTTTAAAATTATAAGTGATGTAGGAGTTTTATACAGCTTTTTACAGCGGATCCCATTGAAAACACAGTAAGTCTATCCCTCACAGCCTCACTTTCATACCTGTCATGGCGCTGGTCTGAATAAGGTCTATACCTGTTGATAGATATTCAGCTGTATAATGTATTTGAAAAAAGCCTTATGGATTGAACACTTACTCTGGACGCAGTCAGTTGCAATTCTGGAACAACAGCTGTATATACTAGGTTGCCATTAACAACTAGCCGGATCTCTATGGAGTCGGTGGTGAATGCGAGGATATATGGGAACGCACACACTGTGACACAGGAAGTGACATAATAGGGCGATATCTCAATTATTTTCACTAATGCAAATGCAAAAGGAGTGTTGAAATGAAAATAAAATAGTAATAATACTGACCAATAGCATTGGGCATTTGGTTCCAGCTGAAATGGAAGTCTGAAGAGTTGGGCTGAATCATGGGTGTGGCTCCGTTAAACGGACACACCTTCTTATATACGCAAATATCTGTTAGAAGAGAAGTATAGCATTAGAGGATCTGACTACACAGATACAATCACTGACACTTAAATTGACACTAACTGTTATAGCAAAGAAGAAGTCCAGCCTCTCCATCTTCATACACATCTATGGCAGCAACAAAGTTCACCTGGAAAAAAGTGTCAATGTCAATAATAGACACTACTGTTACCAATTAAAAACTGAACCAATTACAGTAGTTGAACTTACTGTATAATACAGTGGTATTCAAAACTGATATAGGGAAGGATATTTGGATTGTGTTATAGTGTATGCTCTATATGGATGTGTATTCTATTTTGTAACAGTATAAATCTTTCCTGTCATTTTTGATTAATGCGTTCTTGGCTGAAAAAAACTATTAATTTCTTCTAAAATCTTACTGAACCCAAACTTTTGAATGATAATGTGATATTCTCACCCGGTTGGAGTCTACATGGTGTAGTCTGTAGGCATCTCCTGTGCTCTCATTGATCAGGTCAAACTGATGTCTGTAGGCCACACAGATCATGTGGTCATTCTCTCCTGTTGGGCCGTCAACCAGAGCCATGACCACCGGGGAGTCACATAAGCAGATCTCCTAAGACAAGCGACCGACATCAAACATCAGAAATGTTGAGAGCTTAAAAGTAGCTAAATGTCTGTGAGAATATTTCCTATGAGCTACAAATGACAGTAAAATTCAGTTAACTTATGAACATCCGTGTCTACCCGTATGTATTGGAACTCTTCCACAGGTGAGTCAGTCGCCCCTGTGACTGTAGCGACAGAGCTGAGGCAATCAAGGCGTGACTGTTTCCTGGTGATCAGAAGAAGCTTGTTTCTTATCGCCGCAACCACTCTAAGCTCTACCCCATGATGTGTGTTTATGGAGTAGAGATGGCAACCTGAGGAAACACAATTCTGTTCATTTCAAATAGATGCAATGTGTATTCCTGATTTTGACAACCTTGGAAATCATAGCTAATTATTAAAAACTTCAGTGATGCTATTTGTTATGTCACTTTGTATTGTGCACACAGCCTTACAACTGAGCAAATATTGAACATATATATATATATATATATATATATGTGTGTTCAATATTTGCTACAGGCCATGCTGTATTGTGAATAAATCATGGCTGAAGTGCGTTGTTAGGCACGACGCAATACTAAATAGGTCCTCTCACTGTACAGACATTACACTGATAGTAAATGGCAAGATAATATTTTTAGGTATAACATGCCTCATCTTGTGGAGCTCAAATAAAAACAGAGAATAGGAACTGTTCTCATCCACTGTGCCATATATTTGAGCTCCACAAGATGAGGCATGTTATACCTAAAAACACCTAAAAAAAATAATATATATATATATGACACAGTGGATGAGAACAGTTCCTATTCTCTGTTTTTATTTGAGCTCCACAAGATGAGGCATGTTACACCTAAAAACATTACCTTGCCATTTACTATCAGTGTAATGTCTGTACAGTGAGAGGACCTATTTAGTATTGCGTCGTGCCTAACAACGCACTTCAGCCATGATTTATTCACAATACAGCATGGCCTCTAGAGGCTCGAGATATCGTACCTTGTTTCTTACATATATACTATATAGACAAGTCTTTTGTACCTTTGGTTTTCTCAAGCTTGTTCTCCCGACTGTCATACTTGGTGCGGACAAGCTGCCGCTCTTCTATCCCTCGTTTGAGAGTACTCAGTCTGTAAACATACAGTCGAGCGTCTTTCCCTGCAACAGAGTTTAAATTGGACAAAGTAATTGAAATGAAACCAAATTTCAAGCACTCTTATACATTCCTGGTACATTTATTCAAATAAGCTTGACTACTTCAGCTGAATTCTACAAATGAAGCTTTCAGTATCATTAATATATGATAATAGCCTGGCAACAAATGAGAGACCCGTCTCATCAAACTGAATGACGTCTCAGCTAATGCAACATGTTTGGATTTCAAATGCCTGTCATAGTGAATGAAAGTTGCTTGGTGACGGAGTTGATAACGGATTCATTATTTTCCCTCTGCAGAAGCTGTGCTTCCCAGTAAGGGTGAGAGCTTGCTGTACACCGTCTTGAACTAATGATCAGTATAGAGGATGATGGTTGAGACTGAATTACATGCATCTCTACACTTGGTTCTTTTTATAATGAGCTATAAGTCTAGACAATTCGAACCAAAGGTAATGCCCTTGGTGTGTGTGTGTGTTTGAATACTACTGTATTTTGTGCTATCCCAGCTGGATAAAGATGCTCATTAGAGCAAAGGACCAAGATATTCCTTTACCACTCCTTTTTTCTCATACTCTCTTTTTTGGCAGATTGTTCCATACCCTTTTTCTACCCACATAAGCACTGTGCCATATTTATTGCTCATATAAATATAAAATCAAACACATATCTTACCCTTATCTGCTCTTGCAATGAGGAGGTCCTGAGGTTCAAGAACGTGCAATTGTTTGACTGTCAAGGTCTTGTCAAATACCTGCACCGGAGGCAGGGTTGGTGAATCTAGACCAGCATGCAAATAAAGATTAGTTTGTGGTTTGCATGGAAACTCAATCCCCCAATGAGATTCACTTGCTTTGATTAACAGACACGTTTGTTAACTGTCACTGCAAAAATGTACTGGGAACATGCATGAATACTTTGTAATATAAATATATAAGCATTTATATCCACTGTAGTGTTGTAAGCATGCTGTATATACCTGCATTGGAGAACAGTGGATCTGAGGCTAAATGGGAGGACAGATTTGATTAGATTCAGCAAGTTAAATGAAAGTGCCATCTGCACCATACAAACACTACTGTTCAAACTGTTCACAACTGTGGGTTAGTAAGATTAAAAAAAAAAAAAAAAAGAATAATTTTATTCAACAATAACACATTAAACTGATCAAAACCTTTATAATGCTACAAAATATATTTCTATTTTAAATAAATGTTTTTCTTTTGAACTTTCTATTCATAAAAGTATCTTGAAAAAACTATCTCAGTTTCAGTAAGCAGTACTCTTTTCAATATTGACAATAAGAAATGTTTCTTGAGGACCAAATCAGCATATTAGAATGATTTCTGAAGGATCATGTGGCACAGAAGACTGGAGTAATGATGCTGAAAATTTAACTTTTCCATTACAGAAATAAACTAACTTTTCTATTTTAAAATATTTTAAATTGTAATTTACTTTTAACATTACTGTTTTTACTGTGTTTTTGATCAAATAAATGCAGCCTAACAACATTTTTAGTGACCCCCTTTTAAAAGCTTGTGTATATTTCATGTGTTATATTCCCACATATAATAGACCCAAAAATATTATAAACATTTCAAATGCGTACTTTTATTCAAAGAGATGGTTCACCAAAAAAGAAATAAATCTGTCAAAATATTTTCACCCTCATGTTCCAACCTTGTGTGATTTTCTTTCTTCCATAGACCACAAAAGGATATGTTTAGCATATTCATTTCATGTTTATTTTCATTGAAAGGTCATGATGACCAGGGGCTCCAAAAATTATCTTAATGTAATAAGTATCTTAATGTATTCTTGATCACTAGTCCATTTGGCTGTATTTTCTTTTCTTCTAGTATTCTAAAGCCATGTGATAGCTCTATGTGAGGAACATTGTAAATAATCATTTGAATTTCCATAAAAATGCTCCCCTTGTCACGGTTATGGACTAGTTCCTATTTCTCTGCTCTGTTTAGTTTCTGTTTCCTTGGTTTCTGATTATGTCTCTGTTTGTTTCTATGGTTACTTTTATTATATATTATATTATCAGCTATAGAGTTCATTGTTATCTCCTTAGATTTGAAGTCATGATTTTGGTTCTGTTCCTTGTCCGGTATTGTGTTTATTTATACAAGCTGTTACGCTGCCTTTGTTTACTCCTGTGAAAAATTTGTTTCATTCGATTAAAGGACTATAGCTAATGCCTTCTTCTGCTCATCCTTGCCAAGTACATTACAGAACACCAGGCCCACCAGAGTATAGTTAAGTGATGCGGTGAAGTACTTGGGGTGAAAACTATGGCACATTGGATGCCTTGGACCATGCCTTATGGACCTGTGGCCTGCAAATCCAGTTCCCTCCCGAGTCCCCACTCTTGAAATGACACCCTCTTAGCCAGTTGAGTTTGGCTGTCTAGATGCTCCTTTTCCATCACGAGACCTTCCTCCTCTGATGTTCCCACCTCCTCCTCCTGCTCCTCGGTTCTGCCCCTGCCGCTAACTCAGTGCGGCTCTTTGGCTCCATCTCGCGCTTTCCGACCACCAGCTTGGCATGAGGTTGAGTCCCCATCTCCACCTCGAACTTGTCGTCGCTCTGCCTCCGCCACGGACTTCCAAGTGTCAGGCTGTGCCTTGACCCTCCACCCATTCGGCTCCACCGGGCTTCCCTCCTTCCCAAAGTCTCCGCCTCGTTGTTGCGAGCGTTGTTGCGTTGAAGCTCCACCTTGGGCTTCCAGGCTGTGGACGTCGCCCTGCTCCGTTGGCCTCTCTGCTCCTCAGGCACCCTGGTTCCACCTCCAAAGCTCCACCATGGTGTTTCTCTCCACAGACTCCGTCTCATTCCTGTCCATCACCAGCTCTGCGCCGTCCTCCAAAGCCCCCTCTACCTATCTGTTACAGCATGAGGAAGCCGTACGGTCTCGGTGACTGACTCTTATTTTGATGTTTTCTTGGTTTCTGATTTTACTTGGTTTCCCCTTTACAGTGGCTGAAATCTTTGTACAATTTGAATTTACATTTAAATTTATTGCATCTTGCGACCAATGACATTTGCATCACTTAAATGAAAGCTGGAGCACAAATTGTATGGCAGCCTCTGCTTGCTGTTCTTTTTTATTCTATGGAAATAGCAGCATCAACATTACCTTTTGTGTTCAACGGAATATATCCTTCATTTATTTTCTGAATTTTCTTTTTTTTCCTTAACTGTCCCTTGAGTATGGAACTCAATTCAGCTCAGTGTTTATGTCCACTGATATGATCCATGTACTGTATATCTATTCATGTAGAAGCTGGTGAAAGTTACAGTCAGTCTGTCTTTACATATCATTTTTAAGAAAACCGCTACTCTGTCCAGGTGTGTTGTTTCTCATGAAAAAGCATTCTCACCCTCCAGCAGCATGACTCCTGCTGAATCTGTGGCGACCAGTAATGACTGTCCCCATGAGTCTCCACAGACTATTTCATATGGGAAGCTGCTGCAGAACGACTGTGACTCCCATGGCTGCAGAAAACATAGGAACACACTGTTAGAGATGAACAGTATGCAAAATAGCAGCATCTTGCTTTTTCCTCTTGCCTCTCACCTCTTTCCTGCAAAGGCCAGTAGTGACTAGACTGGTGGGTGCATCACCTCTAACTATAGTTTTCAGCTTCAGGGCCTGGACACAATATTATATTTATTAATAGCATTCCTTGTATTATAACATTCTCTTTCATTCCTAGGTAGAATGTCATATTTGCATAGATGTATACATCATACCTGTCCCACCCGTACAAACTCCGCCTGACGTGCCTCCTCTTTTTTACGGGCGGATTTGGGCGATTCTGGCAGTACATCACTGAATGAGCGTCGGTTCAGCATGTTCTGCGGAGAGAAGGGAACCTACGGGAGTGGTAGAGATGAATATGGGTCTGAGAGACTGACCCAGAAACAGCCAGAAAGACAGAGCAAAGCAGAGACTAACAATTCTTACACCACTGTACCTTATCAGACGTAATACTGTACATTGGGTTCGGAATCATAAGGAAATAATGGCGGTTCACATTTTGATTCCAACACAACACAACAAGAAGATTTTATTGTCTTCGGTTTGCTGCAGGTCTTTTTTTCTCATTAAAATATAAAAACTGCCAATTTTTCTACATAACTAGTTCCTGGAAGTACATTTGACAGCTAAGTGGTTTGAAAGAGTTTTATTTATGAATAGAAGAGAATTGTGAGAAGAAACGTATATAAAGCAGGAAACGGAAGTGAGGTACAGTAATAGCTTGAGGGTAAATGTAGAGCAATACAGAAAAGTATTGTGCTAGATCAGTGGTTTTCAACCTTTTTGACTCCAAGGCCCCTCATTGTCCACACAAATATTTAGTGACCCCATGACTTTTCCTTTTTTTATTTTTTATTTACTGGTTAAGGATTTTTAAATATATTTTATTCACAATTTCAGATCGATAAAATATTTTAGAACTTAGCATAACTAGAAAAATGTGTATTCATTATAAAAATGATCATGATTTTATAATCATGAATAAGATATATTTAAAATAAGAAATATTTAGATTTTTAGATGTTTTGGGTTATCTTAAATAATTTCAAATCATCTTGAGGCCCCCTAATATGCCCGCGGCCCCTTGGTTGAGAACACTGTTACACTGTTCCAGATTATGTGTCCATACCTTGTGCATGTCAGGCATGAGATCCTGGTACAGGGATCTGATCAGCATGTCCAGCGTACGCTGACGTTTCTGAGCAAAAGTGGGGGTCTCAAGAGTGGCTTTTTCTCCATTTATTACTACAGGAGACAGAAGGATAAAGGTAATAGTGTTATGTAACAGAATCACCCTTAGGAAACAGCATGACACATTTTACAAGGTCTGTTTAATGAAAGCATCTGCTTTACGGAGTTCATAAGCTAAATCAAATCATTAAAGCTTGCAACAGAAAAACACAGGCGTGTATTCTAACAGGAGGTCTGTGTACTGAAATGCCATGAAATTGGATTTGGAATGAATTTAAATTCTGCAATATAATCTATTTTTGACTGAAACAGGACATTCAGTAGGAAACCCATTTAGTAGGATGGGGTTTCATTCCGTTCTGGAGAGGGGATTTCAATCAGTATTAATAGGCTTTGATATTGCTTGTATTTTATTGGTTACATCAGTGTTGTTTCAGAAGTTTTTGGTGAATGACTATGAAAACAACTGATTTCATGTTGTCTGTAAAATGACTCTATGTACTGGTGAGTTTACTAACATTTAACTAGTAGAAAGTCCCTGAACTCCTGGTGGTCTGTGAACACTGGAGGGGAAGGGAGGGGTGGGCCAAATAGTGGCACACTCTCCTCTGAGAAAATTTTCAACCTGCAACATAAAATGATTAAGATACACATATACACTACCATTTGGGGTCAGAAAGATCTTAAAAATGTTTTGGAATTAGCATTTATTTGATAAAAATACAGTAAAAGCCGAAAAAACTCAAGAAACATTTCTTATTATTATAAATATTTTTGTGAAAACCATGATACATTTGAGGATGCTATGATGCACAGAGAGTTCAAGAGAACAGCATTTATTTAAAATAGAAATGTTTGTAATAATATAAAAGTCTTTACTGTCGCTTCAATCTTGCTGAATAAAAGTATTAATTTCTTTTTTCAATCTTACTGTCCTCAAACTTTTGAATGGTAGTGTATATACAATATAATAGTATTTAATATATTATTCAAATAAAATATTATAAATATAATATTAAATAACTTGCATGCACAAAAAGTAAAACCTCCAAACACACACATACCTGTAACTATCATTCTGGCTATTATATCTAACTAAGGCAAAAATATCTGTGGGATACGTAAAGGAAATCATCCATTCAATAGCTCCACATGCATAACTACTAATGTACACAAAAATCTAAACTAATTTAGACATTTTTCCCCCCTATAAAAACAAGTCACCCATAAAAAGCCTAATCACTGCCACTTAGTGACTCATTTAAGCAGTTTCACTCAGTTTGAGGATGAAGGATACGTGTAAAATGGGAGCGAATCATAGAGGGTTTAAAGGACGGAGAGGCGTCATCTCCCTCCTGAAACACGATGGTCACAATGTCGTTCCCTATGTGTCTCTTCCTCTCTACCTGCACAGAGCAAAATAATTAAAGCTTTAATCATACATGCATGAAGCACATCTCAAAAAGCATCAATTTTTTTCTCTCCAGTATTAAATGAAAAAAATAAAAAAATAAATCATTGTACATTCCTAGATGTCTGTTTGTTGAGAGTTAGGTCTGTGTGCGCTTGTTTGGACATTCCTAATGCCCTCTGACACCTCACGCCCATTAGCCAGCAAGCATAATTGTGCTTGTTAATGAGTCTGGACCATTATGCTTGAAAAGGAGCTTTTATCTCTTGTTTCAAGAGCGTACACACACACACACACACACACACACACACACACACACACCCTTAAAGCTCAATTACTACATGGCTCTTTTCACCTTCCCCTCTCTGGCAGTATCTATCTCATTTTCTCTCTCACACACACACACAGAAACACACGCATCCAGACACAGATACATGCGCTTGACCACGAGCTGTGACAGGAATAAGTATTTACTTATTGCAGTAACAGATTCATTTCCACTGAGAGCTTAATTATGATTCTCTGCCACATCCCCTCCCCGTCACACAGAACATCCTTCCAGTGACATGCATAACACTTGAACAATACCAACAGGCTTTCATGACTGATTCCTACATTTTTCCAGCGGTTTGACATAGTCAAGCATGGTTAAGCCTTCTAGGATTATTTGAAAGGAAAAGTTCACCGAACATTTTTAATGAGGTCTTTATTCGCTCACCTTCATGTTTTTCAAACCCATAAGTTGTTAAGTCCTCATTTAGAACACAGTATACTTTTTAAAGAAACTTCTCCATACAGCAGTTCATAGTGATTATATCTTTCATGCAGTCCCTATAAACTGTCCTTGATGCAAAATAGCTATGCTTCTATAATGTCGTTCTTCATGTTCCACAGAAGAAAGAAAGTAATTCAGGTTTAGAATGACATGAGGAAAATAATGACAGAATTTTCATTTTTGAAGAAAAAAGAAAAAACACATTCTCCTTTGAGAACAGTACTTGATTCCTTCCAGTCAAGTCCTTCACCTGTTTGGTGTGTCTGCATGCTTTTAGGGTCAGCAAGAGACTTTTAGCGTGTATGAGCTTTTCTGCTCTTCTCATGAGTGGTTCAGTATTGGTAAGGTGGTTATTGACTTGGGCTGGACAAGAGGCTCTCGGCTGTGGAGTGCCAAGACCTTGAACCGACACAAATACTTTGAAAATCCTGCTATTGTGAATGCTTACACAGGCACTCCAGTGCACAAGAGCTCTACTTGTACTCAATCATATGATCTGATAGAGTGAAAAAGTGAGAAACGGAAGGAGAGCATGAGCGAGAGAAAAGGGATTACGGTGTGATGATATAATCAAGAGTAGAGAGGGATATGAAGTGAGAGAGAGTGAAGTGATTGACGCTTGATGTAATCAGGATATGGAGCTGAGAGGGGAAAGGGGAAAAGCAACAGAGAAAAGAGAGGGAGAGACTGACCGCTGTGATGTCCAGCGCTTTTGGATGTTAAATATAGCCTGTTTTCCCCTCACCACCTACTGAGCTACAGACTGGCTCCTTTCTGCCTCAACAAACACACACAGCTCCCTTCTTTCTATCATTCAAATTTCTCTTTCATTTCCCCTTCTCTGTGTATTTGTTCTGCTCTCTATTTGTCTTTATCTCATTCTATTTGTAGTTTTACATGGATGTGTTGTTGTTGTTGTTGTTTTTTTGGTGGTGTTTGGAACCAGAATGTCTCTCTAAAGCCCTATTCAGAGGACTGGTTTTAAAAAATAAATTGTTGGGGGATGAGCTGATAATGATACTCTCATGATTATTTTCATGTTATGGCTGATAATATACTTTTATACTATTTTGTCTAAATAAATTAAAAATAAAACACTAAAAAGTAAAATCACTCATTTTAAATGCTGCAATTTAAGCATCACAACAATAGAATGTACAGTATGAAAAATTGGTATATTGAGCATTCTAAGATTTAATTTGACAGTTTTTAATTCAAGTATTAGTGTTTTTAAAGGTTACATTTAAGTAAACTTTAAATGATGACAAAAGTTATCAAAAACTAAAAATGGTACTATTAATGGTACAGGTAATGAGCATGAACAATTAAACATTCAGTATTGGCTGTTACAGTATTCAATACTGACCAATGTACACTACCGTTCAAAAGTTTGGGGTCAGTACGATTAAAAAAAAAGAAAAGAAATTAATACTTTACTTCAACAAAGACATATTAAATTGATCAAAAGGTTTAGATTTAGGTTTAGATTAAAAAATAATTGTAAATTGTAATATTTCACAATTATAATGTTATTACTGTATTCCTTGGTGAGCATACAAGACTTCTTTCAAAAACATTACAAAAATGTAAAGACCCCAAACCATTGAAAAGCAGTGTACATTAGAATAAACCATCAATATCGGCCAGTAACCAATATGCCAATATAGCTTATGTGTTCTACAACTTACCTGTTGCTTGTTCTCTTTTGAATAAGGTAACATGGTGGAAACATGGAACATGAGCTCATGACCCTGATAGACTGTGTAGATTGAGTTCATTCCTGTAGTGTCATCTAAACAGAGAGAGAGAGAGAGAAAGAAAGCGAGAGAGAACGAATTAGTAAAATACAGTTAAAAGGTAAAAACTCCCTCTGTTGATTTATAAAGATACAGTGAAGAAAATAAGTATTTGAACACCCTGCTACTTTGCAAGTTCTCCCACTTAGAAATCATGGAGGGGTCTGAAATTGTCATCGTAGGTGCATGTCCACTGTGAGAGACATAATAAAAATAAAAAAATCCAGAAATCACAATGTATGATTTTTTAACTATTTATTTGTAAGATACAGCTGCAAATAAGTATTTGAACACCTGTCTATCAGCTACAATTCTGACCCTCAAAGACCTGTTAGTCTGCCTTTAAAATGTCCACCTCCACTCCATTTATTATCCTAAATTAGAGATGCTCCTGTTTGAGGTAGTTACAGTAGCTGCATAAAGACCCCTGTCCACCCCATACAATCAGTAAGAATTCAACTACTAACATGGCCAAGACCAAAGAGCTGTCCAAAGATACTAGAGACAAAATTGTACACCTCCACAAGGCTGGAAAAGGCTACGGGGAAATTGCCAAGCAGCTTGGTGAAAAAAGGTCCACTGTTGGAGCAATCATTAGAAAATGGAAGAAGCTTAACATGACTGTCAATCTCCCTCGGACTGGGGCTTCATGCAAGATCTCACCCCGTGGGGTCTCAATGATCCTAAGAAAGGTGAGAAATCAGCCCAGAACTACACGGGAGGAGCTGGTCAATGACCTGAAAAGAGCTGGGACCACCGTTTCCAAGGTTACTGTTGGTAATACACTAAGACGTCATGGTTTGAAATCATGCATGGCACGGAAGGTTCCCCTGCTTAAACCAGCACATGTCAAGGCCCATCTTAAGTTTGCCAATGACCATTTGGATGATCCAGAGAAGTCATGGGAGAAAGTCATGTGGTCAGATGAGACCAAAATAGAACTTTCTGGTCATAATTCCACTAACCGTGTTTGGAGAAAGAAGAATGATGAGTACCATCCCAAGAACACCATCCCTACTGTGAAGCATGGGGGTGGTAGCATCATGCTTTGGGGGTGTTTTTCTGCACATGGGACAGGGCGACTGCACTGTATTAAGGAGAGGATGACCGGGGCCATGTATTGCGAGATTTTGGGGAATTTTGGGGAACTCCTTCCCTCAGTTAGAGCATTGAAGATGGGTCGAGGCTTCCAACATGACAATGACCCGAAGCACACAGCCAGGATAACCAAGGAGTGGCTCTGTAAGAAGCATATCAAGGTTCTGGCGTGGCCTAGCCAGTCTCCAGACCTAAACCCAATAGAGAATCTTTGGAGAGAGCTCAAACTCTGTGTTTCTCAGCGACAGCCCAGAAACCTGACTGATCTAGAGAAGATCTGTGTGGAGTAGTGGGCCAAAATCCCTCCTGCAGTGTGTGCAAACCTGGTGAAAAACTACAGGAAACGTTTGACCTCTGTAATTGCAAACAAAGGCTACTGTACCAAATATTAACATTGATTTTCTCAGGTGTTCAAATATTTATTTGCAGCTGTATCTTACAAATAAATAGTTAAAAAATCATACATTGTGATTTCTGGATTTTTTTTTTTTTAGATTATGTCTCTCACAGTGGACATGCACCTACGATGACAATTTCAGACCCCTCCATGATTTCTAAGTGGGAGAACTTGCAAAATAGCAGGGTGTTCAAATACTTATTTTCTTCACTGTATGTATGTGTATTTGTCCTACTTTTAGTGTCCAGTCCTCCTCGATACCCTGCCCAGCCCTGCAGACAGACTGTGTCGCCAAGGAGATTCAGAAATTTGTCAAAGGTCTCACTTCCTGTTTCTGAAAAAGTACAAAAACATAGAAAATCAACTTGATTGTAAAGCAATAATAAATTTAACAGACATCAAGTGTGAGCCACCTGATTTTAAAATCAGTGTGAATTGTAATTAATTGCATTGTAGTTCCGTAATATGATATATTTCTAAGTGAAACAGAATATTCTTTTATTAGGTTATTGGTTATTATTATTACACACATATATTTAGTATTGTAAGTATGTTATAGGTTCTGTGCTCACCATTGCTGAACATTTCATCATCTGTCAACTGTCCATCTTTGGCATAAAGAACACCAAATTTAAAGTTTACACTGCCCTGTAAGGACATACAAAAACATGTGAGGAACATTCAGGAGGAATTCACTAAGATATTGATTTAGAAATGTATCATTTATTTGCATTGCATACTTAAATCAAACACATACACACACATTTGACAGTACAAACCTCTTGTTCCTCCAGCACCAGTAAATCCTGCCAACAATAAATAAATAAATAAATAGCAGTTTAGCTCAAATCAAATCATTATATCCCAGTACAATGAAAACAATCAGTTTCCATCAAGGTTACATTTCTAAACACCAGTTAGGAGCACTAATAGTGTGAGTTACACAAACATTACAGAGAGCATGTTCATGCATTCAAATATCTGAATGCCACTGACAATGGCCTTTGATTAGCGGCACACATTTCCACAAAAGCCAAGCTCTCTGGAGCAATAGCAGCTCAGACAGCGGATGCGTTTGAATCCTAAAGTGATTAGGAAGCAGAACAACAAACCAGAGCAAAAATAGACGTAATTAAAGGAAAAGAGGACATGTAATGTTGATTGACAGGTGTGGATGGGCACCTTCTGAATCTCTGGGTTAAGGATCTCCCTCGGGCCCTTTTCGAAACGATCCACATTCATGGCACTGGTGGGTGAAAGGGTCAAGAGAGCCAAATTAATGCGTTTTCATTTATTTCGCTCAAATTAAATCTTCGCATATGCGAATAAGGTGCATTACAGACAGTATTACCTTAATATAGATTTGACTGATAGTGTTTTTGTCGGACTGTATGGAAGGCTGATTTTTAGAGTACCCTGAAAGAGATGGACACATTTCACAAATTATACAATTCTAAAGCGAAATGTGACATGGCATAACAAGACAGCAAGCCAGTAATGCTGGAGGTTTACGACACAATGTTTCATAACCGAGACCTTGTTGTTCATTGAAAGGTGACATTTAATACCATGTCACTGTGCATTCAGGGTTTTTAGGCATTTAGTCTTCACATACTAGCCTTTGAGACCACAGAACAAAACAGTGTAGTCACTTTTACGAAGAGGTCAATCTGTTATGTGAGTCACTGCTCAGAGCAAAAGTGACGCACACACGACTCACCGTCTTGCGCCAGAGAATGGCTCGGTACTGTGGGACCCTCTGGTTGTTCTGGTCTGACAGAACCACAGACAGGAAGAAGGGGTTCTTCTCCGCATCCGTCCCCACATAGTTCTGGTGAACTACAGAAAGAAGGGACAGAAAAGTAAAAGTTCCTGTGATGGCAAAGCTAAATTTCCAGCAGCCATTACTCCAGTCTTCAGAGTCACATGAATCATGAAATGCTTTAGAATTCCCTGATGAACAGCATTTATTAGAATTTTTTTTACACACTTGTGTGTAAAACAGTTGTGATCAATTTAATGCATCCTTGCTGTGTCATGGATTGCTTGTGATGTGATGCAAAATGAACGAAGACATACTACTTTTATTAAACATGAAGAGAACTCAAAAACAACAATCAATAAACATTAACACAAGACAATGAACTGAGGAAGGCAGAAGGCTTAAATACACAGAGGATGATGATTAACAGAACATTGAACAGGTGTGGACTAATTAGAAACAATGATAACAAATTAATGACAAGAATTTAGGCAAAACAGACAATGGGTGTGTCTCAATCAACTCCCTAGCATGTAAAGCAGTAAATCGTGTACACGAATCCGGCCACTGGTAAGGACCCTGGTTCACTACACATTGGGACAGTGATTATGACATTTTCTACGTACAATGTCAACGTACAACATCAAATCTTCCATTGTGTGTCATTATATTTGAGTTGGCTCGTGCATTTTATATTTTGCGCTTCAGAAATATGACAATGATTTTAACAAAAGATTAACAATTAACATATTTTAAGACTAGTGCATATTAACCAGTTGGATTTTAATCAATGCATCAATACAACGAGTGAATCTAACTTCTATTTTTCTATTTTCTTTTCTGAATATTGTAACTTGAGCCTTCTTGACGTGCTGCCTGCACAATGACGCTGATAGATGCCACACCAAAGCACTGTGGCCATGTGAACTGTCCTCAGAGACATGACTGTGAAGACGCCTGTTTATTTAGATCTATTCCTGGAGCCTCAGAATAAGAGGGAAAGAGAAAGGAAGGGATGGAAGCCTTCTGTTTAAGGGGAATATTTTGGATTGAGACAGTCCAGGTTTACAGACAGAAGACAAATGAAAAGAGGCTGAAATCCAATTAGAAGACAAGATCTGGTCTGTCTCTGCATCTCCACCCTTCCTCTGTAAAATATTCTGTCTCTTTCAATCTCTCTCTCATTGAATGAAATCTATTTGCAGTGATTTAAATCAATTAAAAAGACATAATGCAGAGTCTGCCTCGGGAATGTGTGTGGGAACAACAGTGTTTGTGTTTGTGTTTGTGGAAGGGAGATAAAGACAGAGAAAAGAAAAAGAGAGTGATGAAGTGTATGGCAGAGTGTAAAAAATAGTATTTTAGTATAAAATATAAAACACTAGTATAAAATACCATTATTTGGTGCCTCGTCCTCCTCAGCACGAGAATGCAGACATTTGAAAAAAGTTAACGGTACCTATGTAATCAAATTTATTTGTTTCCACTATTTTAAATAAAATGCAACTGGTTCTGATTAAGAACTCAATTCCCAAACCAATCTGACTTATATCAAACCGTGTTCAGTTATTTCCTACATAATTCAACTTTTTCTTTCCCATAAACTCCAAAATTTCACAGAACAGGATTTCTCAAAATAATGCCACATTTATGCTCTTCATGTGTTGAGTATAATCTCTACATGTACTGTATGTGTGTGCATGTACAGTATGCATATACAGTACAAGTGAATTTGTAAATCTGTGCGAGTATGTGTGTGTACTCGATACTTGTCAGTGGAATCCCACCTTTTCCCAGAAAGTACTTGAAGTACCATCTGGTGTGGTACTCTGGGTTCTCCAAATGGACGTCAGTTCTCCTCCATGTTCCAGGCGTGTAGTCAGAGGTCTGCAGAAAAGCCCCACCAAGAATTTAACTAGGTACAGGACTCAACAATAAAGATTTGTTTTGTACTTGCCCTGTAACATGTTCACATGTACATATGTGTGTTCCCTGCCACAAAGCTCGAAAAATGATTACAGCTGTAGTATAACTTCATGACCACATTTCCGATTGGTTTGTAGTTTCAACACTTTTTTTTCTGACATATTCAAGACTATCACAAGTCATTCTTGCAAAATTGACAAAAACCTCTCTATGTTAGCCAGCTAGATAACATTATCTTGTGGACAAATTTTTTTTTGCAGCATTATACTGAGTACATAATTTGCAGCATTAATATAGAGTGTTATCATACAATTTTACTTTTTAAAAGTTTACTTTCAAAATACAATAAAAAGGATAGAGCTTTATAAACTTTTATAGAGCTTTGTGGCAGGGAACACACATATACATGTGAACACACAACATGTCTGGTTATACCTCAGCTCACCCAATAATCAATCCCATCATGTTCCAGCACAAATTCCAATTGATATTTTCATGCTGACAAATTGTAAAAAAATAAAAATAAAATAAAAAACAACTCTTTCATACTCCGAGGGTCTGGAACCCTAATAACTATGGTGACAGTCCACCCTAAATCATTAACAACCAATCAGAGGTCTGTTTTGGTGGGATAAAGCATTGAAGGTTGTCATAGCTACAGTCTGGTGCTTGAAATGAAAAGGACAAGTGGATGGAGGGAAGAGAGAGAGAGAGGGGGAGGAAATGAGAGTGAGAACATCGGGGATTGATTGAATCGCTTTGCTTTGATTGTTGTTTTTGCTGATGCATGTGTGTTTCATTGAAACACCTAAAGACACACTCGCAAAACACAAAAGCTGGCAGTTTTGGTTTGTTTCTCACTGCCAGAAGATGAATATTTGTTCTTTCTCTCTTTTCTTCTTCTTTAAATACATTGTATCGCCCCCGTTCCTGCAGTACTGCACTGACTTGAACCCACAGCCATCAGTATGCATGTGAATGAGTTCAAAACCTTATTGAATCTCTCCATAGTCATGAGAGCTTCAACAATTGTAGGGCTGCTTAACCTCTATCCTGGCAATTTTCATAATAGTTTTGTAACGCTTGGTGGTCTATTACAATCCAGCACATACACATACAGTGCATATACACACACACACATTTCGGACCACACAATATTTAATGAGTATCTTACCTCATCTATTGAACCGTTCTCCACTCTGAATCTCCCAGCTCTCTGTATGGCCCCGTCTGCATCACTGGAGATGAGCTGAGGAGAAACACAGATACATCATAAACGTGAGACCACCTGCATCAAGTAGAAGAGCTACAGAGGTCCAAAAGTCTTGTAAAATGCAGTTCCACATAATTCTTAGCACAACAGCACACAACGGTTTTCAACATGGATAATAATAACAAATGATTCTTGAGCCGCAAATCATCATATTACAATGATTTCTGAAGGATCGTGTGCAACTAAGGACTGGAGTAATGTTGCTGAAAATTCAGCTTTGCCATCACAGGAATAAATTACTTTTTAAAGTATACTACAATATAATTGAATTTTTTTAATTGTAATAATATTTCACAGTACTACTGTTTTTACTTTTTGATCAAATAAATACAGCACTGGTGAGCATAAGAAACATCTTTCAAAAACATTTTAAAAATACATAAATACACGTGCAGTGACATTCTGTGTTGCTATTAAGATGTTTCGATAAATGCCATGAGGTTAATGACAGGACAGTCTACCAAACTCAAACAAAAGTTCAAAACACACACACATACATCAGATATTGTGCGTGTATGTGGGACAATCACTTGCACCTGACACGATGTAATCTGGGCTTTGCAGTAAAATTGCAACATCCCCCCAGATGGAACAATGTTGGTTGCTAGGCAACAAAACACAGAACCTCTCCCATTTCCTTTTTCTTCAGTCACCTTGTTTTACTCCTCACATTTCTCTCACCTTTATTCTCCACCTGTTAGTCTGCCTCCCTCTCTTGCTCTCTCTCTTACTCTTCCCTCTTCTTTGTATGGCAGACCAAACTGCTATAAACAGACCGCAGCTGCACTGCAGCTAGAGAGACTAGCTGTAAGGGTGCGAGTTTGTTGTGTGTGTGTGTGTGTGTGTGTGTGCGTGTGTGGCAGATGGTCTGCCTTGGCTTGAGAATGCCAAAGGTCCAGGCAGATCATTCTAGATAGATTCTTGCTTTCACACTAATCACTTAATAAGCACTAATTTGGCATTCTTGAGATAAATCAAGACCAAATTTTTTTTAATATATATATTTATATTTATAAAATATATTTATATAAAGTATGCTGTAGTGAAACAGTCCTACAATCCACTTGGCTCTGATATCTGAACTGACATGATGCATGCTTGTATTCTTATGATTAGCTAATAATACGTAATATGTGTTAATATTGGGTTTACCTGTATATTTACTGTTGCAAAATTTCCAGCTAACATCAGAACTTCCCTAACATTCTGGCAAGGTTCTCGCAAAAAGTTATGAACAAATGTTCTTCCAGTAATGTTAATAGAATGTTCGTTCAAAGTTATCTGATCTTTAATACTAAATACATTATCTGATCTTTAATAGGCTACTTAGTACATTTATTTCATACTAAGTATACTACAAATCCATTAACATATTTACTGACATATATCGCTTAAGACTTATTGACATAAATATTAGAATTCAACTTTATTTAGAGTAGGCCTACTTCTTTATTGCCAAATGCACATTTCTTAAAATTAAGACAAAAATGTGTTTGATATCACTATAATTAGTAAGGATATGATCTCTGTATAATATCAGTCTTTAAATTAAAGATATTTAAAGTGTATCTAAAGTAAACAATAGTTCCACTTTAGCGCAATCAAATATACTTAACTATATCTTTATTTGGACCTCCGCACTATTTCTGGATAACTAAATTACATTAAGTACAAAATTAGTTGATCCAATTTAGCAGACTTTAAGTATATCAGTTTAGTTACCAATAGTACAATTCCAGGGTATTTATATTAAGTACATACATATGTAAATGTATTTGTAGTATACTTAGTAGGCATGTAATGTCACAATACTGAACACACAATATGATATTATTGTGATACTCCAAGACATATGGTAAAAGGTTAACAAAAAATTTACTCTTGATTAAAAAGCTAAATTTAGTATTACATGGGGTGTGGAAATGAATAGGCTAGGACATAGTGCTGGTAACCCAATGCACAGGACAATGGTGACACCAGAATAAAAATATTCATGATTCTAAAGCTGAAAATACAGAATTATTTTAGACGAACATGCTTGCACTCTGTCACTGACTAATATATATATAGATATATATACACTGTAAAAATGAATTTTGATGATTTGTTATCACAACTTTTTATATTTTGTCAAATCAACTTATATAATTAATGTAGTTCAGATAACATAATATTTTGAGTTTCTATTTATTAAACCAATCTCCTTTGTTGTATTAACTCAAATTTTTAATTTCAATGAACTCAAAATTTTAAGGCAACCAGGTAACTTACTTTTTTAAGTTAATCCAACTATTTTTTTTACAGTGTAGATATAGATATAAATAATGTAGGCCACTTTTTACTGGTAACAAGACATTTGGCATTTTTATACATCATAGTATACAACATTATATATAGTTAAATGTAGTACTGACACTAAAACACTAAAAACAGAATTTTTTTCATTTTGGGTAAATTACACACAATACAGAATACACGTTGTCACTATCCACGATACATATTGATGCATTTTTGTATTGCGATATATTGTGGCACGATATATTGTTACACCCCTAATACTTAGCATAAAATAAATATATTTCAAATACATTTCGGTATATTTATTTTTCCCAAGGGTATGTAGGCAGCGTTTGTGCAAGAAGGTACCTCACCAAACTGATTTTGGACAGACATCTTAAGGCAGAGTAACGGTTTAATGATCTACAACAATACAGAGCTTTGGTGAAAACACATTTCATCAAAAGTGGAAAAAGTTGGTCAAAAAAACTTACATTTACTCACAAACTGACCACCAAACACAACTTTCAGATGGCATCTTGATTGTTTAGCATAACTGCCAAAGAAACGGAAAAGAAAGGAATGCACATGTTTGTGGGATATCGAAGGCAGTGAAGGATCTATGCTCCCAGATGAAGGATGAAGGTAGTTCAGGAGAAAGGAAGTAAAGCTTACATTAGATTTAGAAGTGCCTTGAAGCATTTCTACCTCTGAAGCTGAATTTTTAAGCTTTTGGATGCAACCAAAGTTTTCTTAACTTAATGGGGACATTAGCAAAACATTCTTAGAGCATATTTTGTTAGCTGGGTTTGAGCAGTGGAACACCTCAGCCTGTATTAATGTGCAGAACAGTGCATCTACATTGACTGCAAAACAGCAAATCAGTTGTACTAGGTAAATTATTAAAAGGTTCTGTGGATATATTTCATACTGTTTGAAAATAGATGCAGCTGGATCAAAACCCTTGAGACAACTTGACATTTGCCCATGACACAGGCCTTTGATAAACAACATTCCCTCTAATGGACTTGCACACCCCAGGAATCTACTTTACGCACACAGAGACACAATTACTTGTCTCATGAAATAGTTTTTTCTTTTCTTCTTTTGCTCAGTGACATTCTGTGATGCTATTAAGGTGTTTCGATAAATGCCATGAGGTTAATGATAGCAGGATGATGACAGGACAGTCTACCAAACTCAAACAAAAGTTCAAAACACACACACACACACACACACACACAAATCAGAGAAGCATGAGAGAGAGTGCATGCAAGAAAGAGAGCAAGAGAATCAATGCTATTGTAACATTGATCTTTTTAGAGAGCTTCTGTAGTTCTCATGCCTCACACAATAGACCTAGAGAAAAAGAGAGAGACAGATGAGATGAGGAAAGAATATGGAGAGATAGACACACATGGAGAAAGCAAAGCATCTGAATCTGAGAGGAAAACAAAAGGAAACATTTCCATAATCTAAATCAGTCAGTGGAACTGAGCTTTGAGTAAATTGTGAAATTACAGAACAGGTTTAATGTACAATGAGACCATCAAACAAAGGCCTACAGTTACCATACAATAATCACAATCATTTTTTTGGAAGTGGCAGGAAATTAATCACTGCAAGTTTTGTCCTTCTTTAATTATCATTATTATTATAATTTTTTTCTACTTAAACAGTTTAATTGCATACATGTTAGAATGAAAAGTATAAACCCAGTTTAAACATCCAGAGGTTGAATATAAGATCATTGTAAAAACATGCCTCTATTGCATCAAATAACCAGCTCCATATATAAGGCTTTTCTGTTTTATTTAATATAAATCTACCTATTTAAGTTTGATGTTGTCACCCACTTCAAAGTAGCCAACACTGTCTGCACAATACATACATGAACTTGTCCACTACAGCTGAATGAACCTGTGGTAAATGAGAGAAAAAAGTAGAGTGGAGGGAGGGAGAATGAGAAAATAATATAATTAGTTTTAATTTAGTTTTGTTTATAAAACAAAGGGTTTCCCTCTAACACACACCCACACATACTGTAAATGAACAAATCATAATGACCTGATGTGTATATGTGTGCTGTTCTTACCCTCGCAAACAATTTCTCACACAAGAGTCTTTGACAACCTTCATACAATCCATAACTAAACTAATAAATGTCTTCAACATTGCTAAATTTTGTCCCATCTTTGAGCAAGTGACCCACCCACAACATTGGACACAGTAAGCAATAAGCGTGAGTCACTCCTAATGATAGAGCTGCAGGCAACATGTTCCACTGATCCCAACATGCTAATTTTACAACTCAGTATCTCTGCAGCCAACCCTCCCTCTGCTCAGCATATGTGTGTGGGGTCTGAAGGCGTTTTTACTTGGTTAGAATCAAATTATTATAATAAGAGCAATATGTCACTGGCAGAAGATGCATACTGTGAGATGTGTATGTCATGCAACATTATTAAAAAATTCAATAAGGCCAGAGGGAGGCCCTCATGACTGATATCTGTTATTATATTTGTATCAAGTATCAATATAAGTTAATTCAAACAATCTCTAAAAATCAGGGGATAATCTTCAAGAGATTTTTGTATTTATAAAGAAAAAGTATCAGAAATTATAATTAATTATAAACTACTAAACCGCACAGTTGCCAGGCCAGCATGTAAATCTGGAGGTCCAACTCGTCCTTTATATTAATTGCATTCATATTTATTGTGCATAACTGTATATACTGTATATATATATATATATATATATATATATAAAAAATACAATCTTTTTATATGAATATTCACCAGAATTCTTTAAGCCTGTAGGCCACAATCATCAAAACTTAAAAAAATGCACCTATATACAATTTACTGCAGTTTGCAGCTAAATTGACCAGTAGAGACAGTAAACCGGCAACAACTTTTATTCCTTTTCAAACTAATTATAATTACAGGCTGTGGGATTTGAGATTTTCATCAACCTTAATTTAAAATAAAATTGTCATTTATCAACAATATCCATTTCTGATAATCCCAGGTCATGCAGGTTTGTTTACGTGGTCACGAGAAATGGTCATTCCCTCAACATCGGATATCAAGGCCAAGGCTTCACATTGCGTGGCCACAACATAAGGATGTTGTTACCTCGACAAAATGTTCTCGTGCCCGTGACATTGTAACAGTTGCTCTGTTGATGAAGGCACGAAAATGAAGATGAATATGAAGATTTTTTTTTTAAGAGGAAAAAATTTAATGATCACCAAGGTTATACAATAGACTAGTGCAGACACAACCGAACACATACAAGACTGGACAAAGAACAACAGACAAGCAAGTACACAGATGATGACGAGACAATGACAGACAGCTGTGATAATGATGATCACTGGCAGGTGTGGGTAACGATGTAGAGAGTGCAGGTGTGAGCCGGAGAGGATTATGGGACATGTAGTGTAGGTAGTGACACACAGAACTGTGACAGACATATTATCACATTCCTACAAGTTAATATGTCATGGCCACGACAAAACTAAGTGAACCGAACCCAGTCACTAGGCCTATGCTTTAGACATAACCAAGCAAATGTGACTACTTAATGACTACAATGCGTATTTCTCAAAAAAGGAATAATTAATTAATTTGCTCCTATCAATTGCTCCAGCAGGTGCAATTAAAAAAAAACAAGATCTCTTCATCAGGTTGGTTTTTGACAATCAAACAAAGCTCCAGGAAGGGAAAATCCTCACATAAACCTTTCAAATGCATACAGAAGTAAGACATATAATGGTGAGTGACTGAGAGAGAGAAATCGAATGAGGTACATTGAGGCATTGAAAAGCACATACAGCAATGTGTCTGAATGGAGAAAAGGTGATGAAATGAAAGAGGGGCATTCAAGCCACTCCATATCAGATTTCTGTTGGGATTATAAAGGTTCTTCAACACATCTACAACCTGTACAGGTGTGCACTGCAGGCCAGCTTTGATGTTATCTGCTTTCACAGACTCATGCTGAGTAAGTACTGTCATAGACTTCAGTGATGCTGCTGTGATGATGACAAAGCATTTTCATCTGCTCTCTTTGAAAAAACCCATATGCTTCATATGCTGATATATGCTACAGGTGACCAGGTGACAAGACCTCTTCCATGTCAATCCCAGTTTTTCAACAATCATCGTACAGTATATTAAACATCAAACATGCATTAGAGATTGATTAGAAACATTAGGTATAGCCACCGCTGTATAACAACATAGACATTAAGGGGACAAGTCCTCCCCAATAATCAGATATGGCCAAATTGCCCCCACCAATCTTGGATATTATTGATGTTGCTGTCCTGCACTCCATTACGCACAACTCTCATAGTTGTTAGGATGCAAAAAAATAATAATAATTCTGCCTCTTGATAAATGATAGTGATGGTCAATCAAATCAAAGAAGGTGGGCTCTTCACATGCTGAACACTTCAGTTTTAACAGTAAAAGAGTACGAGGTAAGAAGTAGCTGTTTTAGCTGTTTTACGACAGAAATGTTAAGTAACTGACAGTAATATCCAGTGATGCAAACTTTTCTATCCTATACTAACTTTCTTTTGTCAGATTTCAGTTTTGAATTGAACATAGACTATACAGTACTATTTATGTAATTATTTTAATGTAATTCGTAATTGAATGTTAAAGACAAGAAAAATTAACTGCCATTTTTGGCATATTAGGTGAGCACATTTTAAAATGAAAATATTATAAATAAAAATGATCATACATTTGTGACATTTGTCTCCCCCTCCAATGTTCGAGATATGGTTACAGCCTTGGTTGGAATCGTATCTTCTTGGTATCTCATATATGTTAATAAAGTAGTCAACCTTTGGCATTGCAGTCCCTGCATCCAAATACTGTATGTCTGCTATAAGAAAAGCATTATGTCAAAATGAGTAGTATGTCCAAAGTCAACATGGCTGATGCATTTCATCCAGATTGTATTTATACTATGCAGAACCTAATTTGACCAATTGCGATACGTTCCTGGATCAACATCATTGTTGACCCAGGGACAACGTTCCAATCAACCAATCAGATTTGAGAGTTTACAGTTTATGTCAATTTTAGATGTAAAACCAGGGTTAGGTGCTTCTACACCAGTGTTATTCACCTATCATTTCCCTCTGATTTTAGGGAGAAGTTATGGATAGGTTTAGGGGTAGGGATATGGTTAGGAATAAATGTACAGACAGGGATGTTGTTCCAGGATCAACAAAATTCTATAATTCTCATACTACACACATGCATATGTTGCATACTTAATTAACGATGGACAAGTCATCAAATGCAGCACATATTCTGGTTTCCAACAAAAATATTGCATTGGCTTTGGGTGTTGATCTATGATCAGGTCTATTGTCTAAGGTCTAAGGTCGCAGAGTTTCTAGATGATGTCTACCCACTTCTGGAAACGGTTGATCGGCATGTAATAGTGTCTTAACAGCAGTCATGTTAACATTAGGAAATCATACAATAATGAGAGAATGGAACACTTGAGAAGCTTTTAACTTAAAACCCTCACATACACACACGCGCATTACATACTTCAGCCCTAACATACAAACTTTGCACTTAGAGGTCATAAAATCTCCTATAAGATGATCCCTAGAGCTAATGCACATTCATAAACTTAAAAAAGCCAGCCATGCATGTAGAAATTACATCTACTAAAACATCAAGAGCATTTCCTTGGTTCTCAGGTTGCAGCCAATGAAAAAGTATATAGACACAATATATGTCCCAATAAATCACGCTCTGATCATAATTCAGACAATTAGAGTATTTGTGTAATCTGTCTTTGTGGCTAACTACCTTGTGTATATGTTTGCACAGTATAAGTGTATAGTAATGTGATGATGGCGGTCAATACTGATATTTTCCCCTCGTGATGATTACACTATTAAACTTTGCAAAACACATACATGCAATTGTACATGTAAAATGATTTAAACACTGACATGAAAGCGCCTAGGTTACGACTGTAACCTCGGTTCCCTGAAGAGGGAACGAGAAAGGGAACCATAACAGAATCAATTAGTAGTAAAACAGAATAATTGATATAACCGAATAACACTGTCAGACAGATAAATGCAAGTCTCAACCAATTATTCCAACCAAAATAAGAGACTTTAACACATTCTGGAATAATGAATGTAATTAAGCACAGCAATAATTAGTGAAAAAGAGAGAAAGAGTACAAGCATGTTTCATAGTAACCTCATCCTGGTTTAATAAGAGCAATTCGGCAAAGCAAACCAAACAGTAGAAACAGAATAAAAACAAAACAATCATATGGAAAAATAAAGACAGACAACATAACAAAAGTAAATGTGGTTTGCATGCATTCATTTAAAAAAAATAAAAATAAACTGGATATTTCTTGTCTCAAATTTACAACGGATATAAGAAAGGGGCAATTTGCAATCAGATGAACATTACCGCAAAATAAACCCCAACAGAGAGAAGAGGGCCGCGATGTGAAACATATTACACGGCTACTTACTAAATAAATAAACAGACATGAAATATTGATTTGTTTAAATTATTTTATTATGTGAGAAGAAAGAGAGCGTGGAGAGTCCAGGAATTACCTATCTATGTTTATTTTTGTGGTAATGACTTTCTGAATAATTATGTAAATTATTAAAAAAACATGGACATGAAATATTGATTTGAGATGACAATTGGAGATGTAATATTTTACTGCCTTGTAGAAACTGTGAAGAAACAGAACACATTCACAGAGTGGTCAGTATTTTCCTGGACAGAAATATCAGAATGAGCGACTGACCAAACCGAATCAAGTATTACAGAGTGCAATGTACTCTCTTATGCAAGTCTTAGGCAATTATGAGATTATGCTACATTTTTATCTTGAACACAAAAAAACAAAACAAAGTGGTGTTCAAAAATATATGATTCATAACCTAATTTAAACCCAAAAATAAAGTTTGGGAATTTGAAAAATGTAAAACAACAACAACAACAACAACAACAAAACGATCCAAATACTAAGAAATTCTGAGATTCACGTGCGTTTTTCGAAACTTTCAAAACAATGAAGTTATTATGCTAATAACATAATTTATAATAACAATAAATGCATTTTTATTAGTGGTCTCAGACGTTTGTAAGCCACTGTAGCTTTATACTTAAGAACAACGGCACATGCAGTAACAAATGCCCTTCTCTCTCCTTTTCTCACACACATTTACATTCTCCATCTGCCGCGCATGATAATATATGTGGTTTTGTGACATGTTTCTATCTGACACAAGGTCACCCATTTCCTTCTACCCACAAACCTCTTGCACGTTTCACATAGGAAGTAACATCTAGTGTGGTGTTAAGCCACTTCCTCCATGCAACAATATCTAGGAGAGACAGACACCTCTGAAAAGTAACACACCCACACAAACTCAATACAGTTTGACCAGTCGAAACACTGAATTATATATAAATGATGCTATACTTGTGGCTATTTAACCTATTGCAAAGCTCCTGCTAGGGTGAGATTATGTTTATGTGAACTTAATCTCAAGAATAATTTAATTACAAAGATGTACAAATCTCATTTGATGCAACAGACCGAACCACAGATGTATAACACACAGATATAAGAAATCAAGGAGCAACACGAAGCTTCTGCATTCACAGCAGTGCACAGGCAAAGACAAATAGATTAGAAGGAAGAAGAAAAAGAAGAAGAAGGAGGAGGAGGAGATGGAATATGTAAATATATACAGAAGAGCTAAAATATGACAGTCCTCACCAGTTCAACTGATCCATAGTGTTTCCGGCTGAACTCTCCTCTCCTGCACCCAAGATCCTCTGATGCTGAGCTGCAAAAACAGAACATATAACAATTCGAACTGATTTCATGATGTTCAACTGCGCACAGAGGATCTTTTCAATGTCTTGGAAAGAAATGTTGAATGTTTGTGTGTTGTTTGTAATTTATGTGATTTCTTACCGAGAAATTCTTTGTTATTTGACTTTTCGTATGTGAACATACTGAGCACACAGATACAGTATTTAGTTTCAATACCAGAACCATGCGTTCCAAAAAGTAGAAGCCCCGCCCACTCACCTTGCAACCCTGTGATGTCGCAGTCTGACACTTTTTGAGTGAGGCTGTTTCAGATTATTAGAGCGAGAACCACATGCTCAGTGACTCAGCTGACAACTAGACATCACACATCTTCCCCAAACCTTAAAGAGGATCTCTCTCATTGAAAAACACTTCACAGGAAGACTATATAAAGGCACTAAAGGTGTGTCATTTCTGTGCCACTACCATCACCAAATAAAATAGCAAAAATAATAATGTTTTCAAACAGGTTTTCCAAATCTTCCCTGCCAATAAGGATGGCCCAATAGCAGAACAATATCTTGCCCTGTCAAGTCATTGAGGTGCCTTTTGATAGCAATAAAATAAACCATTGTTTTTCAACAAAAGTGTGTGCATTGCAGTCATGGATTTACTTCCAGCTATTATTGCAAATATAAACTAGTATAAATATAATATAAACTATTCCTTTAGTTTTTTTAAAGGAAATATAACTTTAAATAATATAATATATATATATATACACACACACACACACACACAAAAGCTATGAATGTCATACATATAGATGTCTCTGTATATTATACTGGGATATGAAAAAGCTGATACAGTACTGAACTGATACAGTACTCCTCAAATTATTTTCTTTTTCATAATATGTGCTTTATCAAAGACAGCATCTCCTCTGACTAAGGTTTAAAGAATGTACAGTATGCTGAGCCACATGAATGCTTACATTTATTATAGCCATTTCACTTCAACTGCAATGTAAATAGTGCATGTGAGCAAACACATTTCCTCTGTGTGAGGGCTATCATTATGTTTCCATTAGTGCAGAATGCAGCTAAGAATGTCTTTACGGACAACAGAAGAGATACTGCGCATACTGTGATAAGATATAACCAGGTGGAATCTGCAGACATGATTTGAATTGTTTAGCTGGATTTAAATATGGGAAAATGTGTTTAACAACTCTTATTTGTAGCTAATTTTAGCCAAAATATTGAATAAATTAAATAATAAATGAAATCCTGAATTCTGCAGATCCTGTGTGGTCATGGTTATACACAAAGTTGAAATTGCAAGTGCACATGCATTCTTTACGTGGCTTCAAAAGAAGTTTAAACATACAGTAGATCCCTCATTTCTGCACAACAATGACCTCTCCTATGCACAATGGCGCTCAGATGGGGTAAGGAAGATGGTTAATTGAAAGAGGGGGAACAATTAAATGAGATAAAAGGTTGACTTCAGAAATGGCCTCATAATCCTGTCAGACTGACCCACTGTTGTGTTGAATTACAGTCCGTTACTAGAAGCATGTCTTTGACTGAGAGCATTTAAAGACAAATGCACAAAAGTGATTCTATAGAACAAGAAAGGAGTGGCTCATCACTAGATGATTTACTCTGGCACGGGGCTGAAAGAAAGCTGCTTTACTAAATTCACAAATACTACCCTGAATGAGATAGTTAACAGCTGAGGACATAAAGACGTCTTAAAGATGCAGAATGTCTAATTGTTTCATTCCTATCTTCAAACAAACCTTTCATTGTCGCTCATGATTGAATGGTTCTGTTGATTAGAAGAATAATCTGAAAGATGTCACAAAAATGAGATTATTTTTACGAAAAGAAATCCTAAGTGGTAGTGACCGCCGGCAGATGACCGTGTTTGAGATTATGATAATGATGACAGCTACAGCATGACATAATTAGTGTAGCCATTACCCTCTGGTGATACTTAGAAACCAAATACGGTCAAGTTTGTTAACAGTAATCACTCCTGTTATACATCTGCAATAATAATTTAGTGATAAATGATCTGGCATGATATCATGTTTCCAATGATGCACAGCTCAATGCCTCAGACATTTTCAGACCACGCATCTCTGATGTCTTGCCATATGACCGAAGAAAAGGTTACAAGTGATGCTGGCACAGACAGTCGAGATGGTCCTCACTGCAGAACATGAAATCCACGGGGAGGAGTCGGATCCAGATCCAACTCCTCCCACCTCACATACCTAAACCTACCCAGCTCCACCCCCTGATCCCTAAACCCACCCCTAAACCTACCCAGCTCCACCCCCCTGATCCCTAAACCCACCCCTAAACTTACCCAGCTCCACCCCCTGATCCCTAAACCCACCCCTAAACTTACCCAGCTCCACCCCCTGATCCCTAAACCCACCCCTAAACTTACCCAGCTCCACCCCCTGATCCCTAACCCACCCCTAAACCTACCCAGCTCCACCCCCCTGATCCCTAAACCCACCCCTAAACTTACCCAGCTCCACCCCCTGATCCCTAAACCCACCCCTAAACTTACCCAGCTCCACCCCCTGATCCCTAACCCACCCCTAAACCTACCCAGCTCCACCCCCCTGATCCCTAAACCCACCCCTAAACCTACCCAGCTCCACCCCCCTGATCCCTAAACCCACCCCTAAACTTACCCAGCTCCAGCCCCTGATCCCTAAACCCACCCCTAAACTTACCCAGCTCCACCCCTTAGATCTGGATCCGACTCCGCCCCCTGGATCCCGTGTACTGCAATGAGGTGCTACTGGGACAGTCTGACAACGAACATCTGACATCACTAGAGTTGTTCCGATTCCGATACTAGTATCGGAAATGCCGCCGATACCAATAAAAATTCCGGCATCGGTATCGGCGAGTACTTCTATCCATGTACCGATCCGATACCATTTTCTTAAAAAATACCTAGTTATGCACGCGAGCTTTGCTTAACGCTGCAAATCGGAGATCAATTCTTCTTTGCTGCTCTAAACAGTTGTTGCTTGCGGCAACACAAGAAGTTGTGCTGTTGCCACAAGCGACCACTGTTTAGATCAGCGAAGAAGAAAACGCGCGCGCGCTATCAGTGCGTCCGCTGTTTAGTATTTCAGACTGAACCAACCAGCTAGTAAAACGGCGACATGTCTCGTATGCCATACTGCAATTTCGAGGGGTGGAACAAGTATTAGCAACTTCAACACGAGTAACTTAAAGCATTTGAAGACGCGTCACCCCACAGAACACGAGGGTTACACACAGGCAAGGGCAGAGAAGAATGAGACGCGCCAGAATCAACAATCTCTGGAAGCTTCATTCAAACAAAGAGAAAAGTTTTCAAAAGACAGCCAAAGAGCAATAAATATAACCGACAAAACGATCGAGTTTATTGTTCTGGATGACCAGCCGCTGTCAAAACTGAAATGCCGTTTATTTAACAAAATTGTTTCTGGACTTTTAAGTCATAAAGAGATTATTTTCTTATATTATTCATATATCATTTTTTTAGATTCCTAGATTTATTTGTTGCACTTTTTTATACAGTTATATGGTAAAACTAAAATACCCTTTTCAGTTTACAGTATTAGATGTGTGGCTGCATTTGAAGTTCTTTTTCACTTAAGAAAAATAAATAATATATTGCTGTGAAAGGTATGTCAGATAAAAAAAATACTCTAGTTCACTGTATGTATTTGTTCATGTTTAATTAAGGGATGAGTCTGAAGCACACCATAAAATAATTATATTAATTCATACAGGGCTAGTATGAATTGCAGCTGTATAGATACACACACACCCAGGTATCGGATCAGTACTCGGTATCGGCCGATACCCTGAGTCCAGGTATCGGAATCGGTATCGGGGAGGGAAAAAGGGTATCGGAACATCTCTAGACATCACAATCATTAAGAACAAAATTACACTCTGAGCTCCAACTTTCTTATTATGCGCCAACACTGCTGTAGGAAAAAGCAATGGCACTGTTAAAACAGATTAATATAATTAAGCTACCAATAACTGCAGCAATAGTTCAGGGACCTTGCCTTTGGAAAATATGTGATAAAGAGATACAAATACAGTATCGGAGAGAAAGAAATAATGTAAGAGAGTCACTTATTTTAATTGAAAGATGAACACAACTTAAAATATTTTTCTGGGATTGGTGGTGATCATTCAGTAGCAGGCTAGCTGCTGAAATATGAGTCTGTATTGATATGAATTATATGGTGAGTTTAAAGAGCGCTGACACATGATCTGTCATTCTGTGCTGAGTGTTAGGCCTATGTGTGTGGGTTTGTTTTGTAAAAAAAAAAAAATGCTGTTACTGTAAAGATGTGTGATACACTTCTGCCGCATTTAGTTGGGACATGTCAACAGGTGGAGTTGTGCTTTTTTTGGCCTGTACTCATTTGAGGTTACATTAGTTGTCAAGTAAATAATTGTAGATTTACATGACACTCGCCTCAAATTACCTCCGATTCGATGCGGTGTTCAGGAAAACCACCTGCTATGATTGCGAATGCCTCACAAATGTCACAACACTTTACCATAACAAGGAATACACTATATACGGTCTTAAAATGAACAGCAAATCAATATTTAGGTCGTTTCTCTTTTCTTTCATATTTTAATCAGAGAACACATCATGTTTACGATGACACCAGTCACTGTGGCGCATGGATGTCCATTCTACCGAGGCATTCGCATGAATAATTTACTGTTTTTCCGCACTAGTATATCCCACTACACAGTGCATGGGAAAGTCTAAAACATTGTGTTTCATCAGGACTATATCCTACAAGACAAATCGGTGACTTTTTCCTCTTCCCCACCTGAATTTACTCGGAACACTTGCGATGCAAAGACTTGTGTGGACTATGTACAAATATTACTGCGGTGCTGAAGAGAAATAAGAGCACAGCTTCTTCTTAAAGAGACAGTTCACACAAAAATGAAAATTCTGTTATTTACTCAGTCTCGTGTTATTTCAAATATGCAGGCCTAAATGACTTCTGATCACAGAATGAGATGTTTAACAAAATTAGTTACTCCATACATTCTACTTTACATCTTATGGGAAAAAAAGTCATTCAGGGTTTAGAACAACAATATGAGGGTGAGTAAATGATGACAGAATTTTTGGTGTTCCTTTAAGATTACTAGACCTCAACTATTAACACACACACGCACACGCACACGCACACACACACACACATGTTGTAGCAACTACATTATGAGGACGTAATGGTTTTTATACTGTAAAAACTGAATATTCTATCCCCTTACACTGCCTCTATCCCTAAACCTACCTATCAGGAAACATTCTGCATTTTTACATTTTTAATAAAACATTGTTTTTTATGCTATTTGAATTATGAGGACTCATGAAATGTCCTCACAAACCACGTTTAAGTTGTAATACCAGTGTAATACGCATGTCATTATACAAATTTGTGTCCTCATAAATCACATAAACAAGCACAAACACACAGACACACACACACACACACACACACACACATATTTAGAATAATTAAAATATAAGCTTGACATAACAGTTTGTAAAAAGAAAAAATAATGATTTAAGTTGCAAGTGCATATTTCCAATATCCGCATCTAATATATTGATTGATCACTCCTGGGAGGGAGCCGCTTGTTGCACGTTGAAATGAGATGTGTTTAGTATAACCCCTGATACTACTGCAATGACTGTGTCATAACCCCCACAAAACAGCATTTGATTTTGAATATCTCGTTTTAAATATCAATATTTAAAAAACATGAATGCTTTACCGTTGGTTGAAACTCAACAGTTTGTTCGCTGCAGGGTCTGCAGCGCTCATGGCCCCATGCGATGTTATTTTTCCCCGCAGTCCAAGTTCTTCTGTCCCTCGCCTTTTTTCTTATTCTTCTCTTTCAAAGAGACAGATTAGGAACCATCATTTTCCCTACAGCTGTGCGTGCTGCTGTAACGTTATCCCTTCATTGCGCTGCCTTTTTAGTGAGATATTGGTAGTAGCGCGTTTCTGCCGTTCGGCGGTCGCTTTCTTTAATACACCTGATGGACGCAGTGGTTAGATTCATATGGACACACAGGACACACCTCACGCTTAACTGAACATTCAAGAAACAGATTCTCCTGGACTGGAGTCCCCTCACGCCGCGCGCCGTGCTCGTGACCGAGAAAGTCAGGTGGGAAGCTTGTCAACCGCATATTCTCTCAGCAGTAAACCCGTTGCAAAATGATAAAAGACGAGAAAATATTGAAGTAGCCTAGCTCATAAATGAGCAGCGACGGACAACACATCATCAGGGTAACAACACACCACACCAAATTAATGCTATTAACACACCAACAGCAACAAAAAACCTTTAAAATAAAATCAAAATAAATGATGGTTCATGCAGTGAATTCAAATACTAATTTAGGCTATAGCCAAGGCATATTAAAACATAATTTTAACAATAATTTACCATGAAATCTTAGGTTATTTTGCTTTTAAGCAGGCTGAAATATATATTTAAATTACACAAACTAAAATACATTTTTTTTTTATTGACTTAATTTTTAATTTTTTAATTTGATAATTTTTTTACTTGAAAAGGAATCTTGGAGTTAACCAATTGGACAATGCCTCCCTCTCTTTCTTTTCCATAGCTGCAGAAACACTTGGTGAAATATTTTAATTGGAATATTTAATTGCCTTTGTGGCAAAGTGATTTAAAGGGTGAAAGATTGTTATTAATTGAGTGCATTCATTGAAATACAGAGCATATTTTTATTAGCAAAATTTCCTTCCATGTCTGTTAGTTTTGCTGTCAACATCATTTCTAAAGCATTTACAAAGGCACTTCCTATGGTGTAATGTACATGCTGTTGAGCTAGACAACTTCTCCTCATGACACTCATTTACATTAGAAAGATTCCATTACGACTTGGATGATTTTAAATAATGTCACAATTTTAAATAATGTAATGATTTTAAATGATGTCGCTGTGACTTATTATGTAAAGGCATAACTGTTGTCACAGGCTCTGCAAACACATTTTTAGTCCATGCAAATGAGGATAACCGTAATTTTTCCACTGGGTTTTATTTCAAAACGCAGAGCATTAGCCATATGTGTTTGAATGCATGTGAGATGTGAATGTGTCCATGTTTTGACATCTGTCTCCAAGGACGCTACGCACTTTGCATTCACAAAATGGACTGAGAACACCAACCACTAATGAAAAGCGACCCTCCTGCTGTTTATCTGTTTCCAGACAGTGTTTTTTGCCCTTATGATCTCATAACCTTCATTCTTCTTTCCACTGTCTATCCATAATCCTCCTGTCTAGCACAAAAGGGGTGCAATGAAGTCATTGTTCACACAATAACCTTTTCTTCTCATTTAATCTCTCTCTCTCTTGACTCACCCTCACTGTCTGATGATGTCACATAGTTTAAATGCTATATTGAGTTAGCGAGACAGAGAGAAAGACTTGCGTATATTAAGAAATATAAGAATCTTGAGATATGCAATAGGAAGTGAGCAGAGATTTAATTTCAGACTACTAGTAGAACAGCATGTTATTCGGCAAACTGAGGCTACGTCTACATTAATCTGGATAGATTTGAAAACAGAGTTTTCGTTTCACACCGCTCTCTGTCCACACTAGCTTTTTCAAGCGTTTTCCAAAAGTTTCTTGTCCACACTGAAAGTCGTAAAACACTAAATTTATCTTACAGCGCATGCGTAAACCCTCAATAAAGCTGATGATACAGACAGAACAAGACATAATCAAGTTATTACGTATAGGATCATTTTATTTCGCAAAATATCTCACCATTCATTGATACATCCAGGCCACACTCACTCACCATTATATGTTTGGTCTAAAACGCAACTGCTCTCATGTTTTGCCGCAGGAATGTGAAATGAAGTGTGTGCAAAGTAAAATTTTTGCCAATGTGTGAAAGTGAAAGCACATAGGCACAATGCCGGTATAAATATGAATATCTATAGGTTCAATTTGTGTCACATGACTAAACTTACGTCATAGTTTTTAAATACATCTAAATAATAATGTATCCACTTTGGAGAGCGGTTTCAAAACGCTTAGTTTTCGTTGCTAAAAACACCGTCTCAGTGTGGACAGAAGGCTTAAACGGAGAGAAAAAGATGTGTTTTCAAATGTAAACGTATTAGTGTGGACAAGGCCTGAGGCTTGCAGTAAAACAACTCCAACACAAAAGTAACATAAGCAGTGTGTATCTGGTATGCAAGTCCCTCCCTAATGACATCACAGGTAATGGGATGATTGGGAAGAGGTAATGAATAGATTTGGAAACAGTGTTCATGTGATATTTTAAGAGATATGTTATGTGTTGTAAGGACAACACAATTAATTATTCAATTAATCAACTTATAAAGGAATTTGAATGACTTTATGCAATCCACTTGGGGAAAAAAGCACTGAAAACATGTAAAGTTATAAAAGAAACTGAAAAGAAACTCAGTTTTACAAACTGATGAACAGAAGAAAATCAAACCATTTATATTTAGAATTATACATAAAATCTAGCTGAGCATGCATGTGGTGTTTGTGTGCTGAATAGTTTGTTTTCAGGTGTGTGTGTGTGTGTGTGTGTGTGTGTGTGTGTGTGTGTGTGTGTGTGTGTGTGTGTGTGTGTGTGTGTGTGTGTGTGTGTGTGTGTGTGCACAGGCTTTTGTGTGTGTTTGTAACCTAAACTCTTTTGTCTCGAGGCTTGTGGGTATTATAGCACCAAATGAAATGTGCGGTTGAGCACCTCATTGTCAACAAAAGAGTTCAAATTACAGGTGCAGTAATCACATACAGGTCCCCCCCACACACACACACACACACACACTTCATAACAATTCACACACATACACGTTACAAAAAAATATTGCACAACAGTCTAAACCATAATGAAATTTTTCTACTAAAATCGCACATGCAAAATCCAGATGCTAATGACTATAAACAACAGACAGGTGCACGGTAGTCACATTAGAAACAGTTAGTCTTTTCAGAACACTGATCGCAGAGAGAACAACAGCATTCATCTCACATTGGCTCTTCCAGCTGAATAGCACATTAGACAGGACTGTGTTTGTGTAGTTGTGTCCTTGTTAAAGAGCTATGCTTTGAATGTGTGGTCAGGAAGAGTGAAGCAATTGAATACTGAAGCAGATCAAACTTTCTAAGTAAGTGTGGAAGAGGGGATCTTGTAAGCAAGCTGAAAAACAAATCTGTCTCACTGAAATGTGGATCATGCAAACACACTCTTCACAACATGTTTATTATACTGCATAAAAACTTTAAATGGGCACATACAATCACTCTTTTGTTAATGGTTTAAAACTCTAAAAACATACTTTCAGAATGTAAAACATTTATTTATTGACAGTAGAAAAATGGCTCCACAACTTTCTGATGACTGACTGACTGACTGACTCAATGACTGAATTGAACAAATACACTGACCTGCCCACCTACATTTACACGTCAACACTACCTGTTCACTATTCAGAAACTTGGCCGAAACTTTCTTAATAAAGAATGAAATGTTAGAAACAGTGTTTCAGACTTTGCAAAGAGGCTGTTGTTGTTATTGACATCAATGTAAGTATAGTTTGTGAGTACATTTCACATGCTAAGAGGACATTTACATACTGTTGAAGTCTTAGAGGCACAGAAGCATGAAATTCTATGACTCTGTATATGCACTATATATGCACTATAGCTTATGCATTTAGCCTCAGTGGCCACTGCAACTTCTGGTGGAGTGCAGATAGAAATTTTGAGTGAAAAAAAATTATGCACAAATGTATATAAAAGCTTCTCATGTTTTAATATATTAAAATGTCATATTTAATATAGTTAATAATATATATACACTGTATTATAATAAAATATTGACAGTTTTTAGAAAAAAATTGCTATGAATTGCTATGAGAGAATATACCGGAAGCTGAGATTTTAGCGGAAATACTGTATGTAGGAAGTCGTAAGTATTGTTAATGCAAAACACAACACAGTGTAACATTGACTCTAAAATGTATGATATGACCTTGAATAACAGTAGTAGACTTTGTTATATTATAAAATTAAACAATATCACACAACTGCATAAAACAGCAATTTCCCCCACATAGCTTGAGGCAATATCCGCTCCACAGCAAAGCTTCTAGCCAACATTTCTATTCTGCCTCAACATATATACTGCAAGATCCTTGGCAATTCTCTTTTGTGTAAAATAAGATCCTTTTGATAAACCAAAAGATACCTTACGTCAGTTTAAAGGGCACCTATTATGGCATTTAAAATGTTCCTAATATTGTTTTGGGAGTCCCCAACAACAGTTTTATAAGCATGCAATGACAAAAAAAACACTTTTGTTGATTTATAATATGCATTTATTTTTACCTGATTTGCTCAGTGAGCCCCATATGAATCGTTCAACGACTCATTTTTCCAAACCCCGCCTTTGCGTGACGCTAATCTGCGGTGATTGGTCAGATAACCCAGTCAGTTGGTTAACACGGAGTACAGTGTACAATGCTTTTATCAATTACAGTGTGTTATAATAATGATTATAGTGCACCACTTTGTAGTAAAAAAAAAATGTCAAAATAAGAGAAGGAATTTAGGTTGAGTTATGTTAGCGGCCACAGCCCAAAGTTCAGTGGTAAAAGCACATTCAGTCTTTGTTTGCGTTAGCCCAACGCATAAACATATTGATAATGCATTACTACGAGGTATTGCTCTATTCTTTATGACAACTCCAATAACAACGACAAACACTTCACATATTTCAATACAATTGACATTGAAGACTATAGAAGCTGCGCTGTGCGTACACAACACACAAAATAATTATTGAGCATGCTACATAAAACATAAAACCAACAATTATTAATATTAAAGCTGCCGTCGGCAACTCTGGCTGATTGAGTGGACTTAGGCAAAATTTTGAATGTTTACAACTCTCATGCCCCTCCCCCACTATCAACGAATACCCTCCCACAGAGTTCGTGCTCGTCAGTGCGCCATCACTCTTCGCTACTTCGCGAACTTCAGGCGTGTGCATGTGATTGACGTGTGCATGCACGACTTGTGATTGACAGTCCTATCTCACACCCCCCTGCGCTGATTGGACACAATGAACCGGGAGCGGTGGATTTTTGCAAAACAAATAACACGCTCCAGGTGGAGTTAGAAGCTCGGGTTTTTTTCTAAAACCACTTTATTTATGTTGTTCTGTCGGAATATAGTGTCGAATTCGCTGAATATGATAAAAAAAAAAGTTGCCGACGGCAGCTTTAATAATACTTACAGGTTGTGATTCATAGGAGGAAGCTTATCCAAAAAAACTTAACCTTCCTTCAATATCAGCCGGCTCGCAAATCCATAACGTTGTTTGATAGCATTTATGTTTGTAAAGCAATCATCTTCCAAATGACGCAAACAAAGCACAAGGTCTGGGCTAACGTATACTTCTGTGGTATAGTTGTATATATGAACTGTAGCCACTTAGTCTTCAAATGCTCCTCCCTGGACAGATGAAAAAAGTTCGCTTTTGCGTCGCAATTCAGAACACAGAGTCTCGTCGAGATGATATGTTTTCAAGTTTTCCCTGGCGTCTACGAGCGCAATAAGTGGGCGTATCTTATTCAAATAACTTGTCAAGTTGACGTCATCTAGAAAGAGAAAAAGCATCGTTCGTCTATCGATTCATATCAGCGACTCAGAGTCGACTCTTACTTTTGAGAGACAATAACTTTGTATACGGTGAACTTTCATATTTAAAACTTTGCAGGATGTTTTCGTTCACTTAGATCTATGTTACACACTGCATGAAATAAAATTTTCAAAATTCCATAATAGATGCCCTTTAAATGCTTTGCAGCAACAACTTGCAGAAGACAAGTACTAATCCAAAAGGTCTTTCCAAAAACATCAGATGGCTGGGAAAGTCAACTGTCCCTGGTTCTTCTTGCTGCTCTGTAACTATCAGACACAACGCTGATCCAAGTACATGCCTTAAAAATAAATCTTTTTGAAACTACATTTCTATTTGCATACAAATTGAATTTGTATTTTCATACACAGAGACTTGCTTGGTATCAGCTAGTTTATGCATCAGTAACATTCAAACATCTTCTCAGCTAAAGCGAAAGAATGTGTCCAAAAAACCCTGAATGGGATTTTCCAATATAAAATCAATACACCCCCCAACTTACCTATCGGTGTTCTGATACTTTAAGCAGATCATGGGTGAGTCTTTGACTTATGGGGGTTGCAGGAAAAAAAGCTCAAAATGGCAAAGTTGAAATCCTTGCAAAAATTAAAGATGTCAATCATTGAAACAACAAAAACATTATTAAAATCCTCATTGCTCATCATCAACAAGATCCTCGTAAGTCGACTTAAACCCTTTCACTGCTCCCATCATGAATGTTGTGGACCATCAGAAGATTTTTTTTGTAAATAAAAGTAGGCCGATAGAGCGCCACAGAAATAACTGTCTGGCAGAATTCTTCTGTGAGTATTTGTTGTTGTCTGTATACCTGAGAACTAGAAATGTGTTGATAGATAATCCTGTAATACCACACCACTGATCCTCTGCTCTCTCTCACACACACACACATACACCTTGGAGAGCAAAGATCGAGTGGGCCCAAAATCACATGAACATATTGTGTGTTTCCTTGCCAAGTACAGACTTAAGCACAGCACGATCTTTTCCCACATAGATCAGCCTTGATGTAAAGCACCCTCACTGACAGCATGCTATACAAAATCAGCATTTTGCACCATCAACAAAAACACTTTCCATATTGAGTATTCCAATCATTTGCTAAATGCTGGCTTTCATGGTAACTGCATGGTGAAATAATTTCTATTTTTGGGTGAAAACAGACAGAATAACTGCATCAATACTAACAAAAATGTAGACCATTTAGAGCTTAAAATCGATTTGCTTATAGGTTGATTTTATAATCATTGATATATAATTAATGGATGTTTACATTTTCTATTTGTACAAAGCACAATAAAAACATTACTAATGCATCAAAATTCATTAGGACCCTTCCCTTTTAGTGGAAGAAAACAAAGCAAATGCATATTAGCAAATCAGACAGCCTTTGAATAATATGCTAATAATATTGCATGATTAAATAGGCCTAAAAGTTTTTGCATTAATTTGTCATTTTTCGTTATTTAGTTAGTTATGATATGTTACCAACATTTATCTAGTAGAAATATCAATAAGGGGGTGATATTCACACACATGACCAGTGTCGGCCAATAGTGAGCCTACGTGTGACGTACAACACAGAGGCGCTACGCTGTTATACTACGTGAACTCACTCGAGGCCCACAGAGAAGGAAATGAATAGTTGAATAAAGTGTTTTTTTATGTTTTGTTTTTTTTGCACACATTAAGTATTCTCATCGCTTGATAAACTTAAGATTGAGCCACTATTTTAAGGATGTCTTTAATAACTTTTCTGGGCCCGGCAAGTTTCAATCCCTTAGAAGCCTATGATCCAGCTCTCAGATTTAATCAAAAATATCTTAATTTGTGTTCCGAAGATGAACGAAAGTCTTAAGGGGTTGGAACAACATGAGGGTGAGTAATTACTGACAGAATTTTCATTTTTGGGTGAAGTATCCCTTTAATTGCTCAGCGACTCCCAAAGGATTCACTCAACGATTCACTTTGCTGATTAATCTTGCTGTCTGTCACCATTTGTTAGTTCAGTGTAACGTGTCACAGACTAAATAATTACCGAATTTATTTAGGTGCAAGTGTGGGAACTATCAAAATGCCAAGCGAGGCTGAAAATCTTTGCTGCAAGGAAGAGTATTGTTTCTGCAATACTTGTGCTTTTGACACTTTGCAATACTTTTTGACACTTTGACACTCTCACACACAATAACAAACGGCTTGCGAATCCACCGTTGAACGCATTTAAGTTAAATAAGCAGTCATCAGTAAAATGACACGAACACAGCACAAGGTTCGGGCTATACTGCTGTGGAATCGTTGTAAAGATAAACTTTAACAACTCTTCACATGCTCATCCTTGGGCAGTGGGAAAAAAATGGCTTTACCTTCACATTGTAGAGAACAGCGACATCTTGACATGATCCAGTATCCACAGGAATCAGCTGCAGTGTTTGAGGGGGTTCGGGTTTTCCCTGGTGTCTGTATGCGCAATAAGAGGTGCAGACAATATGCTAATGTTTCGTCTTGACTTCACAACAAAATGGCTTAGAACTCATTTAAAAAAACGATTCATTTAATTGACTCAAGAGTCGACTCTTACTTTTGAGAGACAATAACTTTATATACGGTGCATTTTCAGATTTAAAACTTTGCAGGATGTTTTCACGTCTCGGTTACGTATTTAACCCTCGGTCCCTGAAGAAGGGAACGGAGACATGAATCGGACGTACCGTACTGACTGGGATAGCTTTGAGAGACCAATCTACTTTAAGTGTAACAAAACGAGCCAATGCACATGAGCTGCTCTGCCTCGCAGCGTGAGCATAATGAGCAGCAGGTGCGTCGCATATTTGAGCGCAGCCCGGCTGCCCGGGGTTAGCGGTGGTCCAGCAATGCTGGCGATGGGATTCACGTTCCCTTTCAGTTCGGTCACGTTTGACGTGAGTTGAATATACCGTACTGATTGGGATCCCAATTAACACGCCACCTGCGTCCCTGACTACTCTATAATGTAGATGGAATTTCCCCACTTTTGAGAATCAGCCTTTTTAAACAGCCGGCCTTGTCTCTTCCAGGTTCTGGAAACAGTCCTCTGAAAAATGCGCAGCACACAGTCGAACATTTTGGTTGCACTGTTCTGGAATAAATAAATAAAGCTTAACCACTGTTTTCTAATTGTGTCCTCTTTAGGAAGGACCAAAAAAGTAGTTTGGCTTTCACAACGAAAAACGCAGCGTCTCAATGACATGGCGGCGCCGGCGCCAACAATAATACAGCGAGAATAAAAGTTCCGTCTTCTTTCTTTCTTGTCACAGTTACAAGTTGATGAGCCTAGGTTGACCACTAGAGGGCTCTCCTTCTCTGACCTTTGCCACTCAGCCATGAACTTCAGTCCCCAAAATCCTTTTCCCGGACGCATCATGAATTATTGCATTCACCTGTTTGTCATTACATTGTTTATCTCACCCTGCTTATACCATGTTCTCTCTGTCATTTCTCATCGAGCTTTTGTAAATGTTACACTGCATGTCTGAGCACTCTCCCTTGTCTCTTGTAGTTTTTGTGGATTGTTTGCAAGTGTTTTGACCCTTTGCCTGGCATGACTACGATTCTGGATTTTCCAATAAAGCTGCGGTTGGATCTTACTTAAGCCTCAGAGCAATCCGACTCACGTATACATTTGGGCAGTGTTGTGAAACTCTGCCCCTACAGACTGACGTAGATTTGTGGGGGCGTTTTTGAACAAAGCGTTTTAAGAAGGCGTGGCTGAGCCTTAACTTTTACAAACAATATTTATTTAGGTTTGAAACTTTGAGCTTTGTAACTCGGCAGATCTTACACATGCACAAACTGCTACATAACAGACTAAATTAAAAGAAAATGGCATCATATGACCCCTTTAAGTCATCATTTTTGGACCATCCCTGCTTGTCAGTGTAGTGAGGCCAATAGGCAATGACATCTGACCAAGGGCATCTGACCTTTGTAGTCTGGATTACATCTTCCAAACTGGCATAAGATCATGTACCCAAATGCCTGAATTCCACAACAATCTATGACTTATATTCTTCATCTCTGCCTTTAACCTCACTGCTTCTATCCTCTTTGATCTTCTTCCTTTCTTACTATAACCTCATTTTCTGAGGCACAATTGGATGTAATGATTTACAAAAAAATTAAATATGTATTTTCATGTCTAAAATGAACTCACTATGGAGCCTTGATAGTATGTGACCAACATGTTCTAATGTATCCTTTACTTGTTGCCAAAAATGTCAAGCACATGATAAATAGATTTTAATTTTATTGGCTGAACCGGATTACATCAGATATATAACTAAATTGTTTTGTTTTGTTTTGTTTGATCATTATTGTTGTATTATTACACACAGTAAACATCAAATAATGTGTTAAATCTATATTAGGAGTGCCTTTTGTTTTGTTAAAATATCATGCGAGTTTGAGAGAAATAGCCATAACAACTTCCAGTAAAACATAAGAAATAATAGAGAATTTTCTAAATTAACACAGAACACGAGGACAAGAAAACAGCATTTCTGAACAGAGAGGACAGCAACCTTTTCCCTTTTAAACTTGGATGTAGAATAGATGATCTGAAAAATCATGACTTTGACACAAACATGAGCATGCATATAAATGCACATATCGGCAGCTGGGCAGCTGTGGGACAAAGGTTATGTCCTTTGATTATGATAAAGACTGGGGTCATTCGTCATGGTGTGTGTCTGACAGGGTGACATTTTCAGAGCCCAGTCTGTGAACTGCTGGCATTTTAGAGCAGATCAGACTGAGGGCAAATGTTAGGGCTAAACTCTCCCTGAGGAAAGAAGAATGTACCAAAGCAAATATTCCTTAATTTTTTTTGATTTTTTTTTTTTGCAAATGCATTAGACAAAATTCTCAACATGATAAGTGTGATCTAATCTAAAACCTAATAATAATGCTGTTGGATGAACAGAGTGCAATGCTAATCATATTAAACCAATGCTCCATACCCTTTAGAGAATACTATAGGCTGGATGCCCTATAGGCTGGATCTTAACAGCCACCATGTATTGTGCCTCAATCTGTGAATCATATATGGTAGGCTACTACAAGACAATTGGCAGGTAAACACAGACCATTTACCTTTCTTTTGTACTTTTTTCTTTTGTTGAAATGCTTTTTGTCAAGTACAAATCTCTCTGAAAATATTTGCCAAATTAAAATATTACAACCAAATTAGGACCTGGTTCTTGCGTCTTAAAATCCAATGGGTTCCATATATTTGACCACAGTGTCCTCTAGTGGTAATATGTGTTTATTGCAGAACCAGATACAGTTTGCAAAGGGATTTTGACTAGTTGCATTAAAAAGTTATCTCTATCTAAACTTTCCCCCTCTGATTTAGAGGTAGTTCACTATTGTCAATAAAGGCAGCAAGCTCTGAGATTTTTGTGAGTGACCATTCAATAAGATATACACTAGGAAGAATTACAGAAAATATCTTTCATTATTTAAAGGGATAGTTCACCCAAAAATCTTCTGCTGAACACAAAAGAAGATATTTTGATGAATGTCAGTTACAAAACAGTTGATGGCATTTGCAAACAATACAAAACAGTATTTCAGCAAATACTGAAATGTTGATAATTTCCATTAGATAAATATGTAACAGAAATGTAAAATATGTATCTAAATATTTTAAAAAGAGCATGTGACTATATACTTACATTAATTATTTGCATATATAATATGAAAACATGTTACTATATTACTTACATCTTATAATCAGAAGTGGTGGTCACTGACCACCAGGTGGGGCAAACTGAATAAACTATACATAAATATGTAAAAAATAGATAGTATTTTTTAAAAGTCCCCCTGTGGTGAAAATCAAGTTTTTAATGTTGTTTATATATCTATTTGGTGTTTTTAATGTGCATTAAGACAAACCATGAGCACATTCATAAGTCAACACCATTGCTGAGTATTTTCTCCTTCAAACTGCAGAGAAAAAACTCTCAAAAAACGCAGTGTGGAATCGCTGGTGTTTCTGATGTCACAAACTACCTTGTAACCAATCACATCAACGTGCCGACGGGCTAAAGCATATCATTAAAGGTGCAGTCTGTAAGAATGGTTGCTAGTGGTCCAAATAGGCACTGCAGTCCAAATTCAAAAGATCGTTGTTTCCCCCGCCCCCTCCTGCTCATACTCGACGCTCACACGGGTTGCCAGTGTGAGGGCACACAACAGGAATGAGCGCACTTGACAATGAAAGCCGAGGAGACTTAAACACTAAGTAAGTTGACGAGTTGATTTATCCGCGTATGAGATTTTTAGATGGATACCGATGCTTTTTAGGTTGGGTAGAATCTGCAATCTCTAACCCAGTTTGTTTGACCAAAACAAAAACAGACATTCCAACACGGAATGCACATTTAAAAGGAAAATAACTGACTGTAGAAGTGTTTTTCAGAGAAACGAGTATGTGAACTCAACATGTTTGCTTAATATCTGCAAACATATTATGGTATTTTTATGCTTTAGTAGAGTGAAAAAGTTACATACAGCACCTTTAACAGCGAACTAGCAGTGGAGTCTCGAGAAATGCCAGGTTATCCCGATATATTTTTTTGCTGACATGAAAAAATTGGATTTAGCAATATAGAGGGTGTATGATAGCCTGGGTCTCCCCATACTGAGATGGCGAACGGGGACTTAGTTTGTGTAACATTAACAACACATTATTACCTGTTTGATAACATAGTCAATTAAAAGGCTAATCATATTAATTACCAGCTGTGTCTGATGTTGTAAAGAGTGATACCATTGTGCACAGTTTACCTCAGTAAGTTCATAGAGCGGATATGTGAGTTGGCGTGAGTGAGACGGGGCTAATTAGCATATTCATGTATCCGCGTATGCTAAATGAAGCAAGGGTGTAGAGTTGCATTCAAGCTATTGTAAGGCAATGAATAAAATTTTTTCACAGGAAAAAATGTTTAAATGTATCATTTGGGGATCAAAGATGAGTTTTAAGGGATACAATTATTGACTACAGGGGGACTTTTATATACCCCTAAACTTTGTTTTAATGAACAATAAAAGTGTCAAACTTCACATGTGAAAAATATTTCCATTACTTCTCTGTTCAGTCATATAACACTGTCAGAGGGCATTACACATAAGCCCCTTTCACACAGAGATTCTGGAAAATACACAGATAAAGTGACCCGGGATTTGACCCGGGTGCCTTTGATTTTGGTTCATTCACACTGCCAGTGATTTTCAGGATTCAGAGAGTGCGTTCACACTTCACACACAATCAGTAAAAATCCTGTAAAGACACGTGACATCGATCTTAAGTTTGCGCATTATACAGTTTTTATTATATAGCATTATATAGCGCATTATACAGTTTCACTAGCTGGCGAACGATCCTGGCTTCAGCGTCGTCATTATGACACGGCATTGATTACGGCTTTTGTCCACACAGGGTGCGTTCCGGGACTGAACACGGCAATTTTTACTAGGTCCCCAACAGGGCATCAATCCCAGGTCATATTTGCGTTCACACAGAAGGCGTTTTGGCAATTTCCCAGCAATTTTACGGGATCAACGCGCTGTGTGAAAGGGGCTATACAGTACATCACTTCCTCCAGTGATTGCATTTCTTTTTTTCACACTTCAGTGATTGCCCCCCCCCCCCCCCCCCATATTCTAACACAGACCCACAGCGCTAAATTTATGCTACACACACCCAGTGTGAATGCCCTTGTGGTGGGGAACTAACCACCAGTATTTTAAAAAGGCTAAACTCCAAAAAGCTCCATCCATCCTATGCTGGGTGCGTTCCAGGGTTGCTATATCGGGAAGAGAGTCTTTCCTAGTGAGGCTTCCTGGAGCGAAAAATACTAATGTGTAGGTATGCGTCTTTAAACCTTAAATGGAAGCATATGTGGGCTCGGAACGAAAGTTTACATAGGGCTGTAATCAGAGCGGGACTCTTTCTTTTATTCCTCTGCTTGATTTCCGTCTATTTTTCTCTGCAAATGAGGAGGTTGTGCTCGAGCACATGCAGACCGCACAGCTGAGAGTGATTAGTGTTAGCTGTAGTGCTAGTATTATCAGATTGGTACGAACTGCAGCGCTGGCTGCTCAGAAGGCAAAGAGAGAAAGAGAGAGATGGCTGAAAATAACCACAACTTTAGTCTTTTCTTTAGTCTCTTTGCAGGCACAATCCAAATGATTCAAATGAGATTCATGAGATACAGGCTCATGCTCAGGTTACTGGATGAGTTTGTGTTCAGCTGCTCAGCATACACACATTCACATGTTCAAACACAAATGAACTCAGTGTGAGTCATAGAGTGTCATCTCCACCCTAACAGTTTAAATGGTGCCATGAACTTTCTCACTCTCATATGTTCATCATTCTCTCAGTAATAATACAGAATGCAGGGGAGGCAGGCTTGTGTTTGATAACTTGTTCATTAACTGTAGATTCCTTAGCAATAAGTGCTCCAATTCCGAAGGACAGGATAAAATCAAGGCATAAATGTGGCATGAACATTTGGTTACACTTTATTTTAGGGTGTCCTTGTTACAGTGTTATACAAATAAGTAATATTAATTGATAACTTCTACTATTGTTATTAGGCTAATGTAGTACATGTAAGATGTGCATCAAGGACACTGTTATGAAAAAAGTTATGGCGTGTTTGTGCATGTGGAGATTTGTGTTTAACTACATAGCAGTGATCCTTTCTTGTATTGTCCTGTGGAGAGCGTTGGCAGTCCACTGTTATTTCTGCTTTTTTTATGGCGACAATACAAAGGAGGTAGGTAACACAAAACCAACTGTCAAATCCACAAGAATACATTTGTTCTCTTTCCTCTATAGTGAAAAGGAAAAATGGCTATAAAATTCTTTGCTATACGTTATATGGTCACAATGAGGCTCTGTTATTGTACTACAGTATGTCTATAATACAATTTCTTATAATTAAATATAATTAATTATTTTAAAAAATAAATTTCTTACTTTTTATTATTTTAGTTTGTTTGACTATTTGTTGACTACTGAATGACTGAAAAAGACAAGAAAAAACAACAGGTACCTTTGTGTCTTGAATGATTTATAATGTTGAGGAAATTAAAGTCCCATTAGAGGTGTTTACAACTGATTCCTGACAGAGAGGCTATAAGAAAGTAGATAAGCGAGAGCAAAATAAATGGTGCATGAATGAGCACAGAAAGGACCTTTTAAGAAAGAGAGAGAGAAAGGAGGACTTTTTCATTCAAGTAGTGTTCAGTACAGAAAGAAAAAAGGTAGCAAATTAGGAAAATAGAAAGCTGTTACAGACATACCATAGAACTCCATAATGGACAGCACTATTTTGTCACTATAACAGCCTTCACTAATTTCACTGCATTTCACAAGACATTCTTTGTAAAGAGACATACAGCACTGTGCATGTGTTTGTGTGTGGCCTTCAAAACAATTGAATGATCATGTTATACTCTGCCACTTGAGAAAAGGCTGTCTTCATGATAAAACATTATGGAGGAATAAAATAAAAGCAGTGAGCCCCTCACCTACATGTCGTTAGGGGCTGATGCATTCTCCTCCTCATTAATGCCCTTGTCTGAACACAATAAGTTTGTCCGCAGGAGTAATTTGCTGCTTGTTTGGGGAGCAAGTCATTTGTGGTTTATATGGAAAGGGATTTGTGTAGCTTTTATAGAAATAAGGTCAGAGCCTATTGAAGATATTTAGCAATTTTTGGTCACACTTTACAGACTTTATGTTTTTGTGTAACTAATTACCTGGAAGTGCTTCAAGTATCACAGCTGATATATTCAGACCAACAGCATTCTTGATGCACTCTCTGTAGTTAATTTTTGTAATGGTTCAGTGTACAATAAGTTAATATTTACATTTTAGACACAATATTGCCAGTTTTTCAAATTTTGGACCACAAACTAAAATGATTCCAAATGTATAGCCAGACTAGCTACAGTAGAAGTAGCCATTGCTCTGAGCAATAAAGTTGAAACGGTTGAATGAATGATTCAATGACATTCAAAATCACATACTCTATGAGTAGGTATACTTTTCTGAATAAGAACATTAAAATGTGTGTTCTATAGTATGAATGTGTGTCCTATGAATGTAACCCAGATGTACTAAATTCATCATGTTGTCATTGTCAATGTCATGTGACTTACCAACGTCAGTTCAGTTCACTGCCATTCACAAATCCTCTCCCGTGGACTCATGGGATAGTAAAGTGCCTATTGGATGTGCACTTCAGAGTGTCACGGAAGAATAGATCATTTTCACCTACTTTTTTCACATACTATTTTTTGCTTACTATATGGTAGGGAAGTATGCTTATTCGGATGCAGCCAGTCACTTGTTTAGTTTATGAAAGACTCAGTGTTGTTGAACAACTCGTTTGAGTAAATGATTCAATGACTTTATTATTAATATAGTGATTTTAATTAATTGTTTTGGAATTAATGAAACTTACAAAGACAGAAAATTGTCACCACATACTTGCATAATTATGTAACTATAGCAGAAAGGGTTTCTGAACAATCTCCACCACTAAATAACAGATTGACAGTCTGTAATGCACAAACATGGACAAGATGAGTAATACAAAAAAAATCACTCCGCTGGCAAAATTTGACGACCAGAACTATCAGCCATATTATACATTTGGTTTCAGAATTAATGGCACTCCTGGTAAATATGATCAAAAATGGCTGTAAAAAATAAATCTGCATTGTTTATCCTTTTGATCTTTCATTAAAAAAATTAGCAAAAATCTAACATTTCATTGAAGAAAAAGAATTGAAAGTGGGGTATAAATCACATTATGAAATAACTGCTTTTCTCCAAAACATGTTGGCCACAATTATTGGCACCCCTAGAATTTTTTACGAGTAAAATATCTCTGAAGTATATTCCCATTAATATTTACCTTTTTATTTTTTAGCACACCAGCGTGTCTAGGAACATGACATTGTCTAGTTATGACTTCTTTTTTCATAATTATTGGCTCCCTGTTATTAAATACTTTTTGCAACCTCCTTTTGCCAAGATAACAGCTCTGAGGTTTCTTCTTTAATGCCTGATGAGTTTGGAGAACAACTGACAAGAGATCAGAGACCATTCCTTCATACAGAATCTCTCCAGATCCTTTAGATTCACAAGTTCATGTTGGTGCTTCTCTTCAGTTCACCCCACTAATTTTCTATGGTTCAGTTTAGGGGACTGTGACAGTCATGGCAGAAGCTTCATTTTGTGCTCAGTTACCCATTTTTGTGTTGATTTTGGTGTTTGTTTAGGATCGTTGTCCTGATGGAAGATCCAAACACGGCCCATTATAAGATTTCTAGCAGAAGGCGTCAGGTTTAGATTTTTTATCTGTTGGTATTTGCTAGAATCCATAATACCATGTATCTGAACAAGAAATCCAGGACCTCCAGCAACTAAATAGGCCCACAACATATAAGATCCAGCAGTATATTTAACTGTAGGCATGGGGTACTTTTTATCCCTGTTTGCACCAAAACACATCTGCTGGGTTTGCTGCCAAAAAGCCCTTTTTTTGTTTCATCTGACCATATAATCCGGTCCCTTTTGAAGTTCCAGTCATGTCTGACAACTGAATATGCTGGAGTTTATTTTTGGAGGAGCGAGGAGGATTTTTCTTGAAACCCTCCCAAACAACATGTGGTGATGATGTAGAGGTTGTTTGATATATTTTTTTTAGGCTTTCTGACCCCCAAGACTCAAGTAATCTCTGCAATTCTCCATCTGTGATCCTTGGAGAGTCTTTGGCCTCTCAAACTTTCCTCCTCACCGCGCATTAAGACAATATAGACACACGTCCTCTTCTTGGCAGATTCGTAACATCTTTAGTTGATTGGAACTTCTTAATTATTGCCCTGATGGTCAAAATGGGGATTTTCAATTCTTTAGCTATTTTCTTACAGCCACTTTCTATTTTGTGATGCTCAACAATCTTTTGATGCACATCAGAACTATATTCTTTGGTTTTATCATTGTGATGGATGATTAAGGGAATTTGGCCTTTGTGTTTCCTCATATTTAAACTCATGTCAAACAAAAATGTCATAGCTAGACAATTTCATGTTCCTAGTCACCCTGGTTTGCTAAAAAAAAGTGACATCACTTCAGAGACATGACTTGTAAAAAATTCTAGGGTTGCCAATAATTGTAGCCAACGTGTTTTGGAGAAAAACATTTATTTCATAATGTGATTTCCCCTTACTTTCAATTATTTTACTTCAATGAAAGGTTAGATTTTTGCAATTTTTTTGAATGAAAGATCCAAAGGATAAACAATGCAGACTAATTTTTTACAGCCATTTTTGATCATATTTACCAGGAGTGCCATTAATTCTGACAAAAACTGTAGGTAAGGGTGTGCGATATATGTAATCTATTATCATATTGTAATACATTTTTTAACAATGTGCATTCTGACATTATCGAGTATTTTCCTCATTTCACAAAAAACAAACAAAAACACGCCTAGAGAGTGCCTATGTGTGTGTGTGTGTGTGTGCAAAAAGTGTGATGTAGCCTTTTCAGTTTAGGTTAGATTACTGCACGTGCACATTTAGAGTGCACCCTCTCACTGCGTGATTTACTAAAATGCAGGAAAATTGTCTTTAAGGCTATATTTATGTCATATGATATAGTTAAGCAATAACTGTTTTAAAACAGTAAATGGTTTTCCCCAAATATACAAATATGCTTGATTTCGCAGACGAAAATAGTTCCAAACAAAGCCACTGCAGAACTGTTTTGTGTCTCGGAGCAACACACAGAGCCAGAGGTGTTTCATTCCTAAATGAATCAGTCCATTTGTACGAATCGGTTGAATTAATGAGTCAATGATTCGCTCATTACCCGTGGCTTGCTGCCACCTACTGGCAGTTTTGGTTTCATATTTAAAGTATCGTTTCAATTTTAAAATCATTGCATATATCGTCAATGTTTTATTTTTTAAAACATCAAAACATTATTAATGCATTTGTAACAGCAGGTTAAATGCATTCATATCACCTCTGAGCTCAATTAAAGAGTCTGTGTAAATACATTTAAATGCCACTTCAGACGCAGCCTCTGTTTCCTCTGCATTGCAAAGACATTTTGTTGATACTTATTTAATTTGATTGGTAACAACCATATGGTGTCTTTTATAATTAGTGTGTAATTTATTGATTAACTGTAATAAGTTGACATAATAAATGATGCATTGTAGGTTACATTTAATTAGGTAAGAAGAATTGCTCTTATAAAGGTAAAAAAGCAAATAAAAGGTAAAACTATTTAAACTTATTGGAAAATGTAATTTCTGTCACTGCTGCAAACTGACCACCACACAGAATGATGAATAACAAAAGCTTTAGGAGTCAACTGTCCACGGTTGTCCTAAACCTGCCAAAGTATAACAAAATATTGTCTCTTCATCATTATAATTTTTTTCTCAATACCGCACATGCACACCTATAGGCTAAGCCTACTAATCAATTATAATAACACATGGGCAATATGGGCACAGTAATGTGTTACATTTTTACTTGACAAAGAGCAACATAATGAAAGACCAATGTATTAGGCTAATGTGCATACAGAATCTCTCATTTCAAAATGACCTAAGATTCATAGGCATACAGTATTGTCTCAGCATAACATTGCAGTCTACACTGATGGTTCCACATGAGATAGGCCAAACTGGGGTGTGACCTCTCTCCTTCATGTAGGCTATCTCTGCATTTCTGACACCAACACAGACACACTATTCATGTGCTGAACCACCAGTACTTGTGTTGGTGTGTCTGACACTAATGCAGAATCATTACTGAGCATGAGCTTTTACACTATCATCCTTTCACTTTCACTGACAGAAATGGAAAACGACATTAACACAATACACAATACTCTTGCAAATAAAAGAGCAACGGGTCGATACTCGAGATGTGCATTTATAAAAGAATAATTCTCAAGCCTTAGCTCTCTGAGTGCATCTTCTGTTTTGCAAACAGAAAACCCGGATCTCCTCACGACTGTTCATGGGGAATCCCGATGGAAAAAGTGGGTTATTGCCGTTAGAGGCTCATGTCTCAGCGTTTAATGGACCATGACTCGCGTCTAAACTCTCAATAAATGTGTGTATGTAGCTATGTACGTATGTATGTATGTACTATATAGGTTATATATATATATATATATATTATACACACACACACACACACACACACACACGCACACACACACACACACACACACATGTATAGCCTATTCATAGTCAATGTGTCAATTTCCATTATATTCAATTTCCCCCTCTTTTATTTCTACTCTTATTTTCTGTATTAGCTGTATTGTCTGTTATTGTATTTTCTGTTTATTGCAATAATTTGAATGCTGCATATGCTTTGGCAATAATATGCTGACAAACATGCCAATAAAGCTTTGTTGACTCTGAGATCCCTAGCGACAGCCTTAAGACACTTTAATATGCTGCTGGTCTATGCCAAATCCCCCTGAAAGCTAGTCTAAACCCACACACTTCAGTAAAACATGTCTATTTTAGATGCCCTACACACTGCTGTGATAATTTACAATCCCACCATCCGGTAACCGGATGATGCGGTGCTGTCAAAAATGCCCACTCCCCACATAAACCCCCCTTCCCCATATCAACTCACCTCGTTATTTCGAAACTGCAGCCTTTCCTGAGTAGCAGGGCTCTCTTTCGCATGATCCCCGTTTTCTCTCGCCCCAAGTACATGTTAATATCCGAATTCATGGTGGTGGGATAGCAGGGCACACGGGTCCTGACTACACGAGCAGAGGCAGCGCGATCGCTGATGATGATGGTGATGCGGCTCTGCTCCGCGTCTGGCGAATGGAGAACCGAGAGGGCGCACAGAGGAATCAACAGAGGGTCCTCCTCCACGGGAAAACCAAAAAGTGAGCCACACACTTTCTGCGGCCAGAGAAGATATGATTCAAGTGGGTAAAACGTGCGGGTTGAGTAAAGATATAGTAAACTCCATCCACACTGGTTCCTTTGGATCAAAAGTGCAAAAAGTCGTCGGTTAGATAATCTCCGGGTCGATCCCCCAGTTCCCCGTTGTTTTGGGCATGTATACTGGAGTAATATAACGCCAGCCGTATAGTCTGCGCGGTCCTAATGTCTACCCAGAAGAATGGAAGAAAAGACATGAATTCTTGTAGAGCGCCGACTCTTTAATGAACGTAGCCTACATTACGCTCTGTAATCCCCCCCCCCCCCTTTTTTTTTCTTCTGGTGAGAACAGTATAATTAGTGAGACACTGTTTTTCTTTCTTTATTAATTTCTATTCTGAAGAACTCACTCAGGGTGCCAAACCTCAAAGCAGCAGGTAGCTACTGATACATAAAAGTGTTAAAGAAAAAAAAAAGTGTAGGCTATATATTTCTGTTATGCGGCTAGACTAGGCCTACTTCAAATAATAATTATTAATAATAAAAGTATTGTGAAAAGCACTTTAAAAATATATATATATATAGTCAAGTTAACAGGTGATTGATACAGCAAACACACATAAGCTCAAGATAGAAAGATTAAAAAAAGACTCAAACAGACCAGATGTTCTCTAATGGGTCAGGACCCAAACATGGGTGGCAGGTCTGTCTGATTTGGCCAAGGACAGCAGGTAAGTAGCGATGCTAGATGCAAATACAGTGCAAATAACCACATAATCATTTATAGTTACAGTAACACAGCAAAATAAATAAGCTCACCAAGAGAGGCAAAAGCTTCCTTTGTTCAAATCTTTTGTACGTATAGAGTTTAACGTAATTGTAACATTGCCAGTTGTGTGCTAGTGTTTGGTGTTAAACTCACCTTCTTAGTGTTACTGGAAGAACTGTCTGAGCATGACTCACGCTTGTCTAGTGGCAGCAAGATTCATGCTTGAGGAGAATGATGCAAATTTCATTTGCTTTATAGGGCCCCTATGGATTTTTGAAAATGACCTTTCATGTAGTGTGTAATATAGCTCTAAGTGAATGAAAACATCCTGCAAAGTTTTAAATCTGAAAGTGCACCGTATATAAAGTTATTGTCTTCAGTGCCGCTGCTAGCCATTTTGGTGCCCTAAGCATAATTCCTTTATGATACATTTTCATTTAGCATTTTAATTTATGTTTCATACCCCAATGAGGGTATGATTTATAAAAAAAATAAAAAGTTAAAAAGTAACACTTTAGTTTAGGGTCTAATGCTAGTTTCATTATTTTATGTTTCATCATGGTTTTATCTAGCCTAGAAATCTAGACTCCACCTAGCGGCTGCAAAAATGATTTCGCAGCCAGTGTAGTCTAGCAACTCTCCGTTGACTTTCGAGCTGGAAAAACCAAACTCAGGTCAGGCCAATCACATCGTGTATAGAGTCGGCGGGCGGGCTTAACATAATGACGACAGAGTTGCGACGGTTCACTGCTACTTGAAAACAAAGAATGGCTGGCGAACAGCTGTCTTTCGATTCGGCTTTGGCCGCGAATCTAGAGGATTTTAAGTTAAACTTTTCTTTAAAACATGAACAAAGAACGGCACTTGAGTCATTTTGAAAAAAGGAAGATGTCACCTTATTCGTTGCTCTGGTTGGTTGTAGCGCTATCCTATTGCGTGCAGAGGGAATTTGAAAGACAACCGTTTAACCAGGTTAGTTAGGGGGGTTCGGGGTTTCCCAGAGAAAATTGTGGATTTGTGAAGGCAAAAAAAAAAAAAATTATTCGATAACAACAGCTTTAAAACCATGTCAGTGGGCAGCTGATTATTTTTCTCTCCTCATCAGCATCACACTCTTTTTCACTTTGTTTTTATCTTGCCCTGTCTCTTCCCCTCCTAAAGTTGGGTTTTTTAATTTACTAAAGGCTACAATTTGTATTTTATTCTCAATATGTACACATTCATTATTAATCATGTGCCTAACATGATGAAAACGGCTTTGTTCATGTTTCTTGTCCCCTCACAATGACAGTAGCCTAAACTATTACACTAGGCTACATGTTACATAGGCCTATTTTCAGTTCAAAATGGCGAAATTAGACAAAACTATTTTAGTTTGCCTAATTATTTTTTGTCATTCGTGACCTAAAAAAAACTGTCAAATATGAAACGTTACGTTTAGCTACTTGCATCTTATCTCGCACTTGACCGTACACTGAAGCGTCGAGTTGCACTGTTAAAATTCGCGCTCAGCGTCTGTGAACATAAAGCCCGCCTACTTTGATTTGATTGGTCATCTCAAATATTCTGACATTGACGAGCAGTGACGGACCAATGAGGCTCAGATGAACACACACACACCCTGTCCTGTTTCTGACGTGCTCTAGCTCTGCTCGGCGCTGCGGATTGAAGATGAGGAACGCGCTGAATCTGATTATAACAAGAAGTTTGATGATTGATTTTTCATTAGGCTATTTTTGGTGCCCCCTCAGCACTTGGTGCCCTACGCACAGCGTGTGATGCGCGTGGTGGGAGCGGCGGCACTGATTGTCTTTCAAAAGTAAGAGTCGACTCTGAGTCAATTAAATGAATTGTTTTTCAAACGAGTCATAAGCCGTTTCGTCGTGACGTCAAGACGAAACATTAGCCCGCCCACTTATTGTGCACAAACCGGCAGATGAGTACTGTGGATACTGGATCATGTCGAGGAGACGCTGTGCTCTACAATGTGATGGTAAAAAAAAATAATTCCACTGCCCAAGGACGAGCATGTGAAGAATCTGTGGTTAAAATTAATCTTTACCATGATACTACAGCAGTATAATCCTAAACTTTTCCTGTTAGCTTTATTTTACTGACGACTGCTTCTCAAATATCGAAGTCAGCTAATCAGCTGTGGGCCACTATTACATAAAACTCTGTCTATTAATGCAGATTGTCTGTTGTTCTCACTACTTTGAGGAAAGATTAAGCATGGAGCAAGATTTGTTTAACCAATGTTTATGTTACATCAGTCATTCACGCTCAAGCATAGTGTACATGCACTGTTATTGATACAGTTTCCACGTCTTCACCGCAATATATTAGAAACATACTCTGTAAATAAATTAGTACAAGTAAAATAATCGGTTGATGGACATGCACTTGTTAAGGCTGATGGTGAGGAATAGCAACATGTCATAAATTCCCAAAATTCCTATCTCAAAAAATTAGCATATCATGAAAAGGTTCTCTAAACGAGCTATTAACCTAATCATCTGAATCAACTAATTAACTCTAAACACCTGCAAAAGATTCCTGAGGATTTTAAAAACTCCCAGCCTGTTTCATTACTCAAAACCGCAATCATGGGTAAGACTGCCGACCTGACTGCTGTCCAGAAGGCCATCATTGACACCTTCAAGCAAGAGGGTAAGACACAGAAAGAAATTTCTGAACAAATAGGCTGTTCCCAGAGTGCTCTATCAAGGCACCTCAGTGGCAAGTCTGTGGGAAGGAAAAAGTGTGGCAAAAAACGCTGCACAACGAGAAGAGGTGACCGGACCCTGAGGAAGATTGTGGAGAAGGACCGATTCCAGACCTTGGGGGACCTGCGGAAGCAGTGGACTGAGTCAGGAGTAGAAACATCCAGAGCCACTGTGCACAGGCGTGTGCAGGAAATGGGCTACAGGTGCCGCATTCCCAAGGTCAAGCCACTTTTGAACCAGAAACAGCGGCAGAAGCGCCTGACCTGGGCTACAGAGAAGCAGCACTGGACTGTTGCTCAGTGGTCCAAAGTACTTTTTTCGGATGAAAGCAAATTTTGCATGTCATTCGGAAATCAAGGTGCCAGAGTCTGGAGGAAGACTGGGGAGAAGGAAATGCCAAAATGCCTGAAGTCCAGTGTCAAGTACCCACAGTCAGTGATGGTCTGGGGTGCCATGTCAGCTGCTGGTGTTGGTCCACTGTGTTTTATCAAGGGCAGGGTCAATGCAGCTAGCTATCAGAAGATTTTGGAGCACTTCATGCTTCCATCTGCTGAAAAGCTTTATGGAGATGAAGATTTCATTTTTCAGCACGACCTGGCACCTGCTCACAGTGCCAAAACCACTGGTAAATGGTTTACTGTGCTCAATTGGCCTGCCAACTCTCCTGACCTGAACCCCATAGAGAATCTGTGGGATATTGTGAAGAGAAAGTTGAGAGACGCAAGACTCAACACTCTGGATGAGCTTAAGGCCGCTATCGAAGCATCCTGGGCCTCCATAACACCTCAGCAGTGCCACAGGCTGATTGCCTCCATGCCACACCACATTGAAGCAGTCATTTCTGCAAAAGGATTCCTGACCAAGTATTGAGTGCATAACTGAACATAATTATTTGAAGGTTGACTTTTGTTGTATTAAAAACATTTCTTTTATTGGTCGGATGAAATATGCAAATTTTTTTAGATGTTTTCATGAGCTGTATGCCAAAATCATCAGTATTAAAACAATAAAAGACCTGAAATATTTCAGTTGGTGTGCAATGAATCTAAAATATATGAAAGTTTAATTTTTATCATTACATTATGGAAAATAATTAACTTTATCACAATATGCTAATTTTTTGAAGGACCTGTATTATGAGGAAATGAAAAAGTTTTTTGACATTTGATGCATGTAAACCTCTTGTAGGAGACTCCAAAACAACATTAGGAAACTTTAAAATATATCATAATAGGGGCCCTTTAAAGGTGTATATGTGTGTGTCTCCATCTGAGTGTGTTTTATATTGGTCTGCCTGACAGCACATACAGTATACCACTTATCAACATATGCGTCATGAGCACATTCATTTATGACATACTTATTATTATTTTATACCCCTGTACTATTTAAGTACGTGAATGCCTTAGCAATACTGTAATGATTACGGTCACATCAATAAAGTTTGGTTGGTTTTGACTCTCATAAACTGAAACAGAGACAGAGAGTGAGAGAGAAAGAGAGAGCTTTTAAACAAACCAGCTGCCCTTGATTTACTTGCCATAGATGTCTTTGTCAGTAGAGTCATGGCAAAGACATTAATCAGTTTTTTTTTTACTTAACAACAGAATCAAAACCTCAGCCAAACAAAGTGAGATATAAAAACTGATAAAAATCAATGACATGTCTATTTGAGCTGTATATTTTGTGTGAGAGATGGTGTCCAGCCTCACCTTGTTAGTATTCTGTGTTGTCCAGATGGTAATACTGTGTACATTTCACTCACTGAAGGAGAACGTGTGTGTGTGTGTGTGTGTGTGTGTGTGTGTGTGTGTGTAGAGCTTGGCTGGGAATTGGCTGTCAATTTCTCTGAGACAGCAGGACGGGTAAGAGAAGAGAAACAGACGGGACATGTAGAGTAACAAACAGAATACAATGTTATTGTCAGGCATTAAATCATTTGTATTCCATTAGGTTTCTTATTCTGGTATCACAATGATATTTAGTGCATCTTGATCAAATTGATATGCTGTTCTTCTGTCCACAATCAGTGGTCTTCTTCTATAAAGCCTAGCAAAATAGCACAGAGGGATGGGGGATGCTGGTAAAGAAAGAAAAAAATCCTCTATGTATTTAGCAGAGGGGTTACACTGGATACGTCAATGGGTATTTTGGGAAGCTCTGATCAGCTGATAATGTGTGACTCTGATGAATGGGAGCACATTAATGTACATAGAGATTTTGAGATCCTAATTAGCTGTAATGGGTTTACAAGGCCATTAACAAAGTGATAACAGGAAGAAAATATACATAAAAATATGGGCTTCCTTCAGGAAACACATTCAGCACCAATTTCCGTTCTTACATAAACAGAGAATACATAAGCATGAACAATTTACATAAAATTATTTCTGCTCAGTGTTCATGAATGAGGACCTGGGAGGCTTTTTAAAGAATAAGGAGTCAAGGTTTGTCTGGTTAGCATGACCCTGTTAACCCCTGCTGGTAGATGTTGTAAGCTTCTTTGTTTATTAATAGCAATTTAAAAGTAGCTGCGTATTCTGAAAAAAAACAAAACAATCTTTAACATATATACTGTACAGTACACCGCCATTCAATTTATTTGCTTTTGATCAAAGGTGCCATTTGTCACAGTCATGTTCTGTTTAGTTTCACTGCCATGTCGTTTCATTTTTCCTGTCACGAAAATGTTTTCCTACTAAAGATTACACTGTTACATCTTCCAAAAATCCTGTTCTTATTTTAAAATATATTCAAATATTTCATAATACTACTGCTTTACTGTTTTTAAATGCAGTCTTGGTGAGCAGATAATTCTTTCAAAAACATTTAAAAAAATCTTACCGACCCCAAACATTTGAAAGGATAATTATAGCCTATGTTTTTTAATTTGTGTCCATTCATTCAGTAGAGCATTTGTGAGGTCAGGCACTGATGTTTGACAAGAAGGCCTGGCTCACAATCTCTGTTCCACTTCATCCCAAAGGTGTTTGTGGTTGAGGTAAGGGCTCTGTGCGGGCCAATAAAATTCTTCCACACCAAACTAATCCAACCATTTCTTTACCTTGCTTTGCGCACTGGGGCACAGTCATGCTGGCATAGAAAAGGGTCTTCTTCAAACTGTTCTCAAAAAGCTTAAAGCATAGCATTGTCCAAAATGTCTTGGTATGCTGAAGCATTAAGATTTCCCTTCACTGGAAGTAAGGGGCCTAAAGCCCAACCCCTGAAAACAGCCCCATACCAGTGTTCCTCCTCCATCAAACTTTACAGTTGGCACAATGGATGCAGGCAGGTAATGTTCTCTTGGTGTTCACAAAATCCAGACTCACCCATCAGACTGCCAAATAGATGAGTGTGATTCGTCACTCTACAGAACACATTTCCACTGTTGCAGAGTCCAGTGGCGATGTGCTTTACACGACTCCATCTGATGCTTTGCATTGTACTTGAGACTTGCATGCTGCTCGGTCATGGAAACCCATTCCATGAAGCTTCTACTGCACAGTTTTTGTGCTGATATTAATGCCAGTGATAGTTTAGAACTCTTCATCATGAAATCTGCAGAGCGTTGGCGATTTTAATGCACCATGCGACTCGGTGACCCTGCTCTGTGACTTTAAGCTAGGCAATAGTTTTCATGGTTATTTTGATTGATAAGTTCTATAGTACCATGAGCAAAGATGAATTTCAAATGACATAATTCCAGGGACTTTGACAGCCATTGAGATGAATGGAAATGCTAGCAGATATCTTTCTCCAGGTGGGCTATTATAGACGTCCTTGGATGAATACCATAATATTTTTTTGGTTATTCTTGTGAAATGTAGTTGTTGAGTCAGTGTTAAATTAGTCATGTGTATCCAGTTAGAATGTACAATTGTACATTAGATTGTTGAGCTCAATTTATAGAAATCCAAGAAATAGTCTCTGTGTTCTGTGCTAAATTTTCCTACACTTCCATAAACACTCAGTGGCACACATGCATTTTCTCAAAGATCAAGGGTACGGACATTTTTCCACTGACATGGGGTGCTTGTTTTGATGTTCTACCCAGGGTGCAGTTGTGCTCAGACAGTTTTAAGGTTAATCCTTGAACCAAAAAAAATGCATTTACACACACACACACACACTCACGCACACACACACACACACATACACACACACACACACACACACACACACACACACACGGTACATTGTGTCCCTGGGGCATTTGGAGGAAAGATGAGAGCTACTAAGAGATTAATTAGACTCACTTCAACAAGTCATTGAGATTCGTACGCACTCACGCTCTAGTTCTCTTCTTTTTCTCTCTCCCACTCTCCTCTTCACCTCCTACCCACTCCTGGCAGTACAATTTGCATGAGTTTCATCTTACCAGAACTTTCTTTTTTGTCATGTCTTCATCGCCTCCTTCTATCTCTAAAGTGACTTCTTTAAGAACACTGCTATAGCAACCGTAAGCACATTTGGCGCACTAGACCCCTCCATCTGGTCACTATGTGCCCAGCAGAGGCCCTAAACTAGAGCTGGTTTTACTAAGTACTTCATTATGAGATTATTACTGGAGGAGAAACATGAATGTGAATGAAACAGTCATTCATTTTGATTGAACAAGGACAAATCTAATGAATTAATGCATTAGAGATGGAGACAGTTTCATGAATAAATGTGGCCAATGAGCCTTGACATGCTAGAAACAATAACAAATTGAATGTGGGAAAACATTATCCAGTTAACACATCTTTTATGACAATTATCATGGGAATAGGATAACAAGAAGGTCCTTTTATCTTAGCGTAAATGGGACAAATAGGTAGATTAGATTAGTTTGAATTTCCATAACTTTTCCAGTTAATCACGGTAACTGGCTAAAGATTTGTTTAATAATTTTGTAAGGGAAAATGTAGATTCAGCTGAACGTTCTCGTAAAATAAGCTCCAACAGGTTGATCAGGACCACAACACTGATTGGTGTGTAGATTTTATACATTATTTTACCTGTATATTATCTTAAATCTTTAGCCAAGAAAAAAAAAAAAATAGTCCATTGCATTGTACAAAAAAAATCGACCTTGTAAGAAGATTAACGCTGAACTGTATTACAGTAATAATAAATTAAATATTAAATATTGATTAGGAATAGTTAGAAAATTAAGCACAAGTTTGAGGAAGTGCCACAAAACAGGACAAAGCAATATTGATGCAATCCACCTTTAACTTTACTAACTTTATCTATAGCTCATGGGACTCACATTATTCAAACACATGTGTTAAAGGTACAATATGTGATTTTTTTTATTTTTATAAAATATTCAAAAACCACTTGCACAGTGTTATATATTTCATGCAGTTGTGTAGGCTTGCTTACATTATCCCAAAAGTTATCAAGGATTTGTAAATCCATAGAAATTCCAGTTCCCTATCGTAGGGAACTCAACACTGCGTCGTTGAAAAACGACTCTTTGGGGACGCTCCCTTAGCGTGCGCCTCTGAAGTATGATTGAAACTAATCCAATCCTGATTGGTGTTGCGTCATGACGTAACATGTGACGGCACATAAAAGTGACGCCGGCATACACACACATTAGCTATCGCTCTTCAGCAAGCGTTCTCTGTTGTTGTCAGTCTTATTTGGTGTTGTCTGTCTGATCTCAGTATATATATTGAAATGGCGAGCAAACAATATTCCAAGTGTGTGCACCCCTGCCCTAGATTCATCACGGGTGGGGACACGCATCAGTTGTGTGTATATTGTTTGGGAGTGCAGCACACACAGGCAGCTCTCGAGGGGGCTGCCTGTGATTACTGTGAAATCATGATCTGTCTTCAATGATGACGGCCAAGCGCGATCCCCGCTGTTCGGGTCCCGCGTCCGTTGAGGCGGCGCGGAGGCTTAGATCGTGGGGATCACAGAAGGATCTCGCAGATGAGAACGAGACTGCCGAGGCACTTTCTCGTTCATCATCCGCAGATTTTATAACGCTCGTTCACGGCGCAGAAGCCCGTGATGCGACTTCTTCTGCCCGTGACGAGTGCCCAATGCTCGAGCTATCTGCTTCTAAAGAAGTGGATGTGCTCAGCATCGAGAGCGAGGAACATGAGTCACACTCGCCGGTTCATGTTCTCGCTTATGAGGAGCTGATAGAGGTTATTACACATGCTGTGGCCAGACTCAATTTTAGCTGGCCACAAGATAAGCAGGATGATACTCGTCGCAGCTAGTTAGACGAGAGATTCCTGCAGCACATTTCACAACCTCCATACCGTTTTTCCCAGATCTTCATAAAAAGATAAACTCTAGATCCTGGGAAAAACACCACTCTTCACGTGTCTCATCTCATTTATTATATGATATTTCAAATGTGGTGGGTGCGGGAGAGGCGGGATATGGCAAGATGGCGCAGTTTTGGAGGAAGTTTTAGCTAGCTATCTTTCTCCTGTAGCGGCATCTTTGCTTAAAGCCCCACCGCTTATGGCGGCTGGTCTGGCTGGTGCATGCCTGCACTCTATGGCGATTTTGCAGGCGTACCAGGCCGATCTCCTTAAGGATTTAATATATATATATATATATATATATAGAAGGGGGAGAAATCTGTCTATGGGAGAAATTAGTATCTACCGCACCGTCGTTTTTTTCTTTCTTATCATAGCCTAAATGTTTTCGTTCATAGTCTGTCTGACATATATTAGAAGCTATATGTCTGTCATGGATTTGCACTGATTGATTCTCAAAAATACGGAACAAAGTGCATTCCGTATCAGTTCAATACGGAACAAGACTTTTATGTGTCAAATACCGGACGATTCCTTATTATACGGAACGGTTGGCAACCCTACTCTCAACCAAGGTCCTCCAGCCAGAAGGGCGACCTGAGGGCCGTCCTTCAGGCGAAAAGGGCTTCGGGGAAGAGGTCTGTGGAAATTGTGGGTCTGGCCTCTGAGGAGGCTCAGTACCTAGATGCTGGTCTATCATCTGGGGTGGTCAAAATCATACTTATCTCTAGAGCTCCATCTACTAGGAGATTATATGGCCTCAAGTGGAATGTTTTTCCACTTGGTGTAGAGAACATGAGTTAGGTCCAGTTAACTGCCCAGTGGCTTCAGTTCTGGAGTTTCTTCAAGATCGTTTCTCTGTGAATCTCTCCCCGTCCACATGTAAGGTATACTTGGCTACCACTAAATGTTGGGCCTTTGGGGAGGCACCAACTGGTCATATTATTTCTCCATGGTACATGGAGGATGAGACCGACATTCAAGTCCAGGGTTCCTTCCTGGGACCTGGCGGTGGTTCTCGAAGGGCTATCCCTCACTCCCTTCGGATCTCTCCAGTCGGCTTCACCTAGGACCTTACGTTTCAAGATGGCCTTTCTCTTAGCTATTTCTTTAAAGAGACTGGGAGATCTCCAAGCCCTGGCATTTACACCAGCTTGCTTGGGGTTTGCCCCTGGCGGAGGTAAGACCATCCTGCATCTGAGACCCAGCTATGTGCCTTAAGTGCAATCTAACATGGCTAGGTCCATGGTCCTGCAGACTTTTCATCCTCCACCTCATGTGTTGGCAGAAGAGAAGAGGTTCCTTGCTCTGCTAGTCAGAGTTCCAAGTATTTACCTTGAGAGGTCCTCTTCTTGGAGGAGGTCGGACCTACTGTAGTGTGTTGTGGGTCACCTATTAAGGGACTACCGGCTAAACAAACCATAAGTTGGCCTATAAGGTGTGCATTTTGCCTTCACCTTTGGCCATAAGAGCACAGTCTTCTAGAGGCATGGTGTCCTCTGGGGCCCTTCTCTCGGGAGTGACCCTCCAGGAGATCTGTGAGGCAGCCGGTTGGGCTACCCTGCGCATTTTAAAAAAGTTTTTAGTCTGCACCTCCTTTGTACGTCTGGCACACGTGTGCTCTCGTCCTAGCTGAGTGCCTGAGATCAGTTTCACTCTAGGGCAGGCCTTTTTCGGTGCGTGGCCTAGTGGGCATTCGTTCCCCAAAGAGTAGTTTTTCAACGACGCAGTGTTGAGTTCCCTACGATAGGGAACATCTCGGGTTACGACTGTAACCCTTGTTCCCTGAGGAGGGAACGAGACACTGCGTCGTCTTGCCTCAATGCCTAGGAGCGGCTTGCTTCATCGCGAGGCTAATAAGTGTGTGACGGCACTTTTATGTGCCGTCACATGTTACGTCATGACGCAACACCAATCAGGATTGGATTAGTTTCATTCATACTTCAGAGGCGCACGCTAAGGGAGTGTCCCCAAAGAGTCGTTTTTCAACGACGCAGTGTCTCGTTCCCTCCTCAGGGAACAAGGGTTACAGTCGTAACCCGAGATGTTTTAAATAATGGTTTGTCCCTTGTCATTGTCGCATATCAATCACGTAATATGCACGGATTCCGTGCTATCCTTGGTTTCCGCTTGTAGGAACCACATAGATATATAATACATAGATACTCATTAGCGGCCGTTTCAATCATAGACATAATAAATACATAGATGCCCTATTGGCCGCTGGAGCGTACGTCAACGGCGCCGCCATATTGCGGAGGGCAACTGAATTGTCTGAAGCAGTTTCACACTCGGAGTCATAACAGGAAGATTTAAGAACATCAAGAGCGTTGGATGAAGTGGGCGTGGACCTACAGTCAAGCGAAAACAAATCTGCAAATGCATTATATTGTTTGCCAGCGATGAAGATCTTTATTAGTTGAACATCTTCGTATGCTGTCATCTGTGAATGAATTATTCCACAGGACGATACATTCAATTTAATTTCATCCAGGTAATACAACCGAACAGATTATTACTCCACGATAGTACTACTACAAAGTATGACATTACCAGTTTTGTGGACATATACCTTCATTTATACATTAAATAAGCTACCATTGTTCTGATATCCATCTAAAAATCTCTATGAACGTGAGCATATTAAACACAGATAAATCAACTCATCAACTTACAGTGTAAGTCTCCTGGGCTTTCATTGTCAATTGCGCTCATTCCTGTTGCTTAAACTGGCGCGTGATCGTGGAGTCTGAGGAGGCGGGGGGGGCGGGGGAAACAACGATCTCCGCTATTTGAATTTGGACTGTAGTACCTTTTTCGACCACTAGCTGTCATTCTTACAGACAGCACCTTTAAATACAGTAGGCCTAGTATAGTGTGTATGTTGCACAAAAATATTAAGCCATTACTTGCAAATACTGTGTTTTTTTTAAATGTACTTTTAATACGATTGTTTTAATAGTCACACATTTCACGTTCTTTGCAGCTAATTCATTAACGATGACATAAAATAGTGTGATCAAACGTACAGGTAATACACACATTTATTAACTGATATTTAATTGTATATGATTCGTTAATTCCATACATTTCTGGATGGTGAAAACGACATCTCCCAACGTTTCACTCTCCTTCATAGCGTAATCAAGCTTCGCCTTTGTTATTGTTTTGAAAATGCGACCTCTTGGGGGGGTGGGGGGACAAATTACAGATTATACCTTTAATATACTAAAATGTTACTTCTACAATAGTTAATTTTATATAGTATATTCAATATGCTGCCTACCCTGACTAAAGTATATATACAACTGGTGAAATATTTTAAAGGAAAACATAGCTAGAGTTATTTATATTATAGAAATGACTTGATCTTTGCAGATTTTCCATTACCGTGGGAACCCTGATGGACATATGGATGGTTGTTGCAATTCTTATAAATCTTAAAGCTCATGGGGTGGAAATTAATAAGAAAATCCTTGTTCCAAATGAGAAATTCCCCTCCAGCTCTTTGTACTTTAGGAGGTTATATGAATAAAGCCTTATATTTTGTTGAATTACATAATAATATCAGTCCTTTCTTACCTCACAAACCCCTGCAAGACAAATTCAGTCTGTCCAGCTCTCCTCTCTGTTTTTGGTATTAATTAACTTTCTTTCATGTACATAGCATTCCACAGTTGCATTTCTTCATAATTTGCCTAGCCAATCCAAAACTCCACATGAAAACTCTTTCTCACACACATACAGCCAAGCCGAATACTGACTCCTTAAATGGGAATCAGATTAATGCAATTTATTTTGGCTACAATTGGCCAAAGTGTTGAAAAATCAATCTCATTTGCATCATTTACCATGCAAGAAAAGACATCCAGTACATTAGAAGGCAGCTGGCTCTAATACAGACCTGCAGAAGCTATTTCTGTGTGCCTTTCTGTTTGGGCCCATGATCATAACCGATCAACAGATCTGTTGGCAGAGCACAAACTAGCAGAGCAAAAAAACAACAACAACAACAAAAAAAATTAATCCAGACCTGATCACAAGTGTGGTTATCCAATCTCAAAGGTCAAACTAAATCATATATGACAGATTTGAGGAATGTAACCCCTTGCTTTCCAAAATGTATGGCCTCAAGCTTACGTCCAGGATAACGGAAGAGATAAAGTGGTGAATTCTGCTTTTCTCCATTTATAAAGTACCAATCAAAGGTTTGAGCACTAATTTTTTAATATTAGTACTCCACATTTTAGAATAATAATAAAGACATCAAAGCAATGAAATTACAAAAATGTATCCAATCATAAATTAATAAAGAGCAGTAAAATATTCATATAAAATATATAGCAGTAATAATTTCAAGCATCTAAGCAGATAAAAATGGCTTTAAAGTTCATGAGAAACAAATTTCTGTCAAATGTGTCTCTCTTTTGACCTGTACTGAGTATGTCTAATATTATAATATTGTGGCACTGATGGTTACCCAGAATGCTTTAAAAACTGGGGTCAAATTAAATTGAGTTTGAGATGATTACTTTCAAGGACTATAAACGTTTTAGAAAGGTATAGTTTGATGAAGATTTACATTGAGCTAATATTGTGTTATGCGTGTTACCATTACTGAGATTTATAGTCCAAATCTGAATGTATCAAGGTTTAAAGTTCAGGGAAGAAGGAGGCGGGGTTAGGATTTTGCGTGCAGGTGACGCACCAGCCTCGGCCTTGCCATACTGAAGTTATTGTTAGGTTTCCAATGTAAAACTTGTACCAACTGTAATTCCAATGTACCAATTGTAATTCTGATAACATAATGTTTAATTAAAGACGTGTATTAAGTTATAAATATTTTCATATCTGGCTGAGGAGACTTTATTCTGTTCATATCCAAATGTTTTCTTTGGCTCTTTAAAAAACTAACCAAGGATTTAGAAGAAATGAGCAGTAAAAGAGGGAGGGTGAGAGAAAAATAAAGAAGACAAGCAGGGAGAATGAATGATAGATCATGGTGCATTCAGTTCTGTGCCATCTGCTACATTCAGACAACCATGCCATGAGGTTAAACTAAGGTCGTAGCGGAGTCTGGCTCTCCATCTCTGATATATAATACACACACACACACTCACATTAATATATGTGCTGTTCCTTCACACATTATACATTGTGTCTCTGCGCAGTGTGATGGAGGTTGAACTATTGTCCTGTGTGTATTGAATACTGTGTGTATTGTTATGCTTTAGTCTTATAATGGGCTGTGATTTTCCCCATGGGAGGATCACCATAGCAACATGAACTGTGTGTGTGTGTGTGTGTGTGTGTGTGTGTGTGACTTTGACTTTTGATGTAGGGCTTATATTGTATGTGACATTATTATTAGGCAGTGTGATCCATAAGTGGTATAAAGAGTCCACGCAATGTACAACTGAATGAAAATATTTATGTTGAGTGCCCTTCGTGTTGAAAGAAGGTATAGATTCGATATATAATTCTGTCAAATTAATTGACTGTCATATGATGGTCCTTGTGAATCTGGTGAGTCTTTGTTTGAGCAATAAACTTTTATTGAGCAATAATAATCTAACAGCATGCAGGTGCCTGAAAGAATAGACTCATGAATGTTTTTTTTTTATTTTTTTGTTTTTTTTAATGTGACATCTTTTGTATTGTCTTATATTCTGAATTGTGTAAATGTGAATGGATTAATTGTTGTGAAGGTCAATTAAATGGATGATATCATGGATAATATGGAATGATAGGTAATTGTGTTCATAATTTGAGACTGGCTGTCTGTTTCAGAACAGGGCTATAATGATAATTAAATAACTCAAATGACAGCTTCAGTCTCTCTTTTTGACAAACAATGTGCACAAACATAAATATACTGGACTGGACAGTATACTATAGAAAGTGCTTGCTGAGTGCAACATCAACCACCATTTGAGGAAGCATTATGATGGGCAGAAATGTGTGCACTTGATTGACCCCATTATATAACAACTGTTCAAGCTCAGGAGGTGCAGCATTTATAGTATTCACTGTAAACAAATGACATTTTGAAAGGTTGTCATGCCTTTTCGTTGTAGTCTGGTGATGCTGAAATATGCCGCATGTGAACTCAAGAGTGAATGCTCTCTTTTGCCCTCCCCTCTGTCATAAACAAGAGGTACTGTTTGCATTGTTCTCAATAATGGCACTAATGCTCTAAAATTACAAAAGGTCATATGCTGAGGATAACATTTGATCAATCACTTATCCTCATATGTGGGCAATGGGGTTTGAATCTCCCTCTTTTCTGCTTTTCTCCTTCTCACTCTTTGTTTATGGCGCGTGTGCATGTCCAACACCCTGACACAGCACACTCTACGTGAGAAATTACTTTTCTCATCCCCTTAAGAACTGCTGCATCTGCATTTTCACAGCATTGTGTATTTACACACACACACACACACACACACACACACAGACACACACATACACACACACACACACACACACAGAGAGAGAGAGAGAGAGAGAGAGAGAAACCACTAAATAACATATTAAGTGAAGCCAAAGTTTTATGGGGAACAAGGGAGTCACTCTCCTCCAATTGTTAAAAATAGTCCTTTAAAGCATGCTCAGTGCATTTTGGCCGTGTGCATGTGTGTGTGTGTGGTGCAGGTACTCATTGTAAAGGGGATCTCAGTTAAAGGGACAACCTTGCTTCTCTCTTTCCATTTGTTAACCTGTAATGGACAAGGTTTACATCTAATGATGTGTAATTCCATGTAATTTCAACTATACGATCAACCAGCACAACAGAACTTGATCTTTCTAAAGGTTAAACGGTCCTATACACAAAAGCACTCCGGTGAAGAAACACTTCTATTTTCGTTGGTGAATAGTTCATTGCTAGAATTCCTTTCAAAATAAAAAAAACAAGAGAGCACATGCAATGTTAGCTCACCATTATCTGTTCTCTCTGCCTCATTGTTGTCATTGTATTGATTGTCAAGTCAAGTCAAGTCACCTTTATTTATATAGCGCTTTTTACAATACAAATTGTTTCAAAGCAGCTTTACAGAGATAACAGGAAAACAATGTGGTAATAGTATTGTTAAATTCAAAATTAAATGTTAAATGTCCCCAACTAAGCAAGCCAAAAGCCAATGGCGACAAAGGCGAAGAGAGGCGAAAAAGGCAACAGTGGCAAGGAACCAAAACTCCATCAGGTGACAGAATGGAGAAAAAAACCTTGGGAGAACCCAGGCTCAAATATGAACTGTGGTGAAAATATGCAAACACTCTCTTCCACTTTCCACTTGTGATGGTGCAGTGGATAAGACACATGCCTGTGGTGTGAGAGACCCGGGTTCGAATCCACTGTGAGACACCAATGTGTCCCTGAGCAAGACACTTAACCCCGAGTTGCTCCAGAGGTGTGTGACCTCTGACATGTATAGCAATTGTAAGTCGCTTTGGATAAAAGCGTCAGCTAAATGAATAAATGTAAATAAATGTAATAAGCTATTAATTTAGAGCTGTTAAAAAGGGGTTGCTCATCTGCCTAATTTCCTGTGCTGCTCCAATACACGCCACAGGGGGGTGTCAGGATATTAAATGCTTAGATCAACAAACAAGTCTCAAGACATTCAAATCTACAATACTTTTTAAATGTTATTCTTAAATAAAACATTCAAATGTTACATTGTTCATATTTGTGTAAAATAAGCTTTCATCTCTCAGCCAGCCAAAATGAAGTACCGAATGTATAGCTGTACCCATACTTTCACATGTTCTATGATATAAATATTATAACATCCCCAAATAACGACACTGTTTTATTTAATTCTATAGGATATTATGGTATAGCAACACATAATTACAGTATGTATTATGAAAATATTATTATTAAATTATTAAATAGCCTACTGTATTTTAATACTATATCAGGCTCATATGGAATTGTATGACATAGTAGAAAGCAATCACCACCACTTTTTAAAAAAGAAAAGAAAAAAAGATTCATTTATATTACAGTAGCCCTTTAAATGTTCAGTTTAGGGGCACAAAACAAGTTGAAAGTGTTCTACAGCCAGCTATACACCTCAGGCATATGATTTTTCTCTTTAAAAATAGGGTTAAATGCTGGGACAAATCCATCACATCTTCTGTGGGAGTAAGCTGAGAATCGATTGTGAGGAGAGCCTCTTCATGGGTGGTATTGATCTGCTCAACTTCTTAACAAAAACAAGCTCAGCTTTTGGTCCATACACTGGTTCTTGGATTTTCTGGCCCAGAACCATATTTGGAGTGGTCAGTGCTTGGCTATTATGAAAACAAGATTGCAAAGCCTGTCATCTTGAAAGGAAGACACAGTTAGGCACAGATGACACTCTCATCCAGATCAATGTATCTAGAGAGAGAGCAATCCATCATTGGAGAGAGGTCACCGTGTCCCAATATAATAGATGCCTGTTTTATGTTTACGGAACTGTGTAAGATATTTAAAGGAGAAAAAGAGGCTGTGTTTCTTTACGGGTGGGGTACAAAAACTTAAACAAGCGACTGTGAAACAATTGTACACAAACAAGTGTACACAAAAATGGCTTTTTTATTTTTATTTATAAAAAAAGCTAACAAACATTGGATGTTATTGATAGAGATAGTGCAAACAACAGAAAACAATGTAAGACATGAAGAGGAACTGATTAAAGGATCATTCAAATGATCAGATGCTTTTGAAAAAAGAAAGAAATGCATTTAAAAAAAAAAATATGGCCAAAATGCTATTTGGAGAAGATGTTTCATTTCTACCACTGGAAATACAATTCAGTGAATATGTATGTGTGTGTGCGTGCACATATCTCTGGTATATACCACTTCAAATAGAGTGCTTTTTGAACAATTATTTCTTGTTTTATATACTACTGTTAATGCAGTCAGCTGTGTGTGTGTGTGTGTGTGTGTGTGTGTGTGTGTGTGTGTGTGCGTGTGTGTGTGTGTGTGTGTATACACAATTGACTGGATCATTGATGAGAGTCTGCAGGTCAATAGAGCTTAAGAAAGCCAGACTCTCTGTCCTCATTTAGATTGATTTGTGTTGCAGAAAGGGAAAAGGCTTCAACAGTAAATTAAATCAGAAATAAACTACAATAATTCACTATTACAGTAATTTGTTAATACAGGCACATTTATAAATATCATAACACTGAATGCCACATATAATATAATCGACTTTTAACAGAGTTTACATGAACAGCATGTCCTATGAGAACCTCAGAAACAATATGAAAACATTTGTGTTATCTATGATGTGCCATCTGGGGGCAGTAGCTCTAAGCCTGAGCTCTAATGCGCATATTTTTTAATTATATTAGTAAGGACATTGCATAGACTTCCATTGATTTCATATAAGGTTAATGATATTTTCTATGGCCTAACCCCCCTTACGAAAAGAAATATATTTCCCTATATCAATATATTAAATGATTTAACGGTAAATTTGAAAATATACAGGAAAATTTATTGCGTTAATATATTACAATATATTGAATAATACATTAGGAATGGCCACTTTTCATATATGTGACAATATATTTACTAATATATCATAATGTATGTATAATTTGATATTCAGTAATGCACTTCATAATATATAGATGTATTTGTGATCAGTTATGGTACTGCATGTGTAATATATTGCATATATTTACAGAAACACACATAGCCTATATAGAGATACACATATAGGGCCCTATCTTGCACTCAGCGCAATTGACTTTGTACACCGACGCATGTATCATTCCTATTTTGCACCCGCGCAAAGCGGACTTTTCCCTCCACAGACACACGTCGGTTAACTAAGAAATACACTTGCGCTCCCCGGGGCGGTTCAGCGCAAAGAGGAGGCGTGTTCCGGCGCAAACTTTCCCTCATGCTATTTTGCAGTTCCAGAAAACAATTGCGCCACTGACCAGAAAAAACCTAGTCTAAAGTCATTGGCGCGTTGCGCGTACATTCAGATGCTATTTTAAGCGCGCGTGCTTGGTCATAATACAGAGGGCCCTATCTTGCACTCAGCGCAATTGACTTTGTACACTGACGCATGTATCATTCCTATTTTGCACCCGCGCAAAGCGGACTTTTCCCTCCACAGACACACGTCGGTAAACTAGGAAATTAACTTGCGCTCTCTGGGCGGGTCGGCGCAAAAAAAGAGGCGGGTCGGCGCAAAAAAAGAGGCGTGTTTCGGCGCAAACATTCCCTGGTGCTATTTTGCAGTTCCAGAAAACAATTGCGCCACTGACCAGAAAAAACCTAGTCAAAAGTCAGTGGCGCGTTGCGCGTTGTTCATAATGCTATTTTAAGCGCGCATGCTTGGCCATAATGTAGCGGGTGCACAACGCGCATACACTTTGATTCTCTCATCAACACAGATGCAGCAGTTTTTATTTTTGCAAATCATACATTATAACAAGGAAAAATATTAGCCTAAAGGCCATTGCACACTGAGTCCGAAATTTTCGTATGCGTTTTTTCGTGTTCGTCAGCCTAAAAAAACGTCACGCACAGAAACCTTGCACACTGAGTCCGATGCGTATTTATTACACCTTTGCGGAAAAAAAACGCAAAAATACTAAATGGATTCGTCAAGCAGTGAGGATGATTTTGTTGCCCTCTCTCTTCATAAAAAAAAGAGAAAAAGAAAGAGGAAATATTGGGTCCATCCAATCCTGAGATTGCGCCGAAAGGAAGGAGAGTTTCAGCTCCTTATCAAGGAGTTGCGAAATTATTCCGAGCGATTCAAAATTTACCTCAGAATGTCAGTGGAAAGGTTTGATGCTTTGCTAGCGATACTGGAGCCACACATATTAAAAAGAAGACTACAAATTTCCGTGAGCCAAACGATCCTGAACAGAGACTGGCAGTACACACACACACACACACAGCCGGCGGAAGCGCTGGGCAGACAGAACAGCTGTAACGTAGGCTATAGGCTACAGGTTATATTTTGTACCTAATTATAATACAATAGTAATCGAATTGGCTGCTCAATCACACCTAAATCGATCCGAAATTTCGACCTGATTGAAAGGGGAGGTTTATTCCTTTTCTAATCTGATCGAGAGAACATGAACACTTGATCGAATTGAAAACCGAAACTGAAAGGACTGCGCATGTGCAATGATGTGCGGAGCGAGCTGTTCTTTCCAAAGCCTCTCAACCTCTCAAAATGCTTGCTACGGATGCGAAAAACGCAGAAAATCGAACCCGATCCGAATTTTTTTATTACGGACGAAAGTTTCGGAGGCAGTGTGCAAGCGTGATTGAAATAACGTGAGGTCGATTTTCTTTTTTAACGTGCGAAAATTTCGGATGCGAATTTCGGACTCAGTGTGCAATGGCCTTAACACATGGTAAATGGACTGCATTTATATAGCGCTTTCACAGACCCAATGGCCACCAAAGCGCTTTACAATATTGCCTCACATTCACCCATTCACTCACTCATTCATACACCGACGGCGGTGTCAGCCATGCAAGGCGATCCAGCTCGTCGGGAGCAGCTGGGGTTAGGTGTCTTGCTCAAGGACACCTCGACACTTGGTCAGGTGGAACCGGGGATTGAACCACCAACCTTCCAGTTTGTAGACAATCTACATGAACCACTGAGCCACTGCCGCCCACAATGAGGGAAATCTAGCTTACATTTACCCAATTTTTTCAGGCTAATTGTAGTAATGACATGGCTGATGACACCATTTTTGATGCCAGCAACAATGAGTGAAATACGGTTTAATCGAAAACACACAAACACGCTGTGTAATTGAACACGTTCGGCATACTGAAGGCCTGTTCACACCGGGACGAATTTCGCGCGCGTTATTCGCCGACGTTTAACGCCTCGTGACTAAACAAAGGGCGCCAATGTGAGTGTTCACACCGACGCGTAAAACGCCACGCGTAAAAGCGTCATTTTTAAAAAAACGCCTCGGGTTCGTTTTTTTTGTTTGACGCGCCGTGTCAAAAACTATCCGACCAATGAGATTGCCGCTTTTGCTCACGTGTCTGGAGCTTCTGAAGTTACATTAAAACACAACTTGGGGGCGCTCAAACACAAAACGGTCTTGCCGACCGGCTGCGAAGAAGATATACGCCAAGTAGCGTCTACACTGCCGGGAAGAAATAGACGAGGAAGATGCAAGGCAAGATGAATGTAGAGCTGCTGTTCTCGTTGGTGTCCGAACATAAAGAACTATATGACAAACGCGACAGCGACTACAAAAATCTTGATAAAAGAGAACTGTTATGGAGTGGTATTGCAGAGGGTGTTTCTGTTTTACATTAAGCGCCATCTAATGTCTGGGAATGAATTTGCATGTTCACTCGGCTCATCGTCAGCGAAAATCGCTTGGGTGTGAACACTAAAAACGCGTTGAAAAACGCTGGCGAATAACGCGCTCTGATATTCGTCCCGGTGTGTACGGGCCTGAAACTGCGTTTCAGGTGTTTGGATAGGTCAGGAGGCACTTTACAGTACAGTCCTCAAAAAGTTGTAGCATTCTTTGTGGCATGTTGTGTTTTACACAACATTTCCATAAATCAAGGTTGTGTTGTTGACATAGATGAGGAAACATTAGAGGACTTAAGGAGACGTGATGGTGAACTGCATGTGCCGATGCCACTTAACCCAAATGCCCCAGCAGCAGCACGGGACAGGAGAGCGTATTTGGCAGAAGAGCTGCTGCGTCATCTACAGTATAGTGAGGTAAAGCTAATTAATATCGGTCTAATGTTCGACTACATTTAAAAAATATAACCATGCATATATTCGTGATTCAGAGAGAACGAGTCCAAAACATCCGAGAGTGTTTATTTGTGACATTTCTTTATTTACATTTGTCAAAATGAAAAATCAATATCAAACAGTATATTGATAAAAAAAAAATACAAACGGAAAATTAAGTTGAAAAGAACGTCGTCTCCTCGGCTGTAAACCGCTCCTGGCGCGCGCCTGGTAAATCCGCCGTATTAATAACAATCCGCCATGCAACATGCGCACCTGCTCTTAAAGGGTATGTTGGATGACGCTCTGATTGGTTTATTTCACGTTACGCCCAAACCACGCCTATGAATAATGAAGCTACTTCAGACCAACCCCTTTTAGATTTGGGCCAGGCGCAAGAGGCATTTATCCTGCCGGGAAAATAGCAACAGCGCCGAGACCCGCCCACAAAGGTACTTGCGCTTTGCGCTTTGACACTTGCGTTTCAGATCGTGCGCTGGGTGCAAGATAGGGCCCAGAGTGTGAACAACGCGCATAGGCCTACACTGTATATGATTCTCTCATCTACACAGATGCATTTTCCTTTTTGCAAATGATACATTATTATAAGGAAAAATATTAAAACACGAGGGAAATCATTGTTGTCCAGTCAAGTCAAGTATATTTATATAGTGCTTTTCACAATAGAGATTGTATCAAAGCAGCTTCACAGTATTAATATGTTGTGTCCATGACGATCGGAAAAATAGGCATAAAGCTTAGGCCTACATATTTACCCAAATTATTAAATGCATGTTTAACCGAAGCTAATTTGGGTGGGTTTGTCCCATCTCCAATGCCACTTCTCTTTCTTTTACGGCCCTGACGAGAACATCGATCTCCTCGGCTGTGAACCGATTCTGAAGCGCTCCTGGTAAATGCGCGTTATAATAGTATTGCGCCATGGAACAAGCGCACCTCGTTCATCATGCTCTTAAAGGGAATGTGATATGACGCTCTGATTGGTTTAATTCACGTTACGCCCAAACCACACCTATGAATAATGAAGCTACTTCAGACCAACCCCTTTTAGGTTTGCGCCAGGCGCAAGAGGCATTTATCCCGCCGGGAAAATAGCAACAGCGCCGGGATCCGCCCACAAAGTTACTTGCGCTTTGCGCTTTGACACTTGCATTTCAGATCGTGCGCTGAGTGCAAGATAGGGCCCAATATGTTATTTATTTATATATGTTTCATATTTTCAAGCTAGTCAAGAAAATCACAAGCACACCTGCCTGCTCTGAAGTATTTACCAAGAGAGAGTGAAGAGATTATCACTGTGTCAACGAGTGCTCAACTATTACTATTAAATTATAGTAATTACAGAACCAAGGACTTTTGCCAATCGTAAACGGAACCACAGGCTCTACTCTTCAGCACAATGGTAACCCCCAAAACTCATACCAGAAATCCTTTTAAACTTCAAAATAATAGAACATTAAACACTAACAGATCTCCCCCTATATTAATATTAAGCAAAACACATTAAATAGCACTTAATTTGAACAGTCAGAATAATACTGACCTTTAACAGTCAGAAGCAAAGCATGCTGGGAACTAGAAAGCTGTTGTAACTCATTCCGTGAATGTGTGTATTGTGTGAAGTTGTGAACAGACATTTATATGGGGACATAGTGTATATGTGCAATATATGTACACAATAAAGGATAAAACTTTGTGAATATTAGGCTACATGTAATGCTATTTTTGTCTTCATTTATAAATATTTTATATGTATTAATATATAGCCATACATGGTCAATGCATATATTGAAAATGTATTATGTAGGCTAATATATTGCATTATATTTTGCAGTATATTCCCATATATTTTTGTTCCGTAAGGGCCAACCCCTGCCCCTAAACCCATCACAGAAACATGTGTAAAACTCTAGATTTAAATAAAAACATGGTTTGGCCTATTTCTAAGCCGGTTTAACTAGGACCGGTAAAATGTCCTCACTAGTCTGTTGTAATAATATTTAACTATAAGTGAAGACATTTAACCCTAACAAGTATAGCCAAACCTACACACACACAGAGAGAGAGAGCGCGAGAACGAGAGAGAGCGCGAGAACGAGAGCGAGCACTAAAATACATAATGATTTTGATACTGTACGAACATATATATACAATATATACAAATACCGTATGTTAAGTTTAATTGTTAATTTTGCACTTGATCTTGGGTTCATTTACTTGAACGCCGCAGGCATGTTTGAGATGTTTTATGGATAATATCCATTAAAACCGGGTTTCTGTTTAATGAACAAGAAGATGTTCCTGTGCATGACAAAATGACGTTATTAGTCTTTGTGGTGAGTTCATCTTCTGCATCCGTTCTCAATGATTCTGACCAATGTTTCGGTAAACAGAGTAATTTGACACCTTATAGATATTGATCAAAATGTTGCATCGTGTATGTTGCTGACATGTTTTTATGCTCAAGTAAAAAAAATTAATTATAGATAAATATCTCACATTACTTAAGACAGCAAAGGTACAGCTACCACAGATGTGCCATCATAAACTGCCTTTTACTTAATTTGTGTGAAAATAGCCTAAAACAGTTTGCTAGTCGTCTGAACTTGCAAAAAGTGACAGGGATATCAGGGAATTGAACCCATGACCTTAACATGGATAGTGTTTGATTTGTATAATAGTAGATTTCTGTTCAGTATAGTTCTAGGAACCTTTCCTTAAGGGATAGTTAAAATTATGTCATCATTTACTCACCCTGTTGTTCCAAACATGAAAATAAGAAGATAAGAAGACATTTTGAATGATGTTGGTAACCAGTTTCACACCACTGTTGACAGTAGCCATTGACTTCCATAACTTTGCTAAAAATTTCCTATGCACTCGTACTGGCTGTGCATGTAGAAATGGCAAATACACTTCAAACTCATTCAAACTCAATCCTGTAGGTTTGTAACAACATAATGGTAAATGATAACAGCAATTTTTGGGTGAACTAACACTTTAAATGCAGACTGTATGTGCGCTGAAGTGGTTCTTGTGACACTAACGTGGAACCAGACTTCTCTCTCCCCAATGTAAAGCATATTTACAGTCTTAATCGTTCTCTATCCCTATAGTGCATTATGTGCCATTCACGATAGTGACCGATTTCAGCCCCAGCTTCAGAGTCTACTTATAATGTAGGCTGCGGGATGCTTTAGATTCAAGAGAGTATTTGATTGGAAAGAAAATCTGATGAGAAGCTGAAGTGCAGAGTGATGTCATCAAAATCATAGATCCATATTAGTGGAAGTAAGAGACTGTAAGTTTTGAATGCTTACATGTTCTAAATGTGCACACTAGCTTATAGATAACAGAAAAGCTAACATATTCATACAAAAAAAAAACATTTTGATTTCATGGGGAGTTTAACAACCGCTTTTGATGATGCACTTGGAAATTTGGCTGATCCTTGATGTGATTGTGAATAGCAAATCAAGTTGATTCTGAGCTAATTTGAACTAATCTTTAATGTTTTTAAAAAATATATGTATTTATGTAGCAAATGAGAATCGATACAGTTGATAAGCTTTATGTGTATTTGGTGTGCTGTCTGGGGGCGAGGGCTCCGAGATCGTAATATAAGTAGGATAAGTGGTTAGAACTACAAGTGTGGAGAAGGAATGGTGGAGGGATGCTGATAAACTGTCAACAAACAGAGGTAAGACTGCTGTATATATATATATATATATATATATGTGTTTACCTCTTATCGTTAAAGGTAGGGTATGTGATTTCCAAAACGGCCAGCAGATTTTGAAAATACAAAACTCAAAAGGTCCTACCTTCTTTCCTCCAACGCTGGCCCTGACTCCACCCATTCGAAGAACATGGACGCGAAATCATGCACGAGCGAAAACTCAGATGCGCGAGACTCAGCCCTGGCGTCTGTACAGCGGTCTCCATATTCAAAGCAGGATTCATAGCAATGTGCTTTGAGTATGTGCACGAAGGGGTCACGGCACATGCGTGAGGGGGAGGGGGGTATGGTACGACTGTTTGATTGACGGACTTACTGTCCAATGATTCTAGGTGGTCTTGGAAATGATTGGCTGGAGTTTTTCGAGTCCTGTCCGTTCCACAGATGATTAAATAAATTGCTTAATTTTCATTTCAGTGCTTCTAACTCAGTGCTGTAAGTGGGTTAAGAATAGGATTTCAAGTGATTTTGAAAAAATGGACAAAAAGGAGAATCACATACCTCACCTTAATTAACTGAATGCTCTCCACTCGTGTTAGTGTTAATTATCTGACATATAATAAGGCATATAGGCATATCTCTTAATACTGAATCCTTTATTATTTAGAAAAGAGATATTTTTGTCCTTCACCAAAGTTATTCTACCTATTTCATCTATATGTAAAGTGCTTTGAATGTTTTTAGAGGAAGGCAGCCATCAACAGAAAGTTTTAGCCCCTCCTTAACTGTTCTTGAAAGAGTCCACACTCACAAAGATACATAAAAAGAACTACTAGACATCACAAAATCTCATTGCAGGTAAAATATGTATTAACGTTATTATTTACTTAACATTCACATCTGTAGTTCGGTTCATTTGGTCCGGACCAAGGGAGAAAAATTATACTTTGTAGCATTTTTCAGGTGTTTTGGTTCCTTTTCACACCACACTGATTGCTCTGGTCCGAATCAGTTGATGAAAGAACCAAAATGCAGTCACGTGACAACATCCACATCACTCGTTGGCCAGGGTCTTGAACGTATTTTCATAACTGCACTTCGATTGCGGGAAAATTCCAACAGAACTCCCGGAAATAAACAAAGAGGAGGAAAATCCAATAATCCGGCAGACAACGCGCCGCTTTTTACTATGGAGAGACGACTGCGTGGGCTGATTGTATCCCTGGTCATAGTTTATTATATAGTTTTCTACACCACTTTAGGCAAACAATAACATTTGAGAATGAAGCGAGGATGGTTTGAACATAATGTTTTATGCAATGCACGCGGCGAGTCACTTCAGGAGGAGGCGACGCGTGCATTACTGTTGCTAAACAGTGACATAATGCACAGCGCGGCTGACTAGGGTGTATTCACACCAGGAAAGTCCGATAGGTCACTTGCTTTGGTCCGGACCAAATAAATTTTTTTTTTTTTTTGGTACGGTTCGCTTTCACACTGCTCTTTTTGCAAGTGAACCAAAATTTGTAAACAAAACCACACGTGTGCTAAGGTCGTCCATTCATTGGACAAGGATTCTCAAGTAGGGAAATCAGGAAGTGCAAAAAAGGCTCAGCATGGAGATATTTCGTACTGCAATATTTGTTCTTTTACATTTCGTCTACATTCAACGCGCATGGTACCCTTTAGCGTCAATATGAGACGCAGATTTAAATGGGTCAGAAGGCGCCTCCTAGCGGTCTAACCCTAACCCTACACCAGACCTAAACCTACCCATTCTTGTGCGTGTTATATTGACGCTAAAGGGTACCATGCGCGTTAGATTTAGACGAAATGTCAAAAGTGTCAGATATGACGCCAAAGGATGAGAATGCGTTGGTTATTCTGTACAAACGCAATATGAAGAAACTAATGAGTATCATATGATACAATGTCATCTATACGATGTTGTAGTTCGGATTTTGAGAAGACGACGATGTGCGACTAGCTTTCATGAGGCTGCCGTGCGCGCGCTGCGCGCAGTATGTTGTGTCTCGCATAATCCGGGAGCTCCAGAATCCGGGAGATTTTAACTAATTTGCGGGCTTCAGGGAGACGCTATCAATATGCGGGAGATTCCCGGAACTTCCGGGAGACTTGGGATGTCTGATAAGGCAGCTCGTCTCTTCGAAGCTCCAGGTCAAACCACGACTCATTTGATCAAATGTAGTAGGCTACAACAGCTCACTTTCCCATAACGCAACTCTGACTACGGAAGCCAGTTAACTCAAAGGCGCAGTGCTTTCTTGCAATTGGGTCGGTTCATGTTCACACCGTAAACGAACCGTACCAGAGTTCGTTTGGAACCGTACCGAGACCACCTCTTCAGCTGGGTCTCGGTTCGGTTGTTTGGTCCGCACCCGAGTTCGATTGCTGTATTCACACCAGCCCAAAAGGTCCGCACCAAGGGGGGAAACGAACTAGAGTTCGATTAATCGAACCAAACAAGGCAGGTGTGAATACACCCTAAGGCAGCTGGTTTAGTTAAAAAATGCGCAGTTCTTTGGCAGTTGGGTCTGTTCGGGGTCGGATGACGTTCTCACCACAAACGAACCGCTCCAGAGTTCGTTTGAAAGCGTACCGAGACCACCTCTTCAAAGAGGTCTCGGTACGCTTGTTTGGTCCGCTTTTGGTGCGTACCCGAGTGCGATTGCTGCATTCACACCTGCCCAAACGAACCGCACCAAAGCTGAAAACGAACTCTAGTGCGATTCAACCGAACTAAATGAGCCAGGTGTGAAAGCACTCGATTGTCTGTTCACACACAATTTGATACAATATTTTTTTTAATTATTTTTAATTATCTTTCACACCATGATTGTAAGTTGTTGCTCATTTATTGTTTGATACTAAAACTGTAAAACTAAAACTGATACTAAAATGTTTTTGTTTGGACAAAGGCATTTTTTTGTCTTCTGTTAAATAGCTATCATTTCCCCAAAGTACTTTGCTCACATTTCTTATTAAAGTTTTAACAAGAGTAATTTGAACATGCTTATTGCAGGTGAAACCCAAAACTTTTCTGAGCAGTCTGACCATTGATCACCATCAATGACTACAATTATCCAGCTATGTTTGTCTAATAGTGGCATAATCTATTGGGGATCCCTTATTGTAAGTTTAATTGAATGGTTTTGCTTTATTTCTTAATTTTATTTGCCAGAATGAACTTTGAAATGTCCTGTGTTTCTCTCTTAGTACATCAGTACTGGATCTCTGTCTGTTTGCTGCGCAGAATAAACTTAATCCAAATGTGGTGTGTAGCCTACATAGCACCCACCAATGTCAGCAACATTAGGGCCTGGTTTCACAGACATAGCTTAGATTAAGCCAGTATTATACCTTAGTTTAATTAGCTTTTATAAACATACCGTAGAAACAAACATTAGCCTACTAGTGTGCATCTTGAGACAAAACACTGACGTATTTTAAGATGTCAGTGCAAGTTGCTTTCAGTTAAAGCAGCTCAAATACGCATTTAAGTCTGGGACTAGGCTTAAGCCTTGTCTGTGAAACCAGGGGGTACAACTCTTTTTCACATTAATTCTAAAATATTTCCACACTATAACTGGTTATGACTATGCACTTTAAATCACAGTAGGTTGTCAAAAGGGTAAATAAAAAAAGCCATGTTACAACCCTCCCTGTCTGCACAGGCATGAAAAAAACTAAAAAATTAACAAATTTTTTGGGGGGTTATATTTAGGTTGAAGTTTTTATACATTTATACATTTAAATACATTTAAAAGTATCATAAAAGCAGCCCATATGATCTGTGCACCATATTCCAAGTCATATGATAGCTTTTGTGCAAGAAACAGGCTGAGATTTAAAGGGATTATGCTTTTTTCACTTACTTTAGTTAGTGTGTAATGTTGCTGTTTGAGCATAAAAGAGATCTGAAAGATAACAAAGCTCAAAGTCCTCTCCAAAGGGAGCTATTTTATTTAACAGAATCCACTTTCCAATAACTAGAGGCCTGGATGAGCTGCTGCTATGTCAAAGGCTACGTTCACACTGTCAGTCCAAATCCGATTATTTGTGTATCTGATTGGAATCTGATCTAAAATGATGGATGTCCACACTGTATCGCAACTGTTCAGATCTGATTTGTGTGTCATACAGCTCTTTCGTTTTCCGGAATATCTGCATTGGTTTCTATGGCAATGATGTTGCATTGGAAGGTATACGCCAAAAACAACAACAACCACAACATGGAGGGGTTTCCAATAGAGATGTTGTCTTATTACAATTTTACAACATGGAAATGTGTAGCTGCCCCGCTGGAGTATATGCGTCTTCTGAGGCAACAGCAGAACTGGAGGCTGGTATGCACAGCTTTTTTCCACAATGTTTTCTCCGCCGGTTTCAAAATATGTCTCAGCTGAAAAAGTCACATATACCATGCAAAATCCGATCAGAGCAGTCAGACTTAAACGGATTTCCAGAAATGGGATTCCAATCGCATTTCATGTGATCTTTTTCTGTTCACATTAGATAATTCGGTAACACTTTACGGTAAGGGTACATGAATTATCATGAATTCATGTATAAATGAATGCATGAATTATGCATTCATTCATGCATTAATATCTCATGAATCATCAGGAACTAACACGAGTTCAACGTTTTTCATTCATGACTTCATGGATGAACAACACCTTAATTAAAACATTAACTAAGATGAGCACATCATCATGAATTATGATTTATTACGCATGATCATGATGTTTTCTTTGTTCTTTGTTTGAGGATCACAACTTGTAAGTATGTCTTATTATTTGTAGTTTCGTTTTTCGACAAATATCATGATTAAATGGTGGATAACATCGTATCTATAATGTATAAGAAAAACATACCACTCTGAAACGTCCTGTGAAATCTTTGCTTGCAAAGTCCATGCTTGAAATTTGTTCTGGATTATCCTCTTGTTTATTAACAATAACATAATCCGGCTCGAATTGGATTGAATTCCATCCATTATATTTACACTAGAGCAAAATGGGTAGCGTATGTATCCCTGGTTCCCCCAAGAGGGAACGAGACGCTGCGTCGAGACGCTGTGGGAACACTATACCCACGACGCCATAATAGCAAATGCCTGTTCTATGTCAAATCATTGCGCACACTAAGAAGCAAGCACCCTAAACACTGGAGTAGAGCCTAGATCCAAGTCGTAAAATCTAACCAATGTATGCGGTGAGGACCAGCCTGCCGCATCACAGATGTCATGAAGGGAAACCCCCGATAATAAAGCCTTTGAGGCAGCCATACTCCTGGTAGAATGGGCCCGGACAGCCAAATGTGAAGGCTGACCAGCCGCTTCATAAGCAAGTGAAATAGCCTCGACTACCCATTTGCTCCTCCTCTGCTTGGATGCAGGGTAACCTTTTCTTGGTGAACAGATGAATAGTTGATCCAATTTACACCACAGGGCAGCTCTGTGTACGTAGACATCCAAAGCCCCCACAGGGCACAGCAGATTAGGTTTTTCCTGATCTGGTGTATTAAATGGTGGAGGACAGAATCCACTCCCTGATTTAAATGCCCCGGAATATATACTGCCCTGACAGACAGTAATTTCCCTTGGGCCCATAGGAGGATCTAATGAGCCAGTTTGCATAGGTGACGTGACCTCAGACCCCCCTGATGGTTGATATAAGAGACCACCGATGTGTTGTCCGTGGAGACAAGCACATGGTGACCTCTCACGTCTGGCAGCAAGTGCTTGAGTGCTCGAAACACCACCATCATTTCTAGCCGATTTATGTGCCAAGAAAGAAGATGGTACTGCCATAGACCTTTCGTGAGGGAAGCATCCGTCATTAGCGTTACGCGATGACAAGAAGCCCCCAGCACTGGGCACTGGGCCTTGGACGAGGAACCAAGGTTTGTCACACATGACTAAGACACGTAGGCATTGCCACATGACCTTGTGGCACATGAACCTCATACGAAACGGACTTCCCCTCAGAGAAAACCCCTTGGTCCTGAACCACCACTGCAGGGGTCTCATGTACAGGAAGCCAAAAGTTATTACATTGGACACATCTGTCATGAGACCCAACAGACTCTGAAACTGTTTTACAGTGAGTGACTGGCCTAGTTTTACCCCATTTATGGCTGAGAGAATCAAAGTAAAACGTGCAGGTGACAATTGTGCCCGCATCGTTGTCGAATCCAATACCACACCTAGAAAAGTGGTCCTCTGAGATGGGAGGAGCACACTCTTCTTGGCGCTGAGCCTCAACCCCAGGATCTTTATGTGGGACAGAATCTTTATGTGCCGAACCGCCATCTGCTCAGACTGAGCTAAAATCAACCAATCGTTGATGTAATTCAACACGCGGATACCCTGTAGTTTCAGGGGATCCAGAACTGCATCTACGCATTTTGTGAAAGTGCGGGGTGATAAATCTAGGCCGAACAAAAGAACCCGATATTGGTACGCATCACTCCCGAAAGCGAACCTCATGAACTTCCTGTGATGGGAATGGATGGATACATGGAAGTAAGCGTCCTTCAAGTCTATCGTGACAAACCAGTCCTCAGACTGAATCTGTGACACAATCTGTTTGTGTGTAAGCATCTTGAACTTGAGTTTCTGAACCCTGCGGTTTAGTTGGCACAGATCTAGAATAGGATACAACCCCCCATCCTTTAGTGGAACAATGAAGTACCGGTTGTAAAAACTTGACTGCCTTCTGTGAGGAGGAACCCTTTCTATAGCCTCCTATAACCAGAGCCTGCTCGGGGTCCACCACCGTTGGGAGGACATACATTTATACATAAGATAAGACAAAATGAGAACAAGAAGAGGGAAACAAAGTACAAACAAATGGTCAAATACAATAAATATACAATTTAGACTAGTTTTTTTTCTGGTCAGTGGCGCAATTGTTTTCTGGAACTGCAAAATAGCACCAGGGATTGTTTGCGCCGGAACACGCCTCCTTTTTTGCGCTGAACTGCCCAGGGAGCGCAAGTTCATTCTCTAGTTTGCCGACGTGTGTCTGTGGAGGGAAAAGTCCGTTTTGCGCGGGTGCAAAATAGGAATGATACATGCGTCAGCGTACAAAGTCATTTGCGCCGGGTGCAAGATAGGGCCCCGAATCTCTTATTTTTTGCTTCTGAGCAAGCTATTTTTATTTATTTATTATTTTTCGATCTGTTAATCTTTGTGTAATGTCTTTTGACACAAGGACAATTGTGTGTCTCTGGTGTGCCTTTTTTTTTTTTACCTAAAAAAATAAAAGCTACAAAATTCAGGGTGAGCAAGGAGTGTGAATAAAAAGGATGTAGCAAATAGAAATGGTAAAAGGATTATCAGTGGGTGGCAAAAAACTAAAAGCTACACTTCATTTGCAATCTTTCAAACATATAATTATATCCATTGTATTTGCTTATTTTCTCAGCTGTTGTAAAATGTCTGAAATATTAAACTAGATTACAGATTAAATACAATATAAATACTTGTAGTAAAACATTCTCTTTCAGGAAATATCCTGAGTGCAGCCATTTGGATAAGTGAGATAATAGAGTATTCCTAGTGCAGCAGTCATGGGCCCACAATTGCATATAATTGCAATAGTGAGAGGCTCACATGAGCTTAAATATCGACTGGACTGAAGAGTCTCCCTCTCCTCCATGCATTTATCCTTTATTATCGTTCTCTCAGCCCACTTACTCTCTCAAAGAGAATGAAGTAAGAGGAATATCCTGTGCTCCTTGTGAAATAAGTATCCTGTACAAAAGTGATTCCCTTCTCTCTGGTGTAAGTGGAATGGGAAAGAGGGAGAGAGGGAGAGACCCACAGCCTATACCTCAGAGACAGATTTGAATTTTTTTCATTTCTCATTTCTGAAAATAAATAAATACATCTAGATACAGCCTAAGATCATGTTTTTAAAGAGTAAAATGGTGGAAGCTGCTAGGATCCAAATACTAAGATAAATCTTGACAAAGCACTATGGAATATTGGCTTAAATGTCTAGAGCTACTACATTAGCCACTTGTCTGTTGGGCCAGATTGATAGACAGTAAGAAAGAAAAAGGTCAACCCTTATGTCAAACATGAATGTGAGAAGAGTTAATGACCAGAATATCACATTGTTGAAAAAAGATGAATACTGATAGAAAAAACCCTGTCAGCAAGGAGTAAAATTATCCACACACGCAACAGCTTTTGGACAGGATTATTTAGTAATATCCTATTATATCCTAATTCTCAGATTAATAACGGTTTGGTCTGTGGTAAATATTTTACACATACATATTTTAAAAAAGAAAACTTATTTTGAACTTATTTTACACTAATTCAGCAAAAATGATAAATAAATGAAGATTTACATTTTGGTCCAAAAACAAAATTGCCAGTTTATTCATTCATCTCTTTTTCTGCCATAACAGCAATGACAATGTATTTATTTGAACAATACATTTAAAAACACCATTTATTTTCTCTTTTCCATCTCCTTTACAAACATCTTTTCCCTTTCTCTTTCCCTCCCCTCTCTTCTCGAGGTGTCATGCTAACCCATATCAGCAAAAAACACCCGTTCACCATTGCTTTCATAATGACATGAATTCCTCCTGTTCATCCTTCTGTCCAACCTTCCTCTTTCCTTTATCATTCACCCTGATACATTATAGGTTTGTGTGATCCACGGCTCTGTACGGTGCGTGTCTCATTATGAAACAATAAAAAACTTTTTTTTTTTTTTTAAGTGGCACACTTATTTCACAGTTTTAGGTCATAGAGGTCTTGAGTGTTCCAGTCTGTATGAAATAAAGCTAACCATAATCTGGAGTCAATATTATAGTACTTTTACTATTCAATAATAAGTAAAAAGCATTCAGAGTTGAACTGACTCAGACACGTGGGAATGATCAGAAACACTTGCTTTACTAAGCCTCAGTTTTATTTTTAAGTTCCTAAGCAGATGATCTAGTGGTTTATGAAAGAAGGTCTCGTAAGAAAAACAGTATGACACTATGTCGTTAACTGAGATAAGCTGTGAGATCTGTGAAGCGAGTACACATTCATAGGATGTGAAAAATATTTTATCTATTGCTAATGCAACACCTCTATTCTCTCCCTTTGTTTTTTCTTTGCAGCCTTTCCACCTGCAAAAAGTGATAATGATGTTCCCTCATTTTACCTTGATTGGTGAAGCCTCAGAGAGGAGGTTCAGCCCTTCAAGATGTCTAGACATAATCGTGTCCTTTTTTGTCTGCAGTCATCTATCACTCAAGCTGTCTTGGTTATTCATTAACACATCTTGAAACATGAAACAAAATTCGCAGTTTGTAAATTCCTGCAACAAAATACATTTTTACAACTCAATTTCTTCATATTTCAATGTTCCTTAACTATTTTTCACCAGCCACCAGCCTTATGTAACATACTTCTGAGTTTCTTTGCTACATAACTGCTTGTAAACATCCAAATAACAGCCAAACAAAATATAAATCAATTTGCGCAAAAAAACATTGGACCTGAACTTATAATATAAAAAAAAACACAAAAATTGGCAGCACTAACAGAAACAGTACCAATGCACTTCATTCGTTGCTTGTTTATTGGCTAAAAATAACTCTTTATTTTCAGTCTAAAAAATACACTATCCATCTGTCAATAGTAGTCTACACTGTATCATACTAAATATTCTTTCAGCCAATATTATAGATGAAATCATTTTAGGGCATTGTAGGTAGAGAAAAATGTGATATTAGGATACAAAAGAGGAGTCATTGATCAAAACAAGGAGTAAAAAAAACAAACTGTGAAATAATATTCAGTCATTGCAGTGTGAGACCAGTGTGAGACCAGTGAGCATGTGGCTAATATCACACAGTTCAGATGATAAAAAATATCCTCCTTTCTTTATTCTTTTTTTGTTCTGTGGAGTTTCTCAACACTGAGAAGTCATTATTATTGTGATTTCCCTCGGATTTGGTGTGAGACTCTAACTCCTGCATGGGCTGGTGACATTATAGGTGCCGTCCTCCAGAAACTCATCTTCGCTCAGGCTTATATGAAGGCAGGTGTCATTCATAGGTGAAGAGAATGGGATGGTTTGCTCATAGCCCAGCGGTGTGGTCCCACCATCCACAGCTGGATGATCCTCAGGTAAGCTGCTGCAGGTACTGGATGTGGAGATGAACGCAGAGCTCTGGTCATCAGAGGGGTCGTCTCTGGATTGGGGGGATACAAGGGATTTGTCATTGGAGCGCACACCAGAATCCTCGCTGGCTGAACACGACACACTGTTGCCGTTGGTGTGAGAATAGAAATCCCCCGGAGAAACGGAACATAGCGTGATGTCAGGAAACGAGAAGCTACAGCTCACGTTTGTGAATGCGTTCCCATTTACAGGTGTGGCCACAGCTGAAGATCTTGACTCCGCCTCTACACCCGGAGAGAGGGTCCTGTTTGACCGCTTGCGGTTCAGGGGCTGAGGAGGAGGGTCCAGTTTAGGGATGGTTTGTTTATACCTGCGGACACAAAAAGAAAGAAAATTTTGTAGGTCAATCGGCTTGTCTGGGAAAAATGTTAGCATAAAATTATACTGACACAGAATACCTTAAAAGTTTTATAGTACATCTGTCCTAACAAAGCACAATGAAGCAGTCCAATTTGAAAACAAATTATGTGCTTTTTAACAAATATTTTACATTAAATAATTGTTTTCATTCTATCTGCTTGCTGATTGAACGTGTTTGAAAGTGATGTTATTACTATATGTCAAATAGCATTTGTTCACTACAATAGAGCTGAAATAAAATAACATAAATATTATAAATATAGAAAAAAAATTATTTAAAACAAAATTAGAAATGTTACTTTGGCAAATTACGTTAATTAAGTAAAATTACTAAACCGCAAAAAAATTTATATAAAGCTACATAGAAATATTTAAAAATGACAAAAGCACATAATAAAATTACTAAAACTGTGACACCCACAGCCAAACAAAAAAATGACTGTTTTTTAAATGCAGTTATAGGGAAATCACAGTGGGGAGATGGGCTTGGCTTGTGTAGTGTACAATGCTGAATCATCAATAAGAGCTCATACACAATTCTTTAAGACACAGTCTACATTCTGTGTGTGTGTGTGTGTGTGCGCACACTTATCTCTTTCCCACAGTTCCCCTGCTGGGTAAATTAAGTAGAGAAAGAGAGGGGAGAGAGAAAAGAGAGGGAGAGAGAAAATGGGAGACAGAGCTGCAGGTTCTTGTATTGATGGCTCTACTAAAAATAACTGCAATGCAGTCACTCAGCATAGGACAGAGAAAGCACAACATAAGACTGTCTCTTTCTCTCACTCATACTTATTAAACACATGCAAAAGCAACACAAATTATATGATATGCAAAACCACAAATAAATAAATTAAATAGATACAGCAGGCTTACTTGAGTTAGATTTAAACATTTTAAATGCTTAAGTCGCCACAGTCGTGGGAGGTTGTCAGGTTTTTACTATCCAGTTTCTAATGTGTATGGAGTGGTTTTTGATTTGTTGCTATGCAGTTGCTAGGTGGCTGGTCAGTGATTGGTTATTGTTTCAACTTTAAAGAGCCCACCCCCAAGTCTCTATGATGTTCGGCTCCCTAGATACAACTTGGGGGCAGCCTTCATTGTAAGTCTATGGGATCTGTTTTATAAAAAATTTATAAAATTATATTTTGAGTCTGATCTCTTGGTGTAAGTAATAATATTTCCCTCAATCAGCAACACAAGGTGTTCAAATCCCTAATCCTACGTATGAACAATAGTACAACGGTAGACTAACAAATGTACATATAATCCAACATATTCAGTGTAACTTCACAAGCAAAGCTACTGCCATTTGATCTTGGACCTTGGCTGCTAGTATAAGAATTTTCTGTTTCTTTTCCACTTTCTCTCCTTCCCCTAATTAGCATACGATCACATCATCAATCCCGTCTAGCCCCCGACCAAGTGTTGTCACATCTCCTCCCCCACATCTTTCCAGAAAGCACTCATCTCCTCATCTCAGGGTCCTCACATTGACTCATCTTCCTGTGGGTGTCCAAAGCCAAGTCATTTCATTTGCAATATTTTTCCATAACGTATGCCTCTTCTATCTAGTATTGCAATGACTTTCAGTGTACAGTACTGTTATATATGTGTGCGAGTGTGTGTTTGTAAATGTAAAGAGCCCTGATATATCTTGTGAATATTAGATCTTGAATAGTGGTGACTTGTTGTCACGGTGTGGTTCAGGCAGAGGAACGAGGAGTCCGGAATATCGGTAAAGATCACTTTTAATATATATACAACACAGGCAGAAAGTCAGGAACACGGGCGCCACACGGGCTAACAACAAACATTGACCGACCAAGACTGAATGAACCAAGGGAACTAAATACACGGAGGAATCAGACATAACAAGGTGAAAACAGGTGACACTGATGATGATA